>CM077445.1:6692587-7892587 GCA_039654765.1 Mylopharyngodon piceus
CAAAGATTTATTAATGATAAAGAATGTAAGCAAAACAATTTAAATGACAGCAATAAGCAATAGCAACCACGATAGCAATTTAAGGTTGGCGATATGCAACTGTTCTGGGCAAAACTCCCCGCTCATTCAAGCAGCCATGCCTGGACAGAGCAGGGAGCACAGCGATACATTTCCCCCAAAACAAACCATCCCCCAACCATATTAAATGATAAAGATAAATGAGCAGCCTTAAGCGAGCGCGATTAATATGGACAGCTGCGAATTGCACATAGCATCTAAGTGAGCCAGCCAGAAGTAGTATGATTCTTGCAACAAGCATGTTGCTGAGCGAATAACAACAAGCGTGTTGCCAATTGAGTATCGAGAACACAAATCGGCAACAAGTAACAAGCATGTTACTGAGCCCGGATGAGCCTTATTGCAAACAAGCATGTTGCAAACCTAAATTCGGATGAGCTTGCAACAGCATGAAATTGTACCTTAGTGAACTGTTATAATACATGGGAGTAATCTCATAAATGCATTTAATTAGGAATACACATGAAAATCCGACATCACACATGTGAGTGGTAAACATGGAAAACTGATGCAGTCACATTTTTGTAGAGTCCATATTTCTCTGCGCATTTAAAATGTCCTTAACTTCGGGCCGAACATAGCATTCATAAGCGATGGAGGACCACCTCCCCATAGCGTTTAATGTTGGGATCGATGTGAAGGATGCTGCCGTCGTTGCTGCTCCAATGCGGAAAGAGTGAGATGTATATGATACCGGAGGAGAGACCACAGAGCTGGCATATCATGCGAAGTCTTGCTGCAAACCAGGATCTTGACATGGCTTTCCCTTCGTCAGTGATGAATAGAGGTTCATGGAGTCGGGCATGAGGGCGAAGTTTCAGGAAAAAGGACAGAAAAGAGTGTTAGTGCGAGCTATGACCACAGAAACACCTTTATGTTCTCGATCACTTTTTGACTGCTTTAAAAATATGGTGAAGGACTCTCTTATCAAATGAAATGTCAGAGACCGTGAGGTTGCACGCAGGGTCAAATTTAAAATTATGAGTAGTGAATTCCCCGACCCGGAGAAAGCCGTAAAAAGCAGAAAGAAAAACAGCCTCCAACAGCACGTCCACAAAATGATTAAAATACCCTTGTCTTAATTCTTGCACCTTTTTTTTTTTTTTTTTTTTTTTAACTAGAGAAAGTCTAAGAGGAAGACGTTTATCTTTGCCTTTTGGAGATTCCTTTTTGATGCCGTCTAGAAGGCGGCACACTCAGGGATTTCCCAATAGACTGCAGACTGATGGGTCTAGACATCATAGATGAAACTGAATTCCTGAAACTTGTCTTTTAATAGATTGCAGTTTTTGAGAAATGTGACAATGGGTTATGAATGCACACACCATTTTAATGTTAACGGGCAAAACAAGGACTGAAAAAACTGTGCAAAATGAAAGGAATTGTAGCCAGGCAGAATCATACATTTTTAAGGTGAATTTGGCTAGACCAGCTCGCATGAATCTGGAGGCTGAATTCAGATAGTTTTTCAGAGTGCCATTTAGTCGAGAACAGTCTGGTTGAAAGGTGGGCAATGCAGACATTGGGGTGAAGCGTCCAGGCACAGGTTTTTGAATTCCTGAAATTTGAATCGAGACAAACAATCAGCAATTTTGTTGTCGAGACCCGGTATGTGGGTGGCGCGGAGTGTAAAATTGAGAGTGATGCTAGTCCACATGAGACGTATCAGAAACCTATTAATAAAGGGGACTGAAGAGTGCCATTTATTGATATACACAGTGGCCTCGTTATCACAGTAGACCATAATATTTTTCTTTGACCATTGATTACCCCATAGCAAGCAGGCTACGATTACTGGATATAATTCTAGCAAAGCTGTTGATGAAACATTTTGAGGTAAATTGAGCAATTAGGATGGCCAAACATTTGCGAACCATTCGTTATTGAAAAAAAACGCTGTATCTGACAGAAGGCATGGCTTCTGTATAGAATTTGAGATCAACAGAAGTTTCGATGTAATCATTATAGAAAAAGGAAATGCTGTTCCACTTATCACAAAGAATGGACCAGAAGCGTAGTTCAGAACGGCATCCAGCATCTAATTTAATGAGATCATATAGTTTATCTGTTGTTTTTGTGAAATTGAGAAGCCTTGATATAAATGAGCGACTTTGAGGAATTCGCATGGCAAAATTGAGATGGCCTAAAAGAAAAAGCAAGTCCCGTTTTGAAACGTAAATGCATCCTGCGAATTCTTTAATTACTGCTTGAATTCTTTCGAGTTTCTCGGAAGGCAAGGAAGCTTGCATAAGATCTGAATTAAGAGTAATACCGAGAAATTCGATAACATTAGACGGCCCAAGAATTTTCTCTTTGGAGAGAGGAATACCTAATTTGGTAAAGGTTTCTTTTAAAGGGGGGGGGGGGGGTTGTAATAATGGTATTTCAAGTATTCTGACTTATTTACACTGTTAGAGAGTTGGATTCTCATGCTAAACATGGCCAAAGTTTCAAAACACGAGTTGGATGTATGACGGAGTATTTCTGTGCCAAAAATACTCTTTCAAATCCTCATAAACTTTGCGGTCTTTTTTCGAGTATGGGGCAGTGTGATGTGATAAAGGTCGGAATTCCTTGTATGGGCACTTCTCCACGCACATGCTGACCAGAGCGAGCAAGAGCACGCCCATCAACGCGCGTTCGGCTTTACGAAGTCGTCGCAGCGCTGCACAGGTCACAGGACTTCAAGAAATCAACGTCACCAAAGAAGTGTGTTTTTGGTTATGAGGGAAAGATAACCTTGCTTCCCAAAGAACCCAGCATTAAGTGGAGCTGACAGTTTTGTGCTCACACATTACATTGATGCACTCTCAATATTTGTTATTAAAATAACCATAGAAACTGATAGTTGCAATCACTTTTTTATTGGTTAAAATGAATGGAGAATATCTCATGTTTTTCCGTGGCTGCTCAAGCCCTCAGGGTCGGCATTTATGGTTTCATAAACAAGGCCCAGTTCTACACTGGATTTACAGATCGTTTGAAACTGAAAGATGGAGCGGTCACAGCGGTAATGATCCTGGTCATGAGTCGGAACCGCAGGTGGTTGGCAATAGGCGCGTAAGTGCATATAATGTAAACAACACGAACGTAGTGAATTCATAAATTCATTATTCATCATTCACCATACACTATATTCATTATAATGATTCAAAAGTTGTCAAGTCACCTTTATTTATATAGCGCTTTTAACAATGCAGATTGTGTCAAAGCAGCTTTACAGTGATAACTGGTATATAATTTTGGCTGCACAGCAGCTCTTAAAGAAAATGGTGTCATTATCCATCTTAAGTAAATTCAGTATTGATTCATTCCGATGTAAGAATCAATAGTTATTAATTTAGTTAATTCATCTATATTAGCACTGGAGTAGCAGTGATGTCATCATCCAGCTCAGTTCAGTTCGCATACAATGGTGTCAATGCAGGCAGATCAAAACACTGTTGAATATCAAATGTCAAGTGTCCCCAACCAAGCAAGCCAAAGGCGACCGCGGCAAGGAACCCAAACTCCAACAGGTGACATCAGGTGGCAAACAGGTGTTAAAATGGAGAGAAAAAAAAACCTTGGGAGAAACCAGGCTCAGTCGGGGGGCCAGTTCTCCTCTGGCCAACAGCGAACAATGCTTTATGACAGCTGCCTGAATAATAATAAGTCCGATGGGATCGCAACAGTCAAAGTATTTATTCCAGTTCCAACCAGTTGAGGATCGTATTCATCACGCCGGTATGGATGGTTTGTTGAGGAACTGTGCCACTGGCTGTCGTGTCGATGAGACCTTCACAGTGGATGATCCAGTTGACTCAATCTCTGCTGACACTTCAGGGCTGTGTTGTGGTCGTGTCAAGGCGCAGGTCCTCGATCTCACCTGGATACAGCCCGGATCCGGCTGACTACAGTAAAGCTCGGGATAAACAGAGAGACTAATATTAGCGTAGATGCCATTCTTCTTCTGATGTAACGAGTACATCTGATGTTATAGGAAGTGTTCCCGGTTCCGGCTGACCTAATTTATGCAGCCTAACAATCCTTTAACGGATTTGAAAACATAAATTGATAATGTGTTATGTGTATGCCAGGTTAAAGAGATGTGTTTTTAGTCTAGATTTAAACTGACAGAGTGTGTCTGCTTCCCGAACAACGCTAGGAAGATTGTTCCAGAGTTTAGGTGCCAAATAGGAGAAGGATCTACCGCCTGCGGTTGATTTTGATATTCTAGGTATTATCAACTGGCCTGAATTCTGAGATCGCAATAGACGTGAAGGACTATAATGCATTAAGAGCTCGCTCAGGTACTGGGGAGCTAAACCATTTAGTGTTTTGTAAGTAATTAGCAAGATTTTAAAATCTATACGATGTTTAACAAGAAGCCAATGCAGTGTTGACAGAACTGGGCTAAAATGGTCATACTTCCTAGTTCTAGTAAGAACTCTAACTGCTGCATTTTGTATGAGCTGTAGTTTATCTATCATCAAGCAAGCAGGGCAACCAGCCAGTAGAGCATTACAGTAATCTAGCCTTGAGGTCATGAACGCATGAACTAACTGTCCTGCATTTGTCATTGAGAACATATGCCGTAGTTTAGATATATTTAAGATGGAAGAATGCGGTTTTACAGATGCTAGAAACATGGCTTTCAAATGAAAGATTGGTATCAAAGAGCACACCCAGGTTCCTAACTGACGACGAAGACTTAACAGAGCAGCCATCAAGTGTTAGACAGTATTCTAGGTTATTACGTGAAAAAGTTTTTGGTCCAAAAATTAGAATCTCTGTTTTTTCTGAATTTAGTAGTAGGAAATTACTGGTCATCTAATTTTTTTATATCAGCTATGCATTCTGTTAATTTTGTGAATTGGTAAGTTTCGTCAGGGCGCGAAGAAATATAGAGCTGAGTATCATCAGCGTAACAGTGAAAACTAACGCCATGCTTCCCAATGATATCCAGGGACAATGCGATGGTGTATTGTGTGTTTGAATACATTTGTTTATCTGACCATTGATAGCTTGCAGACGATCGCTACGCAAAAGCTGCGCATGCTCGTCACTCTTTAGCTCCGCTCACTCAGCTGTTTTCGGAAAGACTTGATACAGCATATGTATCTTTTATAAATATGACTTTTTGGAGATATGAAGGATGCACTACTACTCTATAGGTACTCAAGATTAACATGAGTTTGGCAGAAATTGTGTGTGATACCCTCCCCTTTAATGTATTGATACAACGGTCTGGTTTGCAATTAGGATAGTCGATGACTAGAAAATCTAGAAGATGAAGCACAAAAGGCAATTTGTGATTTAGTAGTATCCAACATAGAGCCTCTGATTATGTGTCGAAAATATGAGGGCTGCTACGACAGCTAAAAGTGAGTTTGACTGAAGTACATTTTATTTCGCCAGCGAATGCCAAACAAGTGCCAAGCACCCTTTACCAGCTATTTTAATGAGCTAAATAGCATTATCTACTGAGGCATAGAACAAGGAAAAAGATTCAAGAGGAATCAAACTATTAATGCTTGGGATTGATTTGTTGTCGTGAGGGGATGACAAATCGATTATTAGTTGCTTTTTCCCAGAATATTTTCTGGTTGCAGCACCTAATGGATTAATTTTGAATATGGAAAAAGGGGAGCTGTCAAATGGACAGATCATATATCCTTTTTCCACATCTTTATCCAGTAAACTATCAACTACATTCGGTTCTGGAAGAGCAGACTATAGGTTATTACAAATATGGGACATTTTAGGGAAAAGAGTTAAACCAGCCGAAAACCCATGCATGAGACCAGTTAATAAATAAGTCACAAAACAACGATCAGGATGTTTTCCCAGTGCTTTGTGAAGCTCTGGCACGTTGACAGGTGATGATTTTTTTTTTTTCTTTTTTTTCTTTTTCAAAGCTCTGCGAGGGCAGATGGATTTCGGATGACTGTCCCTGCAATAGCTGCAAGCATGAACAAATCTACAATTAAAGAATTTACATACATGTTCATTGAAGTTATAGCAGAGTGGCGTATGTGTCACCTTGTCCTTATTTTCGTTATGTTCATCTGATGGGGATGAAGACGACTGGGCAGCTCTTGAACACAGTGAAGCAAGTATGGGTAAAAGATCCGCATAAGGAGCAAGACAGGGCTCAATGACCCGTAAAATGCCTGCTAATCAAGGATAGATCAATGACAGACCAGTCAATCCTTTGATTAAATCTTTGAATGTACATTGCCAACTTAGCCGAGAAGGACTTATGATATTCATAAAAGAGTGTGCCCCTGTATGTCATAGCCAGATCTGAAATAATAAGTGTCGAACTCTTGCCTGCACTCAGGAAATGACTTGCAGATTACGTCTCTATAGACACTGAAGGCAATGTCAAATTCAACCATGGTTTTGCAGCCTGTGGTCATTGTCTTTTAACAGTACAGAAATGTCCCTGCATTCTACTATTCGATTGTCATGAACATCAGAACAAAGCAGGATTTTTACTCAATTGATATCGTTACCTGCAAGAATTTGAGCTCACAGATGAGGAGAGATGGCAGCGGCAGGTGGGAAGAAAGACGGTCCGGTAGGAGGAGCAGGAATAGCAGTTGCCAGAGACCTAATGCCAGTTTCTTCAAACGCCTTAAGGCTCTCAGCCATGGTACTAAACGATCCAGTGCTACACACCCTGCACTACATCTGCCTCAGCAACAAGAGACAGAGACCCTCCTTGACAAGCCAGAGGGAAATGTTTGGTGGATAGGACCTGGTGATTGTGTAGTTTCATCAAGAGAAGTATGTGCCATCTGTAAAATGGAGACTGACAAGACTTCGAAAAAAAAAAAAAAAAGATATTTGTGGTAGACTCCCCTGAGGAGGGCAGTCTTCCAGCTGAAACATTCATAACCCCCACTGCTCTTCAGCAGTGAAACGGTGATTGCCAATGTGTATCCCACTGACACACTTACCATAACTTCTGGGGAACACAGCTCCCAAGTAATCGATCAAGCTCATTTAATTTCGGTGAGTCATCCATTCCTAAGGCCTGGGAACAGAGACTATGTCAGAAGTTGTCGACCAGAGGTCATGCCTTTTCTACCGGTGAGTGGGATGTGGGATTAGATTACTGAACTCTGAATGCTCGTACCATCCCAGATCAGTACACCACTCCCAGGATTGATAACGCCTTGGACTGTTTGGCTGGTAGTAGATGGTTTTCTGTACTGGATTTCTGCAGTGGGTATTAGCAATGGGGGAGGAAAATAAAGAGAAGACAGCATTTATCTGTCCCAAACCGGTTCTGGCTAGAGCACAGCTAGAACAAAGAAATGCTCCACAAAAAAAGACAATCTCTATACATACTGACTTGAAACCACAATAATGGACAGAAAAAATATAAGGAACATGTTCAATACATCTCCTTATTCATCCAGGGAACTGTGCACATACAGTGGAAACCGCACCAATGTAATCTCACCCGCTGACACAGAAGTGGACATCTGGGTGATGCATCAACCAATTTACATAAAGTTTGGACTGAGTTCAGAACACTGCCACACAGACTTTGAGAAAAGTTTGGAAAAGAAATAAAGCACTTCCAAAGTTCTAAAGGCACTGTTTTATTCAGCTGTGTATTTTGGGACAATGCAACAAGTTTCACAGGATGGAAAGGTGGGACGTGATGGACGGACTACTGGAATGCTACTACCCAATCACATCACCAAAGCAATAAAGCCAGGAATTAGTAATCCCCTCCCCAACGGGAAGGAATTAAAGCTTTCCCAAGTGAAAAATCCTTGTTCTGAGTTTCTGACCTGACGAGGGAAGAACAGCACAACCAAGGTTATACTCTTGCGAGTAAACCTTTCACTGCACGGACCTTCAAGCAGCCCAACTGCTTCTGCAGAGGACTTTGGCTCCTGACATAGATAACTTAAGTACCTCTAACCTACAGAAGATCCTGCGTATCAACCACCATCTGACCTACATTTCTCTGGATTACACAAAGATCCCCAGCACTCAGTGCAGCTCTGCAACTGTTGGAAAGCCATCCAGTCTCTCCACTGCAAACAGAAGGATACCAGTGGAAGACGTTTCCCGTCGAAGGACTGATCACCCAACCAAGTGAAACGTAAATATAAGCTAACCAAACCTTTTCCCAAAGGCCTTGGCATTAGGTTGTTGCTATATGAGATTGCTATTTGTGTAGAGACTGTTTATCTAGGGTCATTGTATACAGATAGATACACCAGTGAAGTTGGGGTTATATGGAGAAACAGGGCTCCTGCGAGAGTGGAAGAGATGGCACTGTGGTGGCAGTGGAACCGAAAGTAGATCCGAACTTGCTTTCAGCTTATATTTCCCAGCTATCCAATGGATGAGTTGGACTTGGAGCTGGGCCACTGCTGTTATTGGAGAAAGTTCTACCGGAGAAACTGAGCTCCTGCAGGAGTGTGGGGACATCACTGCTGCAGCAGTGGAGAAATTTCCAAAGAAACTGAGCTCTTGCGGGAGCAGAAGGGACGTCACTGCTGTGTTATTAGAGAAAGTTTTACCGGAGAACTGAGCTCCTGCAGGAGTGTGAAGGAATAATCACTGCTGCGGCCATGGAGATAGATTCTAGAAAAACTGAGCTCTCCTGCGGGAGCATGGGGACATCACTGCTACAGCAGTTGAGAAATTTTAAAGAACAAAGCCTCTGCGGGAGTTGTTGAGATGGTACTGCTGTGGCAGTGTCTGCATTTGGATGGAGAGGCGGAGCTTCTGTGGGAGGTAGTGTTGTTACGGCGGTTAGATGAAGAAGCTGGTTCTTGCGGGAGCTGCGAGGGTGGATACTGCTGCGGCAGTTTAGAATGGAGATATCTGCAATATTTATTGGAATAATGGTGTTAAAGTGGATAAGATGAGCCTGTAGATTAGGGTGTATGGGAACAGCTGGTGCTAAAAATTTAGTTGAGCTCCTTTGATGTAGGAGCTATTTGATCGGATGGAACTCCTGAAAGCCTCCAATGATTAGCGTCCAAGTGCTTGGATCTGCTGCTGGGAAAGGTCTTTTTGGGCAGCTGTGGTTGCTGCACCTATACGGAATGAATGGCTGGAAAAGTGCTCCACTGGAATCCCGGATTAAATCAATATGGACTTGAGGTGTTTTTGGAACCAGAAACGGGTGACGGGGCGATTTGAATAGTCTGTGAAAAGTGGGTCGGATGGAAGTTTAGCCTCTGAGCTTCTGAAATGGAGGTAGGCTAAGAGGGATTGGTATGGTTGGATTGGAGATGGGAGATTGTGATGGTGAGTTCTGAGCATCTGAGGAAACCGAAAAAAGCCAAAATGAACACTGCATCAAGTGTGTGGGCGGTGTTGATGGATTGGTAAACTCGGCAGAGAATGGAGATACATTTAGTGTTTCTAAAGTTACTGGTTGTCTAGCGTCTGGGCGGGGTTGGCTGAGTTCTTTGGATTCCTTTAATGAGCTTGGATGTCTGAACTGGCTATTTCTGAGGAGGGTGAACTGAAAATAAGTTTGTGGAAAAATTGGATTCCACTTAGATAACCCTTGATGGAGCTGACTTGGAGGTTCTTGGTGCCGTTGAGATGAAAAATGAATAAAGGTGAGCAGGAAGGAGAAAAAAAAACAAAAAAAACAAAGGCAGGTTGTAGGTGGAGTGGAAAGACAAAACTCTTCCATGCGGTTAGGTAGCATTGAAGGGTTGTAGGGGAAATGGCTTGGAGAATGGTATTGAAAAAGGCATCGAGGAGGAGTTTCAGTGGATGGTTTATGGGAGTATCAGCTCTGAAAAGTGAGGTACTGGGGTTGGGAATGGGTCAGCCTCTGGTGCCAGCAGCCTGAATTTCTGGAAAGCAAAATGAGAGAGGGAGTCAGCCATTTGATTTTTTGACCCGGCGACGTGTTTTGCAATCATGATGAATTGGTCCCATGCTGAAATCCAAATTAAGCATCTTAGGAGAGGCATTAGTGCAGGGGAATGTGAACGGCCTTTATTAATGCAATGCACGGTTGCTTCATTGTCACAATGCACTATAATGCTGTTGGTGGACCATTCTTTCCCCCACAGAAAGGCTACTACTACAAGAGGGTACAGCTCAAACAGCACTGAGGATGTTAGTGACTGCAATGAGTCCAACAGCTGGGGGGAGCCATGTGGATGCGAACCAACGGCCTTGGTAAAATCCCCCGAAACCGATGGAGGGAGCTGCATCAGTAAACAGTTGAATATCCTCAGGGAGAGAAACCAGATTATTATATAAGAAAGACAGACCATTCCATTGTTTAAGGAAGGTTATCCACAGACTGAGCTCGTTGCAGCACAAACTAGTTAGGAGATTTGATCCTTTACTGTGTGAACTGATGACGCAAGGGAGAGGAGATGCGAGATAAAAGGCCGGCCTTGCAGGATTATGCGCATCTAAGTTTAAATGGCCGAGCAAAGATAGCAGCTAGCGTTTGGAACAATCTGGACTGTCTATGAGGACAGACGTGACTGGAATTATCCTGTCAATTTTCTTCTTGGGTAGTAAGGCTTGGTAATTGACTGTGTCCAAGTTGATGCCCAAGAATTCGACGGACCTGGCTGGACCCATAGGTTTTACCTTGAGCAATTGGGATCCCGAGCTTGGTGAAAGCGTTTTGAGACTTTGAATAACAAAGAATTACATGATTATTAGATAGAACCCAGCAAATAGCCTCTGCTAACATGTCGAAAATCTTGGGGCTGCTTTTACAGCCGAACATTAGGCGGATGGCAAAGTAAAATTTTTCGTGCCAGCATACGCCGAATAAATGCCATGAATCTGGGTGGATGGGCATCACTTTGAATGCAGTAATGATGTTGACATATGCGAGCCAAGCACCACGCCCCACGTTTTTAAATCAAGGTCACAGCTCGATCGATGTTGTGGTAATGCAGAGAAAATTCTTCTTTGAGAGATGAAGCTGTTTATGCTTGGGAACGAAGAATTGTGTGGGGCTGAGAGATTGATTATCAACCGTTTTTTACCTGAAAATTTCCTGGTAGCCACTCTAATGGGGCTGATGCGGAAACATTCGAAAGGTGGAGTGTTAAACGGGCCGATCATAAAGCCTGATTCGATTTCTTTTTTAATTAGGTTGTCTACTGTGTCAGGCTCAGCTAGAGCGGACTGGAGATTATTGCAAACAATGCTATGTGTGGGGAGGCTTTCCACACCGGGTTCGAAACCATGCTCGAGATCAGACAGTAAATAGTTTGTAAAGTTAATGTCAGGGTGGTGAGACAATTCTGCAGACAAATGAGAAATACTCAAAGGAGTTGAGTAATATTTTGAATCTTTATTTTGGGCACTTTTGACAGGGCATATTGTACAGGCATGAGAGCTGCCTCAATAGTTACAGATATGCATGAAGCGGCAAAGCTGTCTTGAGCACTTCCCCGTGTTGAAATTGTTGCAGACCTGGTTAGTGGAAGAAATAATTCCTCCTTTTAAAATCTGAAACTGAAGAGTTGAAGTTAGTGTTTGCTGGCCGTGGGACATAACCAGTCAATCTTGCCTGTGAAGAATCTGGACAAGGGGGGATTTGAAGGGTTTATCAAAGGACAGGCTGTGGTGGAATGGGCGACTGACCTGCAGACCGCACAAGTGATGTTACGACAGCTCAGGAACACTCTGTTGTCCAGATCCATGTCTAAAGCTCCCCAGATCCATGTCTAAAGCTCCCCAGTAAGAGCACTGGTTCCACTGGGTTACGCGTACGGCACATTTAGCAGAAAAAAAGCTTGTGATACGTGTAAAAGAAAAGGGAAAAAAAAAAAAAAAAAAAAAAAAAAAAAAACGCTATTCTGTCCCTGCTGCAAGTAGGTTGCGCCTCGACAGATAGTTAAACAGGATGAGGGCTGAAGAAATTATCAAGTATGAATAAATGTAACTTAAGAGAAAAACAGAATTCAGCATTAATATATATGAAAGAGAGATAACAACAATCTTCTTTATTGAATGTTCAACAAATTATTTTAACCCCCTGGAGTCGGCGGTATCGCCGGCGATACCACCTTGCTTTTTTTCTTATTAGTATGAAAGAGACTCAAAATACTCAGTCAATTTTGCACATACAATTAAGAGTTATACCCCATTTTAATCTGTGAAATATATTTTTATTTGTGTGTACACAGAGTAAAAACAAAATGTTGTGCTTTTTGCAAAATAAAGAAAACATGATGCGTGATCTGTCGTCTCCCTCTGAACGAGATCCAATCTGATAGTTCTCAGAAAATGAACTGTAACTTAGTGAATACTAATCACAAAAAAATTAGACTTGCGTCTAAAGAAAAGTTGAAATGTGAGGTTTTAAATTGTGTAAGTCAAATCGAAAACAAATATTCTCTTTTTATGTAATCTGAATGAAAGAGATTCAAGTCGTTTGCTAGTCAGCTCATTATCCACTAATTCGGCCACGCCCACGGAGCTCACGCTCTATTCAGACGCAAATTCTGAGGTAATACATGTATACATCATCGCAATCGTTTATTTATTATCTTCAGAAGTGTATATCTGCATGTTATAGCCATGGTTATAGCGATCTCTGGAAGCCTCTGTTAGTTCCTGGAATGTCACATGGTATGCCTGTTCTTCACCACGAGTCATTTGTGGACTAAATGTGCACAGAGCGCCCTCCGGCTCCAAGTATGAATTGAAAACACAGTACATCAGAGTACCCAGCACTCATAGTGATGACAATAAATATTGAATAAATATTACTCCTCTGTATAGAAAATTGACAAATATGAGAATCCATCAATATTTCTCCAAATGTGCATGCTTTTAAGCTAAAAGCTCTGATGGATGTTGTTTTGTCAAAGGTAACGACTCCGTTTTTCATATACATAACTCCTGACTCATTAACAAATTACGGTCACTATAAGATTTTAAGAGTAAAACAGAGGTCAAAATGTGAAGCTTGAGTCTTAGATCTTTTTAATGAGGTATAGTTTGTCAACTGCACATTAACATTTAAGCTATATAATATAACAAATAATAGCCTATATGAAATGCCATAGAGGTAATATGAATGTTCAGACGCTTTGCATGACAGAAATACATTACATTTAAAAGCATATTAAAATAGAAAACTTATTTTAAATTATAATATTTCACAGTATAGCTGTTTTTTCTGTATGTTTGATATACAGCATGATGAGCATGAGACTTCTTTTAAAAATATTATAATAGTAATGCGTCCAATCTTTTGACTGGTACTATAATTTAATTTATAATAGGCCTATATAAAATTTTCTTCACATGATGTGCAATAATACAAGCATGCATGAGATCACAAAAATGTTTTTTATTTGTCAAGAGTGGACATTATATTAACATTAATACAGCTGATATGATCCTGTTATCAGCATGATCACAGAGGGTTTTTTCACATAGCCTACCTGACTGAAAGGGCTCATTATGCAGGTCATTATGCGGGTCTTTGTCTTCTCAGGTGTGAATCACAACATTATTCATGAAGATTCACACCTCCATGCATACTGTGTTTCTTGACAAAAAGTGTCTTACAAAATTTAAATCAATATATTGTTTTATATGAACGAGTAGGCAGGATAATTTTTACATTTTGAAGCAAAAACTTTAGTCTACAACCTCCAATACCCAGAAGTCTTGTGAACACATATTTTGTATTTATTTTATGGCCTTATTTCAGTGTCTTAAGTTTTTTGTTTTTCCAATAACAACGCATAAATGTTAGTCCTTCAAAAATACAAACATATACATACATGTTCCTCACATATTATGGTAGCCTAGTTCGTGCTGAATACAGTGTAATGACACCTTTTCCATTAATATGTTTAGGATTACATCCACACCAGTAAATCGTGCGACATTAGTGCTGTTCTCGACAATATACCTTTGTAAAAGTGGGGATTTAGCACATTTAGCAAGAAGAACAAATATAGACAGACTGCATAGAGATTTAAGATTAAAACTCTCTTCGATACAAAAAAAAAAACCATACCCTTCTGAGAGGTATTGTTTTTAATGTTGATCAAATTATACCAGCAAGAATGCAATGTTTCCCGAATATCCACACGATTTCAAATGTGACATTGATTTTATACAACATTTCAACAAACAAAAGGGTAATATTAAATGTACATTTTAAACAGTACTGTCAGTATTTTTGCTCTATTTTGCAACGAAAGCCACAGCAGAACTGCAGCACTCAAGCTGTTTCGCGAACGAATCTGCGGCTTTGAACGAATCGTCAATGATTCAATGACCCATTCATAATTACAGCCGCTTGCTTTGATACTGAAAGAATGAATGACTCAATGATTCACTCATAAAAACAGTGACTTACCACCACCTACTGGCGGTTTTAATGTAATATTTAAAAGCATCACCGTTTATATCATCATTGTATTTATAAAATAAATAATGCTTTTAAAAAAAAAAAAAAAAAAAATCGATTTAAGAGGGCAAATATTGTCCCTTAATGGAAAAGGTGTAAAACTGCAGTCTAAGTGGAAAAGAGAGGGTAAGCAGAAGGATGTTAAATTCCTCGGGGTACAACACTCTAGAAAGTTTGAGAACCACTGAACAGGGATATGTAGCATTGCACAACTGCTACTGCTACGAGTGCAATGTCAATACAGCCCGTTACCTTGATTCAAATTTTTCATTAGCTTAAATGAATTGGTCTAAAGAGAAAAATTATAGTGACTATTTTGTCTAAAGACTACATATAAAATGGCTATAAAAATTCATGTTGGTAAATGTAGTTTGACTAAAAGTAATGATTAAAACTTGACAAATGCGATGATTTTTCGTCGACTAAAATATTAAAGACAAAAATGACTAAAATGTGACTAAGACTAAAGAGCATTTTCGTCTGAAGATAAAGACTAAATCAAAAATGGCTGCCAAAATTAAGACTGGTCTGATCTGATTTGTTTCACTGAACCCGTTATGGCAAAAAAAGCGTAGGAGGGCGCTGATAAAGGTGGAGGCATCAAGAGAACCGATTAACTCAGAGTGCATTGCTCGAATGGTCAAACAGGTAAAAATGGAGTACCCATCTTTTGCCGTTTGCAAGACCACCATATGTGCGGCAAGAAGCAACCATCCAGGGCCCAAAGACATCAAGGCCGACATAAGTGAAGGGTGGATCAGTGGCAAGTCGATCTGGAGGAAGATCTGCCATCTTCTGTTCCCACAGGTCTTCCTCTAAGTTTCTGACAGATGATGCATTTATGAATCACACTATGAATGCGTTTCTTTGCCCCAATGATCCAGAATCCTGCATTCCTTATAGCACCTTCCATAAACAGGCGGCCTTGGTGTCTGACCAGTTAGTCAAGTCAAGTCACCTTTATTTATATAGCGCTTTTTACAATGTAGATTGTGTCAAAGCAGCTTTACATTGATAACTGGTACATTATTTGGCTGCACAGCAGCTCTTAAAGAATAGTGTCAATGCAGGCAGATCAAAGCACTGTTGAATATCAAATGTCAAGTCAAATGTCAAGTGTTCATGAAAATGTCTCGTGATCAGAAGGGCTATGTGACTTTTCCCAGGAATGATAATGGGATGCTTTTCTCTTTGTTTAATAGGAGCATGTTTGAGTCTACCACCTACCCTCAGAAGCCCATCCTGGTCAATGAAGGGGTTCAAGATTTTCAGTCCACTCGTTTTTGGGATATCCTTTCCTACAGAAAGACAAGCAAACTCAACAGGGTAGCTCTCCCGTTGGACACATTGTACTATCACAACTTCTGCCTGTGAAAGTTCCTCTGCAAGTGTTTTGTCACAAAGATGCCATTTTTTACAGGCATTCACTACCTCAATTTTGGATCTGAATGAATGTATGATGTGGATTAACTTGAAAATAGCTCGTAAGAGACTTTTCCAAGTTGAAAAGCACTCAAAGCGATGCGATCCAAGTATAACAGCAAAGTCATGGGGTGTCAGATCTGTACAGTTGGAGCGCACTTCCACATCTGAATCAGAATCAATTAGGTTGAATGTCTGATAGTCTTCATTACACTCTGACTCAGGACGAGAAAGAAAGGCAGGCCCAGAAATCCATGTGGAGTCTTTCAAATCTGAGGCAGGCACTGAACGTGTTGCACGATCAGCAGGGTTATGACTTGGAAATGTAATGCCACTGTTCTGGCCTTGTAGATTTCCTAAGCCGCCAAACTCCATTACTCGAGTATACGTAAAACCGCCTGGTTTGGTTATGAATGTACCCCAACACTACTTTACTGTCAGAATAGAATTCTACAGCAGTTGGGGTGATATCCAATTCATTTTGAATGAGTTCTGCCACTTCTACTGCCAAGACGAGCTCCAAACGAGGTATGGTGTGAGTAGACAGAGGAGCCAACTTAGCCTTGCCAAGGACAAACCCTACAACCCCATTGTCATCCATCACCCTAAGGTAGGCAACTGCAGCAATTGCCTTTGTGGAAGCATCTGAGAAAACATGAATTTCTGTCCTTTGTGCCAAAGACAGAGTAACCTTTGAGTACACTCTGGGCATTTCAAACTGAGCCAAATCCTGCAAAGAGTGTTTCCAAGCCTCCCATTCAGCTTCCCTGTCTGTAGGTAGAGGAGCATCCCAATCTTTTGTGTCAACTGTCAAATCACGAGGGAGGAACTTTCCCTGGATTGTAACAGGTGCTGCCAGCCCAAGAGGGCCAAAAATACTGTTGACAGTTGCTAAGACACCTCTACGTGTGAAAGGCTTCTCTTCTGCATCACAGAAAGTGAAAGTGTCGGTTTTAAGATTCCAGCTCAGACCAAGGCTCCTCTGAATAGTTGGAGTATCCTTTTCTAAATCCAGGTCCTTAAGATCTTTCACATGATCCTCCAAAGGAAAAGCATTCATTAAAGCAGGACTGTTAGATGCTATTTTATGAAGCCTCAGGTTGGAACTTGCTAACATCTGAGTTCTTTTCAACAGATCAACTGCTTCCTCAACCGTGGGCACTGATTTCAGGCCATCATCCACATAAAAGTCACGCTTTACGAAGGCTCTTGCATCCTTCCCAAACTTAAGTTCTCCATGTTGAGCTGCACGATGAAGTCCATAGATTGCTACTGCGGGAGAGGGACTATTTCCAAAAACATGGACCTTCATTCTAAATTCTGTGACATCTTTGGAGGGGTCATTGCCCTCAAACCATAAAAAGGCGGAGAAAGTTGCGATGATCCGCTCTCACCACAAAGCTATGGAACATCTGCTCAATGTCAGCAGTAAATGTTACCGCCTCTTTTCGAAAACGCAGCAAAACACTCAGCAAGGAGTTATTCAGATCAGATCCCGAGAGAAGCACTTGATTCAGCAAAAGACCTTTGTACTGGGCACTAGAGTCAAAAACGACTCTGATCTGTCCCGGCTTGCGAAGATGATAGACACCGAATATAGGCAAGTACCACACTTCCTCATTTTCTTTCACAGGTGGAGCTGGTTCTGCATGACCTGCATCAAAAACTCTTTGCATGAACGTGACGAAATGTTCCTGCATTTGAGGCTTCCTCTTCAGTGTCTGATAGAGCAACAGGAGACGTTTCATACTCTGGTCCCTATTGTTGGGCAGCCATTGGCGTGGAATTCGAAAAGGAAGAGGTGCCACCCAGCTTTTAGAGCTATCAATGAACATTTCCTTGTCCATGAGTTTAATGAATGCTCGATCTTCAGTGGAAGGGGCTACCTTTTCATCATCTTGTGTCTGTTTGAAGATATTGTTACCCAACAAATACTCAAGTGGGGACAAGTGGTTGGGTAGAAATGACAGCCTTATAAAGAGATGGGATGATCTTTGCTGCTAAGCTTCTCTTTCACCTGTATCTGATTAGGACATGGCTCAAAGACTTGGGCGTCCATTATGAAGTATGTTCATGCGAAACACATCAACTGTGCTAGGCTTGTGTGCTGACCCCAAGCAGACATTTCCAACAATCACCCAACCGAAATCGAGTTTTTAGGCATATGGTACCTTGTTTGGACCACTGAGCCATTTCCTTACTTTGTGGACTTGAATTATGTCTCTCCCTAAGAGTAGCAATATTTGAGCACAAGGACCGATCTCAGGTATTTCATGAGCGATAGACTTCAGGTGGGGCAACCGGTGTGCAATGGTGGATGATGGAATCTCAGAGTTGGTCATCAGGCATGTAATTACACTCAATAAGTGTTGAGAGTGAGACACGTACCTTTCCATCCATAGATACGGCTTGAAACCCAGTGGCTCTCCTTCCTGAAGTTTCCATCACCCCAGCACAAGTTCGAAGAGTGTATGGATGCTCCATTCCTTTTACTTTGAATATGTCAAAAAAAACTCAGATCTTGCTAGAGATGTGTTACTTTGCTCGTCGAGCACTGCATACATCTTCACCACAGCTTCTGGAGAGCTTTCAGGATATACTCTTATCAGACATATCTTAGAGCATAATTTGGGTATTGGATTGTCTCCACAAATCTCTGTGCATTGTGAAGTGACATGAGCAGAAGAGCTTCTATCCTTCTCCCCGCCATAATCTGAAGAGGGGTTTTTATTGGCCCACGGAGGAGGACCAGGATGAAATGCGGACACATGCTCATCACTCTCACATTCATTGCATTTGAAAGGTAACGTTGTACTTCCTTTTGTACTCAGAACCTTGATAAATCCATTTTTCTTGCAGGTGATAAGGCAGCTTCTCCACAATTGGATTGACTCCTCTGGAGGTGTCCAGGTAAGAAAGTCCTGACAGGAGTCCTGACAAGTAACATTCAGCTTTAGATGACTGAATTTTACATAGATCATCTCAGAGCTCTTGTAATTTCAGAGGATCTCATTTACTGATTTTTGGGAATTTCTCAATTGTGTCAAATAGTGTTTTCTCAACCACCTCAGGGGATCCATACATTTCCTCTAGACAGTCCCAAGCCATTTTAAGCCCAACGTCAGGATACCTTATGTTCACTGTCCTGATGCGTCTCACATATTCTGATGACTTACTGCCCAGTCACTTAATCAATAGATCCAACTGTTCGCTGGAAGTGAGTTTGAGCCCTCTGGTAGCATTTAAGAAAGAAGACTTCCAAGCCCAGTAGTTTCATGGGTGGTCATCGAATTTTGTAAGCCCGGAATTAGTAAGCTCGTGACGGGCAAGAAACCTTGCTAGATCACTCATTTCAGCTTCTCCTTGAAAAGGTGACTGGACAGGAGTGCTGGCATTGTAATGTCTGTGCAAGGGGCCAGTAATTAGTTGGGCTGTATGTGGCAGACTGATGTCTTTCAATCGTGACAGCGTTAGGCTTCGGGACTGAATCACTGACCATAACACAGTCAGGTGGAGCACCCCTTGGAGAGCTTTCTGTTAACTGTCCGTTTTCACATTCATAGTGGTTTACGAATTCAGCATGTGGGGTAGCTAAACTACAATACAATAGAGTAACTTGAGTGTTGCTCCACAATCACTGGTGCATTGCACAGGGTCTATAGGAGGAGCGATCTGGGTATCTGAACGGCAACTGCCTCCTTACATGCTCTCTACAGCCTCCTCCAATACTCTTGCTTCAGCCATAACAGCAGCAGCCACCTTTTCATGTTCTAATGCTGTAAGACTACCTTCCATACAAACTTTCTCAATTTTCATTTCAGTTTCTTTCTTGACGTAATATGCACGTGTACACTCAGCCTCAGCTCTAGCTCGTGCTTTTGCCACAGCCATGCTAGCCGACGTCCTACTAGACCTTTTAGAAGATGTTGTTGAACGTCTAACAACAGGATCTCGTTTCCAATAAATTCTCAGTCTCCAATTTTCGTTCACTCTCCATGACGTGTGATGCATAAATTGTACCTCTAGGATGAGGACTGGAACAATGCGGAAAAATTAGATATGAGAAGAGACTTTTTGTGAGAGCAGACTCTGTAGCTTAACTGAAGAGATTCCGTCTTTCCACTGAATTGAAGAGGCTGTCTTTTCACTATTCTGTCCCTGCTGCAAGTAGGTTGCACCTTGACAGATAGTCAAACAGGATGAGGGCTGACAAAAGTCAAAACCAAAAGGAGTTCTCTTTCAGTGTTTTACTTGAAACCTTCAGTTGCACAACATTGTTTGTTTATTTTAGTTTCACAAAAAACGAAGCATATATTAAGTATCAAGTATGAATAAATACAACTTAAGAGAAAAACAGAATCCAGCGTTAATATATATGAAAGAGAAAGAATCTTTGTTGAATGTTCAACAAATTATTTTAAAATGGCATGAAATACTTTAACAAATGGAAAAAAAAAAAAAAAAAAAAAAAAAAATCAACGAACAATTAAACTTACAGATGATGGCCTCTTTGGCATGAAATGACAAGAATATAGCTTTTATCAGGGAGACATCTGCTGCTGTATCACTGCTATTGTGAAGTGAAAACTAAGATGGCTGCCATGATCTCAAACCTAAGTCACATGATGTATCTTAGCCAATGAAATAAACCCAAAATTAAATGACTACTTAAATGGGCAGAACAATCGCTGCAGTCGATTTGATGATGAGACGGAAAGAAGCAGTGATAGTAAGGAGGATAAATCATTGTCTGCACCTGTGAGGATCTGTGCTCGGATGTTGCTGGCAACGGGGGTAGTTCCAGGGCTGTAGCATTCGGTGGGATGGGTATCAGCATTGCAAAAAACAAAGTGAAAGGAGATTTTTGCTTGGGGGAGAGTCTTAGGAGGAAAAGAAGCCGGGGCCGAAGTCACTTGCGGAGGCAGCTTCGCGCTTGGGTTGACCCCTGGAGCCTGGGGAGGAACAAAAAGAGAGGAAGGTATAAAAAAAAAAAAAAAAAAAAAATTGTGACGTGGAGCACAGCGCTGGGGAAAGTTGCGGTCTGTAGCTTGGCAGAGAAAGGAGAAGATTGAGGCCTGGCAGCGGCTGAGTCTGGAGCACGGCCTAGACTAGCTGAAGGCCTGCTGCTGCGGCCTGACATTCGCAGAAGAACTGGTCCTGTGAGGGAGGAAGGAGGTGATTTTTGTGAGCGTGGGTCCGGGGCTTTGCGATTCTTGCTCTCTTTGTTAGTGGCTTTGGAAGGTAGAGTCAATTTTAGAGAGGAAATATCTGACTGAAGTGAGACATACAAGTTGTATAGCTCAGCTTTGTTCATTCTCTTTGAAAAATGGACATCGGTGCTGATTAGCGCTCGTCTTAATCCTAAAATTGTCCATTTCTTTATTGCAGGAATCGTGGGTTGTGCTGAAGTATAGGAGGATGGTGGTGGGTGTCTTGGAGGCGAATGCAAGCCTCAGTGTCTCGGGGTAGAAGAAGCAGCGCGGCTAGGCCAATGACAGTGCGGTGTTGCTGGAGGTTCGATTGCGGTGTCCTGCTGTATCAGTAGGGTGCTGAGAAGGCTCCTGGGCAACAAGGGATTCATCATCGGAAGGAAACAACTCAGTCTCTGACATTGTAACAAATGGGCAGGCCAAATGCTGAGAAACTGTCGAGGAATGTAGGCAAGTTGACACATATATTATATATATTATATGCTTCCTCTCATGCTCATAGGATAGATGTGGTAATTGCTAATGGCAGGTTGATTGGATAGGTCATTTGAATGTGCTCATACCGAATTTAGAGGCTATTAAAACTCCTAGACTGTCTGTGAGAGCGTGGCCTGAAAGCATCAATTGACAAGTGCCAAATTTTGCAGTCTCAAGTTCGGTATGTGGGGCACACGGTGTCTGAGTGGACTTGGTGCCGTTCTGAATCAGGAGCAGACTTAGGCCCATGGCCTACGCAAGCCAAAACCTGAGTACATCCGAGCAACGTTACCCCATTCATGAGCACCAAGATGGTGAATGGGGTAACGTTGCTCGGCTGTAAGAAAGCATTCTTGGCACTTAAATAGGCGGTTGTGGACAAGTTCCATTACTATCTCTATGGTGCCCAATTTGTTATGAAGACTGACAACAATACACTGACCTATACGTCATCAAGTGCCAAGCTGAGTGCGACAGGTCATCGCTGGTTAGCGGAATTAGCTACCTACAACTTCAGCTTACAATACAAGTCAGGAAGTCACAACATCACTTAAGCACTTGTGAATCAACCGCCTGCTCTGAATGGAAGGAAATTCCCAAGTCAGGGGTAAAAGCCGTTTGTCAGCTGGCGAGTCATCATCCAGACTTGTGGATCAGTAAGGTGTATTCCAGATGCATTCTCTTGTCTGGGTCATATGGAACAACTGACCAATGCTGAGTTGAGGAAGGTGCAAGAGGAGGACCCCGTAGTTGGTGTAGTGAAGCGAGAAGTGGAGTCGGGAAAAAATACTTACCACCACTAAGTGTCAATGCTACCATTGCTCTGTTACAATGACAAGGACCCAAGTTGAAGATCAAGATGTGTTTCAGGACACCTGAGGGAAAGGGAGTTGGTAGCAAATCGACAGTATGTGGAGAGAATGAAGTCAGATTTGCAGATAGCCTACCAGTTAGCCACTGAAACTGCCCAGAAAAGTCAGCAGAGGAACAAACGGTTGTATGACAAACGAGTAAAACACCAGACGTTGACTGTGGGAGATTGTGTGCTGCTAAGAAATCAGGCCTTGACTGGAAAGAACAAACTCTGCGACAAGTAGAATTCTGTTCCTTACCTGGGGGTGGAAAATTTTAAGAACTTACCCGTGTATCACCTGAAACCCAAATCTGGTATAGGAAGTGTGAGAATGTAACACAGAGACAATCTCTTACCTGTTGGGGACGATGTGAGGTTGTCTGATCATGGAGAACCCAAGAAAGTGTCTGCACCACCAGAGACCAGGACAAGATCAGTGGAGAAAAAAAGGATTAGGAGAAAAGAATGCAGCTGTGACAGGAAGTGAATGGAGGAATGACTCTGAAAGTGAAGAGGATGACCTGTGGTATTACTGCCCGGACAGGGTTGAGACACCACAATGGCCGGAGTGTGTTGCACTGGAGGAATCTGCAGCGGTGAACCAGCAACAGGGTCATGGGCGGCCTTGGCATGCATGGAAACTGTTTAACATGGAGGTGAATTGGATAGACCCCATGCAGAAATGGCAGAGCCAGCGTTCACTGAAGAAGGCCATGAAAAACACTCTGATCAGAGTCCAGAGGAGATAGGAGATCCTGGTTTAGAAGGGGGACAGCACGGCGTAGATAATGCTATCAAAGAAGTAGTAGAGACTGTTATTCCTGCCCTAAAAGAGATACAAAACCAGTAGTCAAATTGATCTATGAAACTCTAGGCAGGCCCACTAACCAACCTTTAACTCTGGTTCATAGAGAGATGGTCATAAATGTGGGGGGGGGAGATTAAGCAAAGAAACACTAACACAGTGTGGTGTCAACCTATGGCACAGTGTACCCATTGTATTCAAGTAAACCCTTATACTGAGCCTAAAGTTGCCATTAAAGTGTAGAGAAGAAATCTCATGGGAACATGAGATGTTTAGAAGGGGGAGCATGTAACCCAGTAGAATAAAATTCTACAAGTATTGGCTTTTAGTTAATTTAATAATTCTTTTTGTTTCGTTCTAAGCCAGAACTAAAATATGAATGAAATGTACACCGATCAGGCATTATGACCACTGACAGGTGAAGTGAATAACACTGATAATCTCTTCATCACGGCACCTGTTAGTGGGTGGGATATATTAGGCAGAAAGTGGACATTTTGTCCTCAAATTTGATGTGTTGGAAGCAGGAAGAAAAAAAAAAAAAAATTATATATTAGGCAAGCATAAGGATTTGAGCGAGTTTGACAAGGGCCAAATTGTGACGGCTAGATGACTGGGTCAGAGCATCTCCAAAACTGCAGCTCTTGTGGGGTGTTCCCGGTCTGCAGTGGTCAGTATCTATAAAAAGTGATCCAAGAAAGGAACAGTGGTGAACCGGCAACAGGGTCATGGCCGGCCAAGGCCAATGCATGTGGGGACCAAAGGCTGGCCCGTGTGGTCCGATCAAACAGACAAGCTACTGTAGCTCAAAATGCTCAAGCAGCGTATGGGGCTGCATAGCCGCAGACCAGTCAGGGTACCCATGCTGACCCCTGTTCACCGCCGAAAGTGCCAACAGTGGTCACGTGAGCATCAGAACTGGACCACGGAGCAATGGAAGATGGTGGCCTGGTCTGATGAATCACATTTTCTTTCAGATCACGTGGATGGCCGGGTCCGTATACATTGCTTACCTGGGGAACACATGGCACCAGGATGCACTATGGGAAGAAAGCAAGCCGGCGGAGGCAGTGTGCTTTGGGCAATGTTCTGCTGGGATGTTACTTTGACACGTACCACCTACCTAAGCATCTTTGCAGACCATGTACACCCTTTCATGGAAACGGTATTCCCTGGTGGCTGTGGTCTCTTTCAGCAAGATAATGCGCTCTGCCACAAAGCAAAAATGGTTAAAGAATGGTTTGAGGAGCACAACGAGTTTGAGGTGTTGGCTTGGCCTCCAAATTCCCCAGATCTCAATCCAATTGAGCATCTGTAGGATGTGCTGAACAAACAAGTCGGATCCATGGAGGCCCCAACTCGCAACTTACAGGACTTAAAGGATCTGCTGCTAATATCTTGGTGCCAGATACCACAGCACACTTTCAGGGGTCTAGTGGAGTCCATGCCTCGATGGGTCAGGGCTGTTTTGGCAGCAAAAGAGGGACCAACACAATATTAGGAAGATGGTCATAATGTTATGCCTGATCGGTGTACATCTCAATATATTGATGCATAACACTTTGTGTAGCGCCCCCTATCTGTCTTTCTTGTAATTAGCAGGACAGTGCACCAGATTTATTAACTATATGCCTACAGATGTTGAAGTTAGGCCCCTCTGATGTCACAAAATTTAGTATTCTCTCAGAAAGTTAAAGAAATTAAGAACTATACCCAAATATAATTAGTCATGAACAAACTCCTTTTGAAATAATAAAAATCTTAGATAAGTAACAAAATATAAAGAATTTAATTAGAATAGAACTAGAGAATTGAAAGTTCAAATAAATGAATTCCAGAATGTGAGGCATCCACACAATCACATTGACTTTGAATCTGTCACAATTTAACCCCCAAAAAGGCAATATCTCAGGTGACAGAATTACAAAATTGGTCTCTGTATCAAAAACACTTTAACTAAAACAAGTTAACTCACCTGGAATTAAATGTACAGAATTACTCAAAATATCACTTTGGGTATCAAAATATCACTTTGAATGTTCAGTTTTTAAAGTGCACCGAATAACACAAAATGAACCAATATTACACACTGTGGGCCCACAAACACAGACAAAACAGTCATTCACCACCCACCCTGCAGGCCTGGATCGTTGCTCGAGTTCGTGGAGGCCAGGGAAACTGAAAATTGGCCCCTTCACTCTCCTGTGCACAAATTAATCAAACAATGGTAACGTTACCTCAATTCCATGTGCAATGAAGCAGCGCAATCCTGGAACCGTGTATTAGGCCTCCCGCAGCTCCTCAGTCGCGCTCACCCTCGCCAGCCGACGAAACGCACCTCCCATGCAGCCAGAGGAATCTCAAATATCGCGGGTATTTGGGGCGCTATCTGGTCCTCATAGTATCCGTCGTAATACAGGAAACAACAATGCTTACACTCGTTAGTCTCTTGCTGTTTAAATGTTCCGCTAACTTATAGTTCGGTTCAGATGAATAGATATACGAGTTGACAATAAAAACAGTCCGTAGTCTCGCTTGACTGGCAGATTAATGACACCGGGACGTCGTATAAACGCTCGCAGCGAACTCAAAGAAACGTTAAACACAAATGAACAAGCCTCGTGTGGTTCACACGCGATCTATTGCAGTTCGAGATTTTAAACTAGTAAATCATTAATCACTCTATTACCGCATACAGCGCGTCTCTCCTATTGCTGCGCATATCACATTGTCGCCTTGTTAATCACCCCTCTCAAACAACCACTCGCATTACACACAACACCGGTGAGGGCGGGATTTAACTCTCATAAACCAATAAAATAAAGAAAGACTTAACTTGTAGGTTAAAACCACGTTTTTCACGTGTATAACAATCAAACTTGACACTTGCTCGCGTTCTTAAAGGGACACATACACAACTTTTTACATCTATATTTTGAGGTATATTTCATTCACATTTAATTCTGGCTTAGAACCAAACAAAAATAATTAATAAATTAACTGAAATAAACCCAATACTTGTAGAATTTTATTCTACTGGGTTACATTATTTTCCTGTTTATTACTGTGAAGCTGCTTTGAAACTGTACAAAGCGCTATATAAATAAAGGTGTCTTGACAAATCCTTAGAACCTCATGAATACTTTTACAGTGGCTATAGGTGCAAGATCTGCTAAGCCACAAGCCGCCAAACTGTCATACTTGCAAAGGTAAAGAGTCACTCCTCTTTTCGACCTAATATTTAAATCAAACTAAGTAAAAAAATAATAATAATAAAAAAAAAACTTCCAAAAAACCCAGCTATGTTTTTTTTTTTTTTGTCATGCGCAGTCAATGGAAACATGATTTTAAAGGTTAGTCATACAGCGTTGTACATACAAAGATCCTCACAGAAAGGTAGTGGGATCCTCACATGGCGCATAAACTAATCGGTTACCCAAAATTCATAGTGACATCATCTTTACATTCTCTATTCTGAGTTAACATCTCGCAAACCTGACTTTTTTTTCGTCAGAATTCTACATTCACATCTCACAATTTGTTGTTTCTTATTTCTTTCTTTTGCTTTTTACGTGAAAACGACCTTTGGGTTTAATTTTCCCCAATCTCAGCTGTTTTGCCGAACAATGGAAAAGGTTAACCCTCTGGAGAGTTACCTCACAAGACGAGGAAGCGAGGTAATCGGGGTGGAGTATGCCAAAGACTGAGAAAACAATCTCTTTCCTGTATCCCTCTTCCCTTCCATTATCCTATTAAACGCACAATCTCGCTGTAATAAAGTTGATGATTTAGAAACTCATGTACGATTTCAGGATGAATTCAGAGATGAGTGGAGGGGTTTGCTTATAAGTGAATCAGTGATACTGCTGTTATGATTGTACAGGCTGGGAAATGTTTCAAGAGTCTTGTACTAATATTGAACTTATTGAACTTATTGAAACTGACTTTGTCAGTTTTTATGTCTCTTATTGCGTGGACAATGTAATTCCTGTTAAGATTGTGAAGGATTTTCCTAATAGTAAGTCATGGGTGACCAAATCACTTAAGGTGTTGTTAACAAAAAAGAGGTGTGCATTCCAGGAGGGTAACCTCACAGAATTCCACTGGCTAAAAAAGGAAGGGAAAATTGAAATGATGAAAGCAAAGCAGCATTATAAAGGGAAGACTGAGAGGGAGCTGGTGGATAACAGTTTCTGCCTGGAAAGGTACTGTATGAAAACTGTTGCTGGCATAAAGAACGATAGGAACTCTAGGGTGACACTTGAAGGTTATAGATGTGACAACCAGCTTGCACAAGAGTTTAATAAGTTTTATCTAAGGTTTGAAACCCACAATTTAAAAAATTTTATTTGAGAGAGGAAAATCAGCCTATGTCACAGTGGTTCTGCTCCCGTTAAAGAACGTGACATGGTTAATATGTTTTAAATACTCTAAAGCTAGAAAAAGCTCTGGTCCTTACAATATATGTTGCCATTTGCTTATCTCTTGTGCAGAGCAATTAGGCCCTGTTTTTTATTATATTTTTCAGTTGTCTCTGAATCATCAGAGTGTGCCGAAAATCTGGAAACAGTCTAAAGTTATCCCAGTGGGCAAATATAATCATCCTCAAGCGAAAAAAAAATGATTTTAGGCCAGTTGCCTTGACCTCTTTAGTCATGAAGTGTTTCGAAAAACTAATGAAAAAAAAAAAGTTCATCATAAAAATTCGCATGTAGGGTTAGACAACCCCATATTTTAGCTGATAAGCTTTTTTGGTCTTGATTTTAATAGTTTGCTGAATTCTTGATTTCTTAACAGACAGAACACAGAGAGAAAGAGTAAATGGTTGTTTGTCTGAGGAGATGTCATCATCCACAGGGTTTCCTCAGGGGTGTGTTCTTTTACCACTTTTTTATACTCTTTATACTGATGATAGCTGTAGTCAGCATGACAACAGATATGTTTTTAAAATTTGCAGATGATTCTGCTTTTGTCAGTCTCAAATTGTGGAATTCTGTAAGTACCTTGATAGTTTGACTGACAATAAGTTGAAGTTTACCTCAAACACAGATGATCTGTAAAAAAAAAAAAAAAAAAAAAAAAAGCACAACAACAAATTTCATGTTGATAAGACACTTAGGATCTTTTTTTTTTTTTTGTTTACAAATCCTACATTAAGTCTGTACTAACATTTTCTATAAAATGCAATCTTAGTACCAAGGCTAAAAATGCTCTGTCCAGAATAGTGAAGGTCAAATTTTAGTAAAATTTTAGGTGTTGAGCAAAGTAATCTCACTGACCTGTACAATAGACAGGTGGTGCGGAAAGCTAAATCAATTTTATCAGTTAATGCCCACTTCCTTTACCTTGAGTTAGAGATTTTACCCTCTGGGCAAACTTGGTCCTGGAGGGCCACTGCCCTGCATAGTTTAGCTCCAACCCTGATAAAACTCACCTGCCTGTAGTTTTCTAGTAATCCTGAAGGCATTAATTAGCTGGTTCAGCTGTGTTTGATTAGAGTTGGAGCTAAACTCTGCTGGGCAGTGGCCCTCCAGGATTGAGTTTGCCCATCCCTGCTCTGGCTTGTGGTTTAGATTTCCTTCAGTTAAGAGTAATAGATATAGATAGTAATTTATTCCCACAGCCATTTCCCTTCTAAATTTAGATAATGAAGGTGGTTAGTAGGGACAGTAGTGTTTTTACGTTTTTTTTGTTTTTTTTTTATATCCCACTTTTGTTGTGGTATTTATGTATTTTATGGGCTGTCTGTCTTGCCAT
Organism: Mylopharyngodon piceus; assembly: GCA_039654765.1. NCBI lineage: Eukaryota > Metazoa > Chordata > Actinopteri > Cypriniformes > Xenocyprididae > Mylopharyngodon > Mylopharyngodon piceus. The sequence goes on from CM077445.1 coordinate 6,721,582, forward strand.
AAAACCAATTGCCACTTAGGGGACATAAATAAAGTTGAAGTTGAAGAAGTTATCTCTTTGAAATACTGCAGAGGGCAATGTCAAAGTATATGAGTTACATTTAAAATAAGTTAAAAAGAATAATCAGTGCTATTATTTGAGTGTTATTATTTTTAGTAGCCTTATAGAGTGAGAATATTACTATAATTTTGCATTAATTTCATTGGTTATGAGACACATGAAATCCAATGGCAATCAGTGTCACTGATATTCTTATATTCAATTATTACATTCTCACACTTTTGTAAGTGTGGTCGTTATTGTACTACACTTGAGATGGACTCACCTTTATCGTTGTTCGGGGCGAATTGTCACAGGCGAAATATAGTCATTTCAATAGGAATCCACACAATCTGGAATTTCTCCTGAGGGCATGTATGAGGTCAGACTTAACCGGATGGATCTTTTTGCCCGCAACATTATGTTGAAATTTCCCTAATATGACCGCATCTTTATACTAATATGACAATGTGCTATAGTCAATATTATACAATTAAAGAATGCATTACATGAATAATGGAAACCTTTTATGTACTGTGATTATTTGATGCCTCTTAAATGACAATTTCAATGTGCAAATTCAGAGCAAAGAAGAAAAATGATCACTAACAGACAATGACAGTAACAAACAGTTATTTTTATTCTGTTTGCTGAAAAATAGACAGGTTCCAAGAGTAAGAACAGCTCCAATACCTTCTCCTTCCCAAAAGAAGATGGCACAAACCAAACCAGAAGCTTTGATAGTTTCTGCAAATTCACAATGTACATACAGTATGTCATTTTAAACAAGTATCAATTCTTGAAGCAGCTTAAATTATAAATGTTATATTCCAACTTCATTTAGGCCTGTCTCAGAGATTAGATTATTAAATATCCTGTGATTGGTTTGAGTTCATTAGCAAGCCTTGTCATTTTCAAATTTCTGAATGTATATGCAATATGTTCAACGATAATTCATAATCAATAAATAACACAAAAGATTACGCTCACAGAAGCGGCTATGGTTTTTCATTCTTATCAACCTACTTGAAAGTAGTTTACAATGTTTAATCAAAGTGAATAATATATTTTTTTTTTAAAAAAAAAAAGAAAAAAGAAAGAAAAAAAGAAAAGAAAAGAAATGAAATACCTGCACAAAATAATTGTGTTTTTAGGAATGAGTGTCACAAACACTTGAAATGAAACTTTGCAATAGCAATGACGCTACCATGAAGCCAAACAGCAACACAAAAAGGAAAACCAGACAGAAAGAAAAAGTGGCATTATCTCTAGAACATTAGCAGAAGCACATGGAAAATCCTAATGGGCTCCGCTCCAATGAGTGTAATTACCTACAGACAGTGACGGCGCTTAATGTCCTCTTGAGAAAACAGAGGCTGAAGCAAGAATGATGTGCTACACAATGAAAGGATATTACATAATCCCACAGGCGCATCTTGACGTTAATCTATTTTTGCCCCTTGATATCAAAAGCAATGATGTATTTGAGTAGAACGGATGCGTGGTATTGAGATGCTGCCGCATGATGTGAAATTGTGGCTTCAGCTCTCTGGAACGCATTGCGTTCTGTCAACTAACTATTGATTGACTGTAGCAATAGAGCATGAAGCGTTCGCTTGGAGAGATTTGGAGAAAAATTGCACCTTAGGTGACGGCAATGAACCAATGTGAAGGTTTTTGAATGAGCAATAACAAATCATTGTAGTTTCCGTTGACAATGTTAGTAAGGCAGCAATGATAAATTAGCCAGTAAGACGCACAGCCTTCTTTCTGCTTGTTTATGAGTGACTCTGACTAGCTCCATCTCATATATCACAATAGAAATTGTGATTAACGCGAGAGGCTGTGAAGTAGCGAAGACTGCGAGGATTATTCAAGTTCATTGCAAGATTTGAGTGTAATGGAGAAACTATTCTTACTTATTCAGTATTAATATGCACATGCCTTGACGCCGCTGAAGAATATGTTGCTCTTTGGAACAGCTGCCTAAAGGTGTTCTGATTCCTAGCCGTTGTTATCAGCATAGCACGCAAGTATATTTGTGCTGTTTGTCTATTCAGGAGCACCAGTGTTGTGGCATTATGATCTGTAGGGTACACTTATGTTAATCTCCATAAATACTCTCTGTACTCTTGGTCAATATAGACGAATGATATGCGCCAGAGAAAGTGCAGTGTTATCTATCTCTACTGTTCCTGGAACTGTTGTTTTGTTTTGCACGAAACCATTGGAATCTCGATTTGCTGACATTTAACTGTGGCGAGGGCTGAGGTCAGGTTTCTGCGCCGGGTTGGACGCTCTGTACCTTGGAGAGCGTGACGGGCACCTTGCCCTCTCCCGGGGTGGGTGTGCGGGTGACGGGCTGAACGGAGGCCTGGATTTCAGCGAGCCGCTCTTTGAAGCGTTGCTGCAGATGGAGCTCTTCCTTCGAGCTGCCCTGAGAGCAGGCAGCCAGCAGCAGCCCCACCGCCATCCCACTGCCGCCCACACAGAACAGCACGGCTCCGGCCAGTTTACAGGCATCCAGTGCCCGGTTAAAACGCACTGCGCGTCCGTCCACGAAGAGCAGCTCGTCTTCTCCGAATGCCTCGAGCCGAGGTGGCGTGGCATAGCCCACCAGCAGCACAGATAACCCTGCTACCAGAATCAGAGCTCCCAGCGCGAGACAGACCTGACAAAGAGTGACAGAACAACCATAGTACTATATTCAACAGCATTGGCTTTAGCAGGATGACAGTACTGGCATCTGCTGCATAGATTCATTTATGATTCAACCTCAAACTGACCATCTTATGACTGCACACATAAGAATGAACTAGCAGAAAACTAGGGTCACTTTTTATATTTGGTGGCCTTAAAGGGTTAGTTCACCCAAAAATGAAAATTATCCCATAATTTATAATTTAATGAATTTCTTCTTTCAGCCAAACACAATCAGACTTAAATATCTTGGCTCTTCCAAGCTTTATTATAGGAGTGAATGGTACCTTAGATTTTGAAGCCCAAAAAGCACATGCATCCATCATATAAGTAATCCATACGGCTCCAGGGGGTTAATAAAGGCCTTCTGAAGTGAAGTGATGTGTTTTTGTAAAAAAAAAAAAAAAAAAAAAAAAGTTCATATTTATAACTTTATAAACTATAATCACTGGCTTCCGGTAACGGTATGCAAGTTGAGCTCCAGCGGAACGGTGACCTCTGACCTGACGTAGGATGTAGGAGTAACGTTAGCTTAGGTGAGAGTAGAAGCCTCTCGCGGTACAAACAAATAGGCCTGGGCAACAAACTCAAGCTCCTCTTCTCTTATATCGAAATCCTCTAACATTTCTCTTTAAATATTCTCATTTTAGACTTCTAATTCGTGAACGGTGTTTTGTTTTGCTCTATCCTCTTCTGTGTTTGTCAATACGTCATGCATCAGATCAGAGGTCACTCTTCTGCCGGAACTAGACTTGCATATGGCCGTTAGCAGAAACCAGTGATATTTTTTCTTACAAAAACGCATTGCTTCGCTTCAGAAGGCCTTTATTAACCCCTGGAGCTGTATGGGTTACTCTTATGATGGATGGATGCTTTTTTGGGCTTCAAAATCTAAGGTACCATTCACTCCCATTATAAAGTTTGGAAAAGCCAGAACATTTTTAATATAACTCCAATTGTGTTTGGCTGAAATAAGAAAGCCACATACACCTAGGATGGCTTGAGGGTGAGTAAATTATGGGATAATTTTCATTTTTGGGTGATCTAACCCTTTACCTACTATGTACTTAACCATTTGATACAATTTATTATTTACATACATGTTGGTGCGTTATAATATACATTTGAAATAATTGCATTTAATTAACATTTGTAGTTACACTGTAATAATAACTCAACCATTACCACAAAACTTAACTCTAACCCCATTAATCCTAACCCTAACCCTACATTTACTCCTAAATCTAACCATAACTCCAACTCATTAGCAATAAATGTGGGAATTTTACAGAATAACATGTAGTAGTTACACAGTAAATACATAGTCTTGTGGGTATTTAATGTTAGTTCATAGTAGTTAGGGCCACCTAATATTAAGTGTGACCAATGAATGCAGTTCTAATTTGATCATGGGGCTGCTTTGGACCAGCTAAAAAGGTGATGGAGGGGGATCTGTTTTCTAAAAAATTCTTGGAATCAGCAGTTGAAATAGTTTTGGGAAATTCTTATATTAGAATAGAACTACATGTAGTTTGTCTATGGCAACATCCTAAACTGTAAAATGACTGTAAAAGAACTACACTTTTACTTTACAGTACAAATAATACAAGTTCTGACAAAAATAAATATTTAAAAAATTATAAACCTCACATTTTAACCTAATAAATTAATATGTTGCAAGTATATTATATATAATTGGTCTGAACAAAAATAGTAGATTTACTCTCTAATAGTAGGTGATACTTAAGAAAAAGCAGAAATACAGCAGTTACCCTAGTTACCCCAGTACACAAAGCAGCACTGCACTTATAAGCACTACTTTATTAGCCATCATATGGAGGTAAGATGCAGGTATGATAATCATGATTATTTTGGTCAATATTGAGATCATGATTATTAAATACAATTACTCAATTACTCTGAAAACATCGTCTTGCATTTATTAAACTTGAATAATATAAAAAATAATAAATAAAAGTAAATAATCTTGGTTTGAGCTGAACTAAACATGTCACAGCTTGGCAAAGAGTGTATTTTTTGGCTTTTATTAAGGGGTGAAAGTGCATTTCTGTAAAGAAATGTATGTGTTCTAAATGCTGGATTTAGAACACAACACAAAACGAGAGCATCATTGCAAAACTGAATGCGGCACAATAATCTTTTAATCTCAATGATCTTATTTTCATAATCGTTGGAAGCCAAAACTGTAATTAAACATAAAATTTGGTTTCGCCCAGCCTTATCTGTTCGTCTGTCTTCACATGACATCTGTGTGTCGGGGTGCACTGGGTTGATACAGCAAGAGCTTTGGAGGAAGAACCAGGTTTGTGATTGGCTACACATTTTGCTAATGTCTTCTGTGTTTCACGAACTGAAATTGCTGTCTAATTGTTTGAATGTTTTTATATATATATATATATATATATATTAGTCAGATAGACTCAAAGTGTCAGTGTCGGTTCAAGTCAAGTCACCTTTATTTATTCATGTATATGTTCATGGTAAGAATAAGTGGCAAAGTAAACCATATTTTATACTGACGGTCAGAAGTCTGGCTACATGTGGCTACATTCATGCAAACATAAAAACAGGCTTACAGCTGCTACTTTTTTGGCATAGAAATAGCACATGGCCACCATTCACAAAAGCTCACCTTCCAGAGCACAGAGCTCCAGCGACTAGGCGATCTCTGTGTCTGAAAATCTTCATCGCGCTCCCAGATGGAAGCAGTGCACTCCTCGTAAAACTGGTGCAGGTAGGAACGCACCCCGTAACCCTGGTAACCGCTGCTGAGTGCACCATGGCTCTTCTCAGCGTAATCCGACCCACAGATCTCTGAGCAAGAAGTCATCCTTCACATCTGCACGTGCACACAAATGAAACACTGTCATTTAGTTATGCAACTTGGACATTTACAATATGCATTTTATGCTCAAATTAACAGTCAGGCAACAAACAATCTCAACAAACAGCGTTTAAATTACAAGACCAAGTAGTTTTAATAAATTCATTAATAAACAAATAATTTACTAACTGACAAATAATGATTGTCCTTTTGTTAAAGCTGAAGTTTTGTATTTGCAGAACCAAACAGAATTGCAAAAATAATCCTTTTTACACAGATTTCCTGAATACCATTGGTCAGGCAAACCATTGTTCTGGATTGTCCTGCTCCAAACTGTGAATCAGCCTATGAGAGGTGACTCTGCATATTAATGTGGGATAGAAGAACATAAAAAATGACATGCTTCAGCTTTAAAGTAGGGCTACAACTAACGATTATTTTGATGATCTGTTAATCTATCGATTATTTTTATGATTGGTCAATTAATCTATTTATTATTTTTAAGATTAATCTAATTATTTTCTGATAAGTAGATTAATCCTTTAGTTAACCTATTACCAATAAATAATAACCACAACTTCTGCCATTATTCTTTCAATGTTTTATACAAACATTTTTTTTCGTAAAATAAAAATGAAGGGGAAAAAAACATAAAAAAAGTGCCAACAGGCATCTGTCAGTAATACAAATGTCCATGATGGCTGCATTCATAGTTACTGTTTGGGATTGACAGCAAGGTGTGATTCTTGAAATGTCAACGCATTCCACACAAACCGAAGTATTTCTGCAATCGACGCATACGATTGCGTTTACCGGTGCGAGGGCGGGGCAACCTGTCACTCACATGAGACTGACCAATAGCAAACCACAACCATCCAATCAATTCACCATGGACAAAATCAAGTCCTGCCCTACTTTTTAGTCTTTAGTTCCTGAAGCTGTTTCACTTGGATATACATTACAATAGGAAAGAAAAGACTATCGCAAGTTCTGTTTCATGCCGACAGCCACACTGAATAACACCAGTGAGCTGAAAAACAGATCTGATCACTGTCTTCCTCCAGTGATGCTGGGTGTGTTCAAACACCATATGGTTTTCAGTTTGAGTTGTTGTTGCTGTTGAGGTTCAGATATTAGAATTTCTAAAAGATGGTTTGCGTGATGAGAGCACAAGGAGAAATAAGGCTGTTAGCTTCCAGCAGAGCGCTGTAATTAAATCATGGCTCAGTGTGTACCTGCCGAAACCCATGAGGAAATGACTCAGCTGCCCTTCAGCATAGCTCTCTTCTGACAATATCAGTTTGTTTCATTTGAATGTTTAGTCATGTCATGCAGAGATGTGAAAATGAAGCCACATTTACTCATCGTCAGTATAATTTCAATGTCATCACTTTATAACAACATATGCTAACACGTTATAGAGGGCATCAGTGCCTGCCCACTTTTTCAGTGGTGTTACTTCCAGAAGTTTTTTTTCTTTTTTTTTTCTATTCATGTTTCCCATAGGGATTTAAAAAAAAAAGTATTTAAAGTATTTGAAAATCAGACAATAAGACAAAGATACAAGACTGTGAACTTTACTGGGAGAAAGAACTACAATTCCATGAAGCACTGTGAACGACAATTGAAATTAAAACGATGAAGAAATATAGAACTACTGATTTAAATATGTTGATTATGTATATAGAAACAATATATTTTAAATTTATTGCAAATAAATGACATTTGCCATCCATTTGGGCTCTATAAATGTCTCTCCATTTGGAGGAAATTTACATAATCAAATCTTCTTGATAAGACAATTGTATCCACCATCTATGGATGGATACATTTTCACAAATGAAAATGCTTACATTCTGGATTCTTTCTAAATATCATACATCTGATTCATTATAAAATATAGTAGGCTATCAGTAACAAATAATAATAATAATTGACACAATTCTGTGAATGTCTTTACATTTGGTTTGAGAGCATCTGTGTAAAGCTGAAGGTTTTCCTGTGATGATAAAGCGGTAAACGTCACAGATTACGTCATCTCAAGCCCTTCATGTCATCTGATGTTCCTGAATAGCTGAGACACTCTGTACCCGAGAGTCCCCTCATTAGAGAACTGCAAAAATATATTAATAGCTTCTGGCATGTCCGATGCACCGACGAATGTTTTAAAAAACGTGTCGTTCTTATCCAACAATATAGCACAAAACAGCATTTTACACATTTGATGATTACTATATTAGTAGATTCATCCAGCAGTCACAGTCTTGCCCATCAAATGTGTCCTTCGTGACAGACATAACAACAATGATATCTGCTATAAGAGCTGTCGAAGCGACCTCGACAGGCTTCGATAGATCAGTGTTTTGCATATAAATGAATAAAAGTGAATATACCTGTCATTACCGGGCTGGAGCGCGATCCCTGCTCTTCTTCACTCTGCACAGCCAACGATGCGTTCGACTCACAGCGACGCACTGCGCATGCGTTACATCCACAGAGGTGGGAGTCTATCCTGATCAGATGCTTCTCTGAGTCACCTGAAAAAGAGTGTGATGCATTTTAATGAGGTTTAAATCCCTTATCAAATGAAAGAAGCTGCGTTGTCCTTCCTCATATGTTACTCGTCTTAATACTATATCATAGCATTAATATTTCACTAAAGGAGGTGATTCCCAATCATAGGCTATTAAATATCCAAAAGAACTAGCCTAGTGTATTTTTGCATTGTGATTAAACGCATTTAAGCTTTTAAAAGTTTCTAAACACACATGCATCGTAAGAAATTTCTGACATTTGCATAATTATATCAAAAGTTATAGAAAATGCCATACCTTTTATTTTTGTTGTTATAATACCATCAAACATTAGGCTTGTAATTGTAGGAACGTTTTTAAAGATTGTTTATTTAATAAAATCACTAAAAAAAAAAACATCACATTTAGAAAATGCCATTTGTAAATGCCATCCAAAGCTGAGGCAAATGGTGATGAATTCATAAAACTACATAGCTGAAATATTGCAGAAAGTCAGAATTGTTCAAACTTTTTTTTTTTTTTTTAAATGTTGTGTGTCATTACATTTTAAGTTACACGCACATAAATCAACATGATCACAGCTTCCTGTGGAGTTAGACTAGATGAATGACTCATTTTAGATCAGAACTGTGCAATCTACAGATAATGGCACAGGCTGTTAATCAATATTCTCTAATTAACCATATAAATAAGAACTGGTTGGTTCATTTTCTTTTAGGCTGCTTAACAGCTGCAGTATTCCCACAGACTGGTTTCTATTCCAACTGTAACTAGTGAATTATTTACATCCTGAGCACTAACTATGAGCTTTAGGCCAAACACCATCTAATGATTAATCAATAGTCCTCCTTTCAATCACATTGTACAATTCCATGTTTCACACTGTTCTCAGTCTCCGATTGAGCCCAGCTGTAATTAATGTGTCAAGCCGCTTGTCTATGCACTTTTCTCTTTTAAGTCTTCTTTTCTATGCAGTTTTCTTAGACCAATAGTGCCCATAATGGCTAACACTTTAGAATACTGTTCCATTATTAATGAATAACTACACAGGAGCAAAAATGAGTAATGCAATAGCCTATTAACATTCTAGTAATTGCTATTAAACTAACAAGAAACTCTGATTAACTAATTAGCAAGTAAAAGGTAACTATAGTAATGACTCAAGTGTTTTCTACATCCTTCTAAAGGAATTAGCCTATAGGAATTAATTGGAACAGTATTCACATTGATTACTGGAGAGTTATCATGCATTATGTTGGTGTTTTAGGGTAAAGGCCGTTCACACCAAGAATATAACTATAGCGATAACTATAATGATAACTATGTTAGTGTCCACACCAACGCATGATATTGTTCTGTTCATTATAAGCGCGTGCAGCAGTTTTGTCGTCTGCCGCTTTAAATGCTCGAGCTCTTTAAAGCATCATGTGTGTAAAGAAAAGTTATATTTAGCTTGCTAGTGTGGAAACATGCCCAAATAACTTGATTGAATTGATTCAATAAAGTTATTTGGACATGTCTAAGTTTAGCTGAGTTTACTCATTCTACTTGAAGTAATTGAGTAGAGATAACATGAATCCGTCATATGAAACAAGTTTATTCAAAGTTTTTTTCTTTTGAGTTGTTTAGCAGATTTTATTTTTATACTTTCTTTTATTTGAAGTGTTTTACAGACAAGCAATTCATCATCAAAAATATATACAGTGGCAATTTACATGATTTTTTTTTTTTAATTTTTATTTTGGCATCCAGTCGATTTTGTGGTCTGAAATGGTTTATGCACCAAATATTTACAATTTCATGGCATCTGTACTGTCATGGCATGTTTCCTCGTCCCCCACGGGGACCTCGCATCGACGTGCGCGCACAAGCCATTGACTCAGTACAGAGACTTGGAAACTGCCTGTAATGTTTTTATCATGGGAGCTTCTATAGCAACCACTTAACGATCTGTTGCTCCAGTGAAGCTGCTCCATCGTAAACTACACAATGGATTTCTTGGAATAAGAGTCCTGCATCACCTTTTCAAAGCATTTTACAGCCGTTCTGACTTTTATATAGCAGCTTATATTTTTTTAGTTGGGTACAAAAGGCTCATGAGCTTCATTTGGCCAGATACTTTTTTTTTCATTTTATGAACATGCTGATTTTTGTTTATAGGTTTTGCTGTGAACTAGTACCCGATTTGCATTACAGGGCAAATTTTCTTTTCTTTCTAACATGGGCATTTCTCTGTTGTTCTGCTTTCAATCTCATTATATTATAGTGTTTAACAGTGAATGAGTACCTGGCAAAGGGTCTGATTACAGTGTATGCACACTCTTCCCAGCATGCAAGATTAGTCACAGTGTATCTTTCCTGCATCTGTAAATAAGGAAATGTTTAAACGTACATGCGTATAATACAGGTCTGAAATTATTTCCTCAGTTTAAAATCAAATTTTTTTGTTTCTTTGTTTTTTTTTCTGCACAGAAGCAATCTCTCTCTCTCTTCCGCTCTATCTTTGTGTGGACAAGCTGTGCCTCTCTTCCCGTTTCTATGGTTACAATCACAGAAAGGTCACCTTCTGGAAGTTGCTTGCAAGCCGCATGCGCTGCATGATGACAGTTCCATAATCACACTTGCAATAACAGCTGATAAAAGCAGACTTCATTAGTGTGCGTGTGTGTGTGAATCACTTAGATGTGTTACAAGAGCCACTGCACTTCATTAAAAAAGCACTTTTACTCACACAGTCAGGTATATATCAGCACTACATAATGATTTAAAAATACATAGTAATCTGCTGATCATGTTATGAATGCAATGCATCTCTGAGGATCATACTTGATTATTTCCTCCATATTCACCTGCTGGATAAACAGCCATTTTTGCAAAATTCTCTAATGGTCTGTCATTGCATTACAGACAGTGGATGATATAGTTAAAAAAAAAAAATGCACATGCATCTAACAGTCCCTGTATACTGACTAGTTAAACGACAATAATAATACTAAAAAAAAAAAAAAAAGATCTGAATGCACTGGAGTAACTGAGTGCCCCCATCTGCCTCCTAGTGGTTTGTTTTGACATGCCAACAGATTTCAGATTTCATCACACTTCATGAGCGAAGGAGCAACAACAGTGGAGCTCACACACATTTATAAATCAGCATATGTTTATTTTACGCATTAATAAATCCATATAAAGTGATTCTTCATGAGTCCTGACCATTCCATCAATCAAGGACACAAACAAAAGGATCTTGTATGTAAATGTAACCATAAAACAAGCAGATCTCTTTGTAGCCGAAGGCTTTTTTTCTCCCACACTTCATACAACAAATGATAAGCTCCTTCACCTGAGTTGCTGTAGTGGTTGGGTAATCATTTAATAACCAACCCCTGGTTGCTCAGTAATCAGGTTACCACCCCAGACAACCTCATCTTAATTTCAAAATCTGTAATGATAGTTTTGATTGGTCATCTGTCAGCTTTCCACGCTGATGTATGGAGTTTGCTTTCATTAGCCTTTGCCTCACAGGGAGAGCGTTACTGATGTGCCGACCGCTTAATTTATCACAACACGTCTCTTACCGAGCTGAGCGTCGGAGAGCAAATGAAGATTGTTTTTGAGTAGGAAGAGACAGAGGTCAGTGTATGTCATGTGCAAGTACAGACACTGTGTGTTATAGGCCAAGGAGAAGTCTAGTTACTGTATATACCAAGGTGTTACAAATGTCATATTTGTGTTAATGTTGATTTTTATACATTTGAAAAGCATTTAAATCATTGTAAACAAATAGTATTTGATGACTCTAAAATAATCCCTTGTGAAACAGAAGTACACTTTAGCATACTTTAGCATACTACTTGTTATGGAAATAATATACTTTATACTGAGGACTGAATGTAATGTTTTTGGACACTGCATGTTAATTTCAATTTAATAAAATGTATTATAGTTGAAATGTATATTAAATGCACTTACATGGACTTTACAGTGCTGTTTTTTATATTACTGGATCTTACCGCGGCCTTTGATACAATGGATCATAGTATCCTTCTTCGTCGTTTAGAACACTGGTTCGGCATAAAGGGTAGGGCCTTACAGTGTTTTTAGTTCTTATCTTAAAGATAGGACATTCTCTGTAGCACTGGGTAAGTTTTCTTTTTCCTCAGCTCCTATTATTAGTGTGGTACCTCAGGGTTCCATATTGGGCCTATTTCTTTTTTTTTTTTTCAATTTATATTTGCTTCCCTTAGGGAGTATTAAGAAGCATAATATTTCTTTTCATTTTTATGCGGATGACACTTAGCTCTGCCTACCTTTGAAAGTTGGTGACTTTATTCAGCCTTTACTGGTCTGTCTTTATGACATTTTTATGTCATAAAGACAGACCAGTAAAGGCTGAATAAAGTGGTTGTTTAATAACTTCATCCAACTTAATAAAGACAAAACAGAAATAATTATTTTTGGTCACTCAAAATTTAGAGGTGGTCTTATCAATGAGCTCAGTAAGCATTTTTCTTCGCTTTCGCCCCAGGTCCTGAAGAAATCTGGGTGTCATTCTTGACTCTGAACTTTGCTTAAATAAGCATATAAATTCTGTTGTTAAGAATAGCTTTTATCAGCTGTGAATTATCTCTAAATTTAAATCATTTTTGTCTTTTTAGGATTTGGAGAAAGCTATTCACACCTTAATTTCTTCACGATTCTACTATTGCAGCTCTGTATTCTTCCTCAGACTTCTCTTTCACACCTCCAGATGGTTCAGAATGCAGCTACAAGGCTGTTGACTTCGGCAAAGAAATGTGATCATGTTACCCTGATTTTTTTTTAGATATTGTGAAGAATGCTGGGAAGTTTTGGTGACAATGACTTCCACTGAGACATTTCTCTAAATATCTTCTTTTATGTTCCACAGCAGAAAGAAAGTCATAAAGCCATTAAAGTTCCTTTAATGGTGCTGAATGTAATTTTTTTGACTATTCTAAATTATAAAAATACCATAAAATGTTTCAGATATTTATGAAACATGCTAAGTTCACATACTTGTTTCTCCGAAAAACAGTGCTACTGTCAGTTATTATGCTTTAAAATGTGTGTTTCATGTCGGAATGTCTATTTTTGTTTTGGTCTGTGTAATCCCGCCCGCTGCCAGTTTACCCAATAGATTTCCGACACCCCGGGTTGCCAGTTGGCATAAAATACACCATATTGCAGCCTTGGAAGCCAGCAAACGAACTGGGTCAGAGATTGCGGCTTCTACCTGAGCCATTCTTCCATTCTTCTCAAACTGGCAACCAGTGTGAGCGTCGAGTCTGAGGCGGACCCTCTCCAAAATTTTTTATTTGGACTGCAGTACCCATTGCAGTACTAGCTGTCAATATTACATACTACACCTTTAAGTACACTTATGCAGCCTTTTTGCATTAACGTTTTATTATCTGCAAGTAGTTTAAAAATATAAGAGATTTTAGAGTACACTACAAGTTCACATTCAACAATTATGCACACTTTTATTACACAAGGGATGGCAGGGTAGGAGATTTGTTCCAGAAACATTTTTTGTTATGCTGGTTGAAAGTCTCTTCACATCCTGATAGTAATCACTAAGTTAAGTGGTCTAAAAGTATTTATATATTTATATCATCTGTGGAAGGCGTAGGACCATAAAATGTTCGTCTAATCATTGCATTCGGTCCGAATGCAGAGCACAGACATCAGCCGCGGGCACTGCAACCGAAACAGCAGCCACCTTTTATGGTTCCTCGTGAACCAAAACAACGAGCTTATGCTGCGTTCACACCATAAATACCGTAATTTGGAAGAGATGGAAACGCGTGACGACGTTATACTCGGAGCAATTCGTGACTCGAATATATGTTTCAATTTCAACACTATCAACGCCGAAATGAATCTGCAGCAGTCAGATGGTACAGGCCAGTGCTCTTTAAGTTGGTTATGTTTATTATTATTGTAATGGTATGTGCTTTGAGACATGAGGTAGTTTAACGCCGTCTCTCATGACCCTTTTGTTTGCTCCTTGCTGTGTTTTGGAGGAGGCGTGGCTTTGTAGAGCGCTCTGAAGGGAGGGTGGGATCTTATGCTTTCAAAGCTAGCTCGATATTGCTAGCCTCTCTGAAAATGACCTACCCTACCTTTAAATGATATAACTTTCAAATAAAAAGTGATAACATCAGTATTTTCCTTTCACATCGAAAAAGAGGTGCCATTGTCTACATGAACTGCATTTGTAATGTGTGTGTGTGTTTTAATAATCTAATAGATTGAATAAATAAATAACAGTGTTATGTCATTGATCCCACAATGTTATATCTTATATGTTGTTCATGGTCAGTCACAGTAGCCTCGCTCGCTCTGCTCTCAGCAGGCTACAGTATTCCTGTGGTTTAATGCTGTTTTTTTTCCAGATGAAAGATATATATATATATATAAAATTGCAGACAGACTTTGATAACCGATGTTTTCTAGTTTGAATATGTCTCTTCACTCCACTTATACAGGGAATTTGATTTGACCCATATCATTATTCTGTCTATACTGAGTTCAGTCAGTGCAATATTTCCATTAACACATAATATTGCCTTTTCAGTGAAAAATCAGCTCAGTCAGTCTATGTCTGTATTCATTTCTTTCTATTCTAACCTTATTCCAGAGCTGCAATAACCTGCTCAGAGTTTCAGACGGTACATCATTTACCCAGTGACTCTCAGTGCGATCATGCCATGTTCATTTCCCCTGGCATTGTTAATATTAAAAATAAATGTATTGATGTGGGAAGCAGCGGTGTTTGGTGGAAAATACTTTGTGAGTGATGCAGATCCAGAGGCCATGCACCTGCTTCTGATTGGGCTTCTGCATGTACAGCCACACATCATTTATCATGCAAAACAGTTCACGTTGCTCCATCAAAAGAAGGCTAATGCGTTGGGCCTGTCGCATGGCTGGGCAGGTGGGATTTTTCTTGTTAAGTCTCTTTATTTTTGTTTTGGATAAATCTTATTTTTGTGTTCTCCTTCTCTTTATTTCTTTGTCCCCCTTTCATTGTACCTCCTGTATCTTCCCCTCTCCCTCTCTCCATCTTTTTTTCCCCTCTGCCACCTTTATTCCTTCTATAATTGCTCATTTGTTTGAAAAGGCCTCAGATTGGGGATTATGGAGGCCAGACGGCATCGTGATAAGAGAAAGGGACAGGCAGCAGTGCGCGGCTCCTCCACCTAACAAAAGGACACTGGCGCGAGTCACCGCAGCGTTACCTAGACAGCGGGTGCTCGGCGACAGCCACTCGTGGCTTTGGCTGAGCTCTAATTATGCTTGCGGCTGATGCTGCGGCCGAATGAATAGAAGCAGCTATTTGCTGCTGCGTGCCACTGTTTTCATAAAGCCAAAGTCTGCGTCCACAGACGAGTGCTTCTGCACCTGCCTCTCTCAGCAATCTGAGGCCCTTTTCTTACATGTGTGATCTTTGCGGGTCTAAAGCAGACCAGGAGCTTCTCTGGGGGGTGACAGGTAAAAAGGTTTGTTTTCATGGAAAAAGCGAGTCAGAATGTCAAAACAAAAAAGCTTGCATATGTCTCAGGATATGAATTTTTTTGAACCATCTGTTTTTTTTTTAATATATTTTATTAGAATGCAAATATATACTGTGTGTGTGCATATATATATATATATATATTTATTTTACAATTTCTTTTTTTACACGTTACATGTACTTACTATAGTAATAACAGTATATTATGCATAATTACATGCAACTAACCCTAAGCCAAACCAAACCTTAACCCTACCCTATTGTAAGTACATGCTTTTAATTGATATTACTTGTACTTAAATGTATAATTACACTGTAAAACATTAAAATAGTGTTACAAAATCTTCCTACTATTATTACATTTTCTTCATGCAAAATGTTTTTTTTTTCTCCTTTTGATTTTCGGGCCTGGACATGTTTTCATGATATATAGTTTGCATGATATTTTAGGTCATATAGAACTCCAATATGAACCTCAGTGTTTCACAAGATATTTCAGATTACTGGGAATGACAGATACAAGTCATTCACAGTGGCCAGAGGGATTTTGAGCCATTCCTCTTTCAGAACAGTGTTCAGGTCACTATGTGATGCTGGTGGAGGAAAACGTTTTCTGACTTGCTCCTCAAAAATATGTAGATCTAGTGACTGTGCAGGCCATGGGAGATGTTCAACTTCACTTTCATGTTCATCAAACCATTCAGTCTTGCTGCGTGTATTGGTAAACTATCATGCTGATACACGGAACCCCCTTCAGGGTACAATGTTTGAACCATTAGGTGCACATGGTCCTGCAGAATGGTTCAGTAGTCCAGTGATGAGCCCATCAAGCACAGTAGGGAATGCCAGGATATTGCAGCCAAAACCATCACTGATGGTTCACTCTGGGCACACAACAGTCTGGGTGTTAAGCCTCTTGGGGCTTCTTCACACCGTAACTCCCACAGATGTGGGAAAAACAGTGAAGGTGGACTCTATAATATGTTTCACTGATATATCTCCCATTATGTTGTGTGAATCTCAATATTTTATATACAGCTGTGCTATTGCTCACACTCTGCTCTTACTGATGGAATGTAAAATCAGTGAAGCGCATTTAGGTGTGAAACCTCCAAAACTATATTAGCCAGTGTTTCAGTTTTATTGTCCAATCTCTGTATAAATAAAATAGTATTTTAATGCATTTTTCATTAAATTAATATTTCTGGACAAAAGAATGAGCATCACGTCATTGTCTCAGCTACTCGAGCAGAATCAGAGAAGGGTCACTCGTCCAAATGCAAATCTGCTGACTATTTGGGAGAAAGTCCCAACGGTGTTAAATGACCACATGACAAACAGGGATTGTTCTCAGAACTTAACATTTATTTGATTTGACCTAGGAAAAAAAAAAAAAAAAAATTAAAACATTTAAAAATCTGGACTTTTTGAATATTCAGAGAACATTCTGGAATAACGTTTTCATAACTTAATGGGAACGTTCTTAGCAGGGCCGTAACTACCATAGACAAGTTCCCCCCAATAATTAGAAATGGCCAAATTGTCCAATATTTGAAATTCTTGGACTGCTCTGCAGCATTCCATTATGCAGCCCTCTGTATGTAGGGCCCTATGAAATCCGTTTTATTTTTTCCCAAATTCCGTTTTATTTTACTTTTTTTTACAAATTCCGTTTTTTCCCATTTAAATTTTTCTGCATTATGTTTTTTTTTTTTTCTGTTTTAATTTTTTTGGACTCCATCTAAATGGTTAAATTCAATTTTAGTAATCAAAAAGCATGTCTAATTAATTGAAATCATGAAACTTATACAATTTAACAACAATTTATTAAAAGTTTAACAAAAATTTAATTTTTTAGGCCTATGAAATACTTTTTTTTCCCTCAAATTCCGTTTTATTTTTACCAAATTCTGTGTGGATTCCATTTTAATGGTTTGATTAAATTTTAATAATCAAAAAGCATGTTTAATTAATTTAATTCATAAAAACAACCACATTTATATATATATAATTCATTTCTATGAAATATTTTTTCTTTTTGTTTTTTCAGAAATTCTGTGTTGTGTATTTTAATTTTTCTGGCAATCAAATTAAGGCATAAAACATTTATTTAATTTATCTTTTAATCATATGACATTAAACAAAGTGAGCTTCACTGTTAAAATTAAAACATGGAAGAAAAATTGTGATTATTCCTTAAAAAATTAAGTTTTAGTAATAATTTATTATTATTATTGTTATTGTTATTAGTGTTATTTTATTGAGATGTAGCTAAATTCTATTGTACAACAGTAATATATTTCTGTCACAATTTCTTTAACTTAAACCAAACTTTTATTTTGACGGGTTGCTGTGAAGACCTTTGAGTTTCTGTGTGTTTATGATATGACAATAGTTTTTCTCAAATGAAACAGTAAAGTGCTCATTAAGTGACTCTCAAAGTGGCTCTGGAGATGAAGTTCATGCATTCATGTCCTCATACAGTAAGGCGGAAGAGGCTGACAACACCACGAGCAACATGCGTACCTCAGTGTGTGTGTGGTAAATGAAACTGAAAAAAATGTGACAAATTCCATGACATTCCGCATTATACAGCAAGTTCTGTTTTTATGACTGAATTCCGCGATTCCGTCCGCGTTTTCTGCATTGCGGAAATCATAGGGCCCTATTTATGTTGTTAGGATGACAAAATTAAATTTTAAATTTTTAAGTTAAATTTTTAGTCTGCCTCAGTGGTCTAACAGCGCTTGTCAATGTCAAAATGATTAAGATGGCCAAATCAAAGTAGGCGGGTTAATGTTCACAGAAGCAGAACGTGAATTCCAGCACGAAGCATCAGTTTAACGTTGAGAGTGAGGTAAGATGTAAATTGAGAAACATACTGTAGCGTTAGGGGTGGCGCCATGTTCGGGGGCTCCAGTTCGTCATCGAGCCCCCCTTTTAGCTCCGCCCAAAAAAATTCTGAACACAGAATTGGTGAAAAGCTGTTTAACGCTCTAACTTCACAATTCAGTACTACATAGTTCACAGTCTTTGTAATGTGTGTTTAGCAATACATTTGTGACATTTATAATGTGTTTAGAAACAATTCTCAGAATTGACTTTACAGGGACTTTAAGGTCAAATATTCTGCAATAGAAATTATAAATAACCGACAGTAACATCCAGTGATGCAAACTACTATCAGTTGGTTGATGAATTGTTTACGTGATGATCTTTGTGGTGCCATTCACATTTGATCTCGCTCCTTATTTTCTCTTTCTCTCTCCTTTAACTGCCCTTCTACCAGCGAATGCATAGGGTATAGGTGAAACTGAATAGAAGAGCATAACTCTAATCTTTTGAAGATGTGTTTGAGCTGCAGGCCTTTTGTCAGATTGTTAGTGGAGGGGAGTGTGTGAGTGTCACGAGGGAGGAAACCGCAGATTGTGTGTTTCCGAGTGCAGAGCGCAATTGAGCCACACAGCTTTAGGCGGAGTGTGTTGGAGACTGCTAATAGATCTTTATTAATCCAGAGCAGCAAAGCTTGAAATAGCCTTTTAAAGGCCAATTTCGAAGCCTACTACGTGTAAAGAAAACTTTATCGCTGCTGCTGAACTTCAAAGGGTCCCGCTCGAGCGTGTTTAAAGCACGTGAACTGAGATCACTGATAACAAACGATCCCGTGTGTCACAGAGTGATTGGGTTGATAGTACAAGGCTTGGAAACAGCAGGTTACTGCTAGTTTAACCACACAATTATTCATCTGATTAGATACGCTGTGATATGTTACATAGGAGGATAGCTGATGTAGATCATCAAGGCGATCGGTGCTGGACGAGATGAGCATGAATTTCCATCCAGGCTTGATGCTGGTTTAGTATAGTCTCAGCCTCAGATATCACACCCATGGAATGTCTGCTGCATATGGCACACAAAATTGGAAACACTTCGTAAATATTAAAGTCATCATCTGATTGTTGATTGTTGAATTCTACAGGATTTCTGGGAGATGTGTGTGTCGCGTTCTTTAACGGTCCGCCTGGAAACAGCCGTCGTGACACCAAACCCTGTCATGGAAGAAAAAAGCTGTCGTGTTTACGACTATAACAATGAACGCTTATCAGGATCAACAAAATGCTGGATTTTTAAAAGTATGTGAAGTATGTGAAGCTCTTTAAAATACGTCCAAGAGTTTTACATGGCAGTCTGTTATTGTAGGGACATCAACTGTACATTTTCACCCACCTAACCATGATGATGAACAAAACGAACTGTGATTGGATGTTTTACCTTTCGTTAAGGCAGCCTCTTTGGTGGTCCTTGGCCAATGAAAGCTGCTATGGAGTCCAGTGCTTCGCCATCAGTCTGAAGGTTTGGCTACACAAGGCTATACCGTAATTTAAGACTATAAGGTCCTTAAATTACCTTACATTTAAGGTTACATAGTTACACATTAGGCTACATGTACTTACTATACTTTGGGCCCAAAGTATAGGTTTTTTTTTCGGCTCGCGTATGTGTACAGTCGAACACACAGCTTTGCAAAGTATACGTTACTTCATTTGATTCGTACGCATACACAGGCGTTCGACGCATGCACAGTTTTGAGCAATCTCTCGCCACGAGTTACAACCCATGTAAATATATTTGTATTCTTTCGTGCTAGAGTTGTAAAACTGAGGGTAATTTCTAACCTTTTCACACAATCTCTCATCTATGTAGGCCTCCATTATCGCTGTAGCTTGCATGCGCTTCGGTCTTTTTTTGACTACCTTGTGAATCGTTGCCACCTTATGGATAAACTAATTATTGCAAAAAAAAAAAAAAAAAATTTGCCGAAATTTGCGTCACGCGAAGTCAAGTATACTTTGGGCTTTAACAGTAAATGTTCCCACTTTATATTAACTCTTTCCCCGCCAATGTTTTTTTTTTTTTTTTTTTTTGTTTATTTGTTTTTTACGTTTATTCTAGCTTCATGCATTCTTTGCATGCATTTTATCAAAACTTGGATGTGGGTAAGTTTAATAAAAAAGCAACATTTTTAACAAAAAGCAGAGAAAGTCCCATCCTACTTTTTTTTTTTTTCATTCCAGAAGCCTTTTTAATAACAGAACATTAATAACATTGTTAATGTAAAAATACAAAATAGAATTCTATTTGGTTTCTTTTTTTATGTAATGTAATGTTTATTTAACCAAGAAAATGTGACAATATTAAGTGTAAATGATACATGAATTTACATTTGATTTATATATATATATATATATATATATGAAAAATTGCCTCCTCATTTCAGAACACCACTGCACCCCACTGACAACTATATACTAACATTTAAAGGTGGTTCTCTACAGAAACATTTTTTGTTATACTGGTTGAAAGTCTTCTCATATCCTGATAGCAATCACTATGTTAAACGGTCTAAATTTATTTTTATAAATATATTTATAGTCTGTGGAAGGCGTAGGACCATAAAATGTACATCCAATCATTATATTCAGTCGGAATGAAATATGAATGTCCTACTTGCCTGTCAACGTATGTTTTTACATACCCTTGCGCACCCTGTTCGCACAGACATCATACGTCATCACGCTATGCAGAGTTTATGCAGACAGACCTCAGTCACGGAGCACTTCAAATGAACAACAGCCACCTTTTACAGTTCCTATCTAATCAAAACAATGAGCTTATGCTGCGTTCACGGCATAACTACCGTAATTAAGAGATGGCAACCCGTGACGTTCTAACCGGAGCTGTTCATTCAGACTCGGAATTATGTGTTTCCATGTTAACAGTATCAACACCAAAATGAATCTGCTGCAGTCAGGTACAAGCTCTCTGAGTTGTTTACGTTCATTATTATTGTAATGTTATGTGCTTTGAGACACGCCGTCTCTTGTGACGTTTTGCAGAGAGCAGCTGTGTGTGTGTGTTCATGTGTTTTGGAGGAGGCGTGGCTTTGGAAGGCAATTTGCAGGGAGGGTGGGATCATATGCTTTCAATGCTAGCAGGCTAACATTAGCATTTCCCAGATCACCTACTGGACCTTTAAATAATCATTTGATACAGTGCACTTATTGTGCACTTGCATGTTTTTAAATTGTACTTATATTTAAAAAAAATACCTGGATGCAATTACATCTGTAATTAATTTCTGTAATCTAACTGTTGACCCTTCCCTTACCCCTTAACCCACCATTAAACCTACCCATACCACCAAAACTGTCCCTAGCCTTACCCATATCCCACCTCAGTAGCAGCAAGTGTTTTACAATAAACATCAGCACAAAATTGACCTAACAATTATTTTAATGTAAGTACATATTGAAAGACACCTAATAGACTGTGACCCTGTAAAATTATGCACAATTATGCAAATAACCCCAAACAATGATTGATAATGTATTTAATTCATATTAGTTTTCACCTATTTGTGTAATTACACCATAACAAAGTCACCTTAAAATAAAGTGTAAAGTGAATTTTTTTCTTGTGCACTAAATGTAAACTTAAAATGACTGTAGCTGAGCAATAACACTTCAGCAGGTTCTGAGTCAATTCCTCCACATAATGATGAGATTAGAGCTGTCAATCTCTCCTGACAGAAACGGTTAGACCTGTGAGCACCTGACGGGCACAACCGAAGGATGGGGGGCATTTTACAGCTTCGTATGTGAGAGTTTTGTCAATTTTGTGAGTTTAAAATCCCTTAAAATGCATTTCCAGGTCCAGGCTGAATGTATTCCTCAGCGACAGAATGCAGGAATAACGTTATTCTTTTCTTTCTGAGTAATCTCAGTTTCTATGTGATATGGCACACAGTGCATAAAGAGAAATCACAGGGATATGATGAAAAAACAAAGCAAGCAAACACACACACACACACACACACACACACACACACACATTGTTGGGGGTAACACAAATACAAGTAACGCAAGTTAGGCAATCAGATTACTTTTTTCAAGTAACTAGTAAAGTAATGCATTACTTTTAAATTTACAACAAAATATCTGAGTTACTTTTTCAAATAAGTAACGCAAGTTACTTTGTTTTCCCATGCATTGACTAACACCTCTCCTGTCCCCATGTTGAGAGAAATCAAGAGTAAGTGCAGCGGCGTTGTGTGCGTAACGTGTAAACATGATGGTTATTATTGTAGTTCTAGGCTAATGTGAACATGCATTTACTCATCTCACTTGCACAAAAACATTTAATATTTCTCAAAATGGGTAAAAACAATGAAATGCAAACTCAGAATATTATGCAAAGCTGCAATAACTAAATATGTTAAATTACATAAGTATATTTTATGTATTTAATCTCACTTGAGCCTGGTTTCTCCCAAGGTTTTTTTTTCTTCTTCTCCATTCTGTCACCTTATGGAGTTTGGGTTCCTTGCCACTGTCGCCTTTGGCTAGCTTAGTTGGGGACACCGACAGCTACTATTCTACTATGAATACATATAGATGAAAGGTTTGTTTGAGCTGTGCCCTCTACTATACAGGCGTGAATTTGCATTTTCTTCAGCCTGAGGCTTATTAATTTCACTTTTACTATGAAATGGCCTTTACATTTTCCAAAAATATAACTTTTTTGTTATTAAAAAAACAAGCCCAGCTCAGACAAGGAAAAGTAACACAAAAGTGATGTAACACATTACTTTCCTTAAAAAGTAACTAAGTAATGCAATTAGTTACTTTTTTAGGGAGTAACGCAATATTGTAATGCATTACTTTTAAAAGTAACTTTTCCCAACACTGCACACACACATACATGTTTTATGTGGACTGTCATATAATGATTTTTAAACTGTACAAACTGTATATTCTATCCCCTAACCTATGTCCCTGCAAAGTCAAAAATGACTGGTATTGCCATCCTCGTGGGGACAGTTGTTCCCCAACAGAATACCAGGACCACACACACACACAGAGAGAGAGAGGCAGAGAGAGCGTCAGACTGGTAAAGGTTGTTGTTTGCCAGCCCGCAGCACAGGTGCTCACCGCAGTGAACGCGCTGATGAGCGGACTGTAGTAATGGGGTGGCGCGCGTGATCACACTAGGTGGTCCACATTAAATACAGCGGTGAGAGCTGAGCCTGACACAAACCCTGCAGCACAGCTCCACTGACCGCTCATTTAGCCCGCTGATAGATTTTTGTGCACTTCCAGATAATAAGGAGCTTGTGGGCTTGTGAGCTTCATCTCCTCTAAATTTATCATACGCTAGTCACATTACAGGCCTCTACCAGTGGAAGGGTCTCCTTTAATTGTGAACCGGCCCCCTCCCATGTAACAAATCACCTGTCAAAGCAGCATTTCTCAGACCCATAGAGGAGGCACAGAGAGAGAGAGAGAGAGAGAGAGAGAGAGAGAGAGAGAGAGAGAGAGAGAGATTTCTCTAAAGAATGCTGCGACACTGGGGAAGACATGTCAAGCCATCCACCATGGTGTCAGTGGACACACCAGGTAGGCAAGGTGGCCTGTCAGATAGAAATATTCCCCAGGTAGGACTAATGGTATAATATCAGCATCAGCAGAGAGATAAGTTGATATGGAACAGTTACAGCATGTGACACTAGATGGCAGTATTGGTCCAGAGAGCACCGTGTCTGCACAGCCTGCAGTGATGTAATCCACCATAATAGAATGTAAATAAGAAAAAAAAAAAAAAAAAAAAAAAAAATGCTGCTTGCCAATTTATTTATTTGCAGTAACTATCAGCTTATAAGAAACAAACAAACAAAAAATAAATAAATTTAAAAAAAAAACATAGCCAGCGGCTAGCAATATTTGTGAGAGGTCAGGGCAAGAGTAAATATAAATTACTGCTATATCAAATGCTAAATTGTAGGTTAATATGGATGAAATCCATTAACTTGGAATTCTGTATCTATTAAAAAAAAAAAAAAGCTGTCTCTGAAAACGCAGCTTAATCGGTTGACTTGGTGACTTTGTTAGTAATGAATGGATGGATTTTTGTGGTTATTTATGAGACACATACTGTACATGACCCTGAATTATATTATCAGTTGTCACCCGCAGGCTCAGTCACTTTATCACATTTTTTTTTATGTTCAATAAATTGAAGACAAATACTACATCCAAAAGTTTGAGGTTGGTAAGATTTAAAATGTTTTTAAAAGTCTGATCTGCTCACAAAGGCTTCTGTCACACTTTCAAGGTGTGTGCGCATAGCAAACAAACGGAAGAAGAGTCAGATGGATAAAAATCCAATACGAAGTTTAATCCAAAGAGGCAAAGCAACATTCGGCCACATTCATTTTCATGATATACTGATTCACAAGCTAGGAAGCTGATTTAGACGCAGGGTAAGTGAACAGGAACTTAAATACACATTGGTGATGAGCTAAATGACAAACAGCTGTGATGACAGTTAGTGACCATAGAAACAGATTAGTGGTGAAAGAAAAAAAAAAGAAAAAAAAAAAAAGGAACACAGGAACTGAAGAAATACAAACTAAAAGTCCATGAATAAAACTAAACTGAACATAATGGTGACAGAACACCTCCCTCCAGCAAGGCATGACCTTGCACCATAACTGATGAAAAACAGAGGGATAGATGGAGGTAGCTTAGGAGGTGGATGAAGGAGTGGGGAAGAGATGGTAACAGGGGACATCAAAGAAATGGTGGTTAGTCGGAGGAGGGGTGGCCGAGGAACAACGAAAAACCCAAAGATGTAGAATGTCTGACGGCACAGACCCAGAGCTTCCCACATTCCACAGCAGAGTCAAGGGAGGGAGGAGCAAAGACGTAGATGGCATGGCTGTCGACATCTGGGGGCTGACCGATGGAGAC
This sequence comes from Mylopharyngodon piceus, assembly GCA_039654765.1. Classification (NCBI taxonomy): domain Eukaryota; kingdom Metazoa; phylum Chordata; class Actinopteri; order Cypriniformes; family Xenocyprididae; genus Mylopharyngodon; species Mylopharyngodon piceus. Next base: position 6,747,046 of record CM077445.1, read on the forward strand.
AAGGTCGATGGAGCTGAGCGCAGGTTCTGGAGACCTGGGAGCAGCTGTGGCGACGAGCGTCGGAGGCGGAGCCAGAGCACCCGAGGACTGGGGCAATGCCGGTGTGACCGAGGACAGAGGTGAGACTGAAGGGAAGGAGGAACCCGTTGCAACTGAAGGGGTGGAGGGTTGGAGCGCAGTGGACGACCCATAGGTAAGTGCCGGAAGTGGTGTGATGACTGACCAAAAGGGAGCTGGTGGGACGAGGGAACCCGGTGGAGCCACTAAGCCGAGGGACTCCAGTGGAGCCGATGGTGGGAGGAGCCAATGCGGAGCTGACAGGTCGATGGGCTGAGATGGAGCGAAGTGAAAGCCATAGGATCCTTGGTGAATGTGATTTCACCAAGTACATCATGTTCCTGGGTCAACATTTTTGTTGATCCTGGAACAACATTCCAACCAACCAGTCAGATCTGAGGGACAAGTTTACAGTTAATGTGAAGTTTAGGCTTACAACCAGGGTTAGGTTCTTCTACATCGGTGTTATTCACCCGAGACTTCCCTCTGATTTTAGGGATAAGTTATGGGTAGGACTAAATTTTCAGACAGGAATTTTGTTCCAGGATCAACAAAATGTTGATCCAGGAACACGTCTTACTTGGCAAAATCATGGTGACCTAGGATCCTTACGCACGGGGTGCTGCTGGTGGTTGCGTGACCTGTGGTTCGACGTCATAGCAGGGACTCCCCGGAGACAGCACAGGGCTGAAAACATCTGGCAGCGACGGGGCTGGAGGACTGGATGAGCTTTGTAGTGATGCCGATGAAACGAGACTTCACAGGATGCCTGTAATCATAACACAGTCCTCACAGGTTAAGCCCATAATGTTCACCATGCTGTCCTTACACAGCGATCATTCTGAACAGACTGATGAATCAGAGTCCTTAAGGTTCTCCGCAAGCAATAAAGATTCAAATACTAGATGGGATAGGATGGGAGTTGACAAGTCCCCATTGAAGTCAATCAGCCAGTCCTCCATTTTTGTTCCCTCAGCCGTTGGTGTCACAGGATCACTCCCCTGGTCAGATTCATGTTGGGGTTCCACATCCGGGGCGATGGTGAGTCCTGTCCTCTCTTTCTCGGGCTCTGCTCTCCAGACACCTAATGACGGTTTCCCTCCAGTCCAGTCCGGTTGAAGGTAGCCCCGATCCAGAACAAGGTCTTCAGGGTCTCGTTGTTGAGTGAGCTGGTGATGGTTAGACAGCAAAACTCCCTCATAAAAAAAAAAAATCTTGTCTCTCTTGAGCCAGGACGATAATTCTTGTCCTATCTTCCATTTTTGGGCTGTCTGGTCATCTGTCATACTTTCAGGGTGTGTGCATAGCAAACAAACAAGAGTCAGATGGATAAAAATCCAATACGAAGTTTAATCCAAAAAGTAAAAAATATCCTACAAAGGCAGAGAACCATAACATAAACATGACCAGACACAGACTGAGTAAAAAGCAGGAACTTAAATACACATTGGTGATGAGCTAAATGACAAACAGCTGTGATGATTGTTAGTGTCCATGGAAACAGATTAGTGGCGGGAAAATCAAACAAAGGAACACAGGAACTGAAGAATTACAAACTAGTCCATGAATAAAACTAAACTGAACATAATAGTGACAGCTGCATTTATTTGATCAAAAATACAATAAAACGAGTAATATTAAGAAATATATATATATATTTTTATGTAAATATAAATGTAATTTATTCCTATGATGGCAAAGCTGAATTTTCAGCATCATTACTCCAGTCATCAGTGTCACGAGATCCTTCAGAAATCATTCTAATATGCTGATTTGCTGCTCAAGAATTGTTTATTATTATTATCAGTGTTTAAAACAGTTGTGCTGCTTCATATTTTTCTGGAAACCGCTATTCTTTGATGTATATGCTACGTTCACACAGCAGCAGAATACGGTTGTCAGTCCTGTATTTGAGTCCTTAATACGGCTGCGTTCACACGCAGTACGGTTATTTACGGGAGTGACAACCGCATTCTGGCCACGTTCACACAGTCATTTTTTGGGATTGACAACCGCATTTACTTAACAGGTGTGAGTCTCGAAATGTCTCGTTCACACAGCAACTTTCAGTAGCGTTTGGAACACTGTCTGTATAAACGTGCAGCGAGTGTCAAGCCCGTATTCTCTTTCTAGTAACCATGACGACAGTGTTCAACGTAATATTAAAGATGGCGACGTCCACAAAACTGGAAAGTATTATCACTTTTCACATGACAAGAGACTAACTGAACTGCGAGTTCATCCATCAAAACTTCGTTAACCAACAGCAGCATGTAAACACGCGCTAGCCGGAATGTTTAACCGCTATGCACGCGTGTCACGTCCTTTGCAACATCTCGCGCATGACACGGCATTTGAAAAGAAACACAAAACTGACATGAGCCGCTCCGGTGGAGAACAGTGACTGGATCTAACACCTTGATGACGCACAGCTCACATCTCTGTCGCAGTAAGTTACTGAAAGCGAAACCACACACAAAACACCTTAGGAGAGCGGCTCTCTCGCACTGTATGATGTGACAGACAACGAGTTGTCCAGTACGGTTCCGTTCACACAGCACGAATATTCCGAGAATGCGGTTGTGAGTCCTGAAAATTTACAGGTGTGAGTTCGGTTATAGAATGCGGTTGTCACTCCCGTAAATAACCGTACTGTGTGTGAACGTAACCGTATTAAGGACTCAAATACAGGACTGACAACCGTATTCTGCTGCTGTGTGAACGTGGCCTCTATAACCGAACTCACACCTGTAAATTTTCAGGACTCACAACCGCATTCTCGGAATATTCGCGCTGTGTGAACGGAACAGGACTGGACAACTAGTTGTCTGTCACGTCATACAGTGCGAGAGAGCCGCTCTTCTAAGGTGTTTTGTGTGTGGTTTCACTTTCAGTAACTTACTGCGACAGAGATGTGAGCTGTGCGTCATCTTGAGGTGTTAGATCCAGTCACTGTTCTCCACCGGAGCGGCTCATGTCAGTTTTGTGTTTCTTTTCAAATGCCATGTCATGCGCGAGATGTCGCAAAGGATGTGACACTCGTGTGCAGCGGTTAAAGTCTCCGGCTAGTGCGTGTTTACATGCTGCTGTTGGTTAATGAAGTTTTGATGGATGAACTCGCAGTTCAGTTAGTCTCTTGTCATGTGAAAAGTTATAATACTTTCTAGTTTTATGGACGTCGCCATCTTTAATATTACGTTGATCACTGTCGTCATGGTTACTAGTAAGAGAATACGGGCTTGACACTCGCTGCACGTTCATACAGACAGTGTTCCAAACGCTACTGAAAGTTGCTGTGTGAACGAGACATTTCGAGACTCACACCTGTTAAGTAAATGCGGTTGTCAATCCCAAAAAATGACTGTGTGAACGTGGCCATAGAAAGTTTAAATGAACAGCTTTTACTTAAAGGATTAGTCCACTTTCAAATAAAAATTTCCTGATAATTTACTCACCCCCATGTCATCCAAGATGTCCATGTCCTACTTTCTTCAGTTGAAAAGAAATTAAGGTTTTTGATGAAAACATTCCAGGATTATTCTCCTTATAGTGGAACAACATACAATATGCTAGTGCAAGTATATAACAGTTAGTTCAAACTTTGACCTGGGGAGGGCAGTAATACACTTAGGAGCGTCTACACTGCCGGAATTCTAATAAAGAAGAAGAAGAAGAGGACTAGTTCAAGACGAGCGTCTATGGTTAAAACATATATATTTTTTAATTTTTTTTTTTAGAAAATGACCGATCATTTCACCAGATAAGACCCTTATTCCTCGTCTGGTATTGTTTAAAGCCCTTTGAAGCTGCACTGAAACTGTAATTTTGACCTTCAACCGTTTGGGGCCAATTGAAGTCCACTATAAGGAGAATAATCCTGAAATGTTTTCATCAAAAACCTTAATTTTTTTTTTCGACTGAAGAAAGAAGGACATGGACATCTTGGATAACATGGGGGTGAGTAAATTATCAGGAAATTTTTATTTGAAAGTGGACTAATCCTTTAAGACAGAAATCATTTTAACGTTATAAATGTCTTTTCTGTCACTTTTGATCAATTTAATGTGTCCTTGCTGAGAGAAAAAAAAAAAAAAAAAAACTTACTGACCTCAAACTTTTGAATGTTAGTGTTTATGTACAATCCAGTGATGCAATATCTAAAAGAAACAACTTTTCCAAATGTGGTCAGAGCAGATTTCTGGAGGCCAAATAGTTTTCAGAGGCACATTTTTCCCACATTTGGAGACGTCCCATCTACTTCCAGCATGGGGGGCTACATAGCCAATTTACAGAGTAACATGAACAGGGACAAGAAAATCATTACCACAAGATTCATATCGATAGCTGTTTCTTTAATGCTCAGAGACCAAAGTTTAGCCTTAAAGTCCTGCAGCGAAAGACTCAAGGATAGATCAATGTCAACAAACCGGGAATGGCAGTCCGACCCTCTCAACGAGCAGAGCTTCAGGCATGGAAAGTCATATTGTGATGTCTGGCTGGTATGGTTTCATTTCATGAATTCTTTAATGTGCTAAGTCCAAATGGTCCCAAATGTCCCCTATTGCTTGGCAGTCTAAAATAATTGAGGAGTTTTCCATCAGGTTTCTCTCAAAATTACATCTTCTCTTTCTGGGCTCTCATGGCTTTCAGGCCAAAAAGCTCGGGTCCGATGATGGAGCTGCGTATGGCCGTAATCTACAGATGTAGCAGAAAATGGCCCCCCGGAGAAAACAGCCCCTGCCTTCGACATCATTTATCCTGCTGTCCAATCACCACGCTCATAGATCAATATTACAACCTAACAGAATGAGAAAGTAGAAAAAGTCAACTTGTTAAATGTGTGCTAAAAGAAAGCTGTCTTTAGGCTGGTGTTGAAGTTTGTTTGGGTTCATGATCTGATCTGAAGATACAAATGCTGGAATAAAGTTACACAGCAAGTGTTGAGCTAAAAAAAAAGAAGTGTTCTAAGAATGTTTTGCTAAAATTCCCATTAAGTTATGAAAATGTTATTTCTGACCGTTCTCAGTAGGGGTGTGCAGCGGAGCTAATATCTGTAACAATCTCAAAGTTATTTGTATCAGCGGGGCTTTAACCCTGTTTTAAATTTAATTTTTCATTTAAAAAATATGCCTTGTATTGCTCATTACATAATTATTTTTATTAGAATTAGAAAAATGATTGAAACATCTAATTAAAACAATAATACTAAATCTTAAATAAAAGAGGAAAACATTTTTAAATCTTTTTTTTTTTTTTTTTTTAATTTCCAGAGAAACTTTGTGTAAAGAGTTACTGTATCTTAGGACAATCATCCATAACCTCAAATAAGAGGACTGTACCTGTATAAAATAGATGATTAGAGATCATGGAAGTTGAACGAAAATATTTAGTGGTTGAAAACTGCTAAAACATCTTTTACTATGCAACAAACGCAAATCTGAACAAATTATAAAGAATGCACACAATGAAATACTCGTGAGGTTCGTGAAGTTGAATTACCAGAAATTACTGTACTGTACACGGAATATTCATCTTGTACTCCCAGCATTACAATCACAGTGACTATATACTTCTCACAGACTTGTGTGATGGATTTGGTGGTTGACAGTGAGTCTTCCGTATCTATCCTGCCCTACAGCACTTACGCATGCCATTTCAGTAATGTTCTGCTGTCGCAACCCACAGCCAAGCTTGTGATGTATTCAATAGCCCAATGGTTGGATGTTTGTCAGAGAACGTTTCCCTACATGACCACTCAGTTCCTGCTACGTTCTTCATTGTAGACAAAGGGACACCACTCATGGGGAGGGACCTAATGTCTGCACTGCATGTGAGGATTGAAAACAATCAAGTCCTGCCTCCTAATGCCCTTCCTGTGCTTGCTTCTCCTATGCCAGTCTTTCAGTGCACTGTTGCTGAGTCAGCTGAGTTTGGATTTGCTAAAAACTTTATACACCGCGTAAAGCTGGATAACACTGTCGCACTGTGGCGAAAACTTTGCCGTCTGCCACTCTTTGTTCGTAGTGCTGTGTCATAGGATTTAAATCGCAAGCAGCTTTGGTGATAGAAGGCATCGACGCCTCTGCATGGTTGTCACCAACTGTTGTTACGCAGAAAAAGTCAGGTAAAATTCGGATGTACGTTGAGAGAGCCAAACAAAGCAAAACTGTTACGTTTCCCAGCAACACCATCGAATACTTTCTTACTATATAGTAGGCGAAGAGTACCTGGATAACCTACTACTTCCACCAAGATTCTGGAGTGCACATTCAATAAACACTTTACTATCCCATGAGGCCACGGGAGAGGATTTATAAATGGCAGTGAAGCGACGTAACTGACGCTGGTAAGTCAAATGACAGTGACAACATTGCAGATGTAGTACGCCCCATTTTCATTCATACTACCCATATTCATAAAACCCGAATTCTGGAAATGTTGGGACGTTTTTTAAATTTGAATAAAATGAAAACCACATGAGCCATGTGAGCTAATATTTTATTCACAATAGAACATAGATAACATAAAAAATGTTTAAACGGAGAAATTTTACAATTTTATGCACAAAATGAGCTCATTTCAAATTTGATGCCTGCTACAGGTCTCAAAATAGTTGGGACGGGGCCATGAGTTTATGAGTTTCTGGAGTTTTGGTCTTGAAATTTGGTCCCAATCTTGCCTGATATATGTTTCTAGCTGCTGAAGAGTTCGTGGTTGTCTTGGATGTATTTTTCTTTATAGGTGAAAGATCTGGACTGCAGGCAGGCCAATTCAGCACCCGGACTCTTCTACGACGAAGCCATGCTGTTGTAATAGCTGCAGTATGTGGTTTTGCATTGTCCTGCTGAAATACACAAGGCCTTCCCTGAAATAGAAGTCATCTGGAGGGGAGCATATGTTGCTCTAAAACCTTTATGTACCTTTCAGCATTCATAGTGCCTTCCAAAACATGCAAGCTGCCCATACCGTATGCACTTATGCACCCCATACCATCAGAGATGCTGGCTTTTGAACTGAACGCTGATAACACGCTGGAAGGTCTCCCTCCTCTTTAGCCCAGAGGACACGGCGTCCGTGATTTCCAGCAAGAATGTCAAATTTGGACTCATCTGACCATAGAACACTTTGAAACAGTCCATTTTAAATGAGCCTTGGCCCACAGGACACGACGGCGCTTCTAGACCATGTCCACATATGGCTTCCTTTTTTCATGATAGAGCTTTAGTTAGCATCTGCAGATGGCACGGTGGATTGTGTTTACCGACAGTGGTTTCTGGAAGTATTCCTTGGCCCATGCCAATGAGTGATGCAGTGTCGTCTGAGGGCCGAAGACCACGGGCATCCAATAAAGGTCTTCGGCCTTGTCCCTTACGCATTTCTCCAGTTTCTCTGAATCTTTTGATGATGTTATGCACTGTAGATGATGAGATTTGCAAAGCCTTTGCAATTTGACGTTGAGGAACATTGTTTTTAAAGTATTCCACAATCTTTTTACGCACTCTTTCACAGCTCTGCCCATCTTTACTTCTGAGAGACTCTGCCTCTCTAAGACATCCCTTTTATAGCTAGTCATGTTACAGACCTGATATCAGTTAACCCTCTGGATTCGGGAAACGCGTCGGTGCGTTTTGCAGGATTTTTTTCACATTGCAGCAAAACAGACTTAAAATACTCCGTCATTTTTTGTCATAGAGACAGAAGTAATATATTAATTGAAACTATAGATTGTCTTCTTTTATTTGTGTCCACTCAGAGTAAAAACAAAATGTTGTGCTTTTTGCAAAATAAAGAAAACTAACATGATGAGTGATCTGTCGTCTCCCTCTGAACAAAGCCCAATCTGATAGTTCTCAGAAAATGAAGTGTAACTTAGTGAATACTAATGACACAAAAATGAGACTTATGTCTAAAGAAACGCTGAAATGTCAGGTTTTAAATCGTGTAAGTCAAATCAAAAACAAAAATTCTCTGTTTATGTAATCTGTGTGAAAACAGAGACATGTCAGACGTCCGTGAGTCAGCTCATTATCCACTAATTCGGCCACGCCCACGGAGCGAGAGCTATTCAGATGCAAATTCTGAGGCAATACATGTATACATCGTCGCAATCGTGTATTTATTATCTTCAAAAGTGTCTATCTGCATGTTATAGCCACGGTTATAGCGATCTATGGACGCCTCTGTTAGTTCCTGGAATGTCACATGGTATGCCTGTTCTTCATTACGAGACATTTGTGGACTAAATGTGCACAGAGCACCCTCCAGCTGCAAGTATGAATTGAAAGTACAGTATCCAGCGCTCATAGTTATGACAATAAATATTGAATAAATATTACTCCTCTGTATAGAAAATTGACATAAACATATGAGAATCCATCAATATTTCTCCAAATATGCATGCTTTTAAGCTAAAAGCCTATATGAAATGCCTTAGAGGTAACACGAATGTTCAGACACTCTGCATCACAGAAATACATTATAATTTAAAGTATATTAAAATAGAAAACCATTATTTTAAATTGTAATAATATTTCACAGTATTGCTGTTTTTTTCTGTATGTTTGATATACAGTATGATGAGCATGAGACTTCTTTTAAAAACATTATAATAGTAAGGCGTCCAATCTTTTGACTGGTACTGTAATTTAAACTATAATAGGCCTATACAAAATTTTCTTCACATGATGTGCAATAATACGTGCATGCATGAGATCACAAAAATCATGTTTTCTGTCAAGAGTGGACATTATATTAACGTTAATACAGCTGATATGATCCTGTTATCAGAGGGTTTTTTCACATAGCCTACCTGACTGAAAGGGCTCATTATGCAGGTCATTATGCAGGTCATTATGCAGGTCTTTGTCTTCTCAGGTGTGAATCACAGCATTATTCATGAAGATTCACACCTCCATGCATACTGTGTGTCTTGACAAAAAGTGTCTTACAAAATTTAAATCTCTGTATTGTTTTATATGAACGAGTAGGCAGGATAATTTTTACATCATTTTGAAGCAAAAAATTCTAGTCTACAACCTCCAATACCCAGAAGTCTTCTGAACACATATTATTTAATATTTGTTTTTTGGCCTTATTTCAGTGACTTAAGTTTTTTGTTTTTTCAATAACCACGCATAAACGTTATTCCTTCAAAAAATACAAACATGTACATACATGTTGCTCACATATTATGGTAGCCTAGTTCATGCTGAATACAGTGTAATGACACCTTTTCCATTAATATGTTTATGAACAACTGAAAAAAGCACAAATGTCAGGGCATGTCAAAACTTCTCCAGGGCCCCAAATCAGCCTCAGACTCCAGAGGGTTAACTTACTTAGTTGCTAGATGTTCTCCCAGCTGAATCTTTTCAAAATTTATTGCTTTTTCAGCCATTTGTTGCCCCTGTGCCAACTTTTTTGAGACCTGTAGCAGGCATCAAATTTAAATGAGCTCATTTAGTGGATAAAAGTGTAAAATTTATCCGTTTAAACATTTGTTATGTTATCTATGTTCTATTGTGAATAAAACATTGGCTTATGTGATTTGAAAGTCTTTTAGTTTTCATTTTATTCAAATTTAATAAACATCCCAACATTTCCGAAATTCGGGTTGTACTACACAGAACATACTTTTGTTTAAATTAAATTAAATTAAAACGGTGTACCGAATGTAGTATGTAATTTTAAATGCACCAGAGTGTCTCGTGTTTTTTTTTTTTTTTTTTCCTTGAATGATTTAGCATTTTTGAATGAATCGGGTTAGTCAATGACTCATTAATAAAGACATTTGTCACTTGCTTCGTTCATGAATGAATCAGCCAGTATGAACGAATCAGTGGAATGAATGATTCTGTGAATAAATTATTAAGATTTTCTTTCAGCTACTGGCAGTTTTAGTTTCATATAGGCTATAGCCTAATAGTAACATTTAAATTTTCCAACATTTCTGTATTCAAAATGTATAAACTTATAAATGCAAAAAAATATAAACTTTAATCTCATAAAATTATTTAAGCAATTGTAATTGCGGGATTTTAATAATTAGTAAGATGGATTTTGTTGATACTGATTTCATTTGATTGGTAACCCTATTGTCACGTGCAGGAGAGGCGAAGGCAAAGAAGAGGTGAGGTGGATATAATAACAGTCATCATAACTTTATTAATTACTTTATTAATAACTTATTAACAAAACAAAGAAGGCAGTCCAACATGAAAACAGTCCACAGGAGAAAAACAAACGAAACAGCTTTACCAAAGCAAAGATAATACTGGACAGTAAGTAGAATTAAACCGAGGGCTTAAATACACAGGAGATAATAAACTGAACAAGAAACAGGAGCACAAGTTACCATGACGACAAAGGGCATAGTCAGTAACCTAGGAAACAGAAACAAAGCACAAGAACCAAACGGAAGCAGAAAAGCAAATAAACAGCCCACAGAACAGAATGTAAGCCTTACACCTGTAGTGTATAGTGTTAATTAGTTTAAATAATTAAAAGATGGTCATCAGTATGCAACTTTATTTTTTATAAATAATTATGAAAGGGGTGCCCTTTTTTCACTTAAGCACCGCCTCCCAATTGTCTGTGCACGGCCCTGGATATAGTAGTTTGTTATTAAATATTAAATTGTTAATCTATTTTATCAACCCTTTTCCATACTGAATAAATTAAACTGAAATATTATTAACTATTTCTCTTGCTCTGGATTTTGAATCGGTTGTTTTCTCTGAGCTTGTTGCATTATGTGCAACAATTATTAGAAAGCACCTTATGGAACGGCCTTAACGTCAGAAGCTTTAAGTCAGTGCTTTAAAATGCTGCCGATGTAGGCAGCTCATTATGTTTTGGAATGGAGCCCACAGTGTAAAAGTTTCACAAAGAATCTGTAAAACAATTAAGGATCTTTTATTTGTGCATATAAAACAATGTGGAATTTACAGCTTGAATTTAAATCCACAATATCTTTTATTTTATGACAAAAGGTTTGACAGTCACAAGATTACAAATTTGGCAGAATATTGGCTTCCTTTGAAAACCAAATACATAAAAAAAAACACAACAAAGGTAATTCTCCCATCATATTCCAGAATAACTAATCATGACGATGACAGACATAATGGGTTTTAAACAAATAATCATGGCCACATTCCTTATCATTGATGGAAAAAGAAACAGCTGAATGTAAATCACAGTGGAGCCCAGTCGTGTATGTGTGTGTGTGTGTGTGTGTGTGTGTATGAACGGTTTTTCAGGCCCTGCTATGAAGTTATTCGTGGCCTATGTGTTCTGGAGGACAGGATGAATGAGCCAGACAGCCACGATGCCCACAAGGGCTGAGAGATGGTGTTATTTTCAAGACGAATGGGCATCAGAGCTTTTAGGTACACAACAGAAATCCAATGAAAGGGAACATCGCATCATTTGATGAGGCATTCGGGGCGTCCCTGGGGAAATCGAGCCCCATGGCTATATGACAAATGTGTGTGAGCTGCAGTGATTTTAGAGTGACGCACATTGCCTGCGGTCCTGCACTCTTCGTCCTTGAAGATGGCTTTTCTGAAGTCCACTACTTCACTATTACTCCGCTTTACCCTCTGGTCACATTTTGAGGTATGCAGTGTTTAGGAACTGACATCATACAGCATGTGTCTATTATGTTTCCTTCAATCGCAAATTATCCTGTGATGGTATAATGCACCGTCATTATGTGAAGATTAGTGCTGAACGTCAACAAGTGCATTGCCGTCTACATATCTATAGGTAATCATTTCCCTGTTATCCCAGGCCAGCAGAACTGTGGTTGTATTTATTTTATCCGTAACACTTTACAAAAATGTAAATTGTATTATTTTACAATAAAACACTTTACATTTTACTAATCTCAGTTAAATGTAAATTGAACAACACTGTACAATAAGGTTCATTAGTTAAACATTAGTTAATGTATTAACTAACATGAACTAACCATGAGCAATACATTTGTTACTGTATTTACTAATCTTTGTTAACGTTAGTTAATGAAAATACATTTGTTCATTGTTTGTTCATGTTAGTTCACAGTGCATTAACTAATGTTAACATGATTTTAATAATGTATTAGTAAGATTAAGAAATGCTGTAGAAGTGCAGTTCATTATTAGTTCATGTTAGCTAATGTAGTTAACTAATGTTAACTAATGACCCTTATTGTAAAGTGTTACTGTAAATTTCAACATTTACACATTGCTAAAATTAAACGTTGCATCTGTTCATATAATTTGGACCTGAGCTAACATGAACTACCAATGAACATTTATATTTTTTAACAAATGTAAAAAAAGATGCATGAATACTGTAACAAATTAATCACTCATTGTTTATTTTAGTTAATGCATTAACTAACATTAACTAATGGGACCTTATTGTAAAGTGTTACCGTTTTATCTTGAGGAAACCTCCATGTTTGAATCATGTAAGAAGTTTCAGGAGCCACACATGTCCTGTACTCAATAAACCTCAACACTTTAAATTCTCACTCTCTTGAGTTGTTTTGCAGTTCGGTCCAGTGCACTGCTGCAGCTTACAGTGTCAGTCTATTTCATTTCTGAAGCAGGTTTTCAACCATTTACGAGAGACTGACACCACATCCATTTTAACTGACAGCCAGCAAATAGCCCTCCAGTCTCCATTTACTTCCACTGGGACGTCAACTGAAAATAGCAGCACAGCCTCCATGCTGGACTTTCTTTTGGCTGAAGTTTGAATAATGCTTGTTTAAATGAGTTTACCTTTCTGTTTGAATCTCGGAGAGTTTTACCAGTACAACCAGAATCTCTGCAGTGTTAAACTGTGCATTATGGATGAAGGCTGGGAAATTTTCACAGCTGTGTTTTCTGAGATGTCTGTGTCAGCTCTGATAGTTTGTTGATCTGTAAATCAAATGCACTTTGTTTTTTTATGAGACTAAGAGAAGTAATATGGCCAACATTCTAGCCTTGGTTGGCTCATATCAAATTTATAGACCTTATAAGTGAGAGCTTGTATGATATTCAATGCCTTTCTTGAAGGATGCAAGTAACATAACTTTCTTTCTTTTTTTTTTTTCTTTTTTTTTTGTCCTCTTGGTCCTGAACACTCTGCTGGATCCCCCTTTCATCTGTATAGTACTGTCATGAATATGAAAATGCTTCAATGTTTTTATGGTTTGCTCTTTAATATGTAACTGCATGTGGCATATATAAATGTACAAACATGCATACTTTCATAATAAAGTATCGTCTTTAATATCAAAAGAATGACCTTAACGCACAGTCCTTCTCAAAACATATGCAGCACACTGATGAGATTACCATTCGGCAGGCTTGTCAGGATTTACTTAGACTTCCATTATGAAGAGCATCTGCTGAAGTCTTTGCGGTGCCCCAGTGGCTCAGAAATCCAACTTTACAGTGAGCAGGTGTCAGAATTTTAAACAGATTGTCTTTTTGTTCCTTTTTCTGAGCACATTCCCTTTAATTCCAGGAAGATTCTGTCACCTCAGCCTGTGTCCTGCCCCTCATTTGAAATAAGCCAAATCCTGTGTCTATTTGAATGCATAGCACTGATTCAACAGCTTAACGGGAACAGTACTATATGTGCAAAAATGACAATTTTGTCATCAACACGCTCATGTTGTCCAGCAGGAGAATGTATGAGCTGCTCTCTTCCATATAATGAAAGTGAATCAAAACATAAAGGAAAAAAAGAGAGAAAAGAATAAAACATCATAAAAAGGAATTCATACGACTCATATGCTGAAGTCAATAGCACTGTGTGAGGATCTGAGGAACAGATCAAAATTTAAATTGTTATTCAAATCCTGCCTTGGAAAGGTTGCATGACACCCATAGTCTACATTTACTTTGACAGTGTGGAAAAAAAGCCAGCTGGGTCATTCTACTTTTATATTCACATGGAAGAAAGAAAGTCATAAAGATTAACATTTACATTTATGCATTTAGCAGACACTTTTATCCAAAGTGACTTACAAAAGAGGTACAAAAGCAGTTTGTCAAAGAACCAACAATATTCGTAATACTAGATTAGGAAGGAAGCTAGAGAAAAAAATCAAGGTGAGTAAATGACAGAAATCATGTTCAGTTTCATACAGGAATTATTGTAAACTGTTCAAGAAAAAGTTTTAACATCTCAAATATGCATCTCAACAGACATGGTAATGGATTTCTTATTGAACCCTTTTCAATGGCAATATCTCCTACAAAGCCTGCATTGGTCCACTATGGAAATCTTTATGAAGTATCATGCAGAATGACACTGTTCAACTGGACAATAACTCAAGAAGTATTCATAATTCATTCTGACTCCTGCATCTAAGATTAACATCTAAAAGTTTATAAATCTTGTTGCAATTCGCAAACAAGTATATCAAAAACAACTGAAGCATGGTAGTGTGCTGCAGGACAAGTATTGCTGTCCACTCATTACGAGGGATTGAATGAGCTTTTTTCTTGTGCTTAGTGCTTCAATCATTGTCAAATCAAACCTAAATGTAAGCACTCATTTCAAACACAAGCATATGAGAGTGTGTGGAATATTTCTTACTTTAATGGCAATTTGATCAAATCTGGTGCATCGATACAGCTGAGTTCTCTGAGAGGGAAATTGGATCGGTCTGTGTGAGTTATGCTGTGTGGATGACGTGCGTGATTCCATTTGCACTTACAGCATCGGGAAATACTTCCATCTATCATCGCGTAAAACAATAAAGCCTGCCAAAGCCAACACGCTGGCTCATAGATCATTCCCGACTGTCACCGAACCTGGCAGGATCGCTTTCCGCTCTCAGCAATCGTCCAAATATTTGCATTTCTACATAACCATCTAGTTTCAAAATAAATGTGTTGTAATTGTTTTCACAGAGTATCCTTGTGTTCTCGGTACTGCTGGACTGCAATAAGCTTGATTTACATGACACATTTGTGGAGCTGATATTTGAAAACCATAGATTTTACACAGCCTTCTGTTTATTGGGATATTAACAGCAACGCTCATCTACAGTCGAATGGTTCTTTAACATAATCAGGAATTGAATGCACAACAGGTCAAAAGGAAGAAGATGGACATGGAGCTGGTCGTTATCTAGGACATTCTAGCTAAAAGTGATGGGATCCATGTGCACAAGTGAGAATATCAGATATAAAGCGATAGTTCACCCACAAATTAAAACTGACTCATCATTTATTGGCCCTCATTTGGTTTCAAACCTGTATGACTTTGTTCTGTGGAACACAAAGAGATTTTCAACTGAATGTTGATGCTTTTTTTTTTCTCTTCAAAACAATAAAAGCAGACAGTGACCAGTGGCTGTCAAGATCTAAAAATCACTATCAAAGTATCATTAAAAATAGTTTTATAGTGCTTCTTGTCCATTTTGGAACTTGGCAGCTCCTGATCAGTGTCTTCTTTATATGGAAATGAGTTGCTTAGACATTCTACAGAATAACTCCTTTTTGTTTTACAGGGTTTGGAACAACATGAGGGAGAGTAAATGATGATATTCTTGGGGTGAAAGTCTATAAGAGAGAGAACACATTCATTTTTGTTCCCATTACCTCTATAAGTGAGCAACAGTTCTTTTTTACAATTTTGTTTGTCAACATTGCAGACTCAACAATGCCTTATACAAGCATTAGATGGCAGTACTTCACAATACAGATGCCAATATGTTACTGTTCCAGCCACTAACATTATATCACTGGATGTTTCCTTTATTACTGTGAAGCTGCTTTGAGACAATCTGTATAGCACTATAGAAATAAAGGTGACTTGAACATCATAAGTTAATGCTGTACTGTTTAAAAGTTTGGGCTTGGTAAGAAAATCAAAAATACAGTAAAACTGTAATATTGTGAATTATTATTACAATTTAAAATAATAACGGTTTTCTATTGTAATTTATTCCTGTGATTGTAAAGCTGAATCAGCATTATTCACAGTCTTCAGTGTCACATGATCCTTCAGAAATCATTCTAATATGCTGATTTACTGCTCGAGAAACATTTCCTATTATTATCAATGTAAATAAAAAAAAGTTCAAAAGAATCCTTTGTAACATTATAAATGTCTTTACTGTCACTTTTGATCAATTTAATGCATCCTTGCTGAATAAAAATCGTAAAAAAAGAAGCAACCGCTGAATCCAAGGGAATATCACTAGACGGCACAGTCCAAACCCTCTCCCAAACATTAGCTGTAAGTCTCAAGCCCATCTGCTTCGCTTCCATGCTGGGTGTCTTTTTCTCATATTCAGCCCTGGAGCCATTAGCGGTAGACTCGGCATCTGCCGGTCCCACCTGCAGTGGCGATACAGGCCTGCGCACTCAGGTTGTGGATGGCTGATGCCAATGGCAGTGTCTCCCACCACAGGACTCATTGCTCATATGGTTGCATGGAATGGGGTGACCTTCACTGGAGCCTCTCCAAAGGGTGTGTGGTTATTGTGACTCTGGGCATCATTAAGAGAACAGAGAAGAAAAATAGACGTGAGAACGCTCAATAAATCAAACCATTACGATATTTGTGAGTTAATGCATACATTATTTTAATTATCCCTCCTGGGTTTGGTGCTTGCATATTTTAAATAGGAGGGAAATAAGGGCAGCTTTCGTGGATGTCATTTGATAAGATCAATGTATGGTTTGTGGGCAGTTTCTTCTGGAGAGCGAGGTGTGCTTTATCAGACCCGCACATGCTTCGTTTGTGACGGCCATTTGCAAATTGATCATACCGACTGTACTATATAATTACATTCAATAGTGATCAGTCACACACAGAACGACCAATGCAATTTGATCAACATGTTCTGCAATATCACTTTTCATGTTCATTTGTCTTAATCGTTACTGATTTCCTCACACATAATTCAATTCCAGTTCATTGTTTTAACGTTGTTACAATTCAGTGAAAGAGATGACAGAAAGACAATGAGATTCAAGCGGCCTGGAAAGTTGCTGCCAGAAATGAAATGGAGCGCTGTATGTGTCAGATCTCTGACAGAATCCCATATGACGCTCATTTCGCTCTCCTTGCAGAATGACGAATCAGAATCCGGCCTGTTAGGGTCTCCAGAGAGCCCAGAGCCAATCGAAATCAAATAACCAGAGATTGAATTATTTCACTGCTTTTATTGCATTGTATTTCTCTACTGAGATGAAGCCCTGAGTTTTTGCTCTAATATCAACACAAATTTGAAGGAACTGAGCTGCTGAGAGAGATTTTTCCAAAGATATTCCCGAGCAAAATCACTCTGAATGACCATAGCATGAGCCGTTTTTGATCGGCGTTTTAAATAAACAACACCTTCTCACACAAAGGTTTGTCTTAAACTGAGAAAAGGCTCCCTTAGAGCTTCCAACAGATCGGCATTTATCACATTAACATTTGCAGACTATCATTTAATGAAATGCGGCTCTTAAATAGTGCTCTTGAGATTCAGCACAGACAGAAGCAAAACACAAGGTGTTTTGGGCGGTGCGGGGCCGTCTTTAGAGCGTTAGCTTAAGGTCGTTAGCGTCCACAGTACAA
The DNA here is from genome assembly GCA_039654765.1 of Mylopharyngodon piceus. Classification (NCBI taxonomy): domain Eukaryota; kingdom Metazoa; phylum Chordata; class Actinopteri; order Cypriniformes; family Xenocyprididae; genus Mylopharyngodon; species Mylopharyngodon piceus. The sequence goes on from CM077445.1 coordinate 6,764,674, forward strand.
CTCCAGGGAAATTTGATGGATTCAGGAGGGCATTTGCCCTTCAAGTCTCTGCTATTTGCTGCAGGCTTACCCCTGGTTAGCGTTTAATCTAATGCCAACTGTCTACGGCCCAGAAAAAAAATAAAATATTGCTGGTGAAAAATGAGTATTCCCTTATCAGAAAAATGCTTGGCTACATTTATTGGGCCTCAGAGGATCCCATATTTGCCCTCCTAGGAAAAGTAAACAGAGCCAATTATGCCAGAGTAATTTAACAAAGCCATATATATTCCTCACTTAGTGACTTGTTGGAGCACAGGTTTCAGGTATTCTGAGCTTAGGCACTTTTACTTTACAAAAAATTATATCAAAGAATACAAAATAAAAATGTATAGGAGTGATGATGTCATTAAGGTGAAGGTTACATAGAGTTAAATTAGAATGCAGTTGGAATACAGGGAATTCAGAACAGTGGATTCAATTTTAAGATAAGGCACATATAAAAAGACAACACTGTTGTCATATGTGATCTCAACACTCTCTCTAATAGTTCTTATTTTTATTCAACAACTTAAGGTCTGTCCTAATTCGTGTACTTACGCACTATTCTATGCCATTATTAAGTGGAGTTTTTGCACTGAAAATTCTAATTAGAGAAAGTGCACCAGCATCACAAATTAAAGCACACAATCCACACTCTCACATTATCTGGTCTCATCACTCTCTATCTGGTGTATGGACTTACCTATCTGCCTTGTGGATACTTACCCTTTGCGATCATAATCCTCTTCATTCAACCTTTATTCATCCATACCTGCAAAGGACAAAGAGATTTCAAGCTCAAGTGGTGACTCAGTTTTTTTGATGCTGTTCATTCCTTGTGTTTGCACGTGTCAATAAAGAACTATATATATATATATATATATATATATATATATATATATACAGTGCCCTCCACTAATATTGGCACCCTTGGTAAATATGAGCAAAGGCGGCTGTGAATATAAATCTACATCGTTTATCCTTTTGATCTTTTATTTAAAAAATTCACAAAATTCTAATCTTTCATTGAAGGACAACAACTGAAAGTGGGGGGAAACTCACATTATAAAATAAATGTTTTTCTCTAGTTCACGTTGGCCACAATTATTGGCACACTTTTATTACAACGTCCTTTTCCCAAGATAACAGCTCTGAGTCGTCTTCTATAATGCCTGATGAGTTTAGAGAACACCTGACAAGAGATCAGAGACCATTCCTTCATGCAGAATCTCTACAGATCCTTCAGATTCCCAGCTCCATGTTAGTGCTTCTTCTCTTCAGTTCACTCCACTCATTTTCTTTAGGGTTCAGGTCAGGGGACTGGGATGGCCATGGCAGAAGTTTAATTTTGTGCTCAGTGACACATTTTTGTGTTGGTTTTGATGTTTCTTTTGGATCATTGTCCTGATGGACGATCCAAACACGGCCCATTATTGGATTTCTAGCAGAAGCGGTCAGGTTTTGATTTTTATCTGTTGGTATTTGATAGAATCCATGAGACCATGTATCTGAACAAGATGTCCAGGACCTCCAGCAGAAAAATAGGCCCACAACATTAAAGATCCAGCAGTATATTTAACCGTGGGCATGGGGTACTTTTTATCCCTGTGTGCACCAAACCCATCTGGTGGGTTTGCTGCCAAAAAGCTCTTTTTTTTAGTTTCATCTGACCATAGAAGCTGGTCCCGTTTTAAGTTCCAGTCGTGTCTGACAACTGAATATGCTGGAGTTTGTTTTTGGATGAGCGAGGAGGATTTTTCTTGAAATCCTCCCGAAAAACTTGTGGAGATGTAGGTGCTGTTTGATATTTTTTTTAGGCTTTCTGAGGCTCAAGACTCAACTAATCTCTGCAGTTCTCCAGCTGTGATCCTTGGAGAGTCTTTGGCCACTCAAACTTTCCTCGGTGGCGCATTAGGACGATTTAGACACACGTCCTCTTCCAGGCAGATTTGTAACATCTTTAGTTGATTGGAACTTCTTAATTATTGCCCTGGTAGTGGAAATGGGGATTTTCAATGCTTTAGCTATTTTCTTACAGACACTTTCTATTTTGTGAAGCTCAACAGTCTTTTGCTGCACATTAGAACTATATTCTTTGGTTTTACTTATTGTGATGAATGATTAAGGGAATTTGGCCTTTGTGTTTCCTCATGTTTATACTTCTGTGGAACAGGAAGTCATGGCTGGACAATTTCATGTTCATGATCACCCTGGTGTGCTAAAAAAAATGTAAATATGAAAGGGAATATATTTCAGAGATATTTTACTTGTAAGAATTTCTAGGGGTGCCAATAATTGTGGCCAATGTGAACTAAAGAAAAATATTTATTTCATAATGTGATTTCCCCCCCACTTTCAATTGTTGTCCTTCAATGAAAGGTTAGAATTTTGTGAATTTTTTGAATGAAAGATCAAAAGGATAAACAATGCGGATTTATTTTCACAGCCGCCTTTGCTTATATTTACCAAGGGTGCCAATATTAGTGGAGGGCACTGTATATATATATATATATATATATATGTGTGTGTGTGTGTGTGTGTGTGTGTGTCTGTGTGTGCGTTACACCTTTGGAGAGTTCCTGTAAACAACATATGCCAATGTGTGTGTGTGTGTGCTTAATGTACTTGTAAACATTTCATGAACACTGAATATGAATGCAATTAATGTCTAATAAAAATTGGTTTATAGCACTTAACTAATGACATTTTCCCATTTTCTGTGATCTAATCTAAAGTGAGAACTATTTATTCATAATAACCAATTAACAATTCTTTTACTATGAGCTAATTAAACAATAATAATTGTTTTAATTGCAGTGACAATAAATGAAGAACTCACTATTTGTATATAGCCTATTAATATATTAACAATGTAGAGACTACAAAATATTAACTATGAATTAACTATAAACTAATAGTTTTTTAATGATTTGCAAGTACTTTATTACTGTATACTTATTATAAAGTGTTACTAAAAAGTTTATGTATACAACTGCTATTGTACTAATTATACTTAAGTGTGCTTAAGTACACTAACAACACTTTCACGGTAATGTCAGGTACTGCTACTTAACACACACAGATCTCTTGCCCTGAGAAATACTGTATGACCTATATGTGCACTCATGTGAAACGCTCTGGACTGAAGTTTTGCTGACCAGGCATTCTGTAAAGATTACTGTGTGACTCTCTGAGAAATGAAACTTGATATTAGTGCATTGTGTCATGTTTTATCACCTCACATGAATTCCAGAAATGAAAATCTATTACACTGGTGCTTTTAATTTACATGGAGCTCTTTGCAACTATAGTTAAATGCTGAGCCATACATGGCAAGTTACTAACTTTCTACTAACCCGTACAGGATCAGTCCACATCTCAGAAGAACATGGAGGTACAAAGCAAATAACTCTCTTTCATTTCAGCCATGTCCTTAAAAGCCCCTCTTATCTATCCTGTGATGAATAGTTTCTGGATATCATGTTATGGAACACATCAATATTCCCCTCACAAAGACCCTCATTGGTGTGTCTTGCCTATAAAGTATGGGAAGGGTTTTACTCTAAAGGGAAGCAGCTGCTTTGTAAATTATGGGTCTTTCTGCACCATCCATTTTATATCCTCCATCTGGGAATGTTGCCAAAGTAGGAGAAGTGGGAAGGTACAGTGTGTGTGTGTGTGTGTGTGTGTGTGTGTAGGCCTTTATTCTAGAGAGTTGTGGATAGGTGTGAAACATAAACACACTAATTCAGCCATGTGGGTCACAGAGGCAGTTTTGTCTGAACTGCAAGACCACCTTGACTGGGGGGAATTCTTTAAGTGCTGTTTATTTGCACATGCTGTCCATGGGGTTTTAGCCCCCGACTCACAAAAAGAATTATGCAAAAAATTCCAGCTGAATGCAATTTACATGGCATGATTCTCTATCTTACAGGAGGATGCAGCACACGATCTCATGGCTTTACTAGTTCTGTGTGATACAGGAACCTGAACTGGTTGCTGAAAGTGCGTTTGAATATAAAAAACGCCTACAGATGGTCTCCTCCAACATTTGTAATTTAATTCAATTAATTATTCAATGAATTGCTGTTTAAATTAATACAGAAAATGTACACAAACCTTGCAGCTGTGCTTAAGCTCCACACCCCCATTGCCTTACACACTGTATATTTATATGAACAGCAGTCAGTAAAATGTGCTCACTAAGTAGTAATTGGTTTAAAATGTGCCTTCACCTTTTGCAAAAAAAAAAAAAAAAAAAACGTCTCATGGTTCCCTGAGAACAGGGAACGAGACACTGCGTTCGAAAACGCATATGGGGAACGCCATCACGTAAACCGGTGTCTGAAAGCAATATCAACTCCTACCAATCCTACTGGCCGGCGACAGCCTATGACGTCATCATAGACACGACCCGGAAGTATAAAAGGGGCGCCAGAGAAGCAGTCAGTACCTTATCGTCTGAAGGGACTGTTCAGCAGGCAGCCCCGATGCATGGAAGGTAACGCAGTGTCTCGTTCCCTGTTCTCAGGGAACCATGGTTACATACATAACCTGAGACGTTCCCTTTCGAAAGGGAACTCTACACTGCATTCGAAAACGCATATGGGGAATGATATACCCACGCCGCCATGCTGAGGGGAGTGCATGCCAAATGGCTAGACAAACGTAAGAACTAGCAATTTCAACTGAAATGCCAGAATCACTCCCCCTACAGGTCCCTCCCTATGGCCAAACAGCCCAAGCTATAAGCCTCAAAGAGGCCTTCCACAGAAGGCCTACCAAGGCCGCTCAAAGGCTTCTGGGACCAAACTTCTTTTCAGAGAAAAGAGGGTACCTTTAAGGGAATGTGGCCAGGGGGCCCGAAGGAACCCTAGCCAGTCACTTGTCAGGGGAACGTACTCGACCCTGATTGCCACCAGGGAGGCCGACCTGGTCTCACAGAAACCTAGTCTTGGCCAACGACCTGTCTGAACACAGAGTCTCAATTCACATTCTTCAGAGAAGATATCCAGTAAGAGTGACTGCAAGAGGCAGTAACCAACTCAGACCAGAACGTAGAGACGGGCATCCTGGAGAGCAGGACTCAGCTTAGCGCTTTTTACCCTTACCAATGTGGGGAGTAACACTCTGCTCAATCCTAGGATCTACTCAGCGCCTGATTATTTGCACTGAGGAGGCTGTGCACTCTAGAGGGACGTAGACAAGGGGAGTACAGCCAGCCTAGGGGCTGATCTTAAACAGGGAGGCCTCAGAGAGGCCTTCAAGCACTGACCAGACTTAGGGAGCTAAGTATGCAGAACGACCTTCAAGCGAAGGGAGTACTGGGCTCAACCTAACAGATAAACCGTACTGTAGGCACAAAATCATGGAGGCCCAAAAAGGGGCCTACAACATGACGTAGTTCTACATCATGTAGAAATATATCACAGCAGCCTTGCAAAAGGCCAACATGTGAAACTAAATGCTTAATCTGCTTAAAGGACACCCAGATGTGGGGGGAATAGCTTAAAGGGTGGCCTGTGAAGGCCACACACCTAAAGCAGCTTAATTGCTGGTAAAGCAAGAACCCACAACCTGGGAACTTGTTCAGATTGAAACGAGTTAAACTAGCAGAAAAAGACTGTAGAGTGCCCACATAACAATCTACCTCAACACAATCCGACAAGCAGTGTACTCAGTAAAACACCTTTTACTCTTTAAACAAGAGGAGTACAGACTTACGCCATCATGTTCTGAAGTAGGCCCAAAAAAGGGCCTACGACTCCAGAAAGACACGTGGCGTCAGCTCGTGGCAGTGTGTAAGCTCTAAGGGAGCCAATATGATAACCAAACTCTCCAGTGAGGTTAACTACTCAACCTGAGCTAAATTCAAATTCAACACATTCCAACCGGCAATGTACTCAGTAAAACACTTTTTACTCTCTAAGCAAGAGGAGTACAAACTACGCCAATCTGCTTTGAAAGAGGCTTGAACAGGGCCTACTATTACAGAAAGACACAGGCGTCAGCCGGTGGCAGTGTCTAAGCTCAAGGAAGCCACATCTGAGAACCAAACTAACCAGTGAGGTTAACTAGGCCTAAGCTAATTTTAAAACACTTTTTACTCTTTTAAGCAAGAGGAGTACAGACCTACGCCATCATGTTCTTGAAGGAGGCCCAACCAGGGCCTGCGACTTCAGAAAGACACATGGCGTGAGCTCGTGGCAATGTCTAAGTTCTAAGGGAGCAAAATGAGAACCAAACTATCCAGAGAGGTTAACTATTTAACTCAACCTGAGCTTAAATCTGTCCCACACATTCCAGCAGGCAATGTACTCAGTAAAACACTTAACTCTTTAAACAAGAGGAGACAAACTACGTCAACGTGCTGTGAAGGAGGCCCAAGCATGGCCTACAACTCCAGAAAACACGGGCGTCAGCCAGTGGCAGTGTGTAAGCTACAAGGGAACGTAATCTGAAACCAAACAATCAAGTGAGGCTACCTAACTTAACTCAACCTGAGCTTAAATCTACACATTCCAACAGGCAATGCACTCAGTAAAACCACTTTTTACCCTTACATAAAGGGGAGTACAAGGGATATACGCCGCCATGCTCTAAAGGAGGCCAGTACCGGCCTACTACTTTAAATATCACGGGCATAAACCTGTGGTAGTGCTAGTTGTAAGTGAGCAAACTCCAATTAAACATCTACCAACAACCTGTGAAACAACAAGATATTGTATTATGAAAGAGGCCCAAGACAAAGCCTTCTACTCCAACAACACAAACAGACTTGTGGCAGTGTTAAACCTATGCATTCCAACAGGCCATGTACTCAGTAAAAACACAATTTTTTTACCTTTATAACAAGGGGAGTACAAACTTAGTCACCATGCTCTGAAGGAGGCTAGCACAAAGCCTACTACTACAGGGACAGGTGCTGACCTGTGGCAGCAATAGAGTTATTGGGCTCACATCGTGTAGGGCAAAATCTAGAACTAAAGCATTAACAGCCCTGAGAAACAGGGGAACGCCTTTACCTTCATTCATACTGCCCTAAAATTAAAAGGGCGGACGCTTTTCACCAAGACAGAAGATATCTGTACTGAACCCTAGGGAACAGGGGCTTAATAAAAGCTAACACTGTTTCACTCAACTTGAATGTTAATTCAAGGGGTTCAGGGGAAAAGACTAATAAAAAGTAAAGAATGAAGGTTCTAGAAAAGTGGGGCCTAGCAACACTAGCATTCCCTTATTCACATAATGATAAGGGGCCTCCCACCTGAGTTACAACGGTACCAGGGAGACTAGCAATAGCCTGCTACCTAGCTGCTATAAACTTGCACCTACACCAAAGGGGGAACGGGCCTTGGCCTGACAACTCTGATAAGAGGAGGCCAGAACTAGGAAACTACACTCTCTTCTGAAAGGGGTAGTAATACATAGTGAAATGCTTCAGTATATCACCTAAACTCTAGTTCTAGCCTAGGCCAGCTATTACTGTGGGCCTATAAGGCCACACATAAGCATAGATCTGCCTGGGCTTAAACTCAACCTCTAAAAATCTCCATAGAGAGGAGGCAACTCCAAAACTCTAAAAAACAAGAGCTCAGAGGAGCAACGCTCAACCCAAGCCAAGCAATGTCAGGCGGCCTCGAAGGCCGACGCTTAACATAGATCTATCTGAAGTAAAAGAGTGCCAATCTCTAATACAACTCTAGCTATAACCAGAGGAGAAAGCTACTCTACCATATGGTGGCTGATAAGGTGGCCATGTATCCAACACAAAATTAACCAACCTAATGGCCCTAAATCCCCTTACTTTTTACTTTACACACCCAGGAAAAAGCTATACAGGAAGAATAAGGTCAACATATAAAAATACATAAACCAACTTACTCCCTGCGGCTCGAAGAACGAAGACTTATCATCATAGAAGGATGGAATCTATGGTTCTTTCGAGCCTGAAAGAGCCCCTTCACTATCAAGCCAGAAGGCGAGCCATCAGAAAAATATTCATCATGGGCCCAGCCCTCGGCCTGAATGTAAGAAGCGCCTGGGTAAAATCAACCATTACTCTGGAAGTGGAAGAAGAGAGGAGAGGGTAGATGTAGCTACCCTCATGGAGAGGAAACCAATCATCGACGCTGCTGACGTCTGTGATCGATCAACTCCCTCAGATCCTGCTTCTTCTTCCTGGAGTCCCACCTTCTCTGGGACCTACTCCGAGGAGGAGGAGGTGCCCGAGAGGCCGTACTGGACTTCTGGCCCTGTCTCCTATCCTCGAATCGGGACGGACCAGGACCTCCTGTCTGTCTGGGCCCAGGATCAGATCTGAGCGGTATGCAGGTTTTAAACGCTGCCGAGCGCGCCTTCGCCTCTCTGAACTTTCCCAGCACCGCCTCGATGGAGGTACCAAAAAGTTCAGAGGGCGAAACTGGTGCATCGAGGAGAAAGCCCTTTTCTTTCTCCCCGATGTCAGCCATGTTCAGCCACAGATGTCTCTCCGTGGCCACCATTGCTGCCATCGATCTTCCAACCGAGGCAGCAGTCTGTTTAGTGGCCCGGAGAGCTAGATCTGTGGTGCGGCACAGCTCTTCTACCACCTCAGGGGACAACCCTTACCCCTGATCCAGATCCTTCAGCAGGTCAGCCTGGTAAGCTTGTAACACTGCCATAGTGTGTAAAGCAGAACCAGCCTGACCCGCTGCTGCGTATGCCCTGCCATTTAAACGAGAAGTCATCTTAAGGGGCTTGGGAGGCAGGACCGGAGCTTTCAGTGTCAGAGCCCGCCCTGTGACGAGATAGTTCGCAAACATCTCGTCAATAGGGGGCATCGACACATACCCATGCTGGCTCAATCCCTCAACATCAGCGAAATTAGCCTGCTGATGCCGGTGAATACGAGCTGAGTATGGGTTCTTCCATGCCTTCTCGATCTCAACATGTAGATCAGGAAGGAATGGAAGGCTCACGGGGGCTGTCGGGTTATGGCCAGAAAGGAACCGCTCGTCGAGTCGTCCACGTGCGGTCCCTCTCTTAACACGCTCCCAAGGCAGCTGCAGTCTGCCAGAAGCACGCTCCATAACCTCGAGCAGCTCCGCATACGCAGGGCAGGGAGGCTTAGAAGATTCAGCAGGCTTGCCCACTTCCTCATCAACTGCCATCTCCTGCTCTCTTGGGCTTAACGCCAGAAGAGCACTCGCTGCTGGATCTGATGATGTCAGCGAGAGGACATCATCATCATCCAGCAGCTCACCCTCGTCAGCCACTGCGGGTTGAGAGAGATTTACACCTCTCTCAAACTCCTCAGTGAGCTCCACCTGAGAGCCCCATGATTTCAGCGGCTGCTCTGCCTCGGCACGAGCGGGACCAGAACCACCAGGCACAGATGCCGGCCCATCTTCCCTCGAGAAGATGGCTAGACGCGAGCGGAGCGTCTTCATAGAAAGATGCTCACAATTTACACAGACAGCGCCTTCAAGCACTGTCCGTGCATGCTCCTCTCCCAGACAGATAATGCACAGATTGTGTGTGTCATCAGGTGTTAAAAACCTGGGACACGGATCCACACACTTCCTGAAGTGTTTGTTAGACATGGTATAAATATTTCTTACCAGATTCGAGGAATCGTGATCAGACAGAACAGTCCCTGAAGACGAAAAGATACTGACTGCTTTTCTGGTGCCCCTTTTATACTTCCGGGTGGCATCTATGATGACGTCATAGGCTGTCGCTGGCCAATAGGATTGGTAGAGTTGATATTGCTTTCAGACACCGGTTCACGTGATGGCGTTCCCCATATGCGTTTTCGAACGCAGTGTAGAGTTCCCTTTCGAAAGGGAAATACCAATACATACAATTCACTGCAGTTTCCGGCTGAAATGAACACTAATGGCAATAAAATAAAAAGAACTTTAATTCATTATCACTCAAATTATGATATACAAGGGCAAATTATCGATTGATGAAGAATTAATTTCATGCAGTTCCTTGCACAATACTATGATATGAGCTCAAAACACTTTTACCATAGTGCATGATTTGTAAACCTAATATATTTTGGCATTTGCGTCTCATAACCAGCTCCATATCTATGGCATTTTTTGATGCAGAAAAAGTACAGCACTGGACTTGTGATGCAGAGCGCTCGGGTACAAGTCCCATGAAACATTAATCATGATAAAAGAGCTCAAAGACTTGAAAACTAGAAAACTAAAATGGCATGGTTGCTTCAACATAAGCATTAACTTTTTAGCACCACTCACCAGACATTTTTTTATTTCTGAACTGACACATATACAACCAACATAATAAAACATTGCCAGATTCACTATTTCGGATAAAATTGAACTCCACTCACTGGACATTTCACTTAGAAAGTTCATGTTTTTCCAATGAGTCTGGGTTGGTGTTTGCGCTGGAATTTCATGCAAAAGGTCCACAACTGTTTAGTATTCATCACAAATGGCACACTTCATTCCACTCCGGGGTCCATTTTTGTTTTCAAATACTGGAACCAAGTGATTTTCATGACATTTGGTTCTGTTATGGATCTGGAACATCCGGAATGAACAGCGAAGGGGAGAGCAGGGCACAACCGAACACAGGGCAAGTTGCAACACACATGGTTTAAAAGTTTCCACACGTTAGCATGACAAAACTTAATTTATTGGCTAGTTGCTAATAATAATAATAATAATATTATATATATATATATATATATATATATATATATTATTGCCAAACATGCACGAGTAAACTAATGAGATAATGAGTAAAATAATGAGACTAACGAGTAAAATAATGAGACTTGAAAAGATTCTTTCTAGAGCTAGTTTACAGCATAATTTGAATTTGTCTCATATTTAATGAAGTTTGCATCATTGATTGTTATTTTCCTGTTTATTACTGTAATGCTGCTTTGAAACTATATTGTATAAAGCACTATATAAATAAAGGCGACTTGACTAGTTGTCATATCAAAACTATAAAGAGAAAAAAGTTCCAAAAATCTTTGAAAGATAATTGAACATTTAACCAAGACTAAATTTATTTTTTATTTTTTATTTATTTTTTTATTTAAAATGAGGGGGAGGAATGCTTCCTGAAAAAATACTGAAAGAGTCTTAAATGGAGAATGGGATCGTCAAGTGGAAAAGTAATCAGTACTTTAAAAATTCCGACTTTTATTTCTCTTTCTCTCTTCATTCATTTATCCATCCATTTATTCATTCATTCATCCTTCCAGGCTTTCGTCTCCCTGCCGCACACAGCAGATGCTGCACTCGTTCAAGTCCCGGGGCTCCAGCCACACAATCCCTCCTCCTGTCCATCTATTCCCTCCTCTCTCCATTATTCCATCCCTCTGTGGGATAAACCTGACCAGAGGTAATTGCAGTCACTGTCTAATGGTGACAGGCTTAATCAAGCATGATGGGTTCACCACTTTACTTTGGTTCCCCCTTTTCCTCTTTGTCTTTCTCTCGGGCTCCTCTTGGTTCTCTGGCTGCTGTTGCAGGCCATCCTTTCTGCTGCCAGATGAAGTAAGTGCTGCAGTCGTGTGTGTGGGCAGCACCACAGTCGCATACTGAGCGCAAATTAGGCAGGATGCCACCATAAAAAAGTGGGACAGAATTCAACATAAAGCCTCCACTCATCTATTATACAGAAGAGAAACGAGAAAATACAATCCTCTCCAGGGCGAGCAGAGAGAGTGAGAGGATAGAGTAGAGTATTGGATGTGCAAGTTTATGAAGAAGGTCGCTGTCCTTTGGAGTTGTCGGTGGACCGCTGCCAGCATCTGAGAGCCGTAATGAGAGTGTGGACCTCGTGGAGCCGTCTGACTGAAATATTTCAAAAGCAGCTTCCATTTGCTCATTCAGATAAACACTCTGTCCTTCCTTTGTTCTCAACAACACAGACGCCATCTGAAGCCACTGGCCTCTGTTGGCATAATGCTTTTGGAGAGGAACTTGTTAATGCCAAGCAGCGCTTGAATTTTCTCTAGCGTTCATCCACCTGCTCAAATAATGAGACGTGGAGCAATGCGATCTGCAACTTGAAACTGTTGCCATGTCCAACGAGTCCATATGTGACAATTGCACCATTGTCTGGGGAATAAGTGTTATGGAGTGGTTGGAAAGCTGCTGTTGTTAGGAACTGTTGAGGAAATTAAACTGTTGAATGAAATAGTGGTATTTCTGGTCTACATGAAGTAGTGGTATTTCTGATCTACATAAAGCACATGGACAGATAAAGCTCCATATTTTGCATGTATAACTAATGCCAAACAAACACTGCAAGACAAAAGGTCATCATCCTGCACAAGTTTGAAATATATCATAGCGCCTGTGACTAGTTGCATGTTGATGTATCCACTGTCCCACTGTGAGATCTGGGACTTCTTGTCACAGGCTTAATTTCACAGAGACATTTTGCAGGCAAAAAAAGGTCCACTGTCTACTGTCAACAGTGTAGATGTCACTTTGTAAAGAAAAACTATGCGTATGTGAATATAGGCAACACTCGCCTTGCGTATTTTTACAGTTTACAGCATATTACTTTGATATTCTTCTCGTTATTTCCCTATAGCGGCTAATAAATTGGAAGTCTCCCACATTCACAGAAAACACCTTATTTCTGCATAGAAAAATAAGGTGCATAGACTAAACACGTATAATACGCATGTGCATGCCGTTACTGTTTTCACAGATTCACGTTTTTACAGTTTCATCACAGGTATCATCACAGAGATAATAACGGTATTGTTTTCAAAAACTTCCACTTTGAAACCCATTTTCAAGAGTTTTCATTTTCACACCACCAAAATACCATTGACATGTAAATGAACGGCCAAAACGCATAAAAAGTTTTCGATTTTTAGTTGAAAATGGTGTCGTGTAAACAGCCCCTTAAAGAGTTAGTTCATCCAAAAATGAAAATTTTGTGATTTATTACTCACCCTTGTGTTGTTTGTGTTTCTTTGGAACACAAATTAAGATCTTTAGAGGTTTCCGTCTCTCCACAGAGATCCAATGCAACTACCACTCCAAGGTCCAGAAAGATAGGAAAAAGACATAATTAAAGTACTCCATGTGACTCCAGTGGCTTAAACTCAATTTTATGAAGCAACGTGAGTGCTTTGTTTGTGCACAAAAAAAACAAACAAACACAATTTACCACTTTATTTAGAAAATAATATTATCCAAAGCGTGTTCACGCAACAATGGCAGCTCTCGCGTGAACACAACACGCATGCAACGTGAAGCTCTCGTGAACGTGCATTGCAGATCAATATTTTTGTAAGTAAAGTGGTAAATTATGTTTTTTTGCACAAACAAAGCACTTGCGTCGCTTCATAAAATTGAGTTTAAGTCACATGGAGCACATTAATAATGTCTTTTTCCTACCTTTCTGGACCTTGGAGTTGTAGTTGCGTTGGATCGCTATGGAGAGACAGAAACCTCTCAGACTTCATCAAAAAGATCTTAGTTTGTGTTCCAAAGATGAACGAAGGTCTTACGGATGTGGAACGACACGAGGGTGAGTAATAAATGACAGAATTTTCATTTTTGAGTGAACTTACCCTTTAAACTTATTGTAAAATCTTTGAAGGGAATTTTTTGCCTTGACATGAATTCCTAGATTCCTATGGAAATTTCCACAAAAATTCATCAAACAATGGTAAATGTGACTGCACCATTAAAACATGAAAGGACTTTTTTTTTTTATTTTTTTTTTTTATTTATTTATTTATTACAGGGACAATGCATATTAATGAACATTTCTGTCAATATGCCAGAGTTAGCCAGAAGGCTATTTTTCACCTGTAGTCCCTAGACAGATGGTAATAGTCACCCTAAAAGAGAGTAAAATTACATATTACATAACAATAAAACAATTACAATACATTTAGCAAAAAGAACTATTAAGCTATGATGTACATTAGAAACACAACAAACCAAGAATCAGACAAACATCAGACAAATACATGAACACATACACACACACTAAGCAAGAAACCAACAGGGGGCAGCAAGAGCAGGTCTAGTAGTAAGCTAATGTTGAAAGCTCTGATTATCAACGAGCCATTTCTTTAACTAGATCTTAAATATACTATATGTGTTCAGATTTCTGATGTTTATGGGAGTGAGGTTCCACTCAGTAGCAGCTCAAACAGAAAAAGCAGTTTGGCCAAATACACTTTTCCTAAAGGGAATGATACAATCTCCCCTCACTGCACCTCTGGTTCTACTATGATCAGCTGTTCGGATGTTGACAAACTGATAGAGGGGAGGGGATGATAAACCATGAATAATTTTATAAACAAGACATAGATTTGAGAATTTTACCATGTTTTCCCAACTGAGTAATCTGTATTTTTGTAATATTGGACAATAATGAGAAATGCTCGGTTTCTTATCTAGAATTTTTACAGTTCGTTTGTAAAGTGATTGCAGAGGTTTCAGAGATGTAACACTAGCTTGTGACCAAATAGGTAAACAGTAAGTGATAAGTGAAAAAATTGTGTGTATACATTTTTGCTGCCTGTGTAGACATTTGATGGCGAATGTGTCTAAAGTTACTGAGGTTGAATTTGATTCGATTACAGACCTTTTTTACATGTGATTTAAATGACAACTTTGAATCAGTTAAAACCCCCAAATATTTGTATTCTGACACGATTTGCAGCCTTTCCCCTGACACAAAAACATCTGGCTCAACACTGAAGTTATTATTGGACTTGGTGAAAAACATTGCTACTGTTTTTGATGTTGAACTGCAGGCAAGAATGTTTCAACCAAGCTGTAATATTAACCATGGAATTAGTAATTTGGGTTTCAGTCTTGTAGTGTGCGTTTGACTTATATTTTCATGCCTGGTCATTTCGGTCACCAATCTATGGAAGCTTGTTTCCCCCACTAAATAAACAGTAAAAGGTAATTGCGACTTTTTTTATCTCACATTCAGACTTCCTCACAATTGTGAGTTTCATCTCGCAATTCTGACTTCTTTTCTCATCACTTGGTTTTCTCAGGATTAGACCTTACTTCAATTAGGATATTAAGTAGCTTTTATAAACACTAGGAAAAAAAAAACTTTACTGGTGTGCATCTTGAGACAAAACAATGGCGCTGGCATATTTTAAGATATGTCAGTAAGTTGCTTTTTAGTCTAGGACTAACTTAAGCCTTGTCTGTGAAACCGGGAGATAATGTCAGAATTGCGAGATATAAACTCACAGTTGTGAGAAATAAAGTCAGAATTGCGAGTTATAAACTCAAATTTTGTGTTATAAACTCACAATTGCGAGATATTAACTTGCAATTCTGACTTTTCTCAGAATTGTAAGATATAAACTCGCAATGATGAGTTATAAAGTCTAATTCTGAGGAAAAAAAGACTGATATTTTTTCTCAGAATTGCGAGTTTATATCTTACAATTCTGACTTTATAACTTGCAGTTGCAACTTTATATTACGCAATTTTGACTTTATAACTCACAATTCTGACTTTATAACACGAAATTGTGACTTTGTCACACAATTCTAACTTTATAACTCACAATTCTGACTTTATTCTGAGAAAAGTCAGAATTGTGAGATAAAAAGTTGCAATGATAACTTTTTTATTTATTCAGTGGTGGAATAAAGCTTCCATACCAATCTAATAATTCAGCTGCAGTTTTACTCTATACAACAGACATCTTCTGACCATTATACATATTAGTCTGAAACAAAATTGATTTTCTTCACAATATTAGCAGAAAGACTGTGCCTTATCTGTTTGTGGGAAGATTAGTAGCAAAATACTCAGTTCATTATGTGGCTCTGCGGGTCAGTTCCTTTGTAACAGACTCTGAGTATCAAGAGAAACAAGAACATTCTCATATGGAATGATGGATGGTGCTGTTGTTACACCACTGCCAAGCTGAAAGGAAAGCGGATTTGATGTACAGCTCAGATCAGCATTATATAAGCAAAAAATGAGGACTGTGCCACTTTGCTTATTTAAACAGCATATGTGCCTTGTCTTGAGGGACGGCACTTTGGCAACTGTCCTCATGCCATTTGTTTGCATGTATTCATGCTGGGAGGAATTTAGAGTGATCAAAGGCAGGATCTAGACCGAAAAAAAAAACCTTGCAACATATTGAATTTGTTTAAACATACAGTGCTGTGTTTCCCAAAAGCATCGTACACCTAAGTAGATTGTAAAAATAAAAGCATGAAGTATTTTTCCTGTTTCCCAAAAGCATCTTAACTTGAGTAGCACTTGAAAATGGAGGTATATCTACAAGTGCTCTGGAATAACTGTAGAGTGCTGAAATGTATCGTAAGGAGTCACTTGCACGTGCAGTCACTTGCAGGACAACTCCAAATTTACATCTACACTTTATACACATATACCACATTTTACACTTATGGCTTTGTTCTTCTGCTGTCTGCAAATAGTATTAATAGCATATATTCTATTTCCTCCTCATTACAGTACCTCACTGACTGGACGGACACAGTTTCTGAACACTGAAAAAGACGTTTTGATAAGTAAATGTTGTTTTGAGTTTTGTAAATGAGTTTTTGCAGAGTAGTTGCAACAAATGCTCTATCTGGACTGGAGAGGAAGTTTTGAGCTCTGCAAGTTTCATAGTACAATAAAGTCAGCACAGTAAAATCTATGAAGAAGTGTCAAACTAAATAATTCAGGTTGAATTCTCCTTTAAGAAACATGCAATCTCACATATGTGGGAGGTGTTTTACTGTAACTTCTGTATCTGCAGGTCCTGTTCAGTTCTTTAAATTGTCCTCCATCTCTCCTCTACCCCATGGTGAGATGTTTTCCTCTGAGCAGCGAGGAGATGAGCACGGATTCACATGAACAGAAATAAAGCTGTAATGGGAGCCTGGCAGCTTATCTGATTGCCCAGAGAGAGAAATGAGTGAGATTAAACAAATCTCTTTGAGCTGATTTGCTGTAACATTTCACCCGGGGAAGAGTTTGTATTTACATACATTATTTCTGTCTAGATCAGGGGCTGATTAAAGCCCTTATTTAGACTGAAACCAAACAAAGATTTATAAGCGCACAGTCCAGACAAACACAGTGTGCTAAATTAAGCGCTATATAAAACCATTGCTAAGTGCTGTAGACCAGGAGTCTTCAACATTTTTCAGGCCAAGGATCGTTGGCAGATTATTGTAGATATTCTAGCCTATAAATTTAAGTGTTGCATTTTCAGTCTTACCTATAATAACAACAAGCACACAGTGCCATATATATATATATTTTTTTTTCTTTCATATTTTGTGCCATATTAATCATTAATCCAAATTAATTGAGTTTTTTTTTTTTTTTCTCAATTCCTAGGGATGAAAGGAGTAATTATAGCCATTCAATATTGATTACAGAATAATTGAAAGCCATCATTTTGAACATTTAATAGGCTTTTAAAATATAACAACTTTAATTAATTTAATTCACATAAACCTATTACAATAAATGTCACATTTAGTTGTTGTTTTTGTTGTTTTGACCCATGTAACCTTGTATTTTAATAAGGTAATGACACCAACATTTTACATAGCTGTGAAATTTCACAATTCTTGATTAGCCTACAATTTTTATGGCACCACAAAAACTTTATTATTGTATTTTTGTCAACAAGTTTGATTTTTTTTCACAAAAATAAGTTTAAGATCAAACAATAATTGGAAGACCCCCTGCAGTCTTAATTATCTCTCCAAGAAAGCAATGAAATTTATTAAATTTTTGCACATGCTTCCGCTTTGCGTATTCTTCAAAAAGCTTACGCTGTATGTCCTACGCGTTCCCTATTCTACTTACGGAAAAAACAGAACTGGCGCTGAGTTCGTTCCGTAAGTAGAATAGGGAAGGCGTAGGACATACAGCGTAAGCTTTTTGAAGAATACGGAAGTGCGGTTTTGGCGGAACCACTTGGAAGGCGATCATTTGTTTATATAAAGCATATACATTTACATTTTTTTTCGAAAATGACCGACCGTTTCGCTAGATAAGACCCTTATTCCTCGTCTGGTATCGTTTAAAGCCCTTTGAAGCTGCACTGAAACTGTAATTTTGACCTTCAACCGTTTGGAGGCCACTGAAGTCCACTATAAGGAGAATAATCCTGGAATGTTTTCATCAAAAACCTTAATTTCTTTTCGACTGAAGAGAGAAAGACATGGACATCTTGGATGACATGGGGGTGAGTAAATTATCAGGAAAATTTTATTTGAAAGTGGACTAATCTTTTAAAGTCACCTGTTTCAGGCATGTCTCCTCTAGGGTTTCAGAAGAGATTGTAGCAATGCCTCAAACTGATCCCAAAATCTAAAATCTAACATTGTCATCACCAGATGCAATGTGATAAGATTCCAGCAACAAGCAATTTGTCTGTCCAGACCCGACACGACTACGAGACATATAAATTATAACATTTACTATAAATTTACCAGTTTATTAAGCACCCCCCTAAAAGGCATAGGGTCTGTATATGTTTGTTTACTGTTAGTTGTAACAAGTGTTTTTGTGTAATTCGCTGTGTATGTTGATAATAATACAAGTGAGAGAGAGTTTATAGATAAATGACTTTAATGCAAACTTCTGGTACTGTTTTATCCAACTCTTACAGTGATTTTCTGCAGTGAGAACGTACGTTTCATGTTTTGGTGATGTACAATAAACTTCATAAAGCTCATCAGTAGAGATTTGGCCATCATTCAGATGGGGTCCGCTACAACAGGCTTGTACTAATAGTGGATAAAAGCAAGATGACATCATGAGTTATAACCGCAATTAAACTGAACTATACATGCAGCATATTCTCTGTCTCTGTAGGCATCATTTTCAGATTCAAACTGAACACTGCTATGGAGAGTTTCTGACATTATTAGTGTGTGAGATTGTTCTCTCACCGGAGCTCGGCTAATACCCCAGAGTGCAGTCTGGACGGGGCGGGGCGACACATTCACAATTTCAATGGTTTTTGTAATACAGCAAATCTTATTGGTAGACACTTCGAGCGAGCCTGAGCATGCACATTCCTTTATGTTCAATTTTGTGAATGATTTGGCATATACAGAAATATTAAATGTAGCATACAATATAGCTAAATCTCAAACAGTGTATCATTTATATCAGCAACATATTTCGTGGTATTGCCCAGCCCTAAAACTGCTCAATATTAAAGCTTATAGACAATATGACTTTTTGTAAAGCTGCTTTGAAACGATGTGTATTGAGCGTTATACATATAACTTTGACTTTACCTCACTGGATGTAGTCCTGGCTCTATATATATTGTGGCCACGAATTAAGAATTCGTCCCCCAGATTTAGCAGTAGGCTATATTACACAGCGATTTTCTGCCTGAAGAACCTGGAGATGATGTACCAAACGTACAGTACAGTAACTTCATCTAACGTATTTAGTTCATCAAAACATTAGCTAATTGATCTTGACTGAAATTGCCATGGCTAGCACTTAATATTTATGTAGTATGGTCAAACAGCGTAGATCATTCATAAAGTTGTACATAAAGGAATGCGCATGCTCATGCCCCAAGTGTCTATGCCAATAAGCTCTGCTGCATTATAAACCAATGAAATTGGAAAATGTGTCGCCCTGCCCCAATCGTCCAGACTGCACTCTGGGGTTACTCGAGCACATTTGCATTTAAAGGGACACACACTAAAACGGTGCGTTTTTGCTCAACCCCCAAAAGTGGCAATTTTAACATGTTATAAAAAATTATCTGTGGGGTATTTTGAGCTAAAACTTCACATACACACACTGGGGACATCAGAGACTTATTTTACATCTCTTAAAAAGGGGCATAATAGGTCCCCTTTAAGAGTATACATGTTGAAGATTAGCCGATGACCTCATTCATTAAATGATAAGCTATTTCCTCACAAAAGTGGTTTATTCAGCGTAGTGAAGCCTCTCCTCCATTGGCATCCATAAAAAAAAAAAAAAAAAAAAGAGGCCTCTTGTCTTCATCCCTGCGTACTATAGCATTATGCTTTTTTTGGCTAAGGTTTCAGGCTTGCCTTCAAGTGGCTTTGATCAGTACATAATCAAATTATTAAATAGGCTATTAAACAATTTTAACATTATTAAAAAAGAAAACAGAGTGACAATATAATCTTTGTCATAGGATATTGTTTGTTTATAATGAGTTCACAGTTTGAACATAATCATTTCCTTCAGTATGGCTATAAAGGTTATACAAAATAATATTCAAAACTCACATTAAAAAAGCAAATAATCAATACCTGAGATTACCAATGTCATACTTTGTATGTTGTTCCAACTGCACAGAAATTTCTAAAACAGAATTGCGTATAGTCACATATAGCTGTTGCAGCTCGTTAGGACAAAAACCCTGATTAACATGGAAAAGAAGCCTTTTATTAAACACAGGCTCATTGGAAAAACATACCATGTGTTTCGACATTTTTGCAAAATGCAAAATACATACCAATATGTACATATCACTGCAGTTTCTAATAGAAATCAACAGCCAGCACTTTTAATCGTTTTCACACACAATTATGATTACAGGGCCAGATTATGGATTAATAAAGACTTGTTTTCACGCGGCTCCTTGCACAATAATGTTATATGACCTCAAAACACTTTAGTGCATGATTTGTAAACAAATTTATTTTGGAGTTTGCATCACTTACCCAGCTCCAGATGTTCAGTTTTACTGAGGTAACAAGCTTGCTCGGTAGCTCAGCTGGTACAGAATTGTACTTGCGATGCGAAGAGCTCAGGTAAGAATCACGGTAAAAGAGCTCAAAGAGTTCAAAAACAAGCTAAAATGTCATGGTTACGATTGTGTTTTTATGTCACATTTGCTTTTGTTAACACTATCGGGTAGGTTTAGGGTTTAGTGTTGGTGTAGTCTATTAAACGTGATGGAGCATTAAGCTTTTAGCGCCACTCACCGGACATTTCAATTCAGAACTGCGGTGATACATACAAACTCCAGCGCCTTTAGCGCCACTCACTGGACATTTCACTTTGAAACTGTCGCGAAATGTGCACGACGCAATGTATTTTGCATTTTGCAAAATGTTGACACGGGTACATTTTTCTTATGAGCCTGGGCTGCTTTTATTGTGTGTCGTGGCTTTGCTTTGCTTTGCATCTGGTTAAGAGACAGTGTAAGATGATCTGAGTTATGCCATTCAGTGTAATTTTATTGCATGACTTCTGACTCTGTATATGGTCATGCTTTTTATGACTCTATGATGCTTTTTTGTCATTTTTGAAGCTCAAAATCATCTGTCCTTCTACACTTTCATTGTGTGGAAAAGAGCAGCGTGAACATTCTGCTAAACATCTTCTGTTGTGTTCTACAGGACAAAAGTCATACAGGTTTGGAGCGACATGAGTAAATGATGATTGAATGCTCATTTTTGGGTGAACTACTAACCCATTAAGTCTCCTGAGCTATAAAAGAGCAACCTTTGAGCAAAGAAAATGTCTCCAGGGTAAAGAAATAAAAATAAAAGTCACTCTCATGTTTTGTCTTTCTTAGACACTCAGATGTGTCTTTTAGAGCAGGTCAAGGCAAAAAGCACCCGCTGAGAGTGACCTGTGCTAAACAAATGAAGCTCCTCCATGACCGCATGTCCGGCAGCAGGGGTTTGACTGATGCTAACTGGCTGCCCTTTCTCATGTGCTTGAACTGGACCAGTAAAGGGTGGACCAGTGCGAGTGAGGTCACTGTATCCTTGTCTGGGTCTATAATGTCAAAACAGCAATCATTTCAGACAAATTGCTGGAGATAAAAAAGAAAAGCTATTCTATTTTGGGTCTGACAAGGACAATGGAGGAAAAGAGGAAACGATAAAGAAATCAAACGTAGTCTGTGACAAACTGCATGTTCTAAAAATAAGACAAAGTAGCTCCTCTGTTAAGTGTTTGTGCTTGAGGTTCTCAAAGCGGATGCCAGAGTCGATATCAACTCATTAGTTATGTTGGTCCATGTTCCCTGTATATCCCATGATGAATGGGACAACCACTACATGTATACCGCTGGCCTGACTCTATAGAGTGTACTTGTTACATCGAAAGAGGAATGGCATCTACACTTATATTAGTCTGTCTATCCCATTTTACCGTTTACCATTGTCAGCCAGATCCGGTCTGTATCCAGACCAGATAGTGGACCTGCAACCAGGAACGACCACAACAGCCCTTCACAGCCAGCGAAGACCTTGACAAGACAAGCCCTTGGGAAAGATCCTCAGCAAAGACCTCAGCGATTAGATGAGCCCTCGGCAGAGATCCCTATGACCAGCTATGAATGCGTGATGCCAGGACCAGCTGGGAACTAAAGGCAGTTTTAACAAGAAGGATGGTCATTGTGATTAAGGCCACTGATAAGCCAACTGGCTAAATGGCAGCTCTACCTTCAAGTTTGCTGAAAAGACTACAACTCTTCCTAATGCCCATGTGACATATCCAGGGCTTGACATGAACACCTGCCAACCCACCAAATGTGGGTAGATTTCAGCTGTGGCGGGTAAGACAGTCACTCACTCCCACTAGCCACTTTGGCGGTTTGAATATAATTTCAGCCTACAGCAAAATGAAAGGTAGCCAAGCTCGTCGTATCACAAAATTACAATTCAATCACAATTCTTTATCGATTAACTTGCTGTTAGTGAAGGCGGGATAGGCGGAATCACACTGAATGACACACAACAGAAGCGCTCTCTCGCGCGCGCGATCAGATCTCCTTGCGCATGAATAGTAAAATATACACGCGCACACAGATGTCAAAATGTCCATCGTGTGGAGTATCTCGCATGAATACAGTCGGTTAAGTGGACCTAAACATGTGGGTAAAAACTGGATATGTGTCAGTCCATGCATTCAGCAGCCCAATTAAATACCTGTCTGTCATTAATGTTAAACAACAAAAGATGTTAAATAAATGTATACATGTTAAATAAACCTATGTATCTAAAAAATATATATATATATATATATATATATATATATATATTTTTTTTTTTTTAAATTTACTTTGTAATTTGCTTCTTTGTTCTTTTTATATAGCCTAACAAAAATAACTTATAAAATTTCTCATATTATGCTTATATTGCCCACCTGTACATACCAGCTGATATACAATGTAGTTTTGATTTGGGTGGTCAATCTGCATCTGAAAGTTTGAAAGGGTTTTAAATCTTGTAAATCAAGTAAAATGACTCAAAATCAAGTAATTTAAGCATGTCAGAGTCAACTTTAATCATATAAAATGTAATTTTCCAACAGCAAAATTGTGGCCAGTGAAAATGCTGAGTGGCTAGTAACTTTGGAAAACCACTAGCCACAGTGGCTGGTGAGCAAAAAAGTTAATGTCAAGCCCTGGACATATCCCAATCAATATCACACCGTGTTCACCCATCTAGGCCAGAGGAGTTTTTTTTTTTTTTCAGAAGGTTTTTTCTCCTTTTTTGTCATCTGATGGAGTTTAGGTTCCTTGCCACTGTCGCCTTTGGCTTGCTTAGTTGTGGACACTTAATATCCAGCAATATTATTGATTTGACTGCACTGACACTACCAAATGAAGCTGAATAATGACACTATTGTCTTCTGTTCTCATATTTGATGAAGTTTTCAGTTTGCATCATTAATTGTTACTTTCCTGTTTATTACTCTGAAGCTGCTTTGAAACAATTTCAGTTGTATAAAGTGCTATAAAAAATAAAGGTGACATGACTTGACCGTATGAAGAAAAATCATGTGTGCATGAGAAAATCTGTGCATGCACAACTTATCATTAACATATTACTCGAATCTTAAACAACAGGCCTCTGACCTCTTTGGTATAGGTCACATTTTGAGGTAATCGTTTAACCCTGGGGGGATTTTTTTCCTCTCATTTTTCAACAAACAATGAATAATTTTTTAGCATGCATATTTTATTATGAGTCTCTTCTAAGTGATTGAGATGTCCATTAATGATTATTGTGTACTTTTCATAATTTGGCATTGATTTCAGTCATTCACAATTAAATAAAATACTAGTACTAATGATTAGGGTTAACAACAACAAAAAAACCACCATAGCAATCACCCAACAATGCACTAAACACCACCCAGTCTCAAAGGCACACCAGATGCAAATGTGTAAGTGAAATCTAAAAGACCATGTCAAAATCCCACTTGAAAAAAATACATATAGTGAGTTGGATAAGCCACGAACACCGTTTTGAACAGTGATTTGTATATATATATATATATATATATATATATATATATATATATTCACACAATAATGGAGTTTTGTTAATTTCTTACAAAAAAAAAATGATAAATTATAGTATGCTTTAAAAACAAAAATATTCACTTCACACTTTTATTCACACTTATTTTATATTGAATATATACACAGATCAAGCATAACATTATGACCAACTTCCTAATATTGTGTTGGTCCCCCTTTTGCTGCCAAAACAGCCCTGACCTGTCGAGGCATGGACTCCACTAGACCCCTGAAGGTGTGCTGTGGTATTTGGCACCAAGATATTAGCAGCAGATCCTTTAAGTCCTGTAAGTTGCGAGGTGGGGCCACCATGGATCTGACTTGTTTGTTCAGCACATCCCACAGATGCTCGATTGGATTGAGATCTGGGGAATTTGGAGGCCAAGTCAACACCTCAAACTCGTTGTTGTGCTCCTCAAACCATTCCTGAACCATTTTTACTTTGTGGCAGGGCACATTATCCTGCTGAAAGAGGCCACAGCCACCAGGGAATACCGTTTCCATGAAAGGGTGTACATGGTCTGCACGGTCAATGCTTAGGTAGGTGGTACGTGTCAAAGTAACATCCACATGGATGGCAGGACCCAAGGTTTCCCAGCAGAACATTGCCCAAAGCATCACACTTCCTCCGCCGGCTTGCCATAGTGCATCCTGGTGCCATGTGTTCCCTAGGTAAGCGACACACACGCACCCAGCCATCCACGTGATTTAAAAGAAAATGTGATTAATCAGACCAGGCCACCTTCTTCCATTGCTCCGTGGTCCAGTTCTGATGCTTATGTGCCCACTGTTGGTGCTTTCGGTGGTGGACAGGGGTCAGCATGAGCACCCTGACTGGTCTGCAGCTATGCAGCCCCATATGCAACAAACTCCGATGCACTGTGTATTCTGACACCTTTCTGTCAGAACAAGCATTAACTTCTTGACCAATTTTAGCTACAATAGCTCATCTGTTGGATCGGACCTTACGGGCCAGCCTTCGCTCGTCACGTGCATCAGTGAGCCTTGGCCGCCCATGACCCTGTCACCAGTTCACCACTGTTCCTTCCTTAAACCACTTTTGATAGATTTTGGACCACTTTTGGACCACTGCAGACTAGGAACACTCCACAAGAGCTGCAGTTTTGGAGATGCTCTGACCCAGTCGTCTAGCCATCACAATTTGGCCCTTGTCAAACTCACTCAAATCCTAACGCTTGCCCATTTTCCTGCTTCAAACACATCAACTTTGAGGACAAAATGTTCACTTGCTGCCTAATATATCCCACCCACTAACAGGTGATAATCAGTGTTATTCACTTCACCTGTCAGTCGTCATAATGCTATGCCTGATCGGTGTATGTATTAAAAGAACACACATCTATGAAATCTAGAGGAATAAATAAAACTTAACAAACCTATTACACATGACAAGATCTTTTGAAATGTTTGTGTGAAGCAAGCATTTATTACATGAGAGTTTGGAGATTTATGGAGAGGTGGACAGGAGTTGGTTTGAAAGGCACTCTGACACTGACTGTCTCAAACACAGACGCCCTCTATATTGAGTCTTTTCATCGATCAAACCACTTTTGTGAATTAACTCTGATGAATTATAATCTTATAAGTTCACATGTTCTTGATACAGTACTCAAAAACGGTATATAAAGCTGAGCATTTACAGTATGCATTAATGAAATAACACATAAAATGATCTCTGTGTATTTAATGTATTTTAGATCACTGTCTAATGCAGTGTTTGTTTGTTTTTTTGTTTTTGTTTTGTTTTTTAATTTATTTTCCTGATGCCCTTTTTAAAAGTTGAAATAATTTCTGCGCCCATTTAAAAAATGTTAAATAATGGCAAAGAAAACAATGTAAATACTGATTTCTTTTCCATTATTTAACATTTTTTAGTTTTTAATTCAGCTGCAAAATACAAATGAGAAAAAAATACATTTATTACAAAAGTTAATCTGCATTTATGTTGTGCAAACACATACATTTTAGGCATTTTGTAGGGGTGTAATGTGTCTGGATTGTGATGCTCAAATGAACAGATCAATGTTTTGAAAGTGTCACAGTGTTTTACTCTTCAGCAGAATGAACCTACAAATGACTTTTGATAGTGTCTCTGAAGATGGGATACAAGCAAATGACACATTTCATTTTTTTAACTGCGCTTTTGAAAAAAAATTAAGGTTTTCTTGAAGCTAAACTATCTTTTTGCTGTAAAATAAATCACTTGTGATTCGAATATCTAAGCAAAACAAGATGACTCATGCCAGTGCTGGTGAACACTGCAGATGTTGCCATTTCCCTCCAAAGCTGTCAAGTAATCAATCAAGGTCACTTATGTTGACAGCTCTGTCCATGACACTGAGGGTAAAACCTCCAAGCAGTCCCAGATCACTCACAACCTGAATCCTGCCTCACATCGGCATCCATAAAACCCTCCAAATGACTGTTAGATGTCATCTGGAAGGACATTTGATTGGAGGCATGCCATTTTTCTGACAAATGCTGCCGTATCAGCCAATAACGAATGAAAGATGCAGGAGAGAGAGGGGGAAAGCATAAAGAAAAACTCTACAAATCAATGATAAACTGATGACAGCTCAATATAGATCAAGTTAGCAGCCACATTTTGATTTCCAAACAACTGTTTTTGAAAATAACATGACTTCTGCAAAAAATTATGCAATTAAGATTTAGGATGAAAATTGTGTAATGTAATTTCAAACTTGTATGATATTCCAACTTTGGTGTGATGCTTTACAGAATATCCAGACTGTTTTCCATACAACAAGAGCGCACGGTAATTTGGACTGTCAAACTCAAAAAGAAAGAAAAAAGTACCATTAAAGTGGTTCATTTGACTCTTCCAAGTCTTCTAAAATAGCTTTGTGTGAGGAAGGGACCGGTATTAAATATATTATTTACGCCGCAGCTCTTCAGTCTAGTATATGCTTACATATCAGGCCACAAGATCATGATCATGGCACACCCAACACTACAGGCAAAGCTTAGGGACACTTGGGGTCCTTGTAGCACCTACAGGTCCGTAGCCAGCCTATTGAAAGGGGGGGTTCTTTTTTTCAAAAAGTGGACCTTTTTGCAGTTTTTCTCCTCTTTTTGTATTTAATTATGAGGTTCAAATACTTCATTTTGGTGACCTTTTATGCACTAATTTGTGCTGGATTAGCTTGTCTGCTGGTATCTTAACGAGCACGCTTTTTGATGCACCTAAAATACTTACTGCATTGTTGTCAAATTGCTTCCTCATGTACCACCTTTGTCAGTCCATACACAGTTCATAAGTTTAAAGACCACACTAACAACAGAATAGATTTAACGAACTTTACTGAAATATTAATAATAATTCTTCTCATCATCATTGAATCATCATCAATGCATCTTTGAATAAGACGCGCACCGCAGGAGAAGCATTTCCATTGGCTCCAGTCTGCCGGTATTGGCCAATCACAAAAGTCGATATTGCACAGCCAATATCACTGAATATCCCACTATGTTTTATTATTATAATTACGCTACGTTTATATGGTTATTGTAGACTATTGAGTGGATAAAATATAAAAATCCTTTTAATTAAAAAAATATATATATATATAACCCCTCCCCCCCTTCATTCAGAGGCGATGCTTCACCGTTGCTTTGAAAAGTGTATTGCGAGAACTCTCTCTGAACTGCACGCCCGCGCAAATACACACACACACGTCCAGCTACAATAATGTATCATATTAATTTGAAACAGCAACCCAGAATATTTGTCACAAGCATTGATTAAAACAATGATGACAATAATCACATAAAAAAAAAAAAATTCTGGACCTGTGGCAGTGAGGGGGGGTTCGTTCGAACCACCCGAACCCCCCCTGCCTACGGGCATGACCTATGTGATAGCGCTTTGGCTAGTGGTTTCAAGGTATTGGCACAACAGTCTTTTGGATGAAATTGAATTGGCTTTTTTATTTGAGAATGTTTTTCTCTCTGTTTGTGTGTATAGTGGTCACAAGATGTCTGACTTGAGGTAGGATCATATATTAGCTTTACATTGCTATATTAATGAAAAGCTGGTGTGTCTGATTTGATTTCACACACATTGTGATTTTTCGGGCTTTATATTTGTATTTGTGCTGTGTCGTGTTGCACATCTTGCTAGCTCTCCAAACTATTGTGTATGAGTGATGGCATCAAATGCCGGTTTACTGGTTGAGGAATGTATTTTGCTGTTCACAATGTGAGTTCTAAAGCAGGTTTCTCTTTAAAGTGTTGTGAGAGGTGTTAGTATGTATTAATTTTGCATGTGTCTTTCACACTTGCCTGCCCCAAAGTGTTTGAGGCTATTTTGAGTTTAGATAGACACATTTGAGGCCTGTTGCAAGAAGCTGGTTTTAGTTTCCAAAACTGGACCAGTCAGCTGTGAGCAAAGTTATAATCTGATACAATAAAGCCTCTCCCCCCAAGCCAGTTTATAGTGAAAAAATTGCTCATTTCTTGGCTGCTAATTATTTATTATATTTATGTTATATAAATTATAATTATGTATAATTCATATAACATATTCATATATAATATAAACTGACTAAGCAATGTGTGTTCTTTTGAGCTCTTTGTGAAACAATATAATTTATTATTTAAATTCAGTTGATTCACATGCATTGATATAGTGAAATGTTTTCGTTCAGCTGACTGTAAATGTGTTTAATGGTGAGTCCTCCTGGGAAGTTCGTATTTACGAGGTGGGAAGTCATGTTTATGACGGCAGGTGCGTTCAAGTCACTTTTGTCGGAGTAAGATGGCGGTGTACCTTCTCGTAATTAATTACACAAAAATACAGCACTTCTACTTCTAGAAAATGAAGGCTGAAGACAAAGAATGTGCATCAGGTGTGTTTTGCTTTTTATGTTTTTAATTAATTTATGAAGCCACTGTACTTTATCATTACATATTATATTGTTATATTATAATTCTATCGTATTTTGTGCAGGCAATTAGCTTACTTTGTTTTAAATAGAAAAGCCTGACAATGTCACTGCTAAATACCTATAAGTATTGTTGTATTCTGGCATGTTTCTCACTGACACGCCCCCAACTCGTACAGGGGTGCGTTTCCCAAAGCGAACTATGGTCGCAAGTTCCGTCGTTACCAATAGAGTTCAATGGGACTCACGACCATAGTTGGCTAACGATGCTTTCGGGAAACGCACCCCAGATCGAGGCTTAAAAAAAATCTTGAGCTTCCCACTCATATTTATGACATTGTGGTGGCGTTCATGTGCGTTCAGCTCATAAATATGATCTTTCCGACATGACTTTAACGCATCATAAATTCATGATAATTTTCATAATGATCTTTTCATATTCAACAGATAAGTGAATGAAAGTGCATGATCCAACACAACGCTCTTTAGTCATTTTCATCACTCATCTGTTTACATCAACCCTGCTCCTGAAGACCCAGGCTGTGTCCAAAATCGTCCCCTATAACCTTAAATAGGGCACTATTTGAGGGGACAGCCATTTGTAGTGGTGTCCGAAACCATAGTGGACGTTATCAAGTGCACTCATTCAACCCCTTATAATGCAACGCAATAACGAGTGTACAACCGATGTATGCTCAACAGCTGGAGGATACCCATAATGCACTGTCAGGGTCATTTCTTTCACTCCTTCAATTGGACTATATTAGCAGACCAATGTAGGGAATAGTGAATGAGGGTATAGGGGGCAATTTCGGACACAGCCCCATTTTCCTGCAGAGTTTAGCTCTAACCCTAATCAAACACACCTGAAGTAGCAATCAAGCACTTCAGGATCACTTGAAACTACACATGCAGGTGTGCTGAAGCAGATTGGAAATAAACATTGCAGGACAGTGGGTCCCCAGGAGCAGGGTTGATGACCTCTGGTTTACATTTTATTGACAAGATATTGGAAGAAACGCACGTTTTTAATATTTGGAGAAGATCCACCGATGTGTTATTTTTTTTTTTTGTCAAAATCCTTTATCCCTGAAGCATTTTTTTTTTTTATTATTAGCATGTTTTCATTTTATTGTGTACCTTTTTTTATTCAGTTAACACTTTGGTAAAGACATTTTTAACAAAGTTAACTACAAACAAACATACAGGATATTGGAAAGAGGGGTAATGGCACAAGTCAGACTTGAGCTGCTCGTGCGCTAGTGCTTGGCTGAAAGTCTTAAATGTTTCTGGCTCATGTGCTGAAGTATAAAAACAAGCATATCAGTGCAATTGCCCCTCAAAGAGAAAAACCATAAATCCAACACTACACAGCATCTAATGTATTCTATCCATAACAGAACTCTCTCTCTCTCTCTCTCTCTCTCTCTTTCTCTCTCACACACACACACACACACACGCACACACACACACAGCACAAAGCCTTTATCAGATCTAATCAATTTTACCATGTCTTCATTTCAAGAGAAAAACATTGACGTGTGAGTGTTTGATTTACGAGTTGTGGACGCTGGAAATTTCATTCTCAGATGCGAGCAATGCCACCCAGATAAAAGCAAGAAGGTTTTTCCTGAAATAGGTTATGGGCTCTGCTCAATTGCACACTCTGATTTCCTGCAGTCTTCAGCTCGCTGTCAGCACTGTTCTACGTGCAGCTCAGATTAGTGGCCTGAAGTAAGATAACCTTGTGGAGCCATCAAACCGGGCGGGAGAATGATTTACAGTCCCGTTCATAACAAACACTCTGTTCCTCTGATGCGCTCACACTTGTGCAGGCTTGTAAAGCCAGTTATAGATCCCCTTTGATTTCAAGGAAATATGGAGTTCAGATGCTGTTTTGTCGTGGACCCAAGGCAAAATAATTCGCTTTACCTATTTATTTATTTTTTAACATTTAAATAACCCTTAACAGATACAGTTTACAGTTACTCAAAACAAGAGTGTTCAAATCACGTTTTAATTTTTCTTGTAGCTCTTTTATTGGATGTACTGTACTTGTAGATGGGCAGGGTACAAAAATTACTCACTTAGAGCCAAATGAAAGTAAAATATTGTTTTCGTAAGTAAATAAAACAAGGTAAATGTGGCATCCAACTAACAATATTTCTACTTTGGTCTCAGCTGTTGACTCCATTTGATGAAATCGCACTCTCCGGAGTTTTTAGGGCAAGGCAATCCGCCAATTGGCTGGTAGAAACTGCACCTTGGTGAATGTAATTGTAATGATAATCTGACCCTCAGTATTGTCAGCGATACTCATCAAAATAATGTCTACCAAAGAAAACATCTGCTGACACTTGTGCATTTTCCACCTCAGTGTAAAATTTTCCATTTGAACTTTATCTTGGATGCCTGTTTTTTTTTTTTTTTTTTTTTTTCAAGAGCTCCATCTGATGGCTATATGTGGGGTATTTCATATACATGTTTCACCAACAGTCAAAGACTTCCGCCTTATCTTATGTTGCAAGTCTCACTCCTATATAAAGCATATTGCCACATGTCAGAGAGCTCTGTGCATCACTAGACAGACACCAAAAGTGCTCTTTAGCCTCTTTATTGTGGCACAGCAGGTAACGCGTTGCTTTCAATGAGAAACCTTTGGTGTCAGAAGCTTGTTTCTAAATATATTTAGATAATTTTGCTGGCTGAAATATAATTAAAAAAAATACCCTACCATACACTACCATTCAAAAGTTTGGGGTCACTAAGATTTTTTTTTTTTTTTTTTTTTTAATAAATGTATACTTTTATTTAACAAGGATGCATTAAATTGATCAAAAGGGTCAGTAAAGAAATGTAAAGTTACAAAAGATTTCTATTTCAAATAAATGCTGTTCTTTTGAACTTTCTTTTCATTAAAGAATCCTGAATATGAATATGATTTCTGAAGGATTATGTGACTGAAGAATGGAGTAATGATGCTGAAAATTCAGCTTTGCATCACAGGAATAAATTAGCCTACATTTTAAAACATATTCAAAAAAAAAACATTTTAAATTGTAATAAATTTCACAGTATTACTGTTTATATACTGTTTGATCAAAGGTTTTTCCCTGAAAGCAATGGATTTCTGGCCGTGTCACAATAAAGCACCCTTAGTTTACATAATGATGTGCATTTCTCTTGGACAAGCGGCAGTATAGGATGCTTTAGGAGTAAGAACCAGTTGTCTGGATGACTAAAAAAATACACCACAATTAAAAAAAAAAAAAAAAATGGTTGTAACATCTTCTAAAGCAACTGTTAAGACATTATAATTGATTATTAATATCACTTTTTTTTTCTTTTTCTTTACATCGAGCTGCATTATTTGAATGAGTTTCAAATATATTGTGTGCTTCATACAGAAATCTCAACGGGTTTTCATTACTTCTCCATTGAAGCCACACACCTGCTCTGTGAAGGTCTGGCCAGTGCAGCTGGAGACAGAGATAACCCACAATTCATCATGGCACACCAGCTTAATGCCTTCAGACTCACAGGTATTGAACAGAGGAAAAAGCTTTTTGGACACTTAGCTTGCAGACGCCCCACTGAGTCTGTGGAAGAGCTTGACTGTCGGGTTTGTGAAAGCTCAGGTTAGCATTTGGAAGAGCTCAGTGAAAGAAAATATTGTTAATACACATGCGGGCTAGTCTCAGCCTCAGATAACAGAGCAAGCACTTTTGAGAATTAAGTCATCACTATTTGATGTAGTTTGTCAGATCTTTGAAATATACTTTAGAGTTTGAAGCACTTAAAAGCAAGTAAACAGTACCACACAGGCCCAGATATTTTGTTTTGTTTCCAAAGTTGTCAGTGTAGTAATGAGTACCTGTTGGGAATCTACACACTACTCTGGTAATTTCTTTATAAGAGTTTATGGAGACTGCCATGCCATTATTCAGTTTTTTACGCTAGTCTATTATTGTGGCAAGTTTCCTTACTATGCAGTATATGGAAAAAAATGTAATAAATCTAAAATTTCATTGAAACATTAAATGCAATTTTAAAGTAAAATTCTGTTAAATCTACAGTTTTCGGAAGTGAAAAGTCCTCTTATAATTTGTGAAAAACAGTAAATTGGCATTCCCAAAGTCCCCATGTGACAGCTCACATTTGATGGTTTTTCATTTTAATAACTTTTTTTTTCTTATCAGTTATGTACATTATAGGGTTTTGTCACATCTTATGTTTTTAAATGAATGTTTATTTTGTTTTTTTAACTTCAAATTGAACTTCAATCCATAAAACCTAACATTTTGCTCTGTATTTTTTTGCAGTTATTTTTTACATCTAAAATTAAATTTGACAGTCCTTATTATAACTATTTATGTAACTATAAATGTAACAATTGAGTGATATTAGTTATATTGAGGGATAAAACACATCTTAGATCTCAGAGTGACCATTATGAGCTAACCAAACAAATTCAGGTCCTGAGGCAGTTTGCTTCAAAAACATGTGGCTTATGAGTGACCATAGATGTGATGTATGTGTGGAGGTGAGTCTTGTTAGTATGTCTTTGCTTCTTGTCTTCTATCTTGTCTTGCATGCTCACCTGCTGAGTTTCAGCTGACCTTGTGTCCAGGTGAAACATGAGAATGACCCCGTCGCATCCAGGTCACAAACATGTTTCAAACACACAGAGCGTTTTGACAACTTCCTGATGAGGAAATCACTCTTTGATTTTGACGCTGAGGTTTGTGGATGAACAGTAGAGCTCTTTCTTGCATCTTCAGTCATTATGTGTGTTGACGCTTCTGTTGTTTATTTCCTGAAATGAGGCACATCAAGAAAATGAAACCATAGTATTTTAAACCATGCAACATGAAGAAGGGTCATGATTCCTCTTACTCCACAAATAAATGGGTGTATCAACATTAAATATGTACAATAATTTAGTGTGAAATATGATCTGCTTGGTTGCTTAGTTTCCACATCACTAATTTAATTATTTCATCATCAAATAA
Organism: Mylopharyngodon piceus; assembly: GCA_039654765.1. NCBI lineage: Eukaryota > Metazoa > Chordata > Actinopteri > Cypriniformes > Xenocyprididae > Mylopharyngodon > Mylopharyngodon piceus. The sequence continues at coordinate 6,798,933 of CM077445.1, forward strand.
TTATCTTAGACCATGTCAGCCTTGAGTTATTGGGATGACTAAAGAGGAAATCAAAAATCCTGAGATCTAGCAGTCGCATATAATTACTCCGTCCATACCGTTAGTCATTTAATTACTGAGCTTCACACTCTGACCTGTGAAAATAGTGGTCAAGTAATTTCACATGAATAACTACATGGTCTAATTATAGGGACTGTAGATGGTTATAATTGACTTTCAATACCATCGCTCTATTGTAACAGCATGAGCAGTTACACAGACGCCAAAGTAACCAGCACTAAACTCTTTGCATGTGCAGCAGGAACAAATGGATTAGTCGAAATCCAAAGCTCGTTCAGATTGCTTTGAAAATTAGTCCGTAATTGGCTTCCAAAATGATTGCAAACAAGGCTATTGCAGCTAATAACACAGAAGAATGAAGTACTTGAAGAGAGAGAGAGACTTCCAGGTGACCAAATAGAATCATGAAAATAATGTTTTCAAGCATGTTTCCTGAAAACTCTTGCCAATTTTTTTTCTCTGGCATTTTTACTAAAAATGCTAGTGTGTTACATTAGATCTTTTCACATTAGGTACTGAGAGTTGAGATTTAAGTGTTTAATTGTCATTAAACTAATGTTGGATAATGTAAAATATCTTAATAGTATAGGTACAATGGGGCTAAAGCACACCTTAAGAAAAAATGTGCTTTTCACTATACTCCCATGTATGATTGCTGAAAATCTTATTTAAAAATCTTATAAATATATAAGGTTGCAAGGTATCTTATAAATACACACAAGGCAAAAGGCACACATCATTTATATAAATACTTTAGCTAAAGTAATATTTTTTTAAATAATGTCTAAGTTAATACTTGTTCAAAAACAATCACATCAGTAAAGTTTGTACTATTTTCTGTTTATTCTGATAAATAAAAGAATTCATTTTTGTTCAATAAATATACTTTCATTTAAAATGTTAATATAAAAATGTTAAAAATATATAGAAACAAACTTTTTTAAAAAAAGTAAAGATTCTGAAAGCATTGAAGGAGATCCCATAATAATTTAATATATATTTACAGTAGTAACAATAAATTATATTTTATGATATGATAAATATCACATTTTAAAATATGATGGTTTCATTATAAATATGGTGATGGACACCCAACTTAATATATGATATTTACCATCTAAATCTAACCATATCATGTTAACAAATGGAAAAGTCAGCCAGCTGTTTATCATGTTAATTATTATGCTTTAGCCCCAACAGCAGGTGCACATTTACACCAAATACCATACTTTTAGATATTGTTCTGTTATTGAAAAACTGTTGCTTTAATTACCTTGAACAAGACTGAAAATCATTAACAAGACCTTTGTCTCAAAATAAATGTAATAATTTTAGCTATTCTCATTTGCAACTCATCTACAACATTTTTAAAAACATAAAGGCCCGGTTTCATAGACAGGGCTTCGACTAAGCCAGGATTAGACCTTACTTCAATTAGGGCATTTCAGTAGCTTTTATAAACGTACCCTTAAAAAAAAAAAAAAAAAAAAAATTACTGGTGTGCATCTTGAGACAAAACAATGGCACTGACATTAAGATATGTCAGTACAAGTTGCTTTCAGTTAAAACAGCTCAAACATGCATTTTAGTCTAGGACTAGCTTAAGCCTTGTCTGTGAAACCGGGGGAAAATATTAGATCAAATTAGCACATAATCAACTTTGCGCTGCTGTCCGCAATTGCATCAAGGATCAGCCAATATTTGAAAGTGCTGCAGCAAGTTTTTGTGCCATCTAGTGGTTTAGAGGTAAATAAAATCAAATACACCTTTTACCCCGGTGCGCCTTTAGCCCTGTTGTACCCTACTAATATAGGCTTAAAGAAATATTCTCAATTCAGTACAAGTTAAGCACAATTGTCATTCCTTGTGGTGTAATGATGATCATCACAAAGTAATTTAGACATTTCTTCCTTTTCTTAAAAACAAACAAACAAACAAAAAAAAATCTGGATTACAATGAGGCACTTACAATGGAAGTGAGCATTAAAATACTCAGTTTCAATAGCATAACCACAGACATAAAGTTGCAGGTTATCATGATTTTAGGTGCAAGAATTCAAGAAGTAAACGTTTAGCAGGAGTGAGTTATTTTCTGTTTCCAGTGAAGGATACAGCACATTCTAGGCAGTGGCTAAAGGCTGCAAAGGACCATATATGGAGAGAACACCTTGACAGAAAATCTGAAAAACCTTTGTGTTTGTATTCAGCATTTCAAATGACAACAAACGGTGTTTTATGCCAAACGGAGGGGAAAAACTGAAAGAAACTGTAATTTTATCAGTCCTGCCCAACCTCTGAAAACAAAATGTCGCTACGTACAAGTAAGAAAGCGGTTGCCATAGTGTTCCATTTTTACCATAATGCTGTTGGGAGACATACAATTATCATTATAAACCTACCCTTACAATAACTGTTTTGTTAATAACCCTTTTGATCCAACTGTCCATGGGCAGGGATACAAAAATGTTGAAGTATAATCTGTAGTTTTCACAAAAGCCCTGGAGCTGTCAAAGGTGCGTCATCCAGCGGACTTTTGCTAACAAATAAACCTGAATTTCAATACAAAGAGGGTTGAAAATTGGGTTGAAATAAAGTTACACTGTTGCTCCTAATGTGGAAATTTAGAAGCAACTCTTATTAATTAGGGTCACTCCTACTTTTAGAACTCGTACATTTTTCATCTAAGTGTAATTCAGAAAGCTCCAAAACCTAGGACTCCTAAGGACTTAAAAACCCTAAGAGAAACTCAAAAACGATCTGAAGCATGCTTGCTGTTGTCAGCATTTAAAAAGCTATCGCCTGTATCACGATGGTGTTTTCTTAGTTTCAAACATAGTCCAGTTTGCCTTTCGGTAACACTTTATTTTACGTCTTTGTTACACGTTACGTTACAAGCTAGGAACTCGTAGGAGGACTCCTAGTGGTAAGATAAAATTCTATGTGAATATGGTCCCCGAAGTGACATTTCTGCTTACAAAAATATAAGTACATTAAAAATAAATAAATAAATAAACTGGCTCCATTTGCTAACATTGTAAGTGCCTCAGTGAAACCTTTTATTATGATCATTATTATTATAATTAAGAAAATAAAATACAAACCTTTTTTTTCTTTTATGGTAATGAACATTGTCACAAATTCTATCTATTGACCTTAACTTGTATAGAGCCCATAACATTCCTTTTCTCTGTGATATGTCCTAAATATGTCCTGAATGTTGTGAGATTCAGTCATGCAGTTGTCCCTGTACATTAAAATGGGACAGAAGAAAGCATTTTTAACATTGAAAATACACTATCTGCGTATTCACCATACATGTAGTTGTGTTTTCATGTTTCCATCTGCTATGCATTTTATTGTCTCGTGGTGTGACTCTTTTCTGTCCCCTGTGAGTCTGAACACCCCATATGCAGAAAACATCAGAAAAGCCCAATCTGGTCCGTCCAGGGGAATTTCCCCTCCCTGGATTTTGTCAGTATTTCAGATCAAAGCAGTCAACATTATATTACTGAGTGTGGGGCTTTTTGAAGTGTAAATGTGTCTCTGGAAATGATTTCCCAGATGGCATAACCTAACTCCAGATAATAAACCCACACATGTAATCATGTGAACTCACACGGGCTGCTGCTCTGGACACTGTGAAATCTTGAGGGGTTCGGCGGAAGCAAAGGCGATTTCATGATGGACTTTAATCGAAGGTTTTCACAGTCGACTGTCTGAATGTATCATGTGCTCTGTCTTTTCACTTGTGCCGAGTATCCTGAATCAACTCCAGGAATATTTTACTCCCAAATGAAAACTGTCATCACTTACTCACCTTATGTTGTTCCATTCCAAGTTTCTGTTTACTAGTTTTTTGGCATTAAAGGATTAGTTCCCCATGGAAAATTACCCCATGATTTACTCACCCTCAAGCCATCCTAGGTGTATATGACTTTCTTTTTTCAGATGAATACAATCAGAGTTATATTAATAATCACCCTGATGCTCCTAAGCTTTATAATGGCAGTGCACGGAAACTCAAAAAAGTGCATCCATCCATCATAAACATACTTCAAACAGCTCCGGGGGGTTAATAAAGGCCTTCTGAAGCGAAGCGATGTGTTCATGTAAGAAAAAATATCCATATTTAAAGCTGCAGTCCGTAAAATTTTTTTGGTTAAAAATTATCTAAAATCAATTTTTGAGCAAATACATAACCAGCCAGTGTTAAAAACTATCTCCTTACCTTAGCCCAGTTTACAATGGTAAGCTTGTAATATTGTTTTATAATACAATCTGTACTGGTGGGTTTCCGCGAGAAATTCAAGCATGCAGCCGTTCATCTTTGTGTCGTTACGTCACGTCTGTTTACATAAAGGAGGAGTCCCAGCTGGTAGGTTACATGGCATGTGAGGAAGGATGCTGCTGATAGCGGATCATTTATAGCCTTTTTTCACAGCAGCTGGAATAATTTAACTTATCATTTGTGATGGTGGATTGTAATCCAGAAGGGTCCAAATGACAATCATCAGTGATAACAGGAGATTAACCCGTAGTCAAAAGCAAAAGACTTCGGACTGCGGAGTGGCTACAGAAATTGAAATCTACAGGTAATGCTAATACACACTAATTACACATAGTCACGCAATGCTGATGTTGTTAACATGAACAATTTGAGAACAAATTATAACAATAATAATAATTTGCATGGTTTGACGTGATCCGAGCTAAGCGATTGTTAGATTTAATCAGCATTGGCAGTGCGATTTATTGTAATGTTTTTTTTCTCAGTTGGTCAGAACAGAAGTGGCAGACATGTTACTTACTTGTTCAGATGACATTTTCCTGTGAAAATTCTTATTTTGGTCATACTTCCAAGATGTAGAATCTGTGATTCCGAAGTACAGTATCACCGATGTGGTGACTGACAGCAAACACTAGATTCATCCAAGCTGAGGAGCCGTGATTATTAATATAACTCCGACTGTATTCGTCTGAAAGAAGAAAGTCGTATACACCTAGGATGGCTTGAGGGTAAGTAAATCATTGGGTAATTTTCATTTTAAAGTGAACTAATCCTTTAAGTGCTCTTTAGAATTGAGTCAGGAACCATAGGCTCTAGGCTTGAAATTATATATTCAAATTGTAGCAAAGAGATTTAGGAGTAAGTGGAGGTGTTCGGTTTCAGTCTATCACGCGATATCAGGCTTGAGATATACCGTACAAGTCGTATGGACTACTGCTGTGGTATTTTATGGTTACCCTTCCCACCTTTCCCACCCCCTCCAGTTCATTTCATGATTTCCATCTGACTATACCTTTTGTGAAAAAAGACAAGAACAAGAAGACTTTTATCCCAACAGCTATTAGAATTTTAAATAGGACTTTAGGATGAATTATAGGTCTTCATAAGAGTTGTGTGCATGGGTCTTATGTAATATTTTTGTTTATTTTATAATTGTTGTGTTGTTTTTGTATTGTTTGTTAAGCCTTTGTCTAAAAGACCATTTTCTAACCTGTGGGGATAGAAAATAAAGCTTTTAAATTGAATTTATTTAAACTGAATTCATTTTCATAGCATGGATTTCTGGGTTTAGAACAACACGAGGGTGAGTAAATGATGGAAATTTCCATTTTTAATTGAGCTATTCTTTTATGTGATTTAATAAAACATTTATTATGTATACAATTATAATTTAAGCACACACAACCATTCCGTACAGTTAGTCCATTGTTGAACACTGTGTGTCCTTTTGTAAAGCCAGTATCATGTGACCAATTGCAATGCCAGGTGATATTACTGTTATATTGTTAAAGCCAAATTTGTCTGTGCTCTTTCTCTGAAATGTGTACTGGCCCTTTTGCATTGAACTCATCTGAATGTTTTAGCCAAGCTGTCCGACTTCCATATGACACAGTGTACCGCTGATGGAGCCACACGTTCAGTTATTGGTTAGCAGGGAGAGAAAGAGCCCTGAGGAAAGGAAAGCGACAGGCTTGTTCTAAAGCAAATATGAACCAGTGCAATGAATAGGCTTGAATATTCCCTAGCTACTTTGCATTTTGCACCTTATCAGGTCATTCATTTTCCAGCGCAGAGCATCAGCAGGCGGTAATAAGCTAGCGTCACCTCTGGGCTCAGGCAAAATGAAAAATACCTGATGGTTAGGCGAATGCTTTCACCCTAAAAATACAACTTTTGGCAGGGCAATCATTCTAAACCCTTCACCTCAGCCTGCCAGCATCTCTCCAAACAATGTTTGCTTAAGTGTGTCTAGAGTCTGAAATACCATTCTGAGTTTGAGGTGTATTTGCCTACACTAAACTGACTGCTTTCCACTTTAGACTTTGATGAGCCATTAGCCAGACACATGTGCTAAAATAGTATAAGCCGGCAGTTAAGGTTTACAAACACAACTAAACTCATCTGAAGGAGCAGAGCTGATTTCAGAACAATATGGAATGGATCGAAGATTAGAGACCTTAGGAATAAGGAACTCTTAACGGATTTCCAAGATGCAACTGCCTCACATCCCAACAATCTCTTCCTATTCTAGGAGAAATAAATCGAAATGCAATCTGTCCATCAGCCAGTGTTGGTGTATAATGCTATCTGTCTCTCTTTCAATACAGAGGTGACATAGAAAACTGCAGACGAATGAAGAACGCAGGCCAGCTGTAATATATTGGCTGGATTTGAGAGGCGCACACATGCAGCGGAGGCTTAGACAGCTGTGATATACACCCTGATATACATGTATAAAGTCTGGAGGATCACAATGGAATCACAGCTACTATCTGTGTCCCATGAAAAGCCTCTGTGAATTCCATTACGGAGCATTCTGAAACAGCGAATAGTTGTTTTGCATTACAAAGTGAGCGGTCCGATTTCTGTGAAGGTTTATGGGTTTTCCGGCATCGAGCTGCAGGAGTTAATCTTACCAAAGCATATCATGGTTAAGCTTAAGTAAACATGTGGACAATGCATTGGCTTAAAACCTTTAAACAAACAAATATATAACATATAAAAACATATATATGTACATGTACCCAAATAATTTGTTATATATATATATATATATAAAAGTGTATATATTGTGTGTGTGTGTGTGTATATATATATATATATATATATATATATATATAATATTTGTTGTGTGTGTGTATATATATATATGTACACACAGACAGACAGACAGACATACAGGGGTTGAACAATGAAACCGAAACATTGGCCAATATAGTGTTGGAGGTTTCACACCTATATAGATCATCCACTGTGAGGGCCTCATCGACACGACAGCCACGACACAGTTCCTCAACAACCGTCCATACCGGCGTGATGAATACGATCCTCAATTGGATGGAACTGGAATAAATACTTTGAATGTTGCGATCCTATTGGACTTACGATGGCAACCTGAATCGTAACAAAGCACTGTTGGCCAGAGGAGAACTGGCCCCCCGACTAAGCCTGGTTTCTCCCAAGGTTTTTTTCTCCATTTAAACACCTATTTGCCACTTGTCTGCCACCTGATGTCACCTGATGGAGTTTGGGTTCCTTGCCGCTGTCGCCTTTGGCTTGCTTAGTTGGGGACACTTGACATTTGACTTGACATTTGATATTCAACAGTGCTTTGATCTGCCTGCATTGACACTATTCTTTAAGAGCTGCTGTGCAGCCAAATAATGTACCAGTTATCAATGTAAAGCTGCTTTGACACAATCTACATTGTAAAAAGCGCTATATAAATAAAGGTGATATATGCAGCCTGGTGGCCAATCTTCACTGATTTTACATTCCATCAGTAAGAGTGTGAAGGTTGCATTAGCAGAGCAATAGCACAGCTGTACATAAAATATTGCAATCCAAACAACATAATGGGAGGCATATCAGAGTTTAAAAGAGGACAAATTGATGGTGCGCGTCTCGCTTGCTCATCTGTGACCAGGACAGCAAGTCTTTGTGGTGTATCGAGAGCTATGGTGTCCAAGGTAATGTCGGCCTACCACCATGTAGGAAGAACCACATCCAACAGGAGTAACTGTCGACGTAAGAGGAAGCTGCCTGAAAGGGATGTCCAGGTACTAACCCAGATTGTAAACAAAAAAACAATAAAGCTGCTTAACTCACTGCAGAAATAAATGTGTACATCCACTCTCCTGTTTCCACCAAAACTGTTCATCGAGAGCTCCACAGATTCAATATTCATACATGGTCGGGCTGCTATAGCCAAAACTTTGGTCACTCATGTCAATGCCAAATGTCGGTTTCATTGGTGCCAAATCTTGGGCTGTGGACAATGTGAAACATGTATTGATCTCTGATGAGTCCACCTTCACTGTCTTTCCCACATCCGTGGGAGTTACGGAGGAGAGGCCCCAAAGAGGCTTAACGCCCGGACTGTTGCTGCCCAGAGTGAAACATGGGGGTGGATCAGTGATGGTTTGGGCTACAATATCCTGGCATTCCTAACTGTGCTTGATGGGCTTGTCACTGCCAAGGACTAGTGAACCATTCTTGGAGGACTATGTGCACCTAATGGTTCAAACATTGTACCCTGAAGGGGGTTCCGTGTATCAGCATGATAATGCACCAGTACACACAGTAAGACATCTCCCATGGACTGCACAGTCACCAGATCTAAATCTAAATACCCTACTTTGGGGTACTTTGGAGGAGCAAGTCTGAAATTGTTTTCCTCCACCAGCATCACATAGTGACCTGAACACTGTTCTGGAAGAGGAATGGCTAAAAATCCCTCTGGCCACTGTGAAGGACTTGTATCTGTCATTCCAAGATGAATCGATGCTGTATTGGCTCCAAAGGAAGACTGTTAAAATGAAACTCACATGGTCTTTTTATTGTTTTAGCTGTCTTTTCCACATTTCGTATTGTACTGCCTCTGCACGACAGAGTTTCATATGAATTTGAATGAAAATATGAAATAATTTCTCTTCAAAAGGGCAGTATGATTAGGAGAGTTGTAGATCGCTGCTCTCAGTTGAGCATCTTCATGGGACTCAATGACCCTTTCGAAGTTTCATGATCCCACTAAATGCCTTGCGTCGCTCTCTCTAATCTTGGGATGACGGTGAACTCGCTCTGTGTCTGACAGAACTTTTATCAGCTGTGGGCTTCTCCAAATCTTAATAGCAGCAGAGCAACATTCAATCAGAAGGATTAACACAAAAGCTTCCCACTGATAAACAATGTCACCTACATGTAGTGTCATCAACTGGAGAGCCGTGTTAAGGATTTTACTGGCACATGGCTCGTGGCTATGGATTAGGTTGTGTCCTGTCTTAGTCTCATGCTGTTTGTTCTCAGGTTGTCAGATTAGTGCAATGAGCCCATATGCAATAGTCTTTAAGTATGTATCTTCACTATAAGAGGATATCCAGTTTGAATGGGGCTCGAAGAACATAAAGGGTAGCAAAGGAACATTCTTTAGCAGTTGTGAAGCACTAAGCAGCTTACGGAGGATGCCGAGGTCTTATCCATTGGCTTGTTTGCAGTTGTTCACAGTGATATTGGCAAACTGCAAACTAGTGTTAACAGCTCATGGTGCGGCGCACTGCCCTTTCATAGCGATTGCACTTAATACACGAAAAACTGAGCCGACTGGAAACATAGGTTGACATTGCTTGCAGCGCATTAAGTGTAATTTTCACCATTGCAGATCTGGCACCCAAAACATACACACGTATTTGTTTTCCCCCAATAAACGCAGATGCTGCAGAGCAGTAAATATCAATATGCAATTATGAATATAAATATGTGTATGTTTTAAATCATCGATGCTTGCAATGCAATATGTGAGAAAAGAAGATAACGATTTTGTAGATGTTTTTAATTTACTTTAAATGTTGCAGGATGCTTAATCGTTTCTCCCGCTTCTTCCAAAAACATTTTAATACACAATATTGTGCGGATTAAACCAGCTAGAGAGGAGGGTTATTAGTAGAGGCGTCATAGATCAGAGTCTTTGTCAAACTCTAATGATTCTGTCAGGTACTGGTTTCAAGCGCACATAATTGTCCCCTATTAAAACCAGAACATTTCAAAAGTTTGTAATCTCCCCCATTAGACCAAACGCCAAGAAATAACATTAGCAAAGTAATTAACTTTAAATTAAACACACCTCTCTCATGCTTTCCTGAGCCAAATGGTTGGATTAGAAGAGAAATAGATACCCAATTTATTAAAAATTGCCACATTGTTAATGGTTTTGAGACGCATTAACATAATTTAATATCCAGATGCCATTAGCGGGCATTATTTTTATCCAGTGCCTTCAAGCTCTTGGGTTTTGGCCAAAGATGAGGTAATAAATCTGCAGCAAAAAAACGACAATTTACCGGCCCTTAAACAATGAACATCCTTCATTATCCCAAATCACACTCAATGACTGGAAAATTATCCGTACAACAGGGGAAAAAGTGTTTTGCTACGTTTTTCCAAAGAAACACAAATGCAGGGTGTCTCCTGAGAGACATTTGCGGAGAAGTAACGACTGTTGTTCAGAGTGATATTTTCAAAGAAAGGGACAAAAAAAACAAACAAAAAAAACGCATTCCTCTTTTAAACTGACTTGTACACATGAAAAAATGATACTGATGAATTTAAATGCAAGAAGTCATGCTTTTTATTCACAAAAACTTTTAGCTGTGGTGTAAAGGTCCATATGTATCTGTCAGAGAATAAATGGTGTTTCTAGTTCATCTGCACTTAGAGGCTAAACGGAAAAGAAGACAAAATCGCTATTCTCTCTCCATCAATGACAAGCCAAACGGACACTATTCTTTCTGTTTTCCATCACTTCTTTTGCTCGGTGCGCTCAGATGGGGAGTCTCGCTCAAAAGGACTTGCTGATATTGACCTGTATTCATCCTTTAGGATGAATATGTTTGAGGAAGGTATCTGAGAGCTTACAAACAGGCCTGTTGTGATGGTCCTGCCTCTCTTTTCAGGTGAGCCTCTCCAGATCCAGACGAGCTCCGGTAGATTCATGGGTTATTGTGTGAGTCAAGGCTACAGCATACAGCTCATACAATAGCTATTCAAGCTCAAGATCCAGTGGGAGATGTGCCATTGAGATGCAACTGCAAAGATTTGGAAGCCTTTTCTTTTCTGTCATTTTGCAAGTATGTTTTTGTGTGCCGCTGATTGGATTTATGAAATAGCATAGTACATCAAAAGATAACAAGAAAAAATATTTTATAATATTAAATTACTTAAATATTTAATTAAAGATCTCTGCTTGAAAACATAAAGGTTGCAAATCAAATGTTACTGCCTGTTTCCCATAAATTTGTACATTTAGCATTCAAGGTTTACTTTTTACCACTTCATGCACTTCCTGAAAAATGAACCCTTAACCTTGGAGTCATCAACGTTGTGCTTTACTGTTTGCTTCCATTTTGTTGGAACAAATTCAATGATCATGTTCCAGGTGCCTTGGAAATCTTCATTTATGACATTTGGCAAATAATATGGCTAATTTTCAGAATCATTCCTGATAGTCCAGTGTTCGCAACTGACCACTCCAAAATGCTAAATGCTATAAATAACAAAATGCAACTAATCATACTAATATAATTGTGTATACAGTAGTTAGAATAACAAAATATGTAGACTTATTAACTTTCAAAAGTATTGAAAAAAGCTCTCCATATCTTTTGTTGTTGGCATCAAAGTCTCCTCAATTTACTGTCTAATACTAATACAATATTTTTCCGTGTTTTTCACTGGTAATGCATTTACAACATCGATTTTCCTATTCAGCTAATGTCATGAATTTTGCATATTGTTGGACCAATAAACCCACAATGTAAAATTTGAGTCCTGAAGCAAAACCAGTTGAGAAGCACTGGTAACAGAGCATTAACACAGGAATGTATGTTTTCAGCAAGACATTTCCACAGGCAAAAAGTGGTTCCTCTACCTGTTCCTGTCACCCTCCATCTGCCATGATCAAAAGCATGGACTACAGACTGACAGAGGAATAAATAAATGTCTGTGTATGACCATAAAAGAGTCTGTTCAAACGCCACTGGCGTTATCTCAGACGACATACCAAGCACCTCATGCATGTCCATGAGCACAGAGACATACGGTTTGCTGTTGAGAGATCAAAGTAACTGTGCAGCGCTGCAGTCACTGACAGTTGTAATGTGATTATATTCAACACGGACTAATGCAGTGTTTCCATGATCTTTCAGAGAATCGTGTTTGAGTGTCTGACACTGTGTCTGCTGTGTTTGGGTCAAGCAGGGGACACTCAGTCTTTATACCGTAACATTGAGAGCTTTTGCAACTGATGTGCACATGCTTGGTCATGTACTGTAGATTCCAGGATGTTTCGTAGCTTTTTAATTCTTTTTAGAAGAAATTCTTTGAAAAAATGTTCATTCAGAAATTGCTACATTTAACACTTTGAAATAAATGTGAAATTTTGTGAAAGTAGAAAGACTGAAGTAGTATTTTCTTGTAAAATGTACTCCAATAATCTTTTTTTATTATTATTATTTACATTGCTGAAAAATCTTTTTTAGAGTGTGGAGAGGTCTGACCTTCTGCAGCTTGACATAAGTTGCTATGTAAGGACTACAACTCTTGTTTTGTTTAGTCATTTTTTTGGGACTAGCATGCTCCATCCTTTTTCCAAGAATGATAGTCAGTTCATTTCTTCTGAATAAATGGATTCTCTTGATGTAAACAAAACACTGAACACTTGACTTAAGCAGTTCATCTCTGCTCCTGTAGGAGGCGCCCATGTGCTTTCTAAAAGAGCAGAGAAAGCCTCATATCAGCAGGTTTTTATGCTGAGCACTGGAATCTGATTCAAAGCAATCCAATGTTTCCTGAAAGTAATGGACTTGTGCATGTGTAACCCAGTCTGTTCCACAGTATCCATCCTCTCTACCATCTGCAGATATCAGCACAAGCATCATCCCCCCCAAATACATTCATTCAAATTCATAAACCTCTAAACCTTTTAAATGTCTGTAGAGAGAGATAAAATACTCATTACTGTGTATCTTGTTCCCGCGTGAAAATAAAACTTCAGTCGTGACTACAAAATATAGTGTTGTTTTTGTTGTTGTTGATTTACACAAGAATACAGTTCATTTAACACACAATAGGGTTCATTACCTGAGTCTGTGCATCTCTACTAATAGCGGAACTGTACGTTTTCTGCTTGAAGAAGAGTGCCATTATTACCTCGCTAGTGAGAAATGTCATGTATCTTTTAATTTGCTAAACTATTTTACTGATAAAATCGTCAGAGCAGCGCTGACAACATGTTTTTGTGTGAGTGTATGTCCATACTGTATGTGTGTGAGTTTGAGTTGGAGAGAGAGCGGAAGAAAGAGAGTAGGCCTATGTGCTTTCCGCACATAATAAAACGTAATTTTGTGCCAAAAATCATGGAAATAATTTATTGTTTTTATCCCATTTTTACTATATTTGTTGGGTCAATGGCATTGTGGGTTTGTCTCATGTCTCATCTCTCTCTCTCTCTCTCTCTCTCTCTCTCTCTCTCTCTCTCATAATAATAATTCAAAAAAATTATATAATTAATTCAAATAAATGTAATCTTACACACTACTATATCTCACTACTATAACTGATGAAAATAACCTCATTTTTATCCTTCCGGTCAAATATTGCACTTCACGTCAGGTAGTTCTTTGCCTCCACGTCATGCATTAAGTAAGGAATAATTGACGACGGGCTGTTGAATTCTTAGAAAATAATGCACACCCGAGGTGGCAATGCGGCCTTTACACCTCGGGTGTGCATTATTTTCTAAGAACTCAACGGCCTGGAGTCAATTATTCCGCTTATACTATGGTTACCACACCTCAAGACACTGTTCCGATGTTGTATTTCAAGACATTTATCAGGTTTTTGTCCTTAAAACACTCTTGTGTGTGGGACTAATTTCTTATGCATCTCATCCCAAGCCTTGAGGCTTGAGCCTTGATAGCAGAATAATACTGTTGATACAGTTATTAACGCAGAGAGAGAGAGAGAGAGAGAGAGAGAGAGAGTAAGCAGCATATGTGAATTAGCCTACCTGATCTGTGTGTCTCTAACGGCAGCAGTGTGTCTACTAATAGCAAAACTATAAGTTTATCTCAAGAACTGCACAGTTACCTCGATGGTGAGTCATGTATCTTAAGTTGCTAAAATATTTTACTGATTAATTCGTCAGAGCAGCGCTGACCAAACGTTTCTGTGCGAGTGTGTGTCCGTACTATACAGTACATGTGTACATTTGAAAGAGAGAGAGAGAGCGTGCGAGAGAGTATGCGCTTTCAGGACACAATAAAGCGTATTTTGTGGCAAAAACCATGACAATAATTTGTGGTTTTCATCCTATTTGGTTCATCCTTTGGTTTCATCCTTTTGGTTTTTTTGCGGTTGTAGGACCTATTGAAATAACTGAAAACATTTGGCGAAGTGATATGGAACTGCAATGCGGTCAAGACCTGCTAGAACTACTTTAGCCATGCATTTCCCTGAAAATAATTGCACACCTTAGAATGTTGGTCAACCAATCAGATTCGAGCATTCAACAGCCCCGTAGTATAATATTATTTAATTCACATCTAGCTGTGGATTATCCCTAACATGAAACACAAACCAATTCATTAATTAGTAACAATGTAAAAGGCAACTTAAAAAATATCAAATTGTTGTTTTAGTCAACAGAAATTATAATGTATAGAATTATATGTATAGAATTATATAAATAACCTTATAATTTCAGTTGAATGTGAGGATCTCTTACTGAGTAAATCCTGATAGTAACTCAGACTATACATGGTCAGAGACTTGTGTAATTCAATAATAACACTGCATTCCATTTGAATCCTCATTATTAAATGCAGTGTCAGTATGCCCTGTGAGTCAAATGGTTTCTTAAAGGGATAGTTCACCCCCCCAAAAATGAAAATTCTGTCATGATTCACTCACCCTCAAGTTGTTCCAAACCTGTATGAATTTATTTCTTCTGCTGAACACAAAAGATGATATGTTAGAAGAATGTCAGTAACCAAACAGTTGATGGACGCCATTGACTTCCAAAGTATGGGGGAAAAAAATACTATGGAAGTCAATGGGGTCAACTGTTTGGTTACCGACATTCTTCAAAATATTTTCTTTTGTGTTCAACAGAAGAAAGAAACTCATACAGGTTTGGAACAACTTGAGGGTGTTTAAATCATGACATAATTTTCATTTTTGGGTAAACTATCCCTTTAAGTTTCACTGTTGATTGGCTGTATATCTGCTCTAGGAATACAGACACCCTGAGAAGTTCAGATGCGCTCTGGTCCTGGATGTTCCTGTATCCGGAGAGCCAATGTCATCGCAGCCACTCTGCGGACTGAGAGCTGCTGTGCAGATGGTAACGCTCAAGTCTAAACTCACGCTGGGCTTCAGTGAGCTAAAGCTGCTGTTTTATTCATCAGACCTGGCCTTCTCTCACTCCATTTCTCTTTCATTCTTACTCCCTGCACTCTTTCTTCTCTGTCTGTATCTTTCACTCTTCATTTCTTCTCTTATCTCTTCCTCATGCATTTATGGATCTCGGTGCAGCGAGCGCTGGTACAAGGCAAAGTAAATCACCGGATGGGAACCGTGGGCTACAGGGAGCGATGCTGTTTGTTATGATACAAATGACAATGTGAGCCTGAAATGAGCGACTACAAACAGTTCTCCGCTCTCTTTGTTCAAGGGGTGTTCTTGGTTCAAGAGTTCATGAATCTTTTTTATATTAAAATACTTTCATGCGTTCTAGCTTAATATGTAGAGACAACTTTAAGTCTGTAGGTTGATTTTCCTCTGTGGCAGAACATTTATATTAGGTGTCTTTAACTACTACTGTGTGTACTTGCATAAAATATATTGTTAGGTACAGTGTACTTATTGTATTCATGTTGTATTGCAAAACACTTTTGCTGCTGCTACTGAGGTGGCATTGCATTGATTTGTTACAGTTTGATATACACAGATAAAGATGATACAGATTATCTAAGGCATCTGTTACCACATTCAACTCATTTTAAGTGTTAAAACATCTGTCACACTCTCCAGGTCTCTGTGATTGATGTCTTCTGGACACATTCATTCATAGCGTCATCCAGCAGTCTGAATTAATGTAAATGTGTGTAACAAGCCTCCATTTGACATGCCAACCCAGAGCCATTCACTACACCTCCAACGCCTGCATATGGAATCACTGACAGTTTGTTTATTAGATTTTGATGGAGCAAATGAACGTAATAGAAATGAGATTGTTCTTGTTAAGAAAGATTGGCCTCCTTCATTGAAGGCCAAAACTATCACTAATGTGATATTTCTTTTTCCTGTCTGTCTAAAAATGTCCTGACTACAAAGCTGAACTAGATGACACAACAGAATTACTTCTGTTACGGAGCAGATGAGACAGACAGTGTGATGACAAAGAACTTGATTCTGATCATAATCCAAACATCTGAGCAGAGACACAGCAGCACACTCAGTTTATAAGAGACAACATCATATGTGTATTATTACATAAGATATAATGTGTTGCTTCTCTTGGTCAATATCAGACAGCAGTCAGCTGCTTAGCTTCAGTATTTAGCACCTGTTGGAAGATGCCAACTATACAAATTATGGTGCAAGCATGTTTCTCTATTGATGGCCAGTGTGTTATATTTTTAGTAGATGTTTTACCAGTGCCTGACTTTTGACAGGCTGTTTACATTTTAAAATATCCTGTCAGAGTTAATGATGCACTATTGATGCATATTTTACATCATTATATTTTTAAATGAACAGATTAATTCGTTTTGACATTGAAACTGCTTCATTCTGTTTTCTGTGATTTTTCTAAAAACTAATCAGAACATGGTTTTGACATCTGCCATCTTCACTCACTCCTGGTAACAAAGAACTTTTCGAGCTGATCAACTCTGAAATAGTATTTCGTTATAATTTTTGTAGATGTTTTACCAGTGCCTGATTTTTGGCAGGCTTTTTACAGAAATAGACGTAAGTTTTTCTGAGGTCTGTCAAAGTTAATGCGCTAATTATGCATACAGTGAATATTTTTTACAACATTATATTTTTAAATGACATTAATACATTAATTCCACTTGACTTTGAAAATGATTCATTCTGTTCTCTGTGACTTTTCTAAAAACTGACCAGAACATGATCAGAACTGACTAGATTGTGTAATACAACAGGAGAGTTTGAAAGCAGTTATTTTGTTGTTGAATATTGACTATAAAAAGAATTATGAGATTTATCGGAATTTTTATATTAATCGTCATATTTGAACTGATTGACAGCACTAGTTTTTGCCCTGCGTACTTTAATTGTTTAAAAGGCAAAGATACCGTAAGCTTTATGCATTTTTTTTTTTTACAAGAAACCAAATGGATACAGAATGAAATACAAGAGAAATCAGATGATTTATCCAGAGTCTTGAACGTTACATCTTGAAGCCAGCTTTAAGACAGCAGTGGTACCTTAAATGAAATGTCTGTGGGAAAATGAAGAATAAATGTTTCACTGGGAGACACATAATCGATAAAATGTGACTTTCATGGCAAGGATCTCACTCATCTGGTCTTGGCCCAGACACAGCCAGTATTTCACAGGAACCCCAGCAGAATCTCAGACCTGTGCTTACGTCTATTCATATCCATCCATTATTGGCTTAGTGCATTTTTAGATTAATAACATTTTTCTCAGAAATGCACCACAAGTGACCATGTGTTTATTAAGTCACCTTTATTTATATAGCGCTTTTTACAATGTAGATTGTGTCAAAGCAGCTTTACATTGATAACTGGTACATTATTTGGCTGCACAGCAGCTCTTAAAGAATAGTGTCAATGCAGGCAGATCAAAGCACTGTTGAATATCAAATGTCAAGTCAAATGTCAAGTGTCCCCAACTAAGCAAGCCAAAGGCGACAGCGGCAAGGAACCCAAACTCCATCAGGTGACATCAGGTGGCAGACAAGTGGCAAATAGGTGTTTAAATGGAGAAAAAAACCTTGGGAGAAACCAGGCTTAGTCGGGGGGCCAGTTCTCCTCTGGCCAACAGTGCTTTGTTACGATTCAAGTTGCCATCGTAAGTCCAATAGGATCGCAGCATTCAAAGTATTTATTCCAGTTCCATCCAATTGAGGATCGTATTCATCACGCCGGTATGGACGGTTGTTGAGGAACTGTGTCGTGGCTGTCGTGTTGATGAGGCCCTCACAGTGGATGATCTAGTTGACTCAATCTCTGCTGATACTTCAGGGCTGCGTTGTGGTCGTGTCAAGGCGCAGGTCCTTGGTCTCACCTGGATACGGCCCGGATCCGGTTGACTACGGTGAACCTCGGGATAACCAGAAAGACTAATATTAGCGTAGATGCCATTCTTCTTCTGATGTAACGAGTACATCATGTGTTATAGGAAGTGTTCCCGGTTCCGGCTGACCTAATTTATGCAGCCTAATAATCCTTTAACGGATTTGAAAATATAAATTGGTAATGTGTTATGTGTATGCCAGGTTAAAGAAATGCGTTTTTAGTCTAGATTTAAACTGACAGAGTGTGTCTGCTTCCCGAACAATGCTAGGAAGATTGTTCCAGAGTTTAGGTGCCAAATAGGAGAAGGATCTACCGCCTGCGGTTGATTTTGATATTCTAGGTATTATCAGCTGGCCTGAATTCTGAGATCGCAATAGACGTGAAGGACTATAATGAATTAAGAGCTCGCTCAGGTACTGGGGAGCTAAACCATTTAGTGCTTTGTAAGTAATTAGCAAGATTTTAAAATCTATACGATGTTTAACAGGAAGCCAATGCAGTGTTGACAGAACCGGGCTAATATGGTCATACTTCCTAGTTCTAGTAAGAACTCTAGCTGCTGCATTTTGTACGAGCTGTAGTTTATTTATCAGGTGAGCAGAACAACCACCCAGTAAAGCGTTACAGTAATCTAGCCTTGAGGTCATGAACGCATGAACTAACTGTTCTGCATTTTTCATTGAGAGCATATGTCGTAGTTTAGATATATTTTTAAGATGGAAGAATGCGGTTTTACAGATGCTAGTAACATGGCCTTCAAATGAAAGATTGGTATCAAAGAGCACACCCAGGTTCCTAACTGACGACGAAGACTTAACAGAGCAGCCATCAAGTGTTAGACAGTATTCTAGGTTATTACATGAAGTTTTTGGCCCAAAAATTAGAATCTCTGTTTTTTCTGAATTTAGTAGTAGGAAATTACTGGTCATCCAATTTTTTATATCAGCTATGCATTCCGTTAATTTTGTGAATTGGTAAGTTTCGTCAGGGCGCGAAGAAATATAGAGCTGAGTATCATCAGCGTAACAGTGAAAACTAACGCCATGCTTCCTAATGATATCTCCCAAGGGTAGCATGTACAGAGTGAACAGCAACGGTCCTAGTACTGAGCCTTGCGGTACTCCATATTGAACTTGTGATCGATATGACATCTCTTCGTTTACTACTACAAACTGATAACGGTCAGATAAGTATGATTTGAACCATGACAATGCAATTCCACTAATGCCAACATAATTTTCGAGTCTATTTAAAAGAATATTAGAATGTATTAGAATGTATGCTCAACACCGTAAAAACAAATTTGTTCAGTTTACTTAATTCAGTTGTGCAAACTCGTTGCCTTATTTCAATTACGTAAGTTTAACTTAATTGTATCAAGTTGATCTTACCATTTAAGACCATTTAAGTTTTGTCAACTTAAGAGTGCATTGTGGCATGAATAAAGAAATTGCTTTGTTTTACTATTTGTGGCTTTATTTTACAATTTTATTTGCTGCTTTGTGTCAGTATTACCCCAACAATGACAGCAAATAAAATTGTAAAATTGCATGCTGAATGTTGATGTCTGTGTGTGACTCAAGCAAGGTTGATTGCAAGGCACTGGCTCAACTAGAGAGGAATGTTTCACAATAGTATGGTGTTTATGATATATATGTTAGCAATACAATCTAATAAACCAAAATTCTACATGAAGTCTAGATTAGTTATTGGTTTAGAACCAAATTAGGTCACTTTTTAAAAGCAATCTATTTAATGTGTCTCTTCCTTTGAAACCGTAATTCCAAATAACCGTAATTTCTTGATTAGAAATCAATTTGAATCAATTGGAAGAGAGTTACAATAATATAAATGAAGTCCCAAGTGCACAACTAAAGGGAACACAAATCACTAAAATGGTGAGAAAAATTTTAGGAAATCAACATGAATTTATGAAGTCAATTTATGTGACGTTCTCCCAAAATTTTTAGTTGTATTGATAATTTAACATTCAAGATCACTTTGAAAAATGAGTGAATGCAACTAAAGAAAGATAACTGCAGAAGTGGAGGAAATGAGTGAAAAGTCTATTAAGAACTGCCCCGCCTCAAAAACATTTTGTCCTGCCTGAATTTTCTTTTCTTTTCCTTTCCTTTCTTTCTTTTTTTTTTTTTTTTTTTTTTTTTGCATGACAAAATGGTACTCAATCCAGTCAAGTACTTTTAACTTGGGTGCAAACAGTACAGATTACTAAATTGTTTTAAGTAAGTTCAACAAATTCTTGGACATTAAGTAAAGTTTACCAAAAAAGGTTAGTTACAACAACTGTTAGGTTTCACAGTGTATATGATAGTCAATGCAAAATTCTATTGTGTAAGAGAAAACTTCTAAAGGCTATATTCTTACTTAAAGCTGCAGTGTGTCATTTCAGGTGAAAATTGGAAATGATAAAATAATGACTCATTTCAAACACAGAGCAACAGTCTCACACAGAGCAGCTCTAAAATAAAATAGTGTCATTGTTCAGCTGAAGTCAGTTAAGTGTTAATTCAGTTATGTTGTAAAGATCATCAATTATTACATTTATTTAATCTATAAAGCAGTTCTACAGAAAAACAGTGATGTCATCATCCAGCTTAGTTCAGTTCTCATCCAATAGTGTCAGTACAGTAAAATCAATAATATTGTTGATTATTAAGTGTCCCCAACTAAGCAAGCCAGAGGCAACAGTGGCAAGGAACCCAAAATCCATCAGGTGACAGAATGGAGAAAAAAAAAACTCAGGAGAAACCAGGCTCAGTCTGGGGGCCAGTTCTCCTCTGGCCAGATGAACGAACATGGTGTGATTATGATTCAGGCTGCATCACAAGTCAGAAATCAGATTGTGGATCATAGCATTATGATATTTCATCCAGTTCCTTTTGTTTGAAGATCGGATTCATCACGCCAGTATGGAGACGAAGCTGGTCATAGGTCTGTGCAGAGGACTTGTCTGGTTCTTGTGGTCTTTGCAGAGGATCTGTGCTGATGGCTGTCATGTTGACAAGGCCTTCACAGGGGATTGTCTAGTTGACCGGATCTCTGCTGACATTCAGGGCTGCGTTGTGGTTGTGTCTAGGTGTAGGTCAACTATTTTATCTGGATATGGACCGGATACGGCTGACTATGGTAACCTGGGGATAAACAGAGAGACTAATTTTAGTGTAGATGCCATTCTTCTTACGATGTAACAAGTACATCAAGTGTTATGGGAAGTGTTCCCGGTTCTGGTTGACTTAATTTATGCAGCCTAAAAATCTTTTTACAGGCGTGAATAATAGAAATGTGATGATATGTTATGTGTATGCCAGGTTAAAGAGATGTATTTTTAGTATACTTTTAAACTGACTGAGTGAACATGAACAAGGCTAGGAAGACTGTTCCACAGTTTGGGTGCTTAATAAGAGAAGGATCTACCGCCTGCAGTTGATTTTGATATTGTAGATATTATCAACTGGCCAGAATTTTGAGATTGCAATAGATGAAACGGACTACAATGCGTTAAGAGCACGCTCAAGTACTGAGAAGCTAAACCATTCAGTGCTTTGTTGGCAAGATTTTAAAATGTATGCAATGTTTAAAAGAGAGCCAAAGCAGTGTTGACAGAACCGGGCTAAAATATGGTTATATGGCCTTTAAACTGGTCAGGAAACCAATTTACTTATGGTGTCACTGAACTGGGATGAGAGAAAAAACACATCAGCCAATGACTAGAGAGCTAAATAAAAGTCCTACTTTTATGATGGCCACTCCGTAAAGCCCTCATAGGGCATTGTAAATGTTAGATTGGCAATGATTATTTATTTACTTATGCAATGAGAATAAGTTCAACAGAATGAGACAAGATTAGCCTTCAGCATAGAAATATATGGGAGTCAGGAGAGGATGACTGCAGAAACACAGAATCCTTTATTAATTCTGTCTTTGGTGCGGTCAGGACGCAAAAGCCTTGGGAAATGAACTGTGATAGGACTGCTGGATAATTACAGCTACACAATAATAAAATCTATATGCGTGAAATATGATTATTCTTTCAACTCTCAGACGTTAGTATATGTTTCAGACAGTTGCTGCAGGGATTGGCTGATATACTGTGAAAAACACAATAAAACTTTGCTCCACATGACTGTATAATAAAAACAGCCTTTTGTGATTTGGGATGAAAAGAATACCACAGAAAACAAACACTATTACACTTATTTTTCCAAACCCATATTCTGAAGAGGTCCAATGGAGTCCAAAGTTATTTTTTACATTTTCTGATGAGAAAGTGAGTTGTGTTTGCCTGTACAAAACTCATCATGCTGTTGTCTATTGTCAGAGTGTTGCTCTGTGTTTGCTAAGGTTTATGTGGTTGCAAGGTTTTTACTTACTGGTCCAAGTGAAAAGAGTCCTGTTCCCTCAAGTCTCAGTGATCTTCTCTTTAGATATATGGCTCGGGTCGCTCCTTCGATGTAAATCTGTTGGATTTTTTTCACCTGTTCTGGGCTCTGCAATTTTAATTGCAGAGCCTTTTCAACCTTTTCAATTGCATTTGAGCAATAGTGATTCACTACTAGCAAGTGTCTGTTTGAGAAAGAAAATTGTTTTAGTGATGAAATCCATCATCAGATCAAAGTTGTTCATTCTGCCTCCAAACTGCATAAATTAAGTGGAATATCTCCATGGGAAAGAGCCAGGGCATTCAGAGAATACGAAAACATCCTCACAGAAAGTTGTGACAGAAACTGACCACACCGTGCTGTGAACTCTACTCAAGGTTGCAGAAGTGATGGTGTTTAAAGGCAGAGATTTATGGCAGGGTAAGCCGGTTATGTCCCAGCACTGGTGTGAGTGATGTCCTCTGGGAAGCATACCATTAGCAAAAGCCTGCAAACACCCTGGCTTGTTTGTTCTTCACAGTCTTTCCAAACACTTTTTTTCTCATTACCTAACCTGATAACAAAGAACATGCATTCTGTTTGCTTTGCTCAAATCCCTTGAAACGTGAAGACGGGCAGAAAATGTGTAAGACAGGTTTGCTGTTCACTTCAAGTCTTTTAGTCCTTAAAAGAAGTGTGAGCTTTCTTTACACATTTGCACACACTCTCTTGGCTTGGTGAGTGTTTGGAGGTGAAGGACACTGACAGAGCTGCAGTCTGTTATGGCAGCTAACCGTACCAGGGGATCCTGCCTTCATATCTCTACTAAACCTTCTCATTGTTGACCTGGCTCACCCTGCCCATCACCATCCTGACGTGGAGAAAAGGAGCCTGGGCCGGAGCAATGAGATTCTGTGTCCACTGGGACAGACATGGAACGCTTTTACACTTTAACAAGATACAGCCCAAGACCGTTCCATGGCCTTAGCTGTCTGCAGTATTGGATCTCAGTTCAAGGTTGCAATTTACACAAACATACAGTAAGAGCAAATGATTTAATAGACTTGTAGCAAAATAAAAGTAAATTAAGCAAAAGTGAAACTAAATTTAATCAAAGTTAATTAATAGGGGTGGGAATCTTTTGGAATCTCACGATTCGATTCAAATCGATTCTTGGGCTCACGTTGTGATTAAAAATTGATGCTTAATTTTGAATTGAATTTCGATTCGATATATGCATAGATTTGATTTTAGCTTTGATTTTAAACTTTGAATTTTATAATAATTATTATTTTAACTCAAATTAAAATGAAACTGGAAAAAAATAAAGGAAATTAAATGATCTCATGTTATTGTTTTACTTCAGGGGTTCCCAACCACGTTCCACGTACGTAGTATGTAGGTAGTAGCTTAGCTAACATAACTTCGGCTGAACAGAGATGACTTTTATCAGTGTTATTCAGCAGCAGTGCACAACACCACATAAACAGAAAATAGATAAATATTAACTAACTAACACTATAGCTATTAACTCTGTGTAATTTAGAGACTTAATGGGTTTTTGTTTATTTTTAGGCAGAATTTAGTAAAAAACAACAACAACAACAACAACAAAAACAACAGAAACACAGCACAGCAACAGGATATCCAAGAAACCATGTCAGAGACAGTAAGATGCAGTGCAGTCCAGTTGCTGGTCAGAGCCAAAGTTCCACCAGACAGGGCCAACAAATTAGCAAGCATGGACCTGAGAGGACCAATATCATCAAGACCCTCTACAATGAGGGTAAGCCACAGAGGGTCATTGCTGAAAGAGCTGGCTGTTCGCAGAGTGCTGTGCCAAAGCATATTCATGGAAAGTTGACTGGAAGGAAAAGGTGTGGAAGGAAAAGGTGTACAAGTGAAAGGAATGACCGCAGGCTTGAGAAGAATGTCAGGCAAAGCCGATTTAAGAACTTAGGAGAGCTTCAAAAGGAGTGGACTGAAACTGGAGTCAGTGCATCAAGAGCCACCGCACACAGACGTCTTCAGGAAATGGGCTACAACACTCACATTCCACGTACCAAGCCACTTCTGAACCAAGGACAACGTCAGAAGCATCTTACCTGGACTAAGGAGAAAAAGAACTGGACTGTTGCTCAGTGGTCCAAAGTCCTCTTTTCAGATGAAAATAAATTTTGCATTTCATTGGAAATCAAGGTCCCAGAGTCTGGAGGAAGAGTGGAGAGGCACAGAAACCATGTTGCTTGAAGTCCAGTGTGAAGTTTCCACAGTCAGTGATGATTTGGGCTGCCATGTCATCTGCTGGTGTTGGTCCACTGTGTTTTCTGAAGTCCACAGTCAACGCAGCCATCTACCAGGAAATTTTAGAGCACTTCATGCTTCCTTCTGCTGACAAGCTTTATGGAGATGCTGATTTCATTTTCCAGCAGGACTTGGCACCTGCCCACACTGCCAAAGGTACCAAAAAGGTTACTGTGCTTGACTGGCCATCAAACTCGCCTGACCTGAACCCCATAGAGAATCTATGGGGTATTGTCAAGAGAAAGATGAGAGACACCAGACCCAATAATGCAGATGACCTGAAGGCCGCTATCAAAGCAACCTGGGCTTCCATTACACCTGAGCAGTGCCACAGGCTGATTGCCTCCATGCCATGCCGAATTGATGCAGTAATTCATGCAAAAGGAGGCCCAACCAAGTATTGAGTGCATAGAAATGAACATACTTTTCAGAAGCCTGACATTTCTGTTTAAAATATCCTTTTTTTTATTGATCTTATGAAGTATTCTAATTTTTTGAGATAGTGAATTGGTGGGTTTTTGTTAAATGTGAGCCAAAATCATCACAATTAAAAGAACCAAAGACTTAAAGTACTTCAGTCTGTGTGCATTGAATTTATTCAATACACGAGTTCCACAATTTGAGTTGAATTACTGAAATAAATGAACTTTTCCACGACATTCTAATTTATTGAGATGCACCTGTATGTGATGGTGCAGTTAACCCACACGAACAAAAACAGATTTCATGCAGAGAATGTACACACACACACACACACATTCAATGTTTGTGTTGAAAATAATGCAAGTTAAATGATTAATTAATCCAATCTATGCAAAGTACAAAATGATTGTCAGGCTCTTGTGCAGTGCCACATTTAATACCATCTTTATTAGGGCACAGGGTATTGCGCACGCTTTTGGAAATCATGCTTAATGTTTTCAGTATTTATTTCCAGTTTAATTTATTTCCAGTTGACCCGCTTTACTCTTTCTTCACCTCTGTTCATATGACCCCGCTGAAGATCATAATTAGGTGTGTGCATTGATTGTTGATCAACTGCTCCATCTCTGTTGCCAGGGACGACTGTTGTTGGGACAATGGCAGCCCACCACATTCCCCCAATCTCTCCCCCAAGTCTCTAGCTGGTTCCCAAAGTCTACATTGGGTTTGTCCTCCTCTGATAACAGAGCAGGGGGTAATGCGACCCACCACTTCAAGAGGTCTCCCTGGTTGGCACAGCCGGTAGTTCACAGGGCCAACCCACTCAATGACAGTGTAGGGACCCTTCCTGGAGGCAAGGAACTTGCAAGCTTTGTCTGTAACCAAGTCGAGGACCTTGTCTCCAGGTTGGAATACGCAGGGTTGCGCCGGCCAGTCATACAGGATTGTTGGGCACACTGGGACTCGAGCAGATGTTCCTTTACACATTACATTGTTGATTCTCTCTCCCATGCTGCACACATGCTCGTTGATGGAGCAATGGGGAGAGGGCTGTTGTTCCCAGTAGTCGTTGAGTAGTCCTCGAGGTCTAGTAGTCCTCTAGGCTAGCACCCAAAGAGCAATTCAAAGGGGGTGAAATCAGTGGAAGCTTCTCCTATCCCAAAGAGGACGTAAGGCAGCATCTGTTTCCAGTCGCGCCCATCCTCAGTGCCTCAGCATCCGTCTGATTAAAATTCTCCACTAATCTGTCAGTCTGGGGGTTGTAGACTGAGGTTTGAATATGTTTTAACTTCATCAATTTTCAAAGGTCAGCCATTATCTGGGAGATGAAGGGGAGTCCCTTGGCCCATCAGGAGCTGGACGATGGCTGCAGTGGTCACTCTTTTGAGTCGGATGGCCTCTGGGTAGTGTGTGGCATAGTCGACAATTACTAGAATGTGCTTGTGGCCCCAAGCCAACTTAGGCAGCGGCTCTACTAGATCTATCCCGATCTGTGTGAAAGGCACCTCAATGACAGCAAGTGGCACCAGGGGAGCTGGGCCTAGCTTCTGAGGGGAGGTTCTCTGACACACCTTTGGGTGTGTGTGCACCAAAGAAATCACCATGTTAGTTTTCCCTTTTGGCAGGACAAGGAGCTTCTTTTCTTTTCCTTGCCTGGTTGCCTCACAATACAAAAAGCTGTTCTTTATCACAAAGCTATTATTTCTTAGCACCCTGATGAAACATATCAATTCACAAAATTAACAGAATGCATAATTGATATAAAAAAAAACTAGTATATAAAAAACAAGTCTTTGTTGTTAGTTAGGAACCTGGATGTGCTCTTTAATACCAGTCTTTCATTTGAAAGCCACATTTCTAGCATCTGTATATGGGTGTTTCTGCAATTATGGGCACTTTTGACTCTCCCAATTTAAAAAAAAACAAAAACAAAAAAAAAAACATCAACCTCTATGAATTTCAATTTTAACCATCACAGTCTGTAATACATATAAAAATGTACACAAAATTGAATGTAGACGTTAAGATTTTAATCTGGAACATGTTTATTTTTTTTATGGTTTTCATCTCTTCTTCTTATAAAATGTCCTTACTGCAACATTACAATAAAGGTAATTTTATGCACTTTTCTTATTTAATTTCTATAAAAATGTAATATATTTACATAGTTACTTTCAAGATTTGTCCATTTTTGTAAATACAGATATTAAAAAATAATTTAAAATTAATTAATTTAAGATTTTATGATATTCTTTATGCCATGGAAAATTTTGATGCTAACCTTAGATATCAATCGTTTTAATACACGCCAAAGATACAATATTTCGTTTTTTATGACACATATTGTCATTTTAATGTGTAAATCATCTCTACTGAAGGGTTAAAATAATTTTTGCAAACAACAGTCTGATTAATAATTAAAATAAATCATTGCTGCGTTAATGATAGTTTGTGTCAGTAAGGACACATTGTTAATGACACATGTTAATAATGTAACCTTAACAATAGGTTACTGTAGAGAAAAACAGTAAAAGACAAAAACGGAAGGTATTTTGTCAAAGAGGTATTGCAGGAAAAACAATGAAAAACAATATTCCCCATCAAGCTGGTTTCAACTTTCTCAAATAGCATTTGACAGCCTTGTTGGCTATGTCTTTGAGTTGATATGCCTTTCCTGAAGAAAAGCTTTAACACTCTTTGCTCTGTGGCAAGATGCATTATCATCCTGAAAAATTATTTCATCATCACCAAACCTATTTTCTATCAATGGAATGAGAAAAGTGTCCACAATTTCAATGTACACCAGTGCATTTACTGTTGAGGTAATGATTGTCATCTCCCCTGGTCCTTTACCTGACATGCAGCCCCATATCATAAATGAGTTGGAAAATTTGATTGTTTTCTTCAAGCAGTCATCTTTATGTTTCATTAGAACGGCACCTGACAAAAGTTCCAGCGTAATCTCCTTGGCTAATGCAGATTCGCGATTCTTCAATGAATAACACTTTCATCCAATCATCCAGAATCCATGATTGCTTCTCTTTATCCCACTGTAACCTTGTTTTCTTTTGTTTAAGTGTTAGTACTCATTTTCATTTGGCTTTTCTATATGTAAGCTCAGTAAGCTCTATATGTAAGTTCAAGCTGTTTTTTTACTGTTCTGTCCCAAAAATTGGCTCCTGATTCTGTCTGTTTTTCTTTTGTTTTGTTGTGCGTTTTCTATTGTAAAGGCATATTGCTTTGAGATTTCTATCTTGACGCTTTGACGTCTTCCTTGGTCTGCCCGTATGTCTTGCTTTATAACCTTCCCATTTAGTTTATACTTGCACCACATTTTAGACACAGCTGACTGGGAGCAACCAACTTCTTTGGCCATACTCCGTATTGAAATTCCTTGTTAAAGGAGTTTTATAATCCTTTCCATTGTTTCAACTGAGAACTCTCTTCTTGGGGCCATATTTCATTTCAATTAGCCAAGTCAAACAACCCATTAAGGTGCAAGCACTCCCTTTTAACTACTGACTAATTAGCATTTTTAGTCCCAGTATTTGTTTAAAATGGAAATTAACAGATGATTCCATATTTTTTTCCTCAACACTGAGTGATTCCATACTTTTTTCCTCTACTTGCTCTGGAAAAAGACACGCCATTAATAATAATAACAAAAGTGGATTTGTTTGAGGTATGTTTCCTGAAGCCAGAATGTTAAGCTATTGAACAAAACTTTTTTTGTGTCATATCTGTGATTTGTTTATTTGCTATAAAGTAAAAAATCTGAGTGAACATCCTCTAAGTGTGGGTGATTCCATAATTTTTGCCAGGGGTTGTATAAATGCTTCATAATTTTTCATTAAACCATATTATTCATTCATTATTTTTTAAGTCAAGGTGTGTAATGACAATGTATTTATATTTATGAAGATTCAGATGACAAATTTTAACAAACCTTAAATTTTAAACCTTAAATTTCATTATTGGGACTTAAAAGTGCCCGTAGTTACAGAACCACCCATATACACATTATCACATTTCTATAATTCACATCCATTAAAAGATTGTTAGGCTGCATAAATTAGGTCATCCGGAACAGGGAACACTTTCCATAACACTTGATGTACTTGTTACATTGTAAGAAGAAGGACATCTATGCAAATATTAGTCTCTCTGTTTATTCCTAGGTTACCGTAGTCAACCACATCCGGTCCATGTCCAGATCAGACGGTGGACCTGCACCTAGACATGACCACAACGCAACCCTGAATGTCAGCAGAAATACGTTCAACTAGACAATCTCCTGAGAAGGCCTCATTGACATGACAGCCATCAGCACAGATCCTCAGCAAAGACCACAAGAACCAGACAAGTCCTCTGCACAGACCTATGAACAGCTTCATCTCCATACTGACGTGATAAATCCAATCTTCAAGCAAAAGGAACTGGATGAAATATTTGAATGGTACCGATCCACAATCTGATTTCTGGCTTGATGCAGCATGAATCAGTGTGGTGTAATCTGCGGCGTTGTTGAGCAGGATGGAATAATACACCAGCTGCAGCTGGAGTGTTGTTGCTCTTAAGCTTCCACATGAGAGTGCAGGAGAAAGTGGACTGAAGACAACAAACTTCAGCCAGAGAAGTAAAGAATGATTCTTTCAATGTTTCTTGGTTCCTTCTCATTAAACATTTTCTGTAAGGGGAAAGGAAAAACAGAAGACACACAGGTGTTAGTGATTGTCTAGGAGAGCAAACTCAGCCTTCCTCTTTGTCCACTCAGCCACTCTTTGTTATATGGCCCCGCTGACAAGTGGAAGACCGTTGTCAGGTGTGTGTTGATTGCTGATCAGCTCTGTGCTCTGTGTTTTCTCTGTTTTTTTATTTCAGAAATCAGGGGCCCGTTCTTTGTACGTGGATTACTCAGTTATCTGGATTTTACTGTTGACGATTTGACATTATCCAGGATTTTTGGGTTCTTCGAAGCTCATCCCGGAGTTGCTGTCATAGCAACATGTCCTTAAGCTCAAACCTGCTCGGGAGCAGGTTTATTTCATGTAAACAGGATTAGATTATATCTTTTTTAAGTGGAGGTAATACTTAAAGTCTGTCCCAGCCACTGCTACTTTCTGATAAGAGTACCCTATTGAACCAGGGACAATAATAATTTAAAATAATAATAATAATATTAATAATAATTTTAAAATTAATGGGTAACACTTTACAATAAGGTTCATTAGTTAAACATTAGTTAATGTATTAACATGAACTAACCATAAGCAATACATTTGTTACTGTATTTACTAATCTTCGTTAACGTTAGTTAATGAAAATACAGTTGTTCATTGTTTGTTCATGTTAGTTCACAGTGCAATAACTAATGTTAACAAGATTTTAATAATGTATTAGTATATGTTGAAATTAACATTAACAAAGATTAATAAATGCTGTATAAGTACAGTTCATTATTAGTTCATGTTAACTGATGTAGATGACTAATGTTAACTAATGAGCCTTATTGTGAAGTGTTACCAATTAATTTGTAAATAATATTATAATGTTGTGTAGTCTATCATAATATAGACACAGCCAGTTTTACTCATTGAGAGATTTATTCATGATGGAATAATTACCTAGAAATTTTATTAGGTTCTTACACACATGATGTACTGTTAAATACAGCTTAGCTAGATTAGGTACAGAAATTGAATAAAGTATTCAAAACAAATGTAAAATACCACTGCATAGTCTTCACTGTATAAATTACACAGTCTTCACTTTATAAATTAAACATGGATGAAATATAAAGTTACAAACGTTATTCAGTCAAAACCACTGAGTGATTTTTTGCAGCAAGTCTGTTGTTTGATTAACATTAAAAACACATGCAGCAGCAGCAGGAATATTAGGTTGCTGTCACTTTAAGAGCTAATGCACTGATCCAATATACTGATATTACACATGCATTTTCTTTCACTCACTTAAGATATAACTGGCTATCACTGTAAAACTTTTCGCTGTAAATTTACAGAAAATACTGGCAGCTGGGTTGCCAGCCACTTACTGTATTTTTACAGGACTACTTCTGTAAACAACATTTACAGTATAGTACTGTAATTACCAAATACAGTATCCTGCTGTGATATTACGTACTTTTACAGTATTATACTGTTTATCTACAGCTATTAACTGCATTTATACAGCTTTTCATAATGCACTTATATTTGTCATTAAATAATTAAAATTATACTTTTGTTATTATGTTATGGCAAAGGAAATGGAAAGCAACATACTCTGAGTTTTAAAACTTTTATTATTTTTTTTTTTTCGGAAAAAAGCAGAAAATTGCAACGTTGAAAGGTCAACATTTTAAATGCACTCAACAGTTATCAATGAACAATACAGCAATCTTATTTACTTTTAACATTTTTCCAAATGTGGAGTAAAAACAAATAGTAGGCCTTACAGGTTTTTCAGTACTGCTCCTTTTTTGCACAGTGTTGCCAGTCTTGGAAGTCACTTTCCCTTCTTGTTTCTTGAGCCGTGTTCATGGTTGATGTGAAAGTGCCTAAAAAAGCAGAAAAGAAAGAGAGAAAAAAGGAGAGAGAGAAAACAGTAATGAATATTGTGAATATATGCACCATAGCATTTTTGTGAACACAAGGACTAACAGCCTAAGCATTTGATTGCAGTAAGTTAAAATGTCCAATTAACACTTCAGAAAAGATGCAACTAAAAAATAATGCTTATAATTGTATTCAATGAAATCGACTATATGAATGGACTATATGCACAACTGCTTCTGCGTTGTACGTCGTACTACATCTCGGTAGTTTCTGGTAAAAGCATTCAGCTCACCTACATACACTACTAACCTGCTGCAGTCCAGTGCTCGTCTTCTCATTAACTGTTTTTCTCTTACTGTTTTTCTCATATTTTATACCTGTTGAATTTACATTTTAAATTAATTTGATAAAGTAAGGATAAATACAAGCTTGTGTGTGTTGGTGCTCTTATCCCAGTCTTTTAAAATAGTTAAATAAATAAGTGGTACCTGCCTCAAGACATTTAGCAATGTTAAATATTTAAATGAATCTTTAAGGGTTAGTTTACCCAAAAATTTAATTTCTGTAGTTAATTACTTGCCCTTGTGTCGTTCCACACCCATAAGACCTTTGTTCATCTTTGGAACACAAATGGAGATATTTTTTGATGAAATCTGAGAGCTTTCTGTTCCTCCATAGGCAGCAGCACAACTTACACATTCAAGGTCAAAAATGGTAGGAAACACATTGTTAATTAATCCATGTGTCTCTGTGACGTGAAAGAAAGCTCTTGCATCAAAAATATCTTAATTTGTGTTCTGAAGATGAGCGAAGGTCTTACGGGTGTGGAACGACATGAGGGTGAGTAATTAATGACAGAAATTTCATTTTTGGGTGAACTAACCCTTTAAACAGTAACGCACTGACAGCGGACTGACAAATATACTTTGAATATTAAGAATTTGAATACTAAGAATTGTGTGAATTACATACAGTGAAATGATTGTCAATGAAAAATAGGGATTAAAATATTTAATAAAAATAAATGAAGGTTTGTTCTGATCTTATTCATCAGGTCTCACACACACTGCAGCATCGATAAGCGGAAATAGGCAAGTTGTATTATTTCAAAACGTAAGTGTGTTACAAGCCTCAGTGCAAGTAGTCCATTCTTTGCCATAAACCTGATTACATCACATGTGAAATTAGGTGCAATACTTACATTAAGAAAACCATATTTTACAGAAGGTTATTTTCCCCCCTTCCTGGTTCTTAAGCCATGTTTAGGGTATATGTCAAAGAGCCTAAAAGCAGAAAAACAAAGAGAGAGAGAGAGAGAGAGAGAGAGAGAGAGAGAGAGAGAGAGAAAAGAGAAAGAGATAAGTGAATATTGTGCATTCATTCACCATAGCATTTTTGTGAACACAAGGACTCACAGCTAAGCATATGATCTCAGTAATGTGTCCTGTTACACTTCAGAAAAGATGCATCTTAAAATAATACTTGAAATACACTTACGTAAACAATGGAGCTACATCAGATGATTCAGCCTGAAACAAGAAAAAAAATGCAAAAAAACAAAACAGTTTAAAAATCAGGTTTTAAGAATAACATATGCTAAGGTTTGTCTATAACATGAAACAGTGTTACTGCGTGAAGCGCTGAGAACAGAGTAACGTTAACCGTTTGCTCACGAGAAACAAAAGTTTAACATTTCAAGATCAAACCATTCATGACAAAGTTGAAACGCGAACGAAAAGCTCCAGAAAAGACTGACTTACCGTATTCTCAGCCAAACAGTCGTTATCCGTCTTCTCGACAGGCACAAACGTTTTGATTAATCAGGCGGAAAATAACATCTCCGTCTTCTCAGCAGCACCGTCCAGTCATCCCGCGTCTCAGGCAAACTGACGCTTCAAAAGCTTAAAACTGCACACTATACTCACTCAAATATCGTTTAATGATAACATTAAACCCTGAAGAGTCGACGTGAAACACTAAAAGCGTTGGGAGAGAAGCTAAAATGTATGCCTGGCCTAGAAATTTGAAATGAGCGCCGGAAAAAAAAAAAAAAAAAAAAAAAGAATCCATCCCATAATGCAATGCCTCTACAGTATTGACACTGTATTACGAGTGAAACGGGCTGAAAACAGAAAACTACTGTATATTTACAGACATTCTGTGAAATATACAGCATGTTACTGTTTTATGAAAATACAGTATAATACTGTTAGAAATTACCTGTAAAGTTTTACAGTGGTTACTCGCCAAGATGGGCATTTTGACATAATTTTTTGTGAAATTGTCCGTTCAAATGAAAGACGTGAAAGAGAGCGCAATGCAGTACTCACGTGCTGTCAGACATGGCTTTCTGGGTGCGTGTATTGGATGTGCAGTTTGCGCACACAAAAGTTCTCACAAAGCGCGCAGGAGTTATCTTTCATTTGAATGTTTAAATTGGCAAAGATTTACTCACATTGTAGAGGGTTGGTCTGTCAAATGTGTAAATGTAAAATGTACAGATTACTAGTTAGCATAACAAAGACAGCCTATACAAAACAAGTCATCTTAAATACAGCTAGTATGTATGATCAGTACACTGGATAATTAGCAGTGTCATTGAAGCCCTATAGACCATAAGCCCTCTTAAAGGGATACTTGAAGTCTTTTGAAGTTGGCTGGCAGATTATGGGATCGTAGGATGTGGTGAAGCCACAGCAGGGAAATGATGATGACCTCAACAGAGTTTCCATTCAGTGCCTGTGTAACAGCTGAAAGAAGGCAGTGAATGTCTGCTGTGTAGCATTGATGCACACTGATTGACTAGCAGTGAAAGGATGTGGTCATCACTTAAGAGGTTTACAGTCCTGTGGGGTCACTGTTATCCAAAATCAAAGAAAGCAACTGAGTCGGCTGTTGCAAACATTCATATTATTAAGTGCACTCATGAATCATGTGCATGAATAAAGATTGCATATGGACTTGCATATGATCTGGTGTAGCAGTCAATGCTAAAGTCAGGAGATAATATCTCAGTCTGTTAGGTGCAAGACAAGATGCATTTCTAGCCTAGTCCAGGATATCCTCTAATCTCGAGAAGTAAATCTTAAGATGGGGCATTCAAGTGTTGTGATGGAATGAATCCTGGTTGGGTAGCCCATGTCCTCAAATGTAATTTAATCAGCTGCCACAGTCATTGTTGGAATCAGAGGCTGTTGCTGGAGGAAACGTTCCATGCCATTATCTGTCTGAGCGATTCATGCAAATGGTCTGCCATAGATCTCCAAGAATGCTATGTACAATACATGAAGACGGTGAACTCTTAGTCCCCTTATTTATTAAGTGGTAAAGATGGCAGAAGATAAAATATAAGTGAAATCATGTGATTTCTGTGATAATCTAAACAGCAAAGTACTGTTGTGAATTGTAGATTTCATGTACCTCCAATGCTCAGGTTACGCTACAAGAGACCCTCACAATTTTCAAGCACTAACACCCCATAGTTCATACTATAAATTGCACAGATGAAGGAAGGGAAAAAGATGCAGTTCTTCTGTTCAGCCCTGTTTTGACCTGCCGGTAAATTTGCTCCCCAGCATGGGAAACAAACTCAATAAAGCCCACTAAGCTTGAACCCAGCCTTGTGTGTGGCTGCTGTATCTCAGGGGTCCTGACGAGTATGTGGGTCTGTGGAAAAGTAATTCAACGCCACGGGCTTGTGTTGTGTTCTGCTAGCCCCGCTCCTCTATAATGAGCTTAAGATTAAACCAGCCCAAGTTGACATGTGAAACAGGCATTACTGGCAAGCTCCAGACTTATTTAGACTCATTATTAAAACATATCGCCCAAAGCTGGAATAATCGAGGATAGAACATAAAAATCATGTTCCTTCTCTATTTTTCTCTTTTCCTGGTTGAAAGTGAGCATGGAGTCTATGGAAAATCTAGATGTAGTTTTAGGATGATGTATGATGCTTCACTTAAACGTCACAATTTGCCACTGATGTATTTGTGTTAGAATCTTAATTTACAAATACTTTGCTTTTTCCTTTATTTATTTTTTTCCTCTTTTGTTAGCTCAGAGTGAAATCTGGTAACAAAAATAATTTATTCCTCATATGTAGTAGCAGGTAAATTCAGAAAACTGTGTAATTTTTTTTTTGTTTTGTTTTTTTTTGTTTTTATGCTTTCCATCATAAGTCATTAACAAATATAGTGGAGAACGGGGCTATTTCCAGCTGTGAATATTTCTCAGGGTTTTTTTTTTTTTTTTTTTTTCCCAGTCAATTTCTACATAGATAAGATATTTTTGGTCTTGACTAAAAGCCATTGAACATTTATTTTATTGCCCAGGTTTTTTTTTTTTTTTCATTTAACACTCGTTTGTGTCAAAAAAAAAAAAAAAAAAAAAAAAAAAAAAAATCTTCTGCAGAATACAAAGCAATATAAAAACAGGTTTCCATCCAACTATTTTGATACATATTTTGAAAGAATGTTTAATAAATCTTAGATGGAAATGCTTTAAATGTGAATAAACTCATATAAACATTTAATGCTGTAGGCAGAGGTGGACTACTTCGAGTTTTGCATTAGTTAATATTGTATGTGGAGTTATGAAAAGAGTTTATTTGCATAATTGATGACATTTGGCTGCAAATACTCGCGCTTCTTCAAACGTGGCTTCAGACAAACGTGCTTCACCCACAACTGGCCGTTGAGTCATCACAATGCTAGAAGTCTTTTAAGCGCAGGCGCTCCCATGAAATATGTCAGTCTGTTTTGTGTTCACTTGTTACCTACAAGATGTATTACAGAAATGTGTTAATATTGAAATTTTAGTTTGGAGGGAAAATTCACAAACAATAAAAAACTGTAAACATGAAATCAATACACAAGACCACTGCTAGAGTAAACAAGTATTTGTGTAGGTGGACTGCAGTTTAAATTGATTTTTTTTTTTTTTTTTTTTTTTTTTTTACAGTAGTTACTGAGATACAGTATAGTGACAACTAGCCCCAGTCTCCCAGATACACCAGTGCTTAAAAGATCAGTAATTTGTGTGCATTCAAATATGAATGTAGATATCAAGTTTCATGCAACTAATCTTCATGCACTTGTTAAAGTTTAAAGGAACACTCCACTTTTTTTGAAAATAGGCTCATTTTCCAACTCCCCTAGAGTTAAACAGTTGAGTTTTACCGTTTTCGAATCCATTCAGCCGATCGCTGGGTTTGGCAGTACCACTTTTGGCATAGCTTAGCATAGTTCATTGAATCTGATTAGACCGTTAGCATCTCGCTCAAAAATGACCAAAGAGTTTTGATATTTTTCCTATTTAAAACTTGACTCTTCTGTAGTTAAATCGTGTACTAAGACCGATGGAAACATTGTAGCCTAGAAAATCGCAACTTTTCATTTTCCGTCGGTCTTAGTACACGATGTAACTCTAGGGGAGGTGGAAAATGAGCCTATTTTCAAAAAAAGTGGAGTGTTCCTTTAAGTTCACAGATTTTCAACCTTTGTAATGTTACAATGTCAGTAGTATATGCAAATGAACAATGTTTACTCGTTCTCCTTGTTCTCTGGACCAAAAAATTCAAGTTTATTTGATACCAGGGCTTTTGTGAAAATTACAGACTGTACTTTTGCATTTTTGTATCCCCGCCAAGGGACAGTCTGATCAACAGAAGGTTATTAACAAAACAGTTATTGTATAAATCACTGAAAATCACTTTGTGTATACTTTTTAAACAGCATTATGATAAAAATGTAACACAATAACAGCCTTTGTACCTGTAAGCCATGTTTTGCTTCAGGGGGTTGGGGAGGAAATCCTACCCATTAATTTTATTCCCAATGAACTGATGGAAGGGCAGTTTATTTCAGTTTTCCCCCTCAATTTGGGCTCAAATATTGTGTTTGTAGTCATCTAGTTTGAAACTGAGACTACAAACATGGAGTTTTTTCAGGTTTTCCATAGCAAATTTCTCTCCATATTTACATTTCTTTGCAGCCTTTAGCTACTGCCTACATTGCTCTGGATCCTTCACTGGAAATCGAAAGTAATTCACACCCTGTAAAGGTTTACTCTTTGAATTCTTGCACCCAGGAACAATACAAGTCAACACCATTGTGACTAAAAGTTTGCTAAGAAGTATTTCCTACTCAAGCAACAAAGCGGTATTTCTATCAATTGTTTCTGCTTCTTCTTCACACCTGTGTTTTATTTATTTTTGGTGTTTTTGGCTTTACTATGACAGTAAGCAGACAGGAAGCGAAGTGGGAGAGAAAGAGGGGGACAGGATCGGGAAAGGTCTGCGAGCCAGGACTTGAACTTGGGTCGCCCGTAGTGCAATGGCGCAATATGTCGGCGCGCTGCCCACAAGGCTATCGGTGCCGACATCTTAACCTATATTTTAGTAGTGAAAACTTAGCTAGCTATAACTAACTAATTCAGCAAATGGTAATTGGTAACACAATGCTTTGATAACATTAGCATAGCATAACAATTGCTGAAAGAGTACGGCAATATAGAATATTTATGAAATATCTGTTCTCAAACTAAACCCATGCTCCACTCGTCACCATGGTGGCGAGTGGAGCAATGGCCCATACTTAAATTGTATCAGTTTTGTGAACTCAAAAGAAAAAGACAGTTCTAAATACTCATAAAAATTAATTTGATTGAACTAATTTGTTTAATTTGTCAGGGTTCTCCTCTGACAGTTCAGTCTGTTATGTCTTTGTTCAATGTGTCTTTGTTTGTGTTGTGCTTGAGCACATGGTTCTGTCTGTGGTTGTGTTGGCCATGTGCTCCTCTGTTCCTGCCTCCTTGTTTCCAATTACCACGCCCTCTTGCTTAGTCGTTGATCAGTCCTTGTTTGTCTGAGTGTGCTCACCTGTTCCTTATGTTCTCTGCTCCCTTTCTTGTTGAGTCCTTGTTAGTCTGAGTGTTGTCACCTGTTCTTCATGTTCTTAGCTCTCTTTATAATGTGCTCTCTTTCCCTCATGTGTTGCCAGTTCGTTATTCTTTATACTTTGTACTAGATATCTTGTTGCTAAAGTCTGTCGTGTTTATTGTAGAAGTTACTTATAGCTTTTATAATTCTAGTCGTGTCCTGATCAGCCTTGTTCCTGACCATCTGCTGTTGTCATGCTGTGTCTCAAGTTTTGTCCTGTCCAGCAAGCTGAGCTTCCCTGGCCGCTCTCTCTGTCTTCCAAGCAGCAAGACCTGTGCAGTGCCTGTGAGACGACAAGTGACTATCTTGAGCTGAGGTGTTCCCGCCTGGGCTACGTTGTTTCTCTCTGGTCTTGCACTGCCTAAACATCTCTGTTCCCCTACCTACTGTCATCCTGGGTTGGACTCAGCAGCCACTCTCTCTCTCAGCCTGCCTGTCATCGTGCCTCATCCCTACCTACTGTTTGGACTGTGTTCACCACCTCTCTCTCAATATCTTGTCTAACGTCTTGTCTTGTCAATAAACCTGTCAACACTCATCCTGCTTTTGAGTCCTCCCTCATAGATCCCCTGACATAATTTGACTTTGCCTACTCAAGCCAATTAATTATTTTGAGCGTTAGGGTTTACAGTGCACCACAACGCATGCGTGTTGTGCTGACACAGGAGCCGGCGTTCTGACGTAGAACCCGGAAGCACTGCACTGTTTACAATGTGAAAATCATTGGCGAGTGACACGGAAGAGAAGAAATTGTTGAATAAAGTTATTTATTCATTTTGTGCACACAAAAAAAAATCTTGTTGCTTCATAAAATTAAGGTTGAACCACTGTAGTCAGAATTGACTATTTTTAACTTAAAAATAATCAATGTGACAACAGTGGTTCAACCTTAACGATGTCTTTACTACCTTTCTGGGCCTTGAAAGTGGTAATTAAGTTGCTTTCTATGGGGGATAATGCCAAGTGCATTATGGGTCTCAAGGTTTTCCTACCTATTTGGCAAAAGGGAAGGCAACAGCACTTTTTCTGTTTTTCTAGTGGTAGCACCGATTTAAAAAATGTTTTGCCTTTCTACCGTATTGGCAAGCAAGTTTTATTTAAAGACCATTTTGCCATTGGTTAATTACCCCTTTAAGCCTTATATAATGTTATATCTGTTCAAGACTTATTAATGAAAGTTATTACAGAGTGTGACTGTACTTTTCATATTAAGACAGGCTTTTACGGAGAGAGATTTTTAGAGAGTGCTACATTATAATTTACGTGGTGCTTTGTTTTCATTGTCACTTCCCATGAGCCCGACACTCTCACTGTCCTTTGTTTTGATCAATAGTGTGAAGGTGACGTTTCCACTGGTAAGACAGCAGGTTTCCTTCCTTGGCTCTGGTCAGGCCATAACTCACTGTCATAATGAATATCTCCAGGAGGGGCCGATAGGGGCAAGATTAATGATTCTCATTGCTTATAGTGCAAGTTCCTTACACCTATGGATGCAGATTAAAGTACAGCGATGAAAGGTTCAATAACAGAGTTCATGTGTGACTCCCACCGAGGGCTGCTGTCACTAGGACTCATACTGCTATACAGTACGCTGATTTCCTGACTGTCTAAAGTGTGTTAGATAAAGCCTCCTTTAGAATCACTGATGTAGTGTCAGAGAATTTATTTATTAATAGTGTTGTCAGTTTGACTAGTAAACCATCAGTAAACCATTGGGGTGCATGAGAAAACATACTATAAGGCATTGTGCAGAAAAGGTTTTTGAATAACCTTGGACTTTGCTTGAGGGGAGACAAGTTAGCTTGTCTGATCATTACATGGCGGCTGGTGATTACTGTGTTTGAGCGATAGCGCTGTATGTTCTCCAGTCTTTCTGATTTACACCTCTGACACTAATTATTAATTCCTTTGACTTCATTGTACAGACTTCATTCAGCACCTCTGTTTGTAGACCAGTCTCTTTTTTTTTTCTTGCATCTATTTGTATATTGACATTGTCATTGTCTTTCTTACATGTTGATATTCCCGTGAGAGGCAGAACTGTGTTACACAGAATTAAATCCTAAAAATTTTACTTTTAATCTTCAACACTATTCTTCTGGTGCTTTGCAAGTACTTAAGCAAATCTAGTAAGAATTATGGGACATTGTACACTCTTCAAAATAAAGGTTCCCAAAGGGGGTTTTCACAGTGATGCCATAGAAGAACCATTTTGGTTCCTCAAAAAAACATTTCAGTGTACAGTTTTTAAAACAACCATTTTTTTCCCCCTTCATACTCTCTATTCTTTCCCCAGTGTAGATTTGTAGCATGCCAAAGCATCTTACCTACAGATAAAGTACAACCTCCACAGTCTAGAATCAGTGAGAATATGGAGTGTCCTGGTGTAAGTAATAGTGTTGTTACTGGCATTTCAGACACACTGTTGCCCAAGCTGAACCCTTAAGTCAAGTCAAGTCACCTTTATTTATATAGCGCTTTTTACAATGTAGATTGTGTCAAAGCAGCTTTACATTGATAACTGGTACATTATTTGGCTGCACAGCAGCTCTTAAAGAATGTCAATGCAGGCAGATCAAAGCACTGTTGAATATCAAATGTCGAGTCAAATGTCAAGTGTCCCCAACTAAGCAAGCCAAAGGCGACAGCGGCAAGGAACCCAAACTCCATCAGGTGACATCAGGTGGCAGACAAGTGGCAAATAGGTGTTTAAATGGAGAAAAAAACCTTGGGAGAAACCAGGCTTAGTCGGGGGGCCAGTTCTCCTCTGGCCAACAGTGCTTTGTTACGATTCAGGTAGCTATCATAAGTCCGACAGGATCGCAACATTCAAAGTATTTATTCCAGTTCCATCCAATTGAGGATCGTATTCATCACGCCGGTATGGACGGTTGTTGAGGAACTGTGTCGTAGCTGTCGTGTCGATGAGGCCCTCACAGTGGATGATCTAGTTGACTCAATCTCTGCTGATACTTCAGGGCTGCATTGTGGTCGTGTCAAGGCGCAGGTCCTTGGTCTCACCTGGATACGGCCCGGATCCGGTTGACTACGGTGAACTACGGTCTGCTTCCCGAACAATGCTAGGAAGATTGTTCCAGAGTTTAGGTGCCAAATAGGAGAAGGATCTACCGCCTGCGGTTGATTTTGATATTCTAGGTATTATCAGCTGGCCTGAATTCTGAGATCGCAATAGACATGAAGGACTATAATGAATTAGGAGCTCGCTCAGGTACTGGGGAGCTAAACCATTTAGTGCTTTGTAAGTAATTAGCAAGATTTTAAAATCTATACAATGTTTAACAGGAAGCCAATGCAGTGTTGACAGAACTGGGCTAATATGGTCATACTTCCTAGTTCTAGTAAGAACTCTAGCTGCTGCATTTTGTACGAGCTGTAGTTTATTTATCAGGCGAGCAGAACAACCACCCAGTAGAGCGTTACAGTAATCTAGCCTTGAGGTCATGAACGCATGAACTAACTGTTCTGCATTTTTCATTGAGAGCATATGTCGTAGTTTAGATATATTTTTAAGATGGAAGAATGCGGTTTTACAGATGCTAGTAACATGGCCTTCAAATGAAAGATTGGTATCAAAGAGCACACCCAGGTTCCTAACTGACGACGAAGACTTAACAGAGCAGCCATCAAGTGTTAGACAATATTCTAGGTTATTACGTGAAGAAGTTTTTGGTCCAAAAATTAGAATCTCTGTTTTTTCTGAATTTAGTAGTAGGAAATTACTGGTCATCCAATTTTTTATATCAGCTATGCATTCTGTTAATTTTGTGAATTGGTAAGTTTTGTCAGGGCGCGAAGAAATATAAAGCTGAGTATCATCAGCGTAACAGTGAAAACTAACGCCATGCTTCCTAATGATATCTCCCAAGGGTAGCATGTACAGAGTGAACAGCAACGGTCCTAGTACTGAGCCTTGCGGTACTCCATATTGAACTTGTGATCGATATGACATCTCTTCGTTTACTACTACAAACTGATAACGGTCAGATAAGTATGATTTGAACCATGACAATGCAATTCCACTAATGCCAACATAATTTTCGAGTCTATTTAAAAGAATATTGTGATCAATAGTGTCAAATGCAGCACTAAGATCCAGTAACACTAATAGAGAGATACAACCACGATCTGATGATAAGAGCAAATCATTAGTAACTCTAATGAGAGCAGTCTCAGTACTATGGTACGGTCTAAATCCTGACTGGAAATCCTCACAGATACTATTTCTTTCTAAAAAGGAACATAGTTGTGATGATACTACC
Organism: Mylopharyngodon piceus; assembly: GCA_039654765.1. NCBI lineage: Eukaryota > Metazoa > Chordata > Actinopteri > Cypriniformes > Xenocyprididae > Mylopharyngodon > Mylopharyngodon piceus. The sequence goes on from CM077445.1 coordinate 6,842,227, forward strand.
TTTTCTAGTATTTTTGACAGAAAAGTGAGATTTGAGATCGGCCTGTAATTGACTAATTCTCTAGGATCAAGTTGTGGTTTTTTAATAAGAGGTTTAATAATAGCCAGCTTAAAAGTTTTTGGTACGTGTCCTAGTGATAAAGATGAATTGACGATATTAAGAAGAGGATCTATAACCTCTGGAAGCATTTCTTTCAATAGCTTAGTCGGTATAGGGTCTAACATACATATTGTTGATTTTGATGATTTAACAAGTTTAGACAATTCTTCCTCTCCTAAAGCAGTAAATGAATTGAATTTTTCCTCAGGGACACTACAATGCACTATCTGACGCGATACTGTAATAGACGGTTGCATGGTTATAATTTTTTCTCTAATATTATCAATCTTGCAAGTAAAGAAGTTCATAAAGTCATTACTGCTGTGCTCTTTGGAAACATCAGAAGTTGAAGCTTTATTTCTTGTTAATTTAGCCACTGTATCAAATAAATACCTAGGGTTGTGTTTATTTTCTTCTAAAAGTTTTGAAAAATAAACAGATCTAGCAGATTTTAAGGCCTTTCTGTACTCAATCATTCTCTCTCTCCACGAAATGCGAAATACTTCTAGTTTTGTTTTCTTCCAGCTGCGCTCCATTTTTCTGGCTGCTAACTTTAGGGCCCGAGTGTGCTCATTGTACCATGGCATTGGATTAATTTCCTTAATCTTTTTTAAGCGCAAAGAAGCAACTGAGTCTAATGTGCTGGAAAAGACAGAGGCAATAGTTTCTGTTGCAACATCGAGGTCTTCTAAGCTTTCTGGTATGCTAAGGCGATGAAACTGATCAGGAAGATTATTTATAAAGCGATCTTTAGTGGTAGAAGTGATGGTTCTATCATATTTATGGCATGGAGGCAGTTTAGCCTAAATGTAGTATACACGAGACTAGATAATGATCTGAGATGTCGTCAATCTGCTGCAGAATTTCAACAGCATCAATATCGATTCCATGTGACAATATTAGATCTAAAGTATGATTACGACAATGAGTGGGTCCTGACACGTGTTGTCTAACACCAATAGAGTTTAGAATATCTGCAAATGCCAATCCTAATGCGTCTTTTTTATTATCTACATGGATATTAAAATCACCAACAACAAGGAATTTATCTGCAGCCAATACTAACTTCGACAGAAAATCAGCAAATTCTTTGATAAAGTCTGTATGGTGTCCTGGTGGCCTGTATACAGTAGCCAGCACAAATGTCAACTTACATAATGTTACGTAAAGTACCATCACTTTGAAGGAATTATATTTGAAAGACTTTTGACTAATACTGTAAATATTACTATAGATTACAGCAACACCTCCCCCTTTGCCTTTCTGACGGGCATTGTGTCGATAATCATAACCTTGAGGACTAGACTCATTTAAAGTAATGTAATCGTCCGGTTTTAGCCAAGTATCTGTCAAACACAGCACATCTAGATTATTATCTTTGATAATATCATTAACAATAAGTGATTTTGAAGAAAGGGATCTAATATTTAACAACCCGAGTTTTATCATTTGTTTAGCATTATTATCTCTATTTTTTATTTGTTGAACATCAATTAAATTTTTACCATTAAATGGGTTTGGAAGTTTTTTGTTTTTACTAATTCGGGGTACAGACACAGTCTCTATTTGAAAATATCTAGGTGTAAGAGTTTCTATGTGTTGGGAGTTATCTGAATTATCTGACTTCTGTAACGTGAGGCAGCTAGCAGACGGTCGGTTTAGCCAGTCTGTCTGCTTCCTGACTTGGGCCCCAGTTTGTCATGTTTCAGTTCTAAGACTATGTGCCATATTACTAGAGAGAAGAGCAGCACCATCCCGGGAGGGATGAATACCATCTCTTTTCAACAGGTCAGGTCTGCCCCAAAAACTTTTCCAATTGTCTATGAAACCTATATTATTTTGCGGACACCACTTAGACAGCCAGCCATTGAGTGATGATAATCTGCTAACTATCTCATCACTCCGACGAAAAGGAAGGGGGCCAGAGCAAATTACTTCTCCTGACATTGTACTTGCGAGTTCACACACCTCTTTAATGTTAATTTTAGTGATCTCCGACTGGCGAAGTCGAACATCATTAGTGCCGACGTGAATAATAATCTTAGAGTATTTACAATTAGCATTAGCCAGCACTTTTAAATTTGCTTTGATGTCAGGTGCTCTGGCTCCCGGCAAACGTGACTATGGTGGCTGGTGTCTCTATTTTCACGTTCCGTGTAATAGAATCACCAATAACTAGGGCACTTTCAACAGAATTCTCAGTGGGTGTATCACTGAGTGGGGAGAACCTGTTTGATGTTCTTATTGGAACGGAAGAGTGGTGTTTTCCGCGGCTAGGCCGCCTCACCGTTACCCAAGTGCCCTGCTGCATGGGCTCTACAGCCGGAACCGAACAATGTACAGAGTTCACTAAGCTAGTCGCATCCAAAACAGTATCTGAAGCCCTTGCATTCTTACTATCCTCGATTAAAGTTTGGATGCATGTCTCTAATTCTGAGATTCTCTCTGTCAGCCTGACTATTTCCCTACATTTATGACATGTAAATCCCTCGTCGCTGACAGAGAGAGCTATGGTGAACATGTGGCAAATGGAACAGGTAGCAATGCTGGGAGAGGATGACATGACTCACCGTGTTTGTAGACTGATCCGACTTACCACAGCTGTTTGAAGAACGCGTTGAAAAAGGAGCGCGCGAGAGACTGTTAAGTTAACAAGCTAGCGCTGCAAATGCAAATGCGTTATAACAGCGATTTAGATTCAAAGATTACAAGCTAGCGACGTCAGATTAGTGTGGTAGGCAATATTACATATAAGGTAATAAAAAAATAAAATAAGCAACAATGAATAAAAGTAAGAGATTCAAAACAAAGCTATACGGAGTTACAGATGCAAACCAATCTGAGCAGCGAGGCAGACAGGAGCAAGGCAGACAAGATTGCAGCCTGCTCAGCTCTATACTAGGGGTCTGTAGCTCACCCTTTGCTGACAGCGTGAAGGTAGGTGTGTCCAAACATACCAAACATACTTAATTCACAGGGGAAATACTGTTTTTCCGAAGGCTGAATGTAGGGTTGGTTTAATATGTCTGCTCTGCCCCATACTGAGGAAGCTTTTTCAGCCCTGTGTTTGAGGTGTGCAAGAGCCATTCATTGGGAGAAATCGGGTTATTTCAAACTTATGTATTTGTATGGATTACACATTATGCAGCTCAGCAGGTGTCATGCTCCAGCTGCGTCTTGCTTCAGGTATTGCTCGCTGCGGGCCATCATTTTGCGGGTGGTGGGTTTCATAAATAAGTAGATCAGGTAGTAAGGACTTCCTGGAAGCATCCAGCTAGGTATTGTGAATGGCTGTTTTTTGTCTTGAAGCAACTTGGTTGCATTTGTAAAAGGATATGCCATCCCACCCAAACCTGTTCTCACTTCCAAGACATCTGATATTGACACACATCCAAGAGAAATGTACATCACCATACAGATGCCAAAAGCAATATGTAACCCATTTCAAAGAAATAACCCATTTCTTTGAGAAACATTAAATGTCAATATACTGACATTAAATAAAAGACTTAAATCTACACTACAGAACTTTTGCCTCTCTGTTGCCATCAGTGCATGAAATATGAAATTGCAAGTTACCGGTGGAGTGGCTATTTTACATCAGTTGTGTTTTGTCACTTCGCTTCTGCGTAGACGAATCTGATGGTTTGAGGAATACTCTGATCTTGTCTTGCTTTGGCAGACTTGCTTTCCCTATCTGTCCGTATTGCTCAGAGGTCAGTGAGGGTTGCAATTTAGAACTCTCCATGTTTAACAATAAATAGCTCAAATTCATGCAACAACATTATTTAATCTAGCAACAAACATAGCCACACACTCTTCTCTCTACACAGATATGACATAGTCAATATTGTAGGCTTACCATAGTGAAACAAGCCAGATTAATACAGCCAAATGCCAGAGTTTTTAATTTAATTCATTTTTAACCAAAAAACATAGTGTTATATCCCTCTATGGGATGAATTATGAAATCACAGTTAGAAAAAAATAATGACTTTATATTTTACATATATTTAAGGCTCAAATAATTTTCCAATTTTTTTTTTTTATTTATTTATTTTATTTTATTTTTTCATTTGACCTTTGACCTCATTTTTTTAGGATTTCGTCATTTATAACTGACAATGTCCTATTAGGGTAAATAATTTTTGGCAAATTTGGCAATATGCGCACACATTCAAATGCATTTTCACTATCTGAAAATTAGTGAAAAGGTCTTAGTGTTTCAAAAAACATTAAAAAGCTTTATTAACATTCCATTTCAGCTTATGCTACTATATTTCATTTGAAACTCACATGTAAAAATGTCAAAAGCTCAACACAAATTCAGATGAAACTTCACTGCCTGGAAAATAGTGAAAGCATGTCTTAGTGTTTATAAAAAAACATTAAAACAATCTTTAACATTGTTTCTTTCTTGGAATTCCAAGTCAATGATTGTAGCATGAGTGAAAAGCAACAAAACTCTTCTTTTTCAGTGTTGCCCACACTTTCCACACGTACTGTAACTCAATCTTGACCTGTTAAGTCATCATTTTTGGAGCATGTTAGTGTAGTTAGTGTTAGTGATTGTTTGTGTGGTGAGGCCAACAGGCAGTGGCATCTTTCCTGACCTCTGGTTGAAGTATGGATCACATCTTGCATACGATAATGTATCCAAATGCCTGACTTCCACAAACTATGACTTATATTCTTCATCTCTGCCATCAGTACCACTGCTTCCAGGGCTGTCCCAAGCATGGGGCGGGGCCCAGTGCGAGGTAGCGCAAAATGTCAAGCACGAGGCACATAGATTTTAATTTTTTTTGGCTGAAGGGGAAGTCATATGATAATACTAAAATGTAATTTTTTTTTGGTTGAATATTATTATTGTATTTTAAATGCGAATTTCTTTGCATCATTTATAAATGACGAGGCACCAAAGAGGGATATACTACGTTAGGATAAGATTAGAGTAGTTATAATAAATGTGAAATATACAATAATTATAAGCTAAAAGAAACAATGTTGTGTCCCACTTTATATTAAGTGTCTTTAACTACTATGTACTAACATTTAAATTAATAAATTAATTAATAGGAGTAGAGTAGTTATAATAAACATGTGAAATATACAATAGTTATAAGCTAAAAGAAACAATGTTGTGTCCCACTTTCCCAAGTGTCTTTAACTACTATGTACTAACATTTAAACTAATAATTTGATACGATGCACTTATTGGGTACATATGTTTTAATATTGTACTTTTATTTTTAAAAAATCACTGCATGTAATTACAGCTGTATTTAATTTCTGTGATTACATCTATAATTACACTGTTGACCCTTCTCTTACACCTTCCCATAGGAAAAAATGTATTGTTCAGTGGTTGCTTTTCCTAAGCTCATGAGACTTAGTTGTGATTCTCATATATCCCTCATTTTAGTATCAACAGTTTCAGATGTTTCTCCTAAAATTCCTTAGGAGAAATAAGAGTAGACAGAAATGAGACATGAGAAATATCTGAGAGAAAAAAAAGTCAAAACTGAGAGAGTGGTGGAAGAAACTTATCTTTATTGTCTTGCTGCAGTCTCTTTCAAGACTCCCTTTTATTGCTCAGAGGATGCTCTTTCTAAGCTCATGAGACTTAGTTGTAATTCTCAAATATCTCTCATTGTAGTATCAACACTGTCTCAGATGTTTCTCCTAAAATGCCTTAAGAGAAATAAAAGTAGACACAACTGAGACATGAGAAAGTTCTGAGAGAAAGGAGTCCAAAATGAGAAACAAGAAATCTCTTTATTGTAAAAATATTTTCATCAGGTTTTTTTTTTTTTTTTTACCTTTAATGCACAGGACAGACATGCATGAGAGACAGGAAACTATGGGAGAGGTGAGAAGGGAACAGGAGCAGGAAAGTACCTTTAGCTGGGATTCAAACTCGTGCTGTCTGAGGAGCTGCTGTGTCTCAATGTTGATGTGCTGTCCACAAGGCTATGGTTCTGACAGAGCTTTCTCTAAGCTCGGATACTAAAAGCTGATTATTCTCTTACATGTCTCATTTAGGTATCAGCTTTGTCTTTTGGTGCCAGCTGCATAAACTTAGTCAAACTAGTTCTTAAGTTAATATGCAACTATGCTAAGTAGCAGTTAACCAAAGGGCAGTCAGTCTTACTTTCCTGATTCAAATTAAACAGATATACCTTTTTATGCAACTGACTTTAAAATGTTATTACCAGGCTTGAAGGAAAAAAAAAATAGATGAGTAACTTTTAAGACTAAAAAGTTTTTGCAACCAGCCCCAGATATCTTCAATTTTATGTTAGGAGAAACATGTTAAATTTTAAATTTTTACTTGTATTGTAAATACTGAAACTATTATTTAAAGAGCATTATACATTTCAGAATATGAATATAAAGGGATACTCATTTTAATTTATCTTCATTGCCCAGCATTGTATATGCAGCACATATTCCAAACAAGGGATTAGACAAGTGTGAGATGTTTAGGTTAAGATAGATACTTTCTTTTTAAGAAATTTAATAGTGTACCAGTGCCTCATGGTTGTTGCATAACCTTTTTTTTTTTCTTTTTTTTTTTTTTTTTCTTCATTTAACATTGTAATGTTTGTCTTGTACAACCCATTTTGCATGCATGCAAATATAGGTAATGTTTTCCTCTGTTAAGTAATTGTGCAACAAAACACTGTCTACACTAAACTTCAAATATGAGAATGCGTGTATTGTGCTTGATTGAAATGGTGTGCATGAATGAGATAGAAGCTACCCAAAGGGGAGAAAAAAAACTTTAACATCTCAAATGTTTCTGCTAGACATAAATGAGGTTAAATTAACATCAAATGGAGACTTTTGCTTGAGTCTCCTGCTTCTCACACTTGTCTCCTGAGACAAAATCTCAACACTCTCACAATGGTCTTAAGTTTTGGAAGAGATCTCAATAACATCACACACTGTGCTCAGACTTTTCTCCTCAGCTAGTGACTCTGAAGCTCTCACATTTGTCTCCTCTAAAGATTCATACGAGATCTCAACATCACACACTCTGCTCAGATTTTTCTCCTAAACTAAAGACTCTAACGGTCTAACACTTGTCTTCTCCAAAGTTTTAGAAGAGACCTCAGTAACATCGCACACTGTGCTCAGATTTTTCTCCTTAGCGAAAGACACTGGACCTCTCACATTTGTCTCCTCTTAAAGTTTAGATGAGATCTCAACAACTTTACAAGTTGTGCACCAATAAAGTAAAAAATAAAAGTCCATAATTTCAGCGTTTAAGCCTATATTAAGAGCGAAATTATGCAGAAATTAGGTTAACGTTACTTTTAATTGTAGATACAATAAGAAAGTAGTACTTTCTTAAAATAGTAATGTGCCATATGCCGTTATCAGGAAAATTGCTACAGGAAAGGTATCCATACACTTTCTTTGCTGAAAGGCGCATTAAATGGCTTAAATGACCCAATCCTTAACTAATTTGATTATTAATACATAGTATATGATAGAAATGTTTGTATACACATTGCAAAGTTGTTGAGATCATTTTTAAAATTTAGAGGAGACAAATGTGAGAACACCAAAGTCTTTAGCTAAGGAGAAAAGTCTGAGCACAGTGTGTGATGTTATTGAGATCTCTTTTGAAACTTCAGAAAAGACAAGTGTGAGAGATCCAGTGTCTCTAGCTGAGGAGAAAAGTCTGAGCACAATGTGTGATGTTGTTGAGATCTCTTCTAAATTTTAGAGACAAATGTGGGAGCTTCAGAGTCTTTAGTTTAGGAGAAAAGTCTGAGCACAGTGTGTGATGTTATTGAGATCTCTTTTAAACTTTAGAGGAGACAAATGTGAGTGATCCAGAGTCTCTAGCTAAGGAGAAAAATCTGAGCACAGTGTGTGATGTTGTTGAGATCTCTTCTGAATCTTTAGAGGAGAAAAATATGAGTGATCCAGAGTCTCTATGTAAGGAGAAAAATCTGAGCACCATATGTGATGTTGTTGAGATCTCTTCTGAATCTTTAAAGACAAATATGAGTGATCCAATGTCTCTAGGTAAGGAGAAAAATCTGAGCACAGTGTGTGATGTTATTGAGATCTCTTTTAAACTTTAGAGGAGACAAATGTGAGACCACCAAAGTCTCTAAGGAGAAAAATATGTGCACAGTGTGTGATGTTGTTGAGATCTCTTCTGAAACTTTAGAGGAGACAAATGTGAGATCACCAAAGTCTCTATCTTTAGGAGAAAAATCTAAGCACAGTATGTGATGTTGTTGAGATCTCTTCTGAATCTTTAGAGGAGACAAATATGAGTGATCCAGAGTCTCTAGCTGAGGAGAAAAATCTGAGCACAGTGTGTGATGTTACTGAGATCTCTTTTAAACTTTAGAGGAGCCAAATGTGAGACCAACAAAGTCTCTATCTAAGGAGAAAAAATATGAGCATAGTGTGTGATGTTGTTGAGATCTCTTCTGAATCTTTAGAGGAGACAAATATGAGTGCTCCAAAGTCTCTAGCTGAGGAGAAAAATATGAGCACAGTGTGTGATGTTTCTGAGATCTCTTCTAAAACTTTAAAGGAGACCATTGTGAGAGTGTTAGAGTTTTTGTCTCAGGAGACAAAGAAGCAGGAGACTCGAGCAAAAGTCTCCATTTGATGTTGAAGTAACCTCATTTATGTCTAGGAGAAACATTTGAGATGTTAAAGAGATCTCACTTTTGATTTTTCTTTACTATGGGTTAACATGCCCTTAAAACTACCCATACCACCAAACCTGTCCCTAACCTTACCCATATCCTTCCTCAATACTAGCACAAGTGTTTTGCAATACAACAACACAATCTGTACATTGTAACTAAAATGTATATAGGTACATAGTAGTTAAAAACATGTAACATACAGTGTGACCCAATGTTGAAATCATGTCATCATACTTATATCACATTAGGTAAAGGTTAAGTTTGAAGTTTTTTCAACTATAAATAACTATAAGTGAATTTTTTTGCATGTTTGCGTTTAACATACAAATGGCTATTTGTATGTTAAACGCAAACATGCAAAAAAAATTCATCCAGTAAATGACAGATACATGATTTAACTTTTATTATGTTCTAAGTGCTTGTGATTAAAAAAATAAGGTGTAAATCACTTATTTTACAAAACGTCTAACTTCCTTTTGAATTATCTGCTCAATCTCAAGGTCTATGTCAGCTTACACAGTGTCACTGAGGAGTCAGGCAGAAAAATAAACCCTGTATATAAGGGGCCTTTGAATTCAGTGTGGTGCGTGTGTAGGTGAAAGCATGTGTCATTACGAATACTGTAATATGACAGACTTCCACGTTTCAAGTCCACGTAAACTCCAACTCTTTTGGTCTGAGTAATCACTGGGAATGCACAAGAAATGTAATTATTGTGCCAGAGTTTTGATTCGCCATTCAGATAGAGGAGAACAGGGAAAGTGTTATTAACTCCCATTATATTCTCATTTCTATCTGAGGTCTTATAGGCCACACCCACACCAACCCCACCATCACACTCCACTTCAAAGTAACAGCGACCAGTCAGAGCCTCTGTGCACATGGCCTGGGGATACAGTTTGAATCTTGCAGGATGATCAGGATATTTTTGCTCCTCTGTAGTTTCTGATATTTTCTGGTTTCCTTTGGAGAGTTTCAGACGTGGATGTACAGTATTTGGATCCACTGTGAGCTGACAGGTATCTGCAGAAAACAGGGGATTTGTTGTCATTGATTAGTGATTTGTGGCTAGTGGCGACAAACTTTGGAACTGTATCGAATGAGAGAGAGAGGGAAAAGATCTATATATATATATATATATATATGTCTTCATGTCTTCTGTTTTCAGTTTCATAGTCAGATTTCTAGTATGTTAATTAGTTCAGTTCTCTTCCGTTCTTTATCTGTTTGCATGCTTACTAATTGATTAGGTTCCTCGTTTCAGGTGTGTCTTGACAATTATCTCTTCTGTGTGCCTTCATGTACAGTATCTCACAGAAGTGAGTACACTCCTTACATTTTTGTAAATGTTTTATTATATCTTTTCATTTGACAACACTGAAGAAATGACACTTTGCTACAATGTAAAGTAGTGAGTGTACAGCTTGTATAACAGTGTAAATTTGCTGTCCCCTCAAAATAACTCAACAAACAGCCATTAATGACTAAACTGCTGGCCACAAAAGTGAGTACACCCCTAAGTGAAAATGTTCAAATTGGGCCCAATTAGCCATTTTCTCTCCCCAGTGTCATGTGACTCGTTAGTGTTACAAGGTCTCAGGTGTGAATGGGGAGCAGGTGTGTTAAATTTGGTGTTATCGCTCTCACTCTCACATACTGGTCACTGGAAGTTCAACATGGTACCTCATGGCAAGGATCTGAAAAAAAGAATTGTTGCTCTACATAAAGATGGTGTAGGCTATAAGAAGATTGCCAAGACCCTGAAACTGAGCTGCAGCACGGTGGCCAAGACCATACAGCGGTTTAACAGGACAAGTTCCACTCAGAACAGGCCTCACCATGGTCGACCAAAGAAGTTGAGTGCACGTGCTCAGTGTCTTATCCAGAGGTTGTGTTTGGGAAATAGACGTATGAGTGCTGCCAGCATTGCTGCAGAGGTTGAAGGGGTGGGGGGTCAGCCTGTCAGTGCTCAGACCATACGCCGCACACTGCATCAAATTGGTCTGCATGGCTGTCGTCCCAGAAGGAAGCCTCTTCTAAAGATAATGCACAAGAAAGCCCGCAAACAGTTTGCTGAAGACAAGCAGACTAAGGACATGGATTACTGGAACCATGTCCTGTGGTCTGATGAGACCAAGATAAACTTATTTGGTTCAGATGGTGTCAAGCGTGTGTGGTGGCAACCAGGTGAGGAGTACAAAGACAAGTGTGTCTTGCCTACAGTCAAGCATGGTGGTGGGAGTGTCATGGTCTGGGGCTGCATGAGTGCTGCCGGCACTAGGGAGCTACAGTTCATTGAGGGAACCATGAATGAGCAGAGCATGATCCCCTCCCTTCGGAGACTGGGCCGCAGGGCAGTATTCCAACATGATAACAACCCCAAACACACCTCCAAGACGACCACTGCCTTGCTAAAGAAGCTGAGGGTAAAGGTGATGGACTGGCCAAACATGTCTCCAGACCTAAACCCTATTGAGCATCTGTGGGGCATCCTCAAATGGAAGGTGGAGGAGCGCAAGGTCTCTAACATCCACCAGCTCCGTGATGTCGTCATGGAGGAGTGGAAGAGGACTCCAGTGGCAACCTGTGAAGCTCTGGTGAACTCCATGCCCAAGAGGGTTAAGGCAGTGCTGGAAAATAATAGTGGCCACACAAAATATTGACACTTTGGGCCCAATTTGGACATTTTCACTTAGGGGTGTACTCACTTTTGTGGCCAGCGGTTTAGACATTAATGGCTGTGTGTTGAGTTATTTTGAGGGGACAGCAAATTTACACTGTTATACAAGCTGTACACTCACTACTTTACATTGTAGCAAAGTGTTATTTCTTCAGTGTTGTCACATGAAAAGATATAATAAAATATTTACAAAAATGTAAGGGGTGTACTCACTTCTGTGAGATACTGTACATGAAGGCACACAGAAGAGATAATTGTCAAGACACACCTGAAACAAGGAACCTAATCAATTAGTAAGCATGCAAACAGATAAAGAACGGAAGAGAACAAAAATGTGAGGGGTGTACTCACTTCTGTGAGATACTGTATTTAAGCCCTCAGTTTCTGTCTGTTCATTGTCTAGCTTTGTTTAACGTCAGGGGCCCGTTTCAATAAGGAGGTTCAACCAACTCAGAGTTAAAACTTGAACTCTGAGTTGACTTACTCTTAGATGGGAAACTCTGAGTTTTCAGTTTCAGAACCGCTGAATTGAGTTAGTTCAATCAACTCTGAGTAGGTTGACTCTGAGTTAAGCGCATGCACCAAGACTATGAAAAGCCATGATCAATGGAGCTCCGATATTACGATTCACCATGGCAACAGCACCCAACAAAGGCCACGTACACACTAATTTCAGGAGTGACAACCGCATTTAAATGCGGGAATGAATCCCCTAAATTATTGTTACATGTTTGTACGGAACACGACTCACTCTCGAAAATGCGATGATTTACAGCTTGGAAACCATAGCAATGTTCTGGTGTTTCTCATGTTTGGTATCCTTTATTGTGACCAAAGTAATATTACAGTGACAAAACACTTGTTATTTTCAGCAATTTAACTAAACACACTAACACAGTCGACGGAGGCGTCCTGTTTTGTTTATGCTTGTACAGCAGGCTCGTACTGCTTTCCCTGTGATTCACCGCACATACAGAAAAGAGACACATCTCCGATGCACGTTAATGTCATTAATGACTAGTTGTTCAGTTCGGTTCTGTACACACTGCATAGAGTTTCTGTAAATGCGGTTGTCACTACCTGTATTTTTCGGGAGTTAATTCGGTTGTAGAATGCGGTTGTCACTCCTGTATTTTACTGAGTTGTGTGTGTACAGAACGCGATTAAGCACTAAAAGGTGAACTGACAACTGAATTTAGCTGCGGTGTGTACATGGCCAAAAAGATGTCCACATAGGGCTGTGACGGTATGGGGTTTTTTCTTACCGCGGTGATGAAGCAACGAATCCCGCGGTTTTTCTCGATCGCTAACACATTATAAGTGATTCAGTTGGTCCAGTTTCCCAAACCATCAGTTCTCAAAACAAAGACACATTTCTCAAAACGTTTAACAATGACAACATTAGGTAGCAAAACTGATGACACACCAGTCAAAATCTGAGAGAGATCTGAAAGAATCATTAACGGGGGTTTTAAACTTAAGTTACACATACAGTATAATTACAGTACACAGTACCACTACTTTAGATGAGGGAATTTACTTTTTTTTTTTTTTTTTACTGTACTGTAATTGACAGCATACTGTATTGTGGTGCATACCAAGTCCATTTACATATACTTTTCTCATGCTTTTCATCTACTGCCAGATCACTTTACAACAGTAAAACTTTTTTTTCCAAAAGTTCATTGCTGTATTTTACTGTATCTGCATCTGTAAATTTATTTTGTATAGTGTAGTAGACATTGAGCTGCAAAATAATTCCTGAATCCCAATAAGTGGTTTTTGTTACAGTGTTATATGAATTGATCTCACTAGTGTTCACTGGGCAGTGCAGTAGTCTGTGTGTTTAAGTTTTGTGTGTCATCTAATGCCAAAGTTTGATTTTGTCAGAAGAGAATACGTTTTTTGACTAGAACATTTTATTTTGACCTGGAAGTTTGAGGTTTGTACAAGTTGGTGTATAGTTTTGAGATTGTGTTTATAGTTGTGAGAAAATGTTGAATTGTTTCATGAATTGTACAATAGCAATCAAGAAAAACAATACTAGATTGGAAAGTTTGAAACACAGCTTTATGCTGGCTTGTCATAAAGCCAACTTAAAGTCTTGTTTAAAAAACGTAAATAGTTTGGTGTGTTAGGCCAGAATATAGATGTTCTGGGTGTTTGCTAGGAGATTCTGGGTGGTTGCTAGTCTCTTGCTATGCAGTTGCTGGGGTGTTGCTGGTATGTGGTTGATAGGGTGCTCTGGGTGAACACACACAGACAGTCCCACCTCTGTTAATAACAGAAACTCAAAAATTGTTTGCAAAACTGTGGAAATTCAAAAGTTTTTGTTGCTCTTTAACTTGCACTAAAACATGTGATTTATACCATCGAAGTAGCCTATGTAATATTAATAAAAACTGCTCATCTCCTATAGTGATACAAGCTCAGACTAATTTAGAATCTGTTGATGTTTTTCATATAGTGTCTTGACTTGGTGCCATGATGGATATTGAAATCTTGTTATTTATTTTTAATTTTAAACAGTATATAGATGACTACTTTGTGGTAATGCAATGTTTGTGATCACAATTGTGTATGTCAGGCCATAAATCTCCAAAAACTATGCATGGGTGCTTGCTTTGGTGTTGCCACCCCTCATAGACCTCATGCCACCCCTTTGCCACCCTATAAATAATTTTCTAGATCCGCCCCTGGATTGCCTCTTATTTAACACAGACAAACAAATTTCTTATCGAATTGAGATGTTTCTTTCTTTTAGGTACATCCGTGCGTGCCGTGTGATGTTGCAAAAAGTGGTAGGGTCATGGGGACACGTCCCACCCGCAAATTACGCCTATACAATAGTACTTTGAGGGAACTATTAAAAATATTCCACAGAAGGAATAGTCTTGTTTTATTTGTTATATGTCATTTCTACGACTTTCTAAAAGATTGGAAAAATATAGAAAGATTGCTTACGTTGGTCAGAAGAGAGAAATATGCCAAATTTGCATTGGCAAGTCACTCTCTCAGCGCATTCGTTGGTCAGAGGGTTAAAGAAAACATAGCTTCAGTTTCACATTTCTGTTTAAATATTAGACTATAGCCTAATATTAAATTTCATTTATGTTGATTATGAAAAGTGAACAGCATGACTAAGACAGGCTAATAAGATGAGCAATATGTCGGGAGACATGCAGTGGGTCAGACATGATTTTGACCATGAGTTTTGTTTTGTGGTAAGCCTTTCTTTAAAGTGAATTTCGTTTTGTATAAATTGTATCTTAATTTTAATCAGAGTTTTATCAACCAATTTCCTGGATTTAATAAATAGGAAGAAAACCAAGAACGTCGGGTGTGAACGTCATAATTAATTGATAAGATATTGTTGGTCTAACAATATATTTTAGTTGAACATTATCTGTAGAAATCACAAGTACTGGAACCTAGCAGTTAATTAATAATAATCAGACACACGCACAAAATAAATCCCCCATATGTTTGGACTGTCCCTCCCCTTTGCGCGAAGCTGTTTATTTCTCCAGAAGCACTTGAACATAGGACAGAAGACAGTGAATTATGATAAACATTATAATTATTGATTACTATAAACATGATTATTGTGTTTATAGTTCATATCACACACCATATGCACTCCTGTAACTTTCACCAGCAAAAATAAATAAGTAAAATACAAAAAAAGTGCAGTGATGGCGGTGATTACCTCAACACCGCAGTAGGCATCTCATTACCGCGGTGATGCGGCAATGCGGTTATCGTCACAGCCCTATGGCCACATACTTCCAAGTCAATATAAAGTTTAATCTTATCACTGTTATAATATCAGTCTTATCACTGTAATAATATCAGAGGTGAAAACTGGCAGAATGGTGAGTTATTGAACTAATATTCATTTTCATGGTATCCCACATGAAAAAAATAAAATAAATAAATAAATAATAAAAAATAATAAATTAAGTGCATTTTTTTCATTTTGCAAATTATCTGCCAATGGGGTTAGAAAAATAAGGAAGCGGCTATTTACACTGGCTATTTACAAGTTGAAATAGAATATTTTCTTAGCGATATATGCTATTTACAATAAGTGCAAATAGCTGTAGATGCTAAAAAATAGAAAATAGTGATATGTTCTATTTACCATGTTAAAGCAGCAATTCTTTGCAATAAGTGTAAATAGTAGGCTAATTAGATGATATTTATACTTTATACTGGCAGGTACAGACTATTTGCACCTAGGGTTGCAAAATTCCAGGAATTTTCAAGGCTGGAAACTTTCCATGGGAATTAATGAGACTATATGGGAATTAACTGGAATTAATGGGAATAAACAGGTAATTTGGAAAAATGCAGGTTAGCCTTTAACAGGGAACTTAAATGTAGTTGGAAAAAAAACATCTTGCAGCATAATCTTGGTTAAAACAACCAGATTTAATGCAATTTCAGTTTTACCCTGCACATTCCTTAATCACATTCATACAGCACACTACTTAATGCAGGGCTATTGAGACCACGCCCCCTGCATGCACTGTGCATTCCTCCATAACATACACATTTGATCATATTTCACAATATTATGTTTTTTTTGTTTGTTTGTTTGTTTTTTTTTCTGTATTTTTGATCAAATGTGTATGTTATGGAGGAATGCACAGTGCATGCAGGAATATAAATATAATTTATTTCTGTGATCAAAGCTGATTTTTTTTTTTAAAAGAAATTAATACTTTTATTCAGCAAGGATGTGTAAAATTGATAAAGTGGTATTAAAAGACTTGTATTGTTAGAAAATATTTCAATTTTGAATAAATGCTGTTCTTTTAAACTTTTTATTCATCAATAAATCCTGAAAAAAGTATCACAGGTTCCAAACAACATTAAGCAGCACAACTGTTTCCAACATTGATAATTGAGTATCAAATCAGCATATTAGAATGATTTCTGAAGGATCATGTGACACTGAAATAAATAACACTAATGATAGAAATAATGAAATAATGTTATTTCATGTTGCTATGACAAAAAATGTTTATTTATATGTTTGTATATGATACATTTTATATAAATTTATATAAAACTTATATAGAAATTTATATACATTTCTAAAAATTTCCAATTAATTTCCATAAATTCCCATACATTTTTGTAAATTCCCATAAATTCCCGTAAATTCCCATTAATTCCCATAAATTCCTGTTAAGTTTCCAAATTGGAATATTTCCAAAATTCCCCAGGTTAAGTTCCGGTGGAAAGTTTCCGGAAATTTACCGGAAACTTTCCACCCCTTTGCAACCCTATTTGCATCTCAGTATTGATGTACATTAACAGGATGCAATAATAACAGAGTGTAAATTATTATATTTATTAAAATTACAAATACTTTTATCATTATTAAACACTCTTTAGGAACGTTACTTCCACTTTTAGAACATTTTCTTAATTTTTATAGAAATAAATGTCTCTCTGATGTGAAATGTGATGGGAAATGGGAAAAGAGCAAGCTCGGCAAAAGGCAGACTCGAACCCCGGTCAATCGCGTCACAAGCCAGTTCTATGTGCTACTGCCTATACCACTATAGCGGTCGAATCACGCATGTCGATAATAACCTTGTGTGACATTGGTGGGCGAAGTTAGTGTAAATTTACACTTAGTAATAGACACCCCCCAGGAGACAAAACTAAATATCTTATATAATTTTCTTATATAGAAATTGCATCTTTATTTAATAATGTCTAGATCAGTGGTTCCCATACCTGTCTTGAAGGACCCCCAGAACTGCACATTTTGTATGTCACCCTTATCTGACACACCTACTTCAGGTCTAGCAGTCTCTACTAATGAGCTGATGAGTTGAATCAGGTGTGTTAGATGAGAGAGACATCCAAAATGTGCAGTGCTGGGGGTCCTCCAGGACAGGTTTGGGAACCACTGGTCTAGATAATTGTACTTTAAATAAGACAAAAATACTCAGTAAGAAAAGCATTTTTGCAGCGTGAATTAATGAATGAGGTAGTTAAACATCGCTTGCACTTTAAAAAGAGGGAGGAGACCGAAAGAAACTCTGGGTTTACCGAAGAAAACCTGCTCCCGATCGGGTTAGGTTCACAGAGTAAGTTACCATGGTAACTGACTCTGAGTATAAGTTACTTCCCTTTCAGAAACAGGCTTGACTTACCCTGCTTTCTTGGGTTTGATATACCTCCCATTCTGAAACAGAAAACCCAGAGTTTCCTTCATTTCAGGGTTAACATACTCAGAGTTTTCACTTAACCTCCTTTCTGAAACGGGCCTCAGGTGTGTATGTGGTATGTTTCTCCTCGTTGATTCTTCTGTTTATTGTTTGTATTATTATATTAAAAGTCTCCTGTTCAGCATTTGGTCAACTCTGTCGTTATTAAATGTGCTATATAAATAAATTTAACTGAAACTGAAACTCCTGAAAATATCTCCTTCATCGTGGGCTTTAGTAATGCTACCTATCGTGAAGTGCACTGTATACTGGAATATTAACTGCATTGTGGCCTTACATTTGTCATTAACATTAAGTGAGTCATATCACATGAAAAGCAAGTTGTGACATTTTGATTAAAGTTTACAAAGTCAAAAAAATTATAAAAATAAATGACAAGCTGAATAATTCAAAATGAAACCATTAAAAACACGCTTTTAAAAAATTGACTTCATGCTGACTTTAAAACAATGCATTGAATCATTGAAGCATTATCTCTGTAGTTTAAATTCCTGCATTCTAAGTTGATTTTCAATTGTTTTATGCTCTCAGCAGCCAATGCACAAAACAGACTGTGGATATCACTAATCATTGTCAACCTTGTTTCAACTCATATTTAATGTTGTCTAGATCATGTTTTCTTTGACCTTGTGTAGTATTGTTCATTATTGTTCATGATCACATCTGACACACAATCTTTGACATCAACAACAAAATATATAAAGTGTTGTCTTCTCCATTTTAAATGTTGATTATGTCTTTCAAATTAAAATATACAGTTCAATTTTGTGTCTGCAAAAGATACCTACATTTTATCAGACCTGGTTTCATTCGACACTCTCCTCCATTCTCAACACTGGGGGAATATGAAAACACTATGATTTAAAATATAAGCAACGACTAAAAGAGCAACATTTGAAATTACAGAGGCTTGTAGTATTGAAAAATCTTATCCATGAAGGCAATTAGCAGAACAAGTATGATCATAGTGTCATGCCATGATGTCCTCTTAATCAAGATTCCTACATGTAATGTATCAGATAATAGCAAAATAAGCACATACTTTAGTTTAAAGGTTGGATCCTCTTTTTTAGCGGAGAGCAGTTTCACCTCTGAGTCTCCAGGGTTGTTGTAGCTCAGATCCAGCTCTCTCAGATGACCAGCATTTGAGCTAAGGGCTGAAGCCAGTAAATTGCAGCCCACTTCTGTGATCATACACCCCGACAGCCTGCAGGTAATATTACAAAAAAGAAGTGTTTCTAGAGTAACTGATTCAAAAGTTATAAAAACAAATTCCAAACTTAGCCCAAAGACTTTTTAGATTACGACAAAACATTGCCAAATGTCTTTTACACTTTATCACACAGTCACAGACAGGAAAGAATTAGCAATAACTATGTTCTATATATTTTCATTAAGATATTTTGATGAGTGGTATTTGTCTGTAAAAAACGTGTGCTAGGATGTTTTGAGTGTGTTTTATTGCATGGTTGTGCATGGTTGCTTGATTGTTCTGGGTGATTGCTATATGGGTGTTCTGGGTAATTTCAATGTGTTTGCAGTCTTACATGAAAAGAGTCCACCTTTAATTCAATGCGATGTTGAGGTCTCTAGATATGGCTTCGCTACTTCCTTCAATGTAGGTCTGTGGGATGTCTATGTGGTCTACGTCTTTGCCTTTCATTTTAAGTCAAGTCATTTAGAAACAGCATGCTTCTTATCAACAAGATGTATCATTTATGTTCACAGCCCAAAGTTTAATGCTTAGAGGACACAGCAACCCCTGCTGCTCTCTCTGACAACTTCTGTTTCTCTTACACCCCCCGTCAGTTTGGGAGTGGTAAGTACTGGTCTTACTTCCAACAGCTGGAAATACTCCTTATTCTTCTATATGCAACAATATTTTTTTCATGCAATTCCTATTTATAGCTGGTGTTTTAATCTGGTGTCTCTTCTGTGCACTTTCAACCACTTCTATCCTGATTTCTTTGAGGGGAGGATCTATGGGTGGGTAAATGTATGGGCTTTTCCAAATCTTTTGATCTAATGGATGAAATACGCTCACACAATTTGCATATGAACATGCCTGAAGACAACGAAAAACACATGGAGAACAGTAGCTTTAGTTTCTGCTCTGATAGCCGCAAGACCATGCCGAATGCTGTGAGTGCATGTTAAAAATCAGGAATGGTGAGAGAACATTGTGCTTGGTATGTTTTTCATCTTCAAACCAAATTTAGGTCTTCAGCTGACAAATATTAAATCCCGTCTGGCTAGTGCGCTTCCCATAATGTTTACGCATTAGGTCAGTTAGTGTCTTTTGTGTCTGTTTAAACGCATTCGACCACATGAGAGTTTACACTACAAAAGGAATCCGGTCTAATGCATTTTCGACTACATCTTGAAGTGGTCGAAAGTGGACAAGCTCAAAAGGTTTTACACCCTGTTTACACCTGTATTTAGTGTTGTCCACTTGTGATCTGATCGACCAAAATGCATCTTAATACCAGGTGTAAACGGGGCCTTAAAAATCCACCTAGAGAAGGCTTCCACTACAGATTTCCACTCTCTCCTAGCCAGTGTTAATTTTGACAGCAAATTTTGATTTAGTTTTAGTCATAGTCTTTTGACTAAAATGCCATTTAGTTTTAGTCATATTTTAGTCATCGGAAATTGTTTTAGCTTTAGTCTAGTTTTAGTCGACTAAATATCAAAAGATTTTAGTCGACTAAATCTACAGTAGATTTAGATTTTCATGTGCAAAAAGACATGAAAGAGCTCGATTCAGTACTTTTCAGAGATTGACACACTTATCATTGAGGTACTATTATAGTTTTCGTTTAAAATTTTTATTAGATTTGATTTTTAGTTTTTCTGCTTTCATTGTAATTTTAGTTAAAAGTTTTAGTAATTTTTTGTGTGTTTATGTCTTTTAGTTTTTGCTTTTAAATGTCTATAAGTTTTTATTTCTGTTATTTTAATACCTCAGGTTAAGCTAAAGCTTAGAAACTAGATGAAATAAAATAAGTTTACTTTTTTTTATATATTTATTTTTTATTTCAGTTAACGTTTATTTCAAGTAATGAAGATTTCTTTGGTTTTAGATTAACTATAATAACCCGTATACTTGTAAAATATATTGAATAATGTGTCAAATAATGTTCTTAGTCTTTCCTTCCTGTGACAGAAGATACAGTAGTTTACTATGAATTAAATAGAAATTAAATTAAATTCAGTTAATTGTGTACACAAAATAATAATAATGACCAGGAAAAAATAATAATTATAAACCATCCCGAAATACACCGTGACTCTTATTCTGAAATGTCTGCATTCTGCACTGTAGCAGGCTGCTCATGAGGGAGATAAAATATGCATTCTTACAACTGTCTAAATCATACTACCATATAAACATCGTGTAGTAAACATTGTCATAATTCATCATTCTATTCATTGATTGCGAAGCAGTCTTAAGTGCTGCTGCGTGAGTCTGTAGAGTGCGCAACAGCGCCGCGTTTCCCGCGGTTAGATCAGCACATAACACTTCAAATGTGCGAATCTTCCACACAGGACATCAGAGCAGTCCTGACTGGATATCTTCCCAAATCGTCCCTCTCTTTCATTTTCGTCTCATTTTTATTCGTTGACGAAAATTAGAATAGATTTTAGTCATAGTTTTAGTCATTCAAAACACATTTTTATTTAGTCATCGTCTCGTTTTCGTCCATGAAAAAATGTCGTTGACGAAAATTATGACGAAAATTATTCGTCAACGAAATTAACACTGCTCCTAGCCTCATTCGTTCTTTAATGACTCACCATGACAGGTAATAATAAATCAGGCAATCACTGCACAATTCAGTGGAAAATGAACAGAAATGATAATCTGTATGAAGAAAGAATAAATCTGTTCTCAGACACAAATGATAACACTCATCCATTCTCAAACATCCATTCTCTTCTCTCTTTAGGAATACTTTTCTTCAGTGTACACAGGTTTTCAAAACAGCGCCACAGCAGCTCGGGTAGGCTCAAATCTAATTGGGCGGCTTGTTTCATCGCAGGGCGACAGGTAAAAAATAATAGCTCCATAGGGGATTTATTGTTTTGATTCAAGAGCGACATCAAAACGTACATTTGCATTGTTTAATAGCGCTCATTGTGAAAGGGCCTTGAGTTTCAGAGTCAAAAACAGCTTTTATTGAATCCAAGTTTAGAAAACGACTTGTTTGTAATTTTGTCACATTATGACGTAATAGTGTGATGAAAGACCACCTCTGCACAATCAAATCAACGCCTACTTCTACATCAGAGCATCTTTGGCCCTGCTCATTGGCGCATTAGTGAGATGAGAAGAGAAGAGAGATACAGGATCACTGGACTAAAAATAACATTACCTTCCAAAGGATCCTAATGCTAGGAAAGTGGTTATTTATTTTCAACTATGTGAATGTCTTAGTAGATCATTATTTGTCACGTCACACCTCTGTTTATGTCTCTGCACCGGCTACCATTTGCTGCTCACATCAAGTTCAAGACATTGATGCTTGCGTACAGAATAGGGGTGTAACGGTTATCGATAAAAAAATCAAACCCGTCTGCACCCACAGTTCGGCACGCACTTGCACCGTGGTTAATATAAAATCTAACTACGCATCTATAATATGGTTTGTTGAAAATAACAACACTTAACAGTGTTTTGCTAATGTATGTTTCTGTCAATAGATAGGCATTCTGGCTTCCCAAAATGTTACAACAGCAATGATAAAAAAAAGTGGATAAAACAGTCACTCTTTGTAAATTTTGTTCAACGCGTACAGGTACAGGTACAAAACAATAACAAACGCGATGAGCAGGGCTCGACAATAAGGACTGACCAGGGCAAGCATAAAAGACGCTCGGGACAGTTGACAGAACTGTCACCAGTGCTTCCCACACATACTGTAAACTTTACTTGAGCGGGCTGCCCAGGTATATTGACGGCCACCCAAGAATATTTGGAGACACATTTTTGCTTTTATTATTTTTATCCTCTTATACTTTTTTTTATCCACCAGAGATAATGAAACCATCCGCGATTGATTAACTAGTGGAAAATCTCCACTCACCCTACGGGTTTCATACCTGCTCATTCTGTGTGCGAGAGAACTGTTTACTCCCGCTGACATTCCCACATGCGCTGCAGAGTGTGAGAGGTGGATATTTCACAAACAAAGGGCTCGATAGTGTGGGCGCTTCAGTGTGCGAACTGTAAAATGTATTTAGGAGCATGTGTGCGAATAAAGCAAAAGGTTTTCTTAAATTTGATGTCATAAAAAGTCTTCAATACATGAAATGCAAAACAAACATCTTAATGATCATTAATGATCAACGCTGCACGTTGCACTGTCTACATGGCTACAGGCTCGGCATGCTTCAAAGTGATTCTCAATCAATGAATAACGCACATTTTTGCCAAGCGATTGCTAATGATCCCGAGTTGATGAATTATGACAATGTCTACTTTATGGTCTTTATATAATATGTTTAAGACGGTTGTGAGAATGCATATTTTATCTTACCCATCTGAAGGATCAGCCCGCAATAGTATAGACATTTCAAAATAAGAGTCCCTGTGTATTTCAGGCTTGTTTATAATTAAAAGTCACAGGCTAAGTTTTTTTTTTTTTTCTTCTTCTGGCCATTATTGGTATTTTGGTTACACCATAAATTGTATTTAATTTGATTTCCATTTAATTCATAGTCAACTATTGTAGTCTCTGACTGGGATGCTCCCCCACAGGAAGAAAAGCCGAAGAACATTTGACACATATTATACAATAAATAGATTTTTCTAGTATAAGTAAAGTCTGTGTCCATTTCACTGAGAGAGACAAAATATGAAAAAGCAAGGAGAACTCTACCATTTAAATGCTGTAATTTTGCATAATTTACAATGCAAAATAATGCATAATACTAGTATGTAATTAAATGTAATAGTAGCCTATGTAATTAAAATGAATTTCGCTAAATACAAATATTGTTAAAAATCACACATTGTTGTTTGTCACATGTACACCTTTTTTGTGCCATGGGTAAGTGGAGGATTTTCCACCCAGCTACCACCGCAAGTATATTTCAAACCTGTGGGAAGCACTGATCACTGTCCCAATCAGGCCAGTGCTGCATCGTAACAAAAGTTTCATTTGCACGTGTTTTTAAGCCTTGGCAATATAAACATTGAAGCGCAAGAAGACGCGAAAGAGAACTCGCGCACACGGAAAGCTGTGTTTTTAATGTTAACTTTGATGACTTTTGTAACTTTAATTAATCTTTATTTATACAGTGAAGATTATATTTTACTTTTGATTACTTTATTGGTAACACTTTATATTTACTTGTACATGTAACATATGTCCTTGTTACATGTGTTACATGTACTTACCATAGTAATAACATCAAATTATGCATAATTACATGCAACTAACCCTCAATGAATTCCTAATCCTACCCTAACCTTATAGTCATACCTGCAAACTCACAAGAGGTGAAAAAGGTGACATGTTTATGAACTAAATTGTTGTTGGGGGGGTCTGGGGGCATCCTCCCCCAGGAGAACATTTTTGTGATTTTAACATGTAAACGAAGCACAAGAACATTAATTGAGAGAAAGAGAAAAAAAAAAAAAAAAAAAAAATTTATTGACACTAGGGCTGGGCATTGACACAAATTTCACAGTTGGATTCAATTTTGATTCAGAAGCTTGCGATTTCATTACCTTTGATTCAATATTGATTCATTTTGGGCCTATCAAGTACAGTACATGGCAAATTTCCTCAAGGAATAAAATATCTCTCAACTAATGCTGTAAACTATACAGGGAACCACAGTTGGTACATCATAATATTAAAGGTTAAAATTAATTTATCTGTAAGCTACTTACATATAAATTACACATAAGGAAGTTTTTATAATTAACGTTATAATACATTTTTAATGACTATTATGTTTCTACTCGTTTTTTATATAGGGCTAAACATTTAAATGGTGGCTGTCATAAAATGGATTTATACATTCAATATTGATGCACATGTATCAATGCACAACGGATACAAAATTAACAGTTAGTGATACAATATATACAGAGAGAATATAAAATATATGCATATAAAGAATTGCGAGTGGGTCAGGTCACAGTGTATTTACCCCTCCCAGTCAGAGTCAATCAAAATGGATAGGCAGCATCAGCTTAGCAGTTGTGCGAAATGTAAATTAAAAAAAGAGAAAATATCACGACACATAGCCACCTTTAAAAAGTACCTACAATATCAAGTTTTTTCGAAAAATCGTTTACCAGAGGATATGCTGCAAATTCTACGAAAAAATGGGCTACATACTTTCCCAAGTGTATTCGTTGCACTCGTTCGGCACAACCATGAGACAGAAGCGGCTGTCTGCACTCTCCCTGCTAGCTATTGAATCCGAACTAGTCAGGGGACTTTGAGGATTGATGCTGCCTTTACGTGCTATCGGAAATTTCATAATTCCCAAGTTGTGATGACACGATTGTTGCATTCAAGTGCTTTGTTGTCGGAATGAACAGGACTCATGGAGGACACCAGGTTTATTCTTGCCTATTTATTGGGAAAATCTTATTAAAACCAAAATTATAGGCCTATGTAGTGTCCCATGCACTGACAACCATATAAACATTCACAGTGCTAGATAGTCCGGTTCCTGACGATTCTGTAATTTCGGTCAAATGCAGGCAATTTTCGCTGTGTATAAAACATACAATACGCTTCAGATGATTACACATATATGTAAATGTTCATGTGCACTTTTTACCTAGGAAGCTCGTATTTACGATAATTCCAATAGCACGTGAAGGCAGCATTAATTAACGATTTTGCGTGCACAAAATCTAGAAAAAAGATTTTCTGCTGAAGGTAAGGCTTATTTACCATTATTTCTTGGCAAATATGTGACGCTGCTGTCGATTTGAAATTTGTGGAACGGTTTTCTCTTTTAGATAGTTGCTTAGATGGGACATTCTAAAACGCTTAACTTTACTAAGGCAGTGTAATTAACAAACCAAACTTAGTAAACACCATACTAATAAAGCATACTATGTACAGAAAAGCAGATAAGCCTAGAATATGAACGCAACACGTTTAATTACACCTCCCATAAAGAAAATGTGGCTTAAAGTAAGACAGTGACATTAAAAGACCAAACTTAGTCAACACTATACTAGTAAAGTATACTATACAGAATAATTGTTTTGTGCTGAATTTGATCTTTGATCTCTCACTTAGTAGGCTACATTAAGTGACATTAAGCTTTTTCTTTTTAACGGTTTTCTATGGGAGGAAAACAACGTGTAATTGCGAATTGCGTTCATATTCTGGGCTCATCTGCTTTGCTGAACATAGTATGGTTTATTAGTATGATGTTTACCGAGTTTGGTCATTTAATATCACTGTCTTAGTACATTAAGCCACTTCAAATGTGGTCACCCTAGGGCACTACACTGTATTAATCCGGGCCTGGGTATTCCATAGTGATAAGGATATTTAGCAAAATGCTCCTCTCAAAGTTTTTGTAGCTGACTAATGAGTTTTTGGCTTTTCTGAGGTAAATGTGACGGTAAATGTGACGTTTTTATAAGCTGTTTTATTGACGCCTTTCCGCTGTTGAAACACTGATTGATCGATTCAATCTGGTCTCATGGAAAGACGTACATGTGGGAACGTTTTCGCGAGTCGCAAAAATATGTACCAATACGTACATATCACTGCAGTTTCCAACAGAAATGAACACTAGAGTCAGTAAAACAGCAAGCGCTTTTAATCGTTTTTATACAGTTACGATTACAGGGTCAGATTATGGATTAATAAAGACTTGTTTTTACGTCTCCTTGCACAATTTTATGTTATGACTTCAAAACGCTTTTTACCAAAGTGCACTATTTGTAAATGAATATATTTTGGACTTTGCATCGGTTAACCAGCTCCATGTTTTGCTTTTCTGACATAACAAGCTTGCTCCATAGCTCAGCTGATATGGAGTTGAACTTAGAATGAGGAAGCCTTGGGTACGAATCCAGGGAAAAACGAGTCATGGTAAAAGAGCTCAAAGATGAGAGATCAAAACAAGCTAAAACATGATTACGGATGCTTTTTATGTCACATTTGCTTTTGTTAACACTATCAGGTAGGTTTAGGTGTAGTGCTGGTAGTACGTTATTTTAAAAAATAATGGAGCACTACACTTTTAGCGTCACTCATGGGACAAAATTTCAAATCAGAACTGCGGTGATTCATATAAAAACGAACGTCATAAAAACGTACCATATTCACGTTGTTACAATACAGACAGGTCGGAGACGGAAGATCACAGGTAAGGTTGTTTATTGACACAAGCAGAGTGAATTGTGAACACAGGTGAGTCAAACAGAAGCTGTTATGGTGAATGATGAATGAAGGAATGGTGATACTGTCCTTTGTGTTTTGCAGAGTGAAGATCCAAGTGGCAGTTGTAGAGTTGAGACGTTGGAGGATGATGACACACACACGGAGAACACAGGAGGTATCTTGGAGACGCTGGAGACAGGTAAGTATAACACTGGAAGTCCTTGAGGTAAGCATGGAGGTAAGTCCTTAATGCGAACGAGAACGGACGGTGACTGTGTGTGTGTGAATGTCTTTTATGTGCCAGTAGATTGGAGTGCTGATGAGGTGCAGGTGTGTGTGATCAGTACTCTGGTGAGGGAGTGCGTTGTGATTGGATGGTGCTGGAGCCTGGCGTGTCTGTGACAGTACCCCCCTTCCACGGCCCGCTCCTGAGGGCCGAGGACCCCGATGTCATGGTGGTCGTCCTCTTCCACGAGGGGCAGGTCTGTTGGGATGAGCAGCGTGGAAGGTGTCCAGCAGGTTCGGGTCAAGTATGTCGTTGCGTGGAACCCATGAGTGTTCCTCGGGACCATAACCTTCCCAGTCCACAAGGTACTCGAGCTGATCAACACGGCGCCGGGAGTCCAAGATTTCATGAACCTCGTAGGCAGCACCATCGTCCAGGATGAGTGGAAAGGGGGGTTTGGCTGCGGCTACGCTAGGCTCTGTGGAGAGAGGAACAGAAGGGTGGTGAGGTTTCAGGAGTGACACATGGAATGTGGGGTGAATGCGATACTCAGGAGGGAGTTGAAGCTTGTAAGTGACCGGGTTGATCTGCTCCGTGATGGTGAATGGGCCAATGAACCTGGGACTCAGCTTACGGCATGGTAGACGCAGTCAGATGTCTCTGGTTGACAGCCAGACCTTCTGTCCTGGTTGATAGGCTGGAGCTTCGGAGCAGTGAAGGTCTGCTGTCATCCGGCGTCTACGTAGAGCACGTTGTAGTTGATGGTGGGCTGAGTCCCAGACCCTCTTGCTCTCTCGGAACCAGTGGTCGATAGATGGTACGTCCGAGGGTTCCCCTGACCAGTGGAACAGTGGGGGTTGGTAACCGAGCACGCACTGGAAAGGTGTGAGTCCGGTAGATGGTTGTCGTAGGGAGTTTTGTGTGTACTCGGCCCAACCCAGGTACTGGTTCCAAGAGTCCTGGTGGCCGTGACAGAAGGTACGAAGGAAGCGACCGATCTCCTGAATCTTCCTCTCCGTCTGCCCGTTCGACTGCGGTTGGTATCCCGATGATAGGCTGACGGTCACACCTAGGAGTGAGAAGAATGCTCTCCAGACCCGAGAGATGAATTGAGGTCCTCTGTCCGACACGATGTCCTCTGGAATGCCAAAGTATCGGAATATGTGGTTAAACATGAGCTCCGCAGTCTCCATGGCAGTAGGCAGTCCCTTTAAAGGAATCAAACGGCAGGATTTAGAGAATCTATCAACCACCACAAAGATACAGGTACAGTCTTTAGAAGCTGGCAGGTCAGTGATGAAATCCACCCCTAGGTGTGACCATGGTCGGTTGGGAACGGGCAGAGAAAGGAGCTTGCCAGATGGTAGATGACGTGGACTCTTCGAGATGGCACATTCCTTACATCCCTGCACGTACCTTCTGACATCGGATGCCATGTTGGGTCACCAGAAGCGTTCTTTCAGCAACGAGAGGGTTTCATTGACCCCCGGGTGGCCTGTGCCTAGTGAGGTGTGAGCAGAGTATCCACTCTGGAGTGGAGTGCGCCGTGTCCTGTTGATGTACTGCAAGCCTGGCGGGCAACCCGGCGGAGTGTTGGCGGAGGCATTGGAGGAGGGCATGGTCTCCGCTGACCAGGTGATCGGGCTGACGATGAGCTTCTCTGGGAGAATGGCTTCAGGCTCTTCAGAGCTTTCCTCAGGTGTATGCAAACGTGACAAGGCATCCGCCTTGACATTTCTGGATCCAGGATGATAGGAGATCGTGAAATTGAAGCGGGTAAAGAATAAAGCCCAGCGGGCTTGTCTGGGGTTAAGTCTCTTAGCCACTCGCAGATACTCCAGGTTCTTGTGGTCAGTGAGTACCAGAAACGGGTGTCTTGCTCCCTCCAGCCAATGCCTCCACTCTTCAAGTGCCAACTTGATGGCAAGAAGTTCTCTGTTGCCAGTGTCATAATTTACTTCCGCCGGGTTGAGCTTGCGGGAGAAGAAGGCACATGGATGGAGTCTGCTGGGATTCCCCTGCTGCTGTGAAAGTACCGCTCCTACTCCTGTGGTGGAAGCGTCGACCTCCACGACGAATGGCTTGTCGGGATCGGGATGGACCAGGAGAGGAGCGGTAGTGAAGGCTTCCTTGAGAGTGTTGAAGGCTTCCGTGGCAGCTGGTGTCCAGGACAGAGACTTGGGCTTATGTCGGAGGAGGCTTGTAAGTGGGCTGGCGATGGAGCTGTAATCCCGGATGAAGCGACGGTAGAAGTTGGCGAAGCCGAGGAAGCATTGGAGTTCCTTTATGGTAGTGGCTGTTGGCCAGTTCCTGATGGCATCCACCTTCCCCTCGTCCATCCGGATGCCACTGCTGTCGATATTATAGCCAAGGAACTGCACTGAGGGCTGATGGAAGGAGCACTTCTTGGCTTTCAGGTAGAGCTGGAACTCCCTCAGGCGTTTCAGGACCTCCACAACGTGGTGGCAATGTTCGGCCATGCTCCGGGAGTAAATCAGAATGTCATCGATGTAGACCAAGACGAACTTGTGGAGAAACTCCCGGAGCACCTCATGTATGAAGTCCTGGAATACGGAGGGGGCGTTGACCAGGCCATACAGAATCACGAGGTACTCGTAGTGTCCAGTAGGTGTCACGAAGGCGGTCTTCCACTCGTCCCCCTCACGTATCCGGATGAGGTTATACGCGCTGCGGAGGTCCAACTTGGTGAAGACAGTGGCACCACGGAGATGTTCCAGGGCTGCCGGGACGAGAGGAAGGGGATACCTGAACTTGACAGTGATGTTGTTGAGAGACCGGTAGTCTATACATGGCCGCAAGCCTCTGTCCTTTTTCGCCACGAAGAAGAAGCTAGAAGCAGCAGGGGAAGTTGATGGACGGATGTAGCCTTGAGCCAGAGCCTCCTCGATGTACTCTTCCATGGCCTTCTCCTCCGGGATGGAAAGGGGGTAGATTTTTCCCCTTGGCACTGACTCACCCGGAAGCAGATCGATGGCGCAGTCCCATGGCCGGTGTGGAGGTAGCTTGGAGGCTCTTTTAGGGCAGAAAACATCACTGAAGGGGGCGTAACACGATGGAATATCCACTGAATGTTTTTCAATCGGACTCTCGATGGATGTTGCACAGACAGAGAGGTATTCAGGACGTGGAGATGGAGGAACTGGAAACTCGGAAAAACAGTCCATGAAACAAGTGTCGACCCACTTCAGGATTTCGCCAGTTCTCCAGGAAATGACAGGATTGTGCTGCTCCAACCACGGGCGCCCTAGGATCACGTCAGCGGTGGATTCCTCCAGAACCAGCAGATGGATCTTCTCCACGTGAAGTATACCAGTTTGTAGTTGAAGTGGACCGACACTACGGCGAACTTGTCTCTTACTGAGAGGCTTTCCAGTTATTGAGTGGTTCTGGTAGGTAGACGGCGTTGCCGTGGTCTTGAGGTTGAGCTGACGGCAGAGGGCGCCAGAGATGAAGTTGCCTGCTGACCCAGAATCGAGGAGTGCGTTGACTGGAATGGAAACATCAGCCGCAGTAAGTTTTACAACAATGGTGAGTGGCTTCATCTTATTTATGGAAGGAAAGATGGCACTCACCATGGGACGAGGAGGACGTATTGGGCATGTGGAGATTACATGCCCCGGAGATCCACAATACAGGCACAGATTCTGGGTCAGCCTTCTCTGCCGTTCAGTTACTGTCAGACGAGTTGAATCAAGTTGCATGGGTTCGTAGACTGGTTCTGGAGGGCTGACGGATTCTGGTCAGCAGAGGGAGGTGTTGTGCTGAGGCTGGCCCTGGTACTCTTCGAGACACGACTGCATATGAGTGGCGAAGCGTATAGAGAGTTGTATGAAGCGTTCAAGCCCGATGGTGTCCTCGTATGCAGCGAGATGCAACCGCACTCGAGGATCCAACCCTTGACGATATGTAGTCAGTAAAGCTTGTTCGTTCCATCCACTCGTGGCAGCGAGAGTTCTGAACTTAAGAGCATATTCATTCACAGTCATTTTGCCTTGCTTTAAAGTTTCTCACCGATAGACAAATCCCAGGCGGGTTTTCCGAAGACTTCTCTGAAGTGGTTGACAAAGCTGGAATATGACTGGATAACAGGATTATTTTGGGTCCAAATGGAATCAGCCCACTGAAGCGCTTTACCTTGTAACTGTGAAATGATAAACGCTACCTTGGATTGTTCGGTGGGGTATGAGTGCGGTTGTATCTCCAGGACCAGCGAGCATTGCAGGAGAAATCCGCTGCATTCCTCCGCCGAACCAGAGAAGGGCGCCGGTTTGGCCATGGGACTGGCGTGAACTGGAGGTGAAGAAGTGGTGGTGTTATCGACGGAAGTGCTCGCTAGTGGTAATGGTGGTGGATTGGTGGTGAGTGTTCGACGCAATGTGTCGACAAGATCCTAGAATGGGTCTGGCTGGCTCATACTTGTGTCAAGCGGTCTAGGTTCGGTCTTCTGTTACAATACAGACAGGTCGGAGACGGAAGATCACAGGTAAGGTTGTTTATTGACACAAGCAGAGTGAATCATGAACACAGGTGAGTCAAACAGAAGTTGTTATGGTGAATGATGAATGAAGGAATGGTGATACTGTCCTTTGTGTTTTGCAGAGTGAAGATCCAAGTGGCAGTTGTAGAGTTGAGACGTTGGAGGATGACAACACACACACACACACACACACACACACACACACACACACACACACACACACACACGGAGAACACAGGAGGTATCTTGGAGACGCTGGAGACAGGTAAGTATAACACTGGAAGTCCTTGAGGTAAGCATGGAGGTAAGTCCTTAATGCGAACGAGAACGGACGGTGACTGTGTGTGTGTGAGTTTCTTTTATGTGCCAGTAGATTGGAGTGCTGATGAGGTGCAGGTGTGTGTGATCAGTACTCTGGTGAGGGAGTGCGTTGTGATTGGATGGTGCTGGAGCCTGGCGTGTCTGTGACACACGTTTATCTGTTCCGGCCAAAAAAATGAACATGCTTTTAGCGCCACTCAGTGAACATTTCACATTGAAACTGCAGTGATATGTAAGTATTGGTACGTATTTTGCAACTCGTGAATGGTGATACTGTCCTTTGTGTTTTGTAGAGTGAAGATCCAAGTGGCAGTTGTAGAGTTGAGACGTTGGAGGATGACGACACACACACACACACACACACACACACACACACACACACACACGGAGAACACAGGAGGTATCTTGGAGACGCTGGAGACAGGTAAGTATAACACTGGAAGTCCTTGAGGTAAGCATGGAGGTAAGTCCTTAATGCGAACGAGAACGGACGGTGACTGTGTGTGTGTGAGTTTCTTTTATGTGCCAGTAGATTGGAGTGCTGATGAGGTGCAGGTGTGTGTGATCAGTACTCTGGTGAGGGAGTGCGTTGTGATTGGATGGTGCTGGAGCCTGGCGTGTCTGTGACACACGTTTATCTGTTCCGGCCAAAAAAATGAACATGCTTTTAGCGCCACTCAGTGAACATTTCACATTGAAACTGCAGTGATATGTAAGTATTGGTACGTATTTTGCAACTCGTGAAAACGTTCCCACAGGTACGTTTTTCTAATGAGACCAGGCTCGATCGATTACATGTGACATGAGAACCAGCTAAAAAATTAGTGTCTTCCATGAGCGCTTAGCTGCATCACTATTCCTTAATTCCTCCCTGTTCTAGCTTGTACTATTCTGAACGATGTCTGAAACTTTTTATTACTACCACTTCTTGTGTTTATTGCCTCTTTAAGATAAATTGCTTGTCGTATTTGTAAATCTCTTTGGATAAAACTGTCTGCTAAATGAATAAATGTAACTGTAAATGTTTTTTTGGTTTTTTTTTTCAATTCCCTTACCTATAGTATGAACCAGAGCCATTGAAAAACAGAGTTGCGACACTCCCATAGACTTCCATAGGACCTTTGGAATGCGGAAGTAACGCGTGTCGTGGAGCAGCCGATAGTTCCAAACACTGATAGTTCCAGCGCTGAACTCATTCATTTTCAGTGATTCCGAAGTTCGCTCGCTGGTAAGTTGATGAAATTACTGCATTTTTGACATTTGAACGCATTACCTGACCTCTCATGAATCTAGTCAGTAGTTGTTTTTTATGTAACCAGCTTTAGTTAATGTTTATTGGAAGATAATTAACGTTAGTTAGACTCGAATTGCAGCTAGCTTAAGTGACCAACACTTCACTAACTTTAGCTACCATAACCTGACGTCAGTTAGGCTACATTTACCTTTACATTTACAAGTTCGCTGTCAAACAACGTTCATCTTCGGTTATTAGATTTGTTGTTAATGTTAGCAACACTTAGTTGCCAGTTCATTAAAGTACCAGAGAATAACACAGTAAGGAGGTTGCATACACTTAGTGGCCACTATATTAGGAACACCTTTACAATCTAATGTAATTCAATACAACAGCTCTGCCAGGAATTCTACTTTAATGTTTATTATCAGCCAGAAATGTGTAATTTCAATACTGAGGTCATAGTTAAAGGTGATGTTGCACTACATTGTGTTCAGATGGGTTTCTTATTTACATACATGAGGTGGCCAGAATATTAAACACATCTGGAGATAAAACAACAAGTGCAAAAACACCCCCACAAACTATGAACTCAATGCTAAATCATTATTAAATTTACACATCTATGACAGCATAAAAAAAATAAAATTATCTTTTCCCTTATTTGCATAATTTCTTGGATGAGCAAAATAATCACCCAGCTTCTTCCATAATGTTATTGTGTGGAAGAATAAAAAATTGATTTACAATAGTGGTTTGTATATAGTTATATATATATATATATTTTTTTTTTTTTTTTCTCATTTAATTTCAAAATCTGTACTGGAGTACAGAGCCAAAATAACAGAAATCATGACAAATGTCCAAATAGTTATGGACCTAACTGTAGGTGTGTGCTCTCACTTCTGTAATGTCAACCTCATGAAAATGTTTCGGAAAAGTGTATTTAATCTGTCCTTCAATGTATTAACCTTAACACTGTTTCCTCTTTCTTTACAACTCCCAGTTCTCTCCAGCAACAACAGGCTTGACTCGACTTCAGACCCGGTCTCCTCTGGGGCCTCTGACACAGGCTCTGTTTCCATCTGGAGTTAAGATGCATTTTGGTCGATCGGATCATAAGTGGACGACGGAGACACATACACGTTTACACCTGGTGTTTTAATCCATCTGTTTTGTCCTCTTTTAACCACTTCTGTCCTGATTTCTTTGAGGGGGTGGGTAAATGTATGGGTTTTTACAGATCTTTCAATCTAATGGACAAAATAAGCTTGAGCAGTTTACATATGAACACGCCCAGAGATGACAGGAAAACATACTGAAAGCATCAGTGTTCGTTTCTGCTCTGACAGCCACGAGACCAGCCGAACGCTGTGAGTGTGTGTTAGAAATCAGTAATGGTGAGAGAACATTGTGCTTGGTACGTTTTTCATCTTTAAACCAACCGGTCTTCAAAGTGCCAACAAAGTTTAGATCCTGTCTGGCTCGAGCGCTTCCCATAATGTTTACACATTAGGTCAGTAGATGGAGAATAGAGTAAACATGAGCGTTTACACTATGAAAGCAGTCCGGTCAAATGCATTTGCGACTACTTCTGGAAGTGGTCGAAAGTGGACAAACTTAAAGCGTTTTAGACCCTGTTTACACCTGTATTTAATGTTGTCCACTTGTGATCTGATCAGCCAAAACGCATCTTAATACCAGGTGGAAACAGGCCCACAGTCTGCTTCTGGCAGTGGAATGCTCTTACCCAAAAATTCAAGTAACTATAGCATTACTTATAGTGTGGAGTTTGAATGCTTTTGTTATCATTGTATGGATAAGCATTTGACTGATTCTTGATTCACCACCAGGTCTCCAGATCATCCTACAGCCGCGGTGGAAGAATGTAATGGATATTGTGAACACTTATATTCCTTTTCTGGCCTGCTTTCTGCCATCTTTCTCAAATGAGTTTCTTTGAAGACAGAACATTCAAGGAAAACTTACCTACCCTCTCCCTGGATATAATATATAATTAAATGTTCTGTTGAATGCAATTGTTTGCCTTGTATATTTTTCACTGTTGACCAAACTTCTTTCTTGACTTAAACTGAGCAGCTTCATTCATTGATATTCACTTGTTGTGCATGTTTATGTGAATAAATCTTAACATAACACAACATTAGGATGTTAGTAATTATGACCATAGAAGCACGAGAAAAATATATACAGTACATGCGGTAATTGTATACCTTATGGGAGCAGCCCCCCTTCCCTCTAAAATTAAACACACAAAAAATTAATTCAATTCAAAGGGCTTTATTTGCATGATATATAAACATACATACGCATATGTATGTATGTATGTATTTGTGTGTGTTTTGATGAATGGTTTAGCCTATAGGGAAGGTCAGGATGAAGGGGTACATTAGCCATACTGAAATGAATTCAGTTAACAGAAATGTTAATGTTATGGATCGTATTTAAGAACATTGTTAATTCACTAAGTAACCATCTCTCCAGTTACCTGTACATTTTAACAGACCACACTGTTAACGATAATGCCGTCTCTCTATCACTCTCCAGATACAATACACTACTGTAAGTGTACTCAACGTAGTAATCAATTTTATTCAATATTTAATCAATATTATGCGTTAATATTTACTGAAAAAATTGCTGCAAATACAAGTAGTTGCTGTATTTTACGTTATGGGAGCAGCCCCTCTTCCCTCCAAAATTAAAAACAAAAACTGATTAATGCTGTGTTTCCGCCACTCCCCAGGAAAAAAAATATGTATGTAATGTAAGTGTCAACGTAATAATCAATGTATATTATGCGTCAATATTTACCGATAATTGCTGAAAATATCGCTACAGCTGTCTGTCCCTCTTAAAACCATTCAAACTGGTTGACAGCGCGGATTTGTTTGGAACTATTGAGAGCTACACGAACCACGTGACAGCGTGGCGGCGAGATCAAAGAGTGTCGCAACTCTCATATTTAACGGCTCTGGTATGAACAACAGTAATAGCGATGCTAGCAAGAACCACTAATAAAAGAACTGTAGGTGACCTTTGGTGCTAATATTATAATTCAGTGATTGTGTCATCATAGTTGCACTTACCCCAGCTTCTCTAATCTACACTGTGGATCCTGTAGTCCTGCTGAGAGGTTCTCTACTCCTGAATCGTGCAGATCATTGCTTTTCAGCTCCAGCTCCTTAAGGTGTGAGTATTTCAAAACTGATGCTAGATGTACACAGCTTGCCTCTGTGAGACCACATCTCTTTAATCTGTGGAGAGAGATCCATTACATCACACTCGAAATTAGCCAATGACAAATTTAAACAAACACTCTCTCACAAATAAGACAATACTTACTTGAGTTTCTGAAGTTTACAGTTTTCACTAACAAGTCCATCGCAGAGTTCATTTACTCCATTGACACTCATCTTATTGTAGCTAAGATCCAGTTCCTTTAGGAGTGAGTTTGTTGATTTGAGAGCTGAGGCCAAATATGTACAGGATGTTGCTGTTAAATTACAGCCAGCCAGGCTGAGATGCAGAAACAAAAGAGTAGACACCACAACAAATCAATGAGCAATAACCATCTACTCAGATTTTTCCACTTAAACTTACTGTAAGATCTAAACATTATACAAAACTGAATAAGGCATTAATTTGCTACATTTCTACAGTAATACAATCTATGAAAGTTAATTACTATCAAAACAACTAAATGTAGCTGAACACCTACAGTACACAAGTGTTAGTCTTTCAGTTTCATTATGTAGTCATTCAATGCATTTTGTGCCAAAGCAATGATACATAATCCAGTTTAGTCCACATAGACTGATGTTGAGCTCACTGTCTCAAGAGTTTTGAAAAACTGACCTAAATATTGAGAAATGGGTCCTAGCAATCCTTTAAAAAAAAAAAAGACATGTATGAAGTGTTTTGGTAGTTGTAATGGATTTTGAATGAAATTAACTGTGATGCCAAGTTGAAAGTTGGTTAGGAGAACCATTTTAAGAGTATTGGAAAAGTGACCTAAGTATTGACAAATGTGTGCTAGCAATTGTTAAAAAAAAAAAAACTGTAATGATGTTTTTCCAAATGTTACAATTGCAAGTCACCTTTCTGATACTAGTGTGAGGCAAAACAAAACAACTCAGTGATCACACATAAGTTATTTACGGTATCCATAGTATGGCTGGATGGAAGGTTGTTCAGTCAGTAACAATGCAGTTTCGTCCCTTGCCTACTCAGATAAATCAACCCTGCTTTGAAATTATGTTGATCATAAGTCTTCATTTCATGTAAGTATACATCTTTTTGCACATATTTGAGAAAAGCAGGCCTATTCATTTCTTTGTGTCTAAAATATATAAATCAGTCAAAAATTCAGTGCAAGAAATTCTGAGGATTCTTGATTTATGTTGAAGGGATTTAAAATCACAACATCTCATGGTTTCTAAGAGATACCTCAAACATATTGACTACTTACTTCAGTCTGAGTAATTGACAATGTGGACTTTTAAAAGAAGAAAAAAGGATGTTCGCTCCAGACTGTAGTTCATTGTTTCTCAGATCCAGATCTCTCAAGGGTGAGTTGACTGACTGGAAAGCTGAGGCGATTCTTTTACAGGACTCAGATGAGAGATTACAACAATCCAGTCTGTAAACAAGAGTATATTTACATTTTACTTAGTGACTGAAGTTGTTCAGACAAACCATTTGTATTGTTACTGTGTGCATTTAAAATGTGACAATGGAACAAAACCTTTTAATAATATTTTAAATATATTGAGGTGTAGCAGTGTACATATTATAAACAATTCATATACAATATGAATAAACAAAAAAAAAAAACTGACCTGGCCCTTTTGCAGATTTTGAGCACTGGCAGCAGTCTTAGCTGGTTTTCTGTTGATGTGCGGAACTTCTTCATGTCAAACTCATCTAATACCTCCCCAGATTTCAGCAAGACATAAGCCAGTGCTGACCATTGCTCTGGCTCCAGCTCACGACCCAAGAGTGTTCCTGATTTCATGGCAGTCTGAATTTCTTTAACAAGAGTGTTGTCATTCAGCTCATTTAAACAGTGAAACAGATTGATGATTCTCTCTGGTGATTGTTCCTGTTTGATCTTCTCTTTGAGGTAATGCACTGTCATGTTTTTGTCTGCACAGGGTATACATGAACTGCCTTCAGTGAGAAAGTCTTGCAGGAGATTCTGGTTAGGGTCAACAGAAAGACCCAAAAGGAAGCGAAGGAAAAGGTCAAGATGTCCATTTTCACTCTTTAAAGCTTTGTCCACTGCACTCTGATGTACATCAGAAAGATCTGTGGATTTGTCTTTTTCAAGAACATTTTCCCCATTATTTACACATACAAAGTGAGCATATATCGCTGCCAGATACTCCTGGTAGCTCACATGTACAAAGCTATAGACCTTCTCCCTGTTCAATCCCAGATCTTCTCTGAAAATCTCTGTGAACAATGAGTACTCTGAGACTTTATCAATGCCACCATTTTTCAGATCCTCTTCATAGAAAACAAAATTTTGCTTCTCCATTTGCTGGAAAGCCAGTTCTCCCAGTTTTAGAATAATTTCTTTGTCAAATTCAGACAGTTTCTTTGGGTTATCAGCATCAGCTCCATTGAACTTCTTGTGCTTGAGACTGATCTGAATGAGCAGGAAGTGAGTGAACATCTCAGTCAGAGTTTTGGGTATTTTATCAGAGTTTCCATCACTCATCATATTTTCTAGCACAGTGGCAGAAATCCAGCAGAAGATGGGCATGTGGCACATTATGTAAAGGCTCCGACATGATTTGATGTGTGTGATGATTTCACTTGCCAGCTTCTGATCACTGAT
This sequence comes from Mylopharyngodon piceus, assembly GCA_039654765.1. Classification (NCBI taxonomy): domain Eukaryota; kingdom Metazoa; phylum Chordata; class Actinopteri; order Cypriniformes; family Xenocyprididae; genus Mylopharyngodon; species Mylopharyngodon piceus. Next base: position 6,881,463 of record CM077445.1, read on the forward strand.
TTTCTTCCTGAAGTATGCTTCCTTTTGATTGTCATTGAAGCCACGAATCTCAGTGACTCGATGGACATACTCAGGTGGGATCCGATTAGCTGTTGATGGTCGTGTAGTTATCCAGAGTAGAGCAGAGGGAAGTAGATTCCTATTGATAAGGTTTGTAAGCAGCACATCCACAGGAACTTTATCTTTTATATTGAAACAATTCTTATTCTTGTGGAAGTCAAGAGGATACTGACAGACCTCTAGACCATCTAAAATGAAAAGCACTTTCAATTTTGAAAGATTTGCTTCTTCCATATCAGAAGAATATTGATGAATCAGCTGTAGAAGACTGCAGTTCTCCTTTTTCTGGTTGAGTTCCCGAAATGGTAGATGTATGATGACTTCAATATCTTGGTTTGTTTTTCCATCCGCCCAGTCTAGAATGAACTTCTGCACCGACACATGCTTTCCAATGCCAACTATGCCCATCGTTAGGACTGTTCTTACTTGTTTTGTTTGTCCTGGCAGTGTCTTGAAGATGTCATGACATGAGAATGAAGCTTCTTGAGTGGTTCTGTTTTGTGAAATCATTTCATTTCTCAACACCTCATGTTCATTATTTATCTCTCCACTTCCACCCTCTGTCATGTAGATATCTGTATAGATCTCCTTCAATAATCTCTGTTTATCTAGAGATGAATTTCCTTCATTTATATGTTGACATTCGTTCTTAAGCTTTTCTTTATTGGCATCTGTGATTTTTTGAAGTGGATTAGCTAGACGAAAGTAAGAGATGTTAATATGCAATGAAAAAAAAAATCTTAATTTAAACTTCTATTAAATAATACTCCTACCATTTGCCAGGAAGTGAAATGCAATCCTCAGTGCTGCCTCTCCTCCAAAGCTCTCCACTATTTTCTTAGCAGCATCAGAGAGACTGAGCTCCTCTGGCTGATTCCCTAAGCATTCTGGGTAATCCTCAGATAGTTCTCTTTTGAAGGTTTTGAGGACTTCTGTCCCCATGTTCCTCATAATATCAAGAAGTGTGGTTCGACTGTCTGGCACATTAGATTTCTGTGGTAAAATAAAAGAGTATCCAATAGAAAAATGTTTATCAACCATGAATTATATAAATATTTGTTTTAAAATTAAAATGTCTGTTAAATAACTGAAAGGATATTTCCATGGAAAACTAACCACAATGTAGAATTTACTGTGGCCTTGATGCTCTTGCCCCATACAGAAGCTACAGATGTGCAAGTTATCTGTCTTACAGAACACCACTGGAGCTCCAGAATGCTGCTGACAGACTTTTTTAGCAGGTCTGTACTCCTCCTGCTCTTGGGTGTCTTCTAAGGACAACTTCCTGCAGGAATATTCAATATTAACCAGTTAATCAGTCAACTTTAACTTGAATAATTTGACTATTTTGGAATATCTGGTCATGTTATAACTAGTTCAGCATGTTTTCTCATTCTCATGCTAACTTCTCTGTAAATGTTTAATTAGACAAAACCTTTTTATATTTTTTTGTGCTTGACCGCTGAAGTTCAGTGGCAGAGGAATTGATCTGTCACTCTTCAGAGACAGATATGATGATGTCGGTGAGTCTGATTTCTGCTGTTTGGTGCTATGAATAAAACACAGAATGTTTGTCATAGGTAAACGAGTATATTTATTTTTACACATGAAAGATAGTTTATACTTTTCCTCTTTCATGTTATCTTTACTGTAAATGTTTCATTAGATCAAACCTTTCTGTATTTCCCTGTGCTTCATTGCTGAAGTTCAGTGGTAGAGGAATTGATCTCTCACTCTTCAGAGACAGATGTGATGTCGGTGAGTCTGACCTTTCCGTTTTAGTTCTATGATTAAAACACAGTCTGTACATTTGTCACAAGTAAATGAGTATATCATTACACATGAAAGACATTTTTTTTTTTTTCCTTTTTCCAAGTTTACTGTAAATGTTTCATTAGATCAAACCTTTTTGTATTTCCCTGAGCTTCATTGCTGAAGTTCAGTGGTAGAGGAATTGATCTCTCACTCTTCAGAGACAGATGTGATGTCGGTGAGTCTGACCTTTCCGTTTTAGTTCTATGATTAAAACACAGTCTGTACATTTGTCACAAGTAAATGAGTATATCATTACACATGAAAGACATTTTTTTTTTTTCCTTTTTCCAAGTTTACTGTAAATGTTTCATTAGATCAAACCTTTCTGTATTTCTCTGTGCCTCATCACTGAAGTTCAGTGGTAGAGGAATTGATCTCTCACTCTTCAGAGACAGATGTGATGTTGGTGAGTCTGATCTCTCCTGTTTGGTTCTAAGTGGGGAAAAAACTGTGGACTGAATATTTGTCACAGATAAACTAGCATGTTTTTTTTTTTTTTTTTTTTTTTCTATTTCTCAATAAAATTGAATAAATAATCAATTTTATTTCCATGCCTTAAACCAGGGGTGAGGAACGTTGATCCTGGAGGGCCATTGTCCTGCAGAGTTTAGCTCCAACTCTGAAAAAAACACTCACCTGCCTGTAACTTTAGTAATCCTGAAGACCTTGATTAGCTTTAGGTGTGTTTAATTAGGGTTGGAGCTAAACTCTGCAGGACAATGGCCCTCCAGGATCAACGTTCCCCACCCCTGCCTTAAACACATATAATGCATTATAAAAAGTATTTTAATGCATTAATTATGCCTTGTAATGCTCCTTATAATGCACTGTATGGTTTCATTAATAATTTTAACCACAATTATAACACATACAATTCTTACCTATTTACTGTTACACCTTAGAAAGTATATTGCATTTAAACACAACAAACAACCAATTTCACAAGGTATCTGCAAATATTATGATGCATTTTAACTTTGGTTAATTGAAAACTGGAAAGTGAATTTGTGCTATCTTTAATATAGACTGCATTAAATCAAAAGTGAAATTGATCTTGAAATGTATGTGACTTTCTCATTGTCCTCACTGTTCAGAGTGAAGGTCTTCTTCTGGACTGCTCATAGTGATAGAGCCATCATCATTCTCTCCAGCACTCATTATTAATTAATGGATTCCTGTCAAGACAAAAATGTTTAATTTTTTATTTTTTTAATAACTTTTTTGTCTGCCATTTTACATATGAAATTCTGACTGTAGGTTCTTATTTTGTTAGTCTCCTGTTTGAAACTCATGTTTTATAACAGTTTAAAACTAGCTAAAACGTATAAAACTAGCTCATAAAAAATGCTAAGTTAAAATATTAATGTAATTGACATTAAGTCTAATTAAACGTCACATCATCTAATGACTAGAGGGTTAACTCGAGAACGAATTGAAAAATGTAGTAGCCTAGCCTAAAGCAAAAGTCAGCAGAGACATTAATACTATAGGCCCTACAACTATTATACAATTGTATCTTAAATTCACAGGTATAAATATTAAGCTATAAAAAAGCGTTGTTAAAAAGCGGTTTTGAGTCATTTGTTGTTGTGCCCATATACAGTTGTTGGATATTATTTAAACTAACTGTGGTGTTTAGGCAGTTTGTAAGAATGTCACCTCTCCAGAAAAGATGAACTAACTTTAACGCGCTAATTTAACTAAAACTGTCGGTTACAACGGACTCCGTGCAATAATTTCTGGTCTCTCAATGTGTATCATTTCTGTATCAATTCTGTATCATTTACAGCAAAGGCCTAACGTTAACCAATGTGTTGCCTACTTATTAAATCTTGTCAAAATGCACGTCAATCGAAAGATCGAAAAGGCTTTAACATATGGCTTCTGTAATCTATTGTAGGCCTACTATTTAGGACTGCAAAACAAAAGATGACTGACCAAAATTCAGTCATCTATTACCGACGGTAATTTCCAAAAGTGCTCCAAAGGCGTGCAGGGTAACATAAAACATCAGCGGGTATAGTAGTTTAGTAATATAGCATAGATTAAACCAATAATGATTAAATAGATGAACAGTGTTTAAACTCACCCATGAAACGTAGACTCGCAGGACTTTCACTTTCACTTTAGTCTGTGTCGCAGCATTAAATACAAACAGGGAGGAGTTCTTTTTTGAGAAGCAGGTGCATGTTAAAGACGCTGTACTTACGTGTCCTTTACAAGTGAACATTTATTCAACACTTGAGCATAGTAAAAGCTAATTTTAATTAGTGATGCTCTCTACACTGCAGTGATGCAGTCTACATCGTCATTCAATTCAAAAGCCATAGCAGTTAAGAAGGACTTGCTTCGAATCACAATGGAAATAGATTAGCTTCGATTAATATTTTTAAAATGCATTTTAGGATCATTTAAATGCTTCTCCTATGTGTCTTAGACAAGAAAGACAAATTGGCTGTTTACTGAACCTAAGGTAACAAAGGAGACAGATTAAATATATGTGCACAGAGGCTATTCAGAATATAACAAGCGCAATGTGCAGATAAAATATTTTAGTGGTGAGCAAAACTCTAGGTGACTCTAGATGACTTTCAAATGCAGCGAAATGCAACTTCTTAGCCTGAGCTTGTGTGTCCGGTCTCCCACATGCAGAATGGTTTTTTGCAAAAAACACATCAAGATGTTTTGCATTTTGCTGAATCTGAAGGTTCAAGTATGGTGAACTCTGACCTGAATTTGCTTGACGAGAAGATGCACTAATCAAATGATGTTCAGATCCTCTAATCAAATAGAGGATCTGAACATCTCAAACTGGCCTTTAACTGTATTAAAAGAACACATACTTTAAATTGTATTATTTCCTATATTTTAAAAAAGGAAGTGATACTGAAAACACTGAAATTTACCACCCTTAATTTATACTCGGAATTTGTCCTCTGCATTTAACCCATCCAAGTTAGTGCACACACATTAGGAGCAGTGAATAATGAACACACACACACCTGGAGCAGTAGGCAGCCATTTTTTGTTGCGACACCTGGGGAAAGCATAGCGGAATAGGCCAGTCAAAGTGTAATGGAGGCAAAACTCAATGGGTTCAGGGGAGGCTAAAAGGATGCTGCCTCTGCAACTTTAACCATTGATGTCACTGTTGGTCAGTGTCACAGAAAAAATGAATGATTGATGTTTAATCAAATAGGCTTATTGGAAATACATGACTCTGCCTATACATTTCTGCAAAACTACAAAATGTATCTATACATATTTCACTACAGTCTCCAGCGGAAATGAACATAGATTTTTGAGATTACAGGCACAATCAAGTGTTAGGCTACAAGCAAGCGTTAGGCTACATTTTCAAAACGTACTACTAATATCAGAACAGATAATCAAAAGTGCACGTTTTTCAAACATTTCAGCATGTTTTCAATTGTATTAGTACAATATACAAAATCACAAACTATTTTCACACCTTTTCACAAAATAAGTGTTTCATCTATATAAACATTTCATTCACAGTAACTGCCTTTCATAATGCTATTACTATCAAACTTTTCATTTTCGTCTCTTTTTTCATCCTAATGGTTAATCAATTAACCATTTGGTACATCTATAGATTTCTTTAGATCTTTTTCTTTGAACCACTCTATGAAAAATTCTGAGATTGTTACAGATACAGATACTGATATTGGCTCTGCTGCACAGCCCTACTAGAGACCACCACATTACTGTAATTAAAAGGTCAACTACAGTATAGATTCAGTCATATGGCACAGTGAGAACATTTACTGTATTGCCAGCAAATTCTGTTCTAGCACAAAATCTCATGGCCATGTCATACTTCATCGCACCTTTTGATAACACACTGTATAGATATTACAAACATTATTGATTTTATCTTAAGCAAGTTAGGTAATATATGTGTATTTTCTAATGTGGAATCTGTGTTACTGTAATTATTTCAGCAACAAGAGTGATTTGAAACATGTATATTGCATTGTTTATTAAATTAACTCGTTGTTAAAAGTACTAAATTGAAAGAAGATCATACTGTGTTTAGGTCATTAAACCAAATGTTCTCGTTACATGTTACAATAATCTTGTGTTTTAAAACAATAATGTGGACTGAAAATGTGTATAACTGTAATGAAAGTGTAACCCATATGCAAAATCCCTATGAAAAAAATGAATGTTTGTGGCATATTTGTATGAACTTATTATCATTAATTGAGTTTTTCAGTCACCTTGGTCTGTATAACCTGATATCAGGAAATCTGCCTGGCAAGTAGAGTGTCTTAGCAGATGGAAATTTCTTATTGGTGGAAAAAACATGAAGCTCCGCCCTCTTTCTAGGGCAGGTTTTGGCAGAGAGTGAGAGTAATCTGTTGTGCAGATGCAGGGAAGTTGGGTTTGAATACTCTATAAATGCATTGTTTTTAGATAGTTTGTGAACGGTAGTGGTTGTGAGATGAAGCTTTGGAGCTTTCCAGTCAGAGGTGTTGAAAAGTGATTAATTTCTCGAGGCTTCGAATGCACGAAGAGACACCTGCCAATGGAAAAAAAAAAAATGGATGGAAAATGGAAAAAATTGTGACAGCGCCAAAATGTGTGCTGGGGGTACGGGTGAGCGGGGCACAAACTAACGCGGAGTTAGTTGTAACACACATGGTTTACATACTTCCACATATGCTAACTTGAAACTTAATGTATATTTATTTAATAGTTGCCATATCGACAATATATAGAGCAAAAATTGCGCAAAAAATTCAGAATACTTTGGGAGATATTATTGAACATTTATTTAACAATAGCAAAAGTACATTTATTAAGTTAATTTTTCATCTTTATTTTTTTATTTAAAATTAGACAAATCTGATAGGCTATCATTTTAATCTCCAATCTATTATTTAGCAGTTCTTTAATGCTTCAGTGCAGTGTTGCCAAGTGGGATACTTTTCACTGTTGCCACTTGTTGTTTTTCATGTCTGCGGGTTGAAACGAACCCAAATAACATGATATTTAGCCCCTGGAATGCGAATTTTACCAGGGGAACCCCGCCAAAAACGCAGATTTTACCCCCTGGAACGCGACTGAGAGGAAGAACCTGAACATTTAGAAAATATTATTTTTAAAAAATGTACAGCATTGGTACTGGCTTGTCTATTTATCTCCTGTTCTTTGAGAGCTGTGAGTGGAGGGAGGGTTTTTTTTCCAAATGTCTGAATATGTTTCTTCATCTGTTTTGCCTGTATAATTTTGACCAATGCTGTATTATTTAAGCTGTGTTTTGCAGTGTGTTCATTGAAACTTCAAAATTTCAAAATCCCACAATCCTGTGCTTTCCATTCTGTGACAGTTGAGCTTAAAAAATAAAAATGGCATCTTAAAGTTGTGGTTGGTGGTCAGTTTGTGTGTAAATGTACGTTTTTGACCATTGTTTTCCACTTTTGATGTAATTTCTAGCGAGAAATTACTATTAAATTTTTGCTTAGTTATCACCAAAGCTCAGGCTATTTTGGTGTAGATCATTAAACCGTTATGCTGCCTGTCTGTCCGCAGTCAGTTTCGTGAGGTGCCTTCGTGCGCAAATGCTGCCTGCAAAGTCATTGCCTGATAGGGCAGCGAGGCAACAAGTCAGCTGCCTAAGTTTTCGGATGCAGCCTCAAGAACGCAACAGAGGATGCATGAAAGTACATGGATGTGTTCGAATAGACTTGGGGTGCTTCTCATTTTTAATTTGTGCATCCTTGTTTCCTTTCCTCACGTCTTAGCTCCACCTCATTAGGATGCGAGGGAAGGATACACCTGTCTGTCCTCACTCATGACTCCTCAGGAAGCTTCCTTGCTCATCATTCCTCGCCTCCTCGTGGTGCAGTTAGAGAATTGAGATGTCCTTCAAGATGACTGAGTTTGATCGGTTTCCGGGTCACGAGCTGGAGGACAGAGGAGTAAGGAAACAAGGAAGCATCAATTGAGTATTGAGAAGCAACCTTGAGGCTGAATCCTTTAGAATCCCCGATTCTAAAGATTTCATTGGCCATGTCAATCACAGTGACGATTGCCTACACCAAACACTGATCCCTAAACCTACCCGTCACTGTAACCTCAGCCAATGAAATTGGTTGCAGGGCGGGATTTCCGCTGAACGCATTTGGGAAAAAAATCAAGCGAGGGTTTAGGGTGCCATTTGGGACCAGGCCTATGAGAATCAAACCTTTAGAAATCCCAGAAGGCGCTGCGGACGGTCGACGTACGCCTGTAAGCTTTAAACTTCTCGTTCTCACTTATAGTTTTTTTCAATTGCTTACACAAAAAATCCTTACTTGTCACACAATTTCTGAAACCTGACACTCAAAACACCAGAACCACACACCAAATCTGCAAAACCATACACTAATTCTCGGCCTTTGACTCAGTTTTCAATTTCATAAAACACAAAAATCTAACAAGAAGTATCTTGATTTCCTTTTTTCAAACACAGTGATTGTTTCTTTCCAACTACACATGGTTGATGTATTTCTTTTCTTTCGTATTGTGTAATACTGTATTCACAACCACAAATGCTTACAGTAAAATAAATACTTTGGTTTCAATATTGCTTTCGTGTTTACTGTGAATTTTTCAACATCTCTCTGCCAATTACTTTCAATCTTGTACAGAAATGTACATAGGAGCTCATGAAAGAAGAGCTTTAGGTTTTGAATAACTGTGTGTATATGATATATCCAGACATAGAGTATTATGGCAAAGGTGTTTGCAACATAAGACAAATGTTTGCTTTTGAGATGTGTTTGTGATATTTTGAATGCAGTGCTTCGTTTTGCAAGAGATGCATTTTGCATTTTGTGTGTGCAATTCTTGGATTTGTGTGTAAAGTTTAAAAAAAAAAAAAAAAAAAGAGGCAAAGTTTTGAAAATGTGTGTAAGCAGTTGAAAAAACTGTAAGAGACTCCCACTGCAAATATGTGACAGCTCGTGTAAGTAAACATTTGGCTGTTTGTTTTGCTCTATTTTAATAAAGTGACAAACTGAAGAAAGCCTGCACAGTATTTTTATTGGCATACAGTTTTTCTCGATTGCTAACACACAATTCATGAAACAATTCACCATTTTCTCACAACTATAAACATAATCTCGTAATTATCTCTCGTGCACACCAACTTGTACAAACCTCAAACTTCCACGTCAAAATCAAATATTTCAGTCAAAACCTTCAGTCAAAAAAATAGTCAAAAACTTATTCACTTCTGTCAAAATCAAACTTTGGCCTCAAATGACACACAAAACCTGCAAATACACAGACTACTTGTGAACACTAGTGAGATAAGTTCATATCACTGTAACAAAAATACCTCTTATTGGGATTCAAGAATAATTTGGCAGCTCAATGTCTATTACAGTATACAACATAAATGAAAGAGTGCAGATAGAGTAAAATGCAACAATGAGCTTTAGGAAAAATTATTTTCATTTCACTACTGTAAAGTGATCTTACAGTAGATGAAGTAGTTGATCTTACAAGAGAAAAATTAAAAAAACCAAAGAACTAAATATGAACTGTGTATGCAACACAGTACAGTATACTGTAAATTACCTTCGGCCAAATTTCATTACAGTATACAGTACTATAGCAGTTTCTTGGTCTTCTGACAAAAGACTTTCTTTGACAATCACAGATTTGAGGGTGTACATGTTCTACAGTTTACCGGACACAGAATAGTGAAATGTCTCTCATATAAAGTACTGCTACTGTTTACTGTACTGTATAGTATAAAACCCTGTCGATGATTCTAGGATGCAATTTCTAAAGCACCTGTTCTCCTGTTTATATTACCCCAAAATTCTGATTGGTGTGTCATCATTTTTGCTACTGAATGTTTACTGATGTATAAATGTGTGCTATTTGAGTTTACATAGTGACTGCGTTAATTATACTATGTGTTTGTGTTTTCTGAATAAGAAAAAACACTGTAAAATAAGGCCATTTTTTGTATAGAGTTTTGCAGAAATTATTAAGAAATCTGTGTGGAAACAAGTGAAACGTGTTTATAGTTTTGAGAAAGGTCTTTGTTTTGAGAATTGAATAAATGGTTTGGGAAATTGTGCCAAATGAATCAGTTATGTGTGTTAGCAATTGAGAAAAAATGTAAAAAGAATCTTAACATTGACAAAGCATGGTAACACAGGCTACTCATTTTCATAAATAGACACGTTTTAATGAAAAAATAAAAAATTATATGAAAATAATGTCTATAATATTATGAAATAAATGTTTTAAATAGGTTATGAGATTTGTTTGTGATGTTGTATTACAGGTTTTTTTTGTTTGTTTGTTTTTTTAACTGCTTACACACATTTTCAAAACTTGGCCTCTTTTTTTCAAAACTTTACACACAAATCCAAGAATTGCACACACAAAATGCAAAATGCCTCATATCTCTTGCAAAATGAAGCACTGCATTCAAAATATTACTAACACATCTCAAAAGCAAACATTTGTCTTACATTGCAAACAACTTAGCCATAATATTCTATTTTTGATATTTCGATATAAGAGAAGAGGAGCTTCGGTTTGTTGCAAAGTCCTATTTGTTTAAACCGCGTCTAAGCTTACGATATTCATACATTGCATACATCATTCATATTCATACATCGCCTCAGGGGTTACTGTTGACATTCTGCAAAGTATATACCAAATGCAAGCTTTTTCAGATTACATGAATCAGAAAATGTTGTAAGCTTTTTTTGAGGTTATATTTTGAATGTTTAAAATTAGTTTAGATTTAAGGTTATATTTAATCCTTCTGTATTCATCTGAAATTGTGTTGGTTAGTTGATTCTATTGCTGCTGCACTACACTGAAAAAAAATGGTGTAGGATTTACTTGGAAACATTTTTCACTCAGAATTTGCTAGTGAATTTCAAAAGCAATTACACATAAATGGCAAGTAACACTCTAGATTTGTCTCTCTGTCCAGGCATCAAATAGCAGGACAGAGCCGGCCTGGTCAGTGTCGAGGCCCTGATCATTAATGTCTGGCTTCATTGGACAAGCCATGTTATACATATGGGCAGTTCCCGTATCCTGCAGTATCATGACCACAGGAGTCGAGGTCACCTAAAGAAGTTTTACAAAGACTGTATCAAAGAAAGTCTGAAGTACTTTGATTTCCCTGTGGCAGAACTGGAATCCACAGCCGAGGATAGATCCGAGGTGGATCTATCCAATCAACCAGGCCTGTAGAAAATTCAAAAAGTGTTAGAGAGAAAGAGTAAGGGTCTACCATACAACACAAGAAGAACTCCACAACTGCTCCTCTGAGAGCATCCTTTTTATGCCCTTAGTGTCCCAAAGTGTGCATATCCAGACTAGGCCTTATCCATCACGATGAACGTGATTTCACCAAGTACAACATTTTCCTGGATCAACATCTTTGCTGATCCTGGGACAAGCTTACAGTTTATGTCAAGTTTAGGCTTACAACAAGTTAGGTGCTTCTGCACCATTCTTAATATTCATCTATCATTTCCCTCTGATTTTAGGGATAAGTTACGGGTAGAGCTAGGTTTAGAGGTAGGGATAGGGTTAGGACTACATTTTTGGACAGGAATGTTGTTCCAGGATCAACAAAATATGTTGATCCATGAACATGTCTTATTTGGAAATATCAGTCACACATGTTCCACCAGAGGAAGACTGCACAAAAACTGGCATCATTGTAACCAATAGTCAATAGTCACCATTTTTTCTTCTAAAACATACTCTTGTAATCTTTGTCATGTATGTGTACACATTTCAGTCAGGTGAATTTTGCATACGCGCCAGTGTATAAATAGAACATCAAATGAAAATGTTTGTCTGCATTACTAAAGCTTCTGATTAACTTAATTTATGTGAATTTAAATTATAATAATAATAATAATAATAATAATAATAATAATTGTGTCTACACATGATTGTTTTAGTAGTAAGGTTTAAATAATGAGATTTTATTTTACATCAGTTATGCAAAATAGGAGAAATCTGTATAACTGTCATTAAAGTAAGTACACAGACCAATGGGTGGTTGCTAACAGCTGCTGGAATCAGACAAGCGTGGCGTATGCTGCTGATAGGTGATGTCTCACCTCCACACTGTTAGGGTCATTCCATCAATGAGTCCCCAGCATGGCTAGCCTGATAGCATTGTGTACCATATAAATAGGGTTTTGTTTGTGACTCTACTGCCCTTTCCTTACCTCCATTTAGAGAGGGGGATCAGAAACCATCAGCACAAATGGACAGCTCGAAGAATAGAGCAATTCCTCCTGGGATGATAATGTCAGAAAAGGGAGGGCAAAGAGAAAAAGGAATGACAGATAAACCAACACATTCATGACGGAGGCTCAACTTCTCTTTGCCTATTGACAATGACATGTCCGTCAAACCAGAAGTACTTTCTAAACATTCTCCCTAATAATACTGCAGGACTAAACGCTACAGAGATACAATGCAATGCTTTTTAGAAGCCATGTCTAACTTAAAGGAACACTCCACTTTTTTTGAAAATAGGCTCATTTTCCAACTCCCCTAGAGTTAAACAGTTGAGTTTTACCATTTTCGAATCCATTCAGCCGATCTCCGGGTCTGGCGGTACCACTTTTAGCATAGCTTAGCATAGTTCATTGAATCTGATTAGACCGTTAGCATCTCGCTCAAAAATGACCAAAGAGTTTCAATATTTTTCCGATTTAAAACTTGACTCTTCTGTAGTTACATCGTGTACTAAGACCGACAGAAAATGAAAAGTTGTGATTTTCTAGGCTGATATGGCTAGGAACTATACTCTCATTCTGGCGTAATAATCAAGGAACTTTGCTGCCGTACCATGGGTGCAGCAGGCGCAATGATATTACGCAACGCATGTGACCCCCTGCTTGCACAGGGAGCGTGCCTTGCAACCATGGAAACATTTGTGAGAGACGCTGCGTAATATCATTGTGCCTGCTGCACCCATGGTACGGCAGCAAAGTTCCTTGATTATTACGCCAGAATGAGAGTATAGTTCCTAGCCATATCGGCCTAGAAAATCACAACTTTTCATTTTCCGTCGGTCTTAGTACACGATGTAACTACAGAAGAGTCAAGTTTTAAATCAGAAAAATATTGAAACTCTTTGGTTAGTTTTGAGCGAGATGCTAACGGTCTAATCAGATTCAATGAACTATGCTAAGCTATGCTAAAAGTGGTACCGCCAGACCCGGAGATCGGCTGAATGGATTCGAAAACGGTAAAACTCAACTGTTTAACTCTAGAGGAGTTGGAAAATGAGCCTATTTTCAAAAAAAGTGGAGTGTTCCTTTAAGACTTGTATTCACATATTTGCACTTTGGTTCTGAATGGGTTCCTTTGTTTCTGCTCACCCAGATTCAGTTTGCCAACGTCTGTTGCTTTATGTCATTACAGAAATCAGAAAGTGTGCCTGTAATGCTGTCATAAATTGCACATTTCACATTTCACATCAGGCTCTCAATCTTGGAAATTTGACGACTTACTTCACGCCCCCTGGATCAGGTCTAATTTCCATTTTCAGTGGCAAATTTTGCACTTATGTACTTGGGACCACATGCTCCCTCACAAATGAGAGTGAAATCAGCCTCCGTAAATCCAATCCGACCGCTCACAGGCAGTAAATAACATATTAATAAACATATAGTATAATTGGCTGATTCATGAGACATATCCTGCACCATACAGCCGTCAGAGGTAAAACTAAAAACCACTATAAATTTAATATGAGGAAAAACCTCTGAGAAGAGATGTGGGCCATTATATCACACCATTAAGACAATCTAAGGACTTTAATACCTGGTGTATGACATGCACACCGAGGACATTTATCTTGGAGACTGACTAAGTGCCACAGAATGATATCAAATTATATTTGAACTTCTGCACATGCACATGAGGACAAGAGCCAAGAGTTGTTGATGAAGTGTCACTTTCACAAATAAGGTACAAAATAGGGTCTGAAATTATTTCAGTAGGGTCTTTTTTTTTTTTTTTTTTTTTTTAACAAATGGTAAGTAAAATTAACCATTTAAAAATGTCAGCCATCATCATCCTAAATTTTATTTGATTAGTTTTGTTTTGCATTTACTTCAAATGAGTTTTTGCTACCCTGTTATCAAAATTCTGAACATGTCAGTGTAAAACCAGATTTGTATCATTTTCTTTTCTAACAGTAAACATTAAACACTAAAAAAAGAAAAACAATTTATTAAAAAAAACTTAATTTATTTTATATATTTATATATCAGCTAGCTAGTTATATAAATAACAGGATTCAATGATTGAGCTTGATGAATGCTGTCAACACAATAATATTTGTAAAAATGTTAGAAGATATAAATATCATATTTTTATATAATACAGAGATTATTTACTTGTTTTCATTCCATGCTGTAAAAATGGTCCAAATCGCATGACAATTAAGAATTTTGGGAAAACACATTGTGTCTCACTCTAAGAATGAGCAGAAAAATCCTGGACGTTACCTTTATGTTCAGCCTCTGTGGACCAATGTCATGTTTATCAGGTTAATGTCACACCAGAACATTATTCACACTTTTCTCTGATAAGATTTTGAATGATAGAGCTGTTGCTGGGGAATTGCAAACATATTCCCCAGCTTCCATCCTTCTCCAATCGTGTGGATGTATTTTTACCAGGAAGGGGAAAGGTCAGGCCTGGCAATTTGAGCATAAGCCAACAAGAACTGTTCAAACACATGGCAAATGTTTCCATATCTCGCTGAGTCCTTGAACTCACAAGGTGACTGGCAGTCATGTTGGTCCGACAGTTCACCCCTCTGAAAAATCATTCATTTTTCAGTGCTCTTTCACATCTAATAGAATTTCTTATGACGGTACATCTATAAGCAGAAAGCCTCTAGAGCTTGCCTCAGTGAAATTCACTATCCTATTAAGATGAGAAATCAAACAAAACAAATTGTATTCCTTTGGAGTGTCAAGCCACTCTTCACACTAGATTGCTATTTGCTGTTTGTCCTTTAAGAGATGCCATAAAAAAATAAATACGCAAAGACAAACAAATGTTTTAGTGTGTAACCTTTTCGAGGAAGTCTTGCATCAGAGGTGTGACCTCCCTCCCGATGACTCAAAACTGCCTTCTGTCAGGACAGGGAAATGAAAAATGGTTATCACCAGCCCAAGAGACCAGCGCTGTGCTCCCGTGACTCATAGCAGCAGGCTCTATTTCACAGAGGAAACAAGAGGAAATGAAAACTTAATATATATGTTAATGAGAGCGAGCATGTTTAAATCACCAAATAAAACAGCACATGAACTTACACAGAGGTCACAAAGATCTATCTATCTATCTATCTATCTATCTATCTATCTATCTATCTATCTATCTATCTATTCAGTGTTCTATCGATCATTCTATTGTTATATCTACTGATCTACTATCTAATTCTTTTGCATGTTTGCCCTGAAGACAGATAATTATTTGGACCCTAAGAAGGCCACATAAAATTTAGGACAGTAGTTGACTTTGATTGACAGTGTAATCAACCTATGACAGTCGTACAGTAAAGGAGTGACCCCAATTCACTTCATTCATGCTTTATGACAGATGTCAGTTGTCACACTCATATCACATATTAGGTTTTAGTCAAGGTGACTGAGATATGAAACCAAATGTACTATACACACAAAAAGATTTACAAAAAGACAAAAACATTCACATTCAGCTTTGTTTATTAATATTTTCCTTGACTGTTTAACTGACTGTTTGCTTTCATAGTCTAACATCCCCACCATCGCTCCCACTGGTAAATATTCGGTGTTTGTCTTCCCAGAGGACAAACCAAAAGTCAAAGCCGTAGTGCTTTCACTGCTGGAGTTATCCTGATGCTTTTACTGCTGACCTCCAATTTAGAAAACACAAGACACGCAAACAGAGTGTGTGAGAGCAAGTAACATCTTAAAGGTCTACACAAAACACACTTGAATGACCTCTACTGTTTGGTCATGAATAATGGGGACTGTTACTATCTGGGTACAAAGACTCAGAGAAACACTCGTCCTGCTTCAGCAGACATTGATGGGTTGCCATGTTTTGCTCTTCGGCCTCATGAAGCATGTGGCTAGTATGGAAGGTTAAGTGAGAAGGGGAGGAATGACTCTATTTGTTACAGTAATGTCCCTCGCGGTAATATTCATCCCCCAAGTGTTGTTATTTATGTGGAGTACATCATTAATTCCTGCCTTTTTTATCCAAATATATGCATGTAGATGGCTACTATTCCTTTCCCATTACCTCTCTGCTGTGGCTGTTGTGTCAGAGCAAAACCTTTTCATCCTGATTTAATCACTGGAGATCAGATAAATGGATCAATGTTTTATTAGGTTGACTGCATTGCTTTAGGCATGATTAAAACACACACACAATCTTTCCAGGTCTAATAT
Source organism: Mylopharyngodon piceus (assembly GCA_039654765.1). Lineage (NCBI taxonomy): Eukaryota > Metazoa > Chordata > Actinopteri > Cypriniformes > Xenocyprididae > Mylopharyngodon > Mylopharyngodon piceus. Next base: position 6,897,812 of record CM077445.1, read on the forward strand.
TCAAATTAAACCTTTGATTTAATTTCTGGCTGCTAGTCTCTTAATTGCTGTGGGGAAATCTGATCACTAGAAAGTACATTAGAGGAATTTTTTTTTTTTTTGCAATGTTTGTGTTGGCTTTTGCAACATAAGTCCAGAGACTGAATGAAGTATGTATTCTCAAAAATTCATACTAAAGTCATACTAAATCTTTGACCTTTCCTTTCGAACACTGCATACATTTTTCCTTCTTTCTACAAAATGAGGGGTGAGAAATACTTCACATGCAATGTAAATTTTTTGTACACTTGGGGAATTTTTTGTAATTACTGAAAAAACAAGTCCTAACATGATCTTCTATAACCCTAAAGGAATCAGTGTAGCCTACCACATTAATAAGAGGCTTGAAACATTGTGCAGGCTTTTTACTCATTGTCCTTGTGGGTCTCCTAATGTTCATGACAAACACACCATCCTCACTTTCTCCTTCAGCCTGAATGGCAAATTAATGCTGCTCTAAATTAAATCATCATTGCATTAAATCACAGTCAATTTTATTATGCTGACAGTATTGCTCACTACTTTATAGCCTTCATGAAGACAAAGGCGAGATGTTAAAAGCTTAAAAAATGGCGAACAGAGGTGTCGAGCATGGACAAAATTGTTGTTATGGATTAGAGAAGAGAATACGATTGTATTAGAGCCATACTGGTATCATACAGCATTTTATGAGGACTGAAGCAGTGAAACACTTCCAAAGACTTTGTCTCACTGACTTTCATATCAGTGTTTGATTATTTACACAATTATACAATTTGACTGCCATCTCAAGTTCATTTTTGGATTTGTTTTCTGATAAAGCTGATAAAATCAGATCAGCCCATCTCAGATGAGTGATGTGTAATCTGAACTGCTGCAGTCAGTGTGACTATTAATGCATCCTGTGGGCAAACTTCACCCTCTATTAATTAATTCATCACCTAAAAGCAAAGTATTGATTTTTCTAATGGTTTTACAAATCTGTAAAACACTCAGTGGGGTAATTAAAAGAATGTAGAGCTCTAATAAATCATGTGGAAAGGTACAAAAGTTGCCATCCTCCGTTCTGCAAAAGCGCAAGATGAAAACACAGAAGTGTGCTGAAATGGAAAATTCCTCAGTCCTATGGATTTTCTCCAGTTGGAATTTCTAAGCAGTAATTACACTAATTTATTATGTCATTACAGTAAAAATTACTTAGAGAATATGAATACTGATGCATAGAATGTAGTCGTACAAAGAACAGAAATATTGCTGTAATATCTCAGAAATAAACCACCTTTTACACACAATTACAAACAACCTGTTTAATAATTAGTCCAGCAAGCCTTGAAGTTATTATAGCAAAACACTGCCAAGAAATATAAATCGAGTAAAAATAGAGGGGAAAGGATGTGTTTGACAGTCACAGTTATTGAAACACAGGAGGCAACACATGAGCGTGAATAATAGGACGGGTTGTAATTACTGGTATATAGGCAGTGTGCTGCATACATTTGCGTCAGCTCAGTGACAAATGCCCCTTTTAGTACATGTCATAGGATTCTTGTGTCATGACGTGCCGGTGCGCATATAAATCTAACAGGTCCATCTTCTAGACTCCATAATTACATAAAATGGAGGAATTAGTGCTTTCCTACACAGCAAAAGTCCCAGTGCCCCTCAATTTCTCAACCGCCGTGGTGTGGCAACAGGCACCACACACCCTTTGTGCAGGAACACTAGAAATAATTGTGGAGCTGCATGCGGTTCATAAATCTACTTGGTGGTGGTTTGTGAGATAATCTTTAATTTCGAAGAGCCTCAGCACTCCTGTGACAGATAGATACATCAGTTCTTAAAGCTGCACAACTGCACTGCTCATATGATGTGACATGCTGAGGATAGTGTGCAGAGCAAAACTTGGCTTTTCTGATGACACGACTTTTGTGGACACTTCATTATTTCATCATTATTCATTTGACCTTTAGCCCAGACATACCTTGAATAATACACAGATCTATCCTACTGGTCCCTTATGTGATGATGATGATGATCATGGTGATGATGATGACACAGATGGTGGTGATGATGATGCTGGTAGTGATGACGACAGTGATAGAGATGACATAATGATGAAGCAGATGACAGTGGTGAGTGATGTTGATGATTTTGTTGGATTTATGAGAAGAACCATACAGGCTCATCCCTCTAACAGGTACTATGATAATTAGAAAGCGCTGGTACAGCTGTGTTATGCTGTGTATTGTACACAATGAAATACAGTGGACTGCATTCAACATAATGATTGCATACACATCATCATGGAGATAATAAACAATGAGTTATGTGTTATTAGGAGCAGTTTGTAATCCCTGTCATATCCTGTCGGCTTCAGCATCTAGATATGGAAGCTCGGGATCTGTGATGTATACATGCACAATGCTGCTTTCAGGTTTGTTTGTTTTTTTTTACTCACAAACTGTACGTGATCATACTCAGAATGGGCTTCAAGGAAAATTAAGAAAAGTAATGAAGGTCTTCCATACTAAAGTATGGTGTGATGCATAACTTCTGATGCATGAAGAGATTTTGGTCACACTTTTTATTAGGTGGCCTTAACTACTATGTACTTAAGCATTTGATACAATATACTTATTAAATATGTGCATGTCAGTGCATTGTAATCACATTTGTTGTTACACTGTTAAAGGGATAGTTCACCCAAAAATGAAAATTCTGTCATCATTTACTCACCTTCAAGTTGTTCCAACCTGTATGAATTTCTTTCTTCTGCTGAACACATAAGGAGATATTTTGAAGAATATGTTTAACCAAACAGTTGACGGGCCCCATTAACTATGGAGGTCGAAGCCTGCAAAAACAATAAATAAATAAATAAATACAGAAATAAATCCACAAAATTATATATATATATATATATATATATATGCAAATAAATACATAAATAAATATATAAATTCACACATCCCTGCATAAATAAATATATAAATACTTAAATGTGTAAGGAGATAAATAATTAACTAAATAAAATGAATGTTGGGGGAAATAAAAACAATTTTTAAAGGAAATGCTAAACTGAAAGTTGACTTTTTTACTTTAAACCATTTATTAATTTTTAATGTAGCTTTGTATTTATTTTTCCTTTGCGCAACATGCTAATAAGAGGGTGTCAATCAAACATCAGAAGGCGGTTTCTATGCCGCCACTGGCTAATCGTTGTAAAAGCGCAATTTGCTGACACTGTTGAAAATAGTAGTATTCAGTAGCCTATACTATCTGCTGATTATATACTCTTCAGAGTATCTATACATGCTTTAGGTCAGTTAGCAGCTACATTTGATGTGGCTGTAGATCCGTTTGTCTGCTAAAAGAACGCAATAAAGTTAGTTTTTGATTTGATATTCGCTGCATATTCGCCTAGGCTGCTAAAGGTACCGTGTGCAAAATAGTCCAAAAATATAAACGTCCAATCACTCATTCAAATGAACGAACGATACAAGATTATTGTAAATGCTTAGTGGGCAGACTGACTTACTGAATATGAGCTTCTCCCAATATTTCGTTTGTACAGTACATGATTCTGTTTGGACAACAAAATTCTGTAATTCACCTAAAGGTGGTTTTTTTTTTTTTTTTCATGTTCCAAAGGTTGTAGTACATTCCTCGTGACCAGAATGACTTACTACAGGTGAAATTTTGCCAATACCTACGTTAATGTATGTACAGTACACAATTATTTTAGAAAAAAAAAAAATATATATATATATATACATATATATATATATATATATATATATATATATATTGTAGGCCTAATTCATCTGTGTTTTTTCATGTTCCAGTGGTTGTAGTACATTCCTAGTGGCCAGACTGAATTTTGCATTATTCACCTGTAGTAAGTCAGTCTGGCCACTAGGAATGTACTGCAAGCTTTGGAACATGAAAAAACCCAAGTGATTTACAGTGATTTTTTTCTAAAAATAATTGTGTACTGAATAATTGGACGTTTATATTTTTGGACTGTAAGTGGAATTTGCACATGGTCCCTTTAGCAGCCTAGGCGAATATGCAGCGAATATCAAATCAAAAACTAACTTTACTGCGCTCTTTTAGCAGACAAAAAGATCTACAGCCACATCAAATGTAGCTCCTAACTGACCTAAAGCATGTATAGATGAATCTACTCTGAAGAGAATATAATCAGCAGATAACATATTACTATGGTCAACAGTGTCAGCCAATGGCGGCATACAAGACCGCCTTCTGATGTTTGATTGACACCCTCTTATTAGCATGTTGCACCAAGGAAGAATAAATAGGGAGCTACATTCAACAATGAATAAACAGTTTAAAGTAAAAAAATCAACTTTCAGCTTAGCATTTCCTTTAACATTTTTTTTTTTAATTTCCCCCAAAATTTGTTTTTAGTTAATTATTTATCTCCTTGCACATTTAATTATTTATATATTTATTTATGCAGGAATATGTGGATTTATATATTTATTTATGTATTTATTTGCACATTTATTTATTTATTTATATATTTATTTATGTATAATTTTGTGTATTTATTTATTTATTGTTTGTTTGTTTTTGCAGGTTTCGTCCTCCATAATTGACTTCCATAGTATAGGAAAAAAAATAATATGGAAGTCAATGGTGCAACTGTTTAGTTTCCGAAATTCTTCAAAATATCTTCTTTTGTGTTCAGCAGAAGAAAGAAATTCATACAGGTTTGGAACAACTTGAGGGTGAGTAAATGATGATAGAATTCTCATTTTTCGGTTTACTATCCCTTTACCCCTAACTGTAACCCAAACTTACCCCAAAACCTAATCCTAACCATACCTTTACTCCTAAAACCAACCATATCTCAAATTCATTATAAAAATGTGGGGATTTTGCAGAAATACATGTAGCTATACAGTAAATACGTAGTCTTGTGGGTATTTAAATTTAGTACATAGTTAAGGCATAGCAGTTAATATAGTACATAGTACATGGTAGTTAATAAAGTGTGACCACGATTTTTTTCTTTAGTGTCACAAATGAACATATGACAAATTCCCAATCTGTTTTGTCACTCATGTTTTCATTCATTTCATTCTTTTTTTTTTTTTTCCAAACTGAAGCCAAGGTTTGTGTTTTAAACTTATTTTTAAGTGTTTTGACCAGCACAACCATGGAGATAGGTAGTAAAGCTCTATTGTAAACATGTGTCACACCATTGAAATGCTAATTTAGTTTTGATGGAACACAGAGAGACCATTTCCACTGCACAGAGGCAGTTTCTGTCTCTGGACCAATTTCATACAGGGTGCGTGAATGCGGGCAATCTCCATTTCGCCATAAAAACGAGTGTTTCAGCTGTTTCCTGAAACTGCACTTTGACAGTATCTTATTTACTTGGGACACTTGTCTGCCAAACATGATGACTTCAAAACGGCTGACGTGCTCCGGTGAGGACAAGCAGCTATTGATTTTCCGTGTCATCGAAATAAAGAAAAAAACACTTTCATACAGTCTCCTCCGGCACTGTGAAATACCGTCATCAATGATCATTCACGGTGTGCAGGTGTGGGAAGACAAATCGGATCTCCCTGGCAATCTTTCCATCTATTCCAAGAGACAGTTTTCTCCACCTCTTTCTTCTTTTCTTCCAACATAACAGCTAACAATTACCCATATATTGGCGAGGTCTTGCAATGGCATGATTGCTGCAACAGTCTAGTAGTCACACCAGCATGTGTGCCCTCCATGGTCCATAAAGTAAAACACATCAACATGCCCTTTAGTTTCCCTGCAACCACTATTGTCACAGTTACATTAAAAAAAAAAAAAAAAAAAAGGTAAAAAAAAAAGAAAATTCCCTTGAATTCACAATCAGACCTTGCCATATTCTATGTGGATATGTAAATGTGTCAGATAATATTGTTTTTGAATCAATCCCATGTCCATAGTATTTCTTGCATAATTACATACATACAGAAATATATTTTGTGTGAAGTGTTCAGTAGACACACCCATCTTAATGATTTATGTATATTGCTTATCATGCACTTGACCATAAACATTAAAGTCATCAAAAGTAACAATTCATTTACAGACATATATCATAAAAACTAATCCTGTTTGACTTATATTGCTGCAGATCCGGTCTTTTTAGGTCAAGGTATTGTCTCTCAGTCATTGACGCCCTCTGATGGTTGGGAAAGTTAACATGGAGAACTTCAGCTGACTTCAACGCCTACTGGTAGTATAGAATTCAGTAGGCAGTCCATTCATAGATATAGGTCAGTTGTTCAGAGCAGCCACTCAATCCAAATGAGAGCAAATGTATAAATCAAAATAAATCAAAAATTCAATATGAGCAGCTGCTTTTGCCTGCTTTATTTTTGGAGCTCAACACACACCTGCCATAATACAGCAAGACACATCCATTCTACCTTCAATGTTGCCTGTCAATTACAGCTGTTGAGGGGATGGAAAATCACACTGCCTCAGCATTCCACACAATGAATGATTCCTTAAATCAGGCGTTTCAGCAGGAGAGGAATATATAGAGTTCATAGATTCCAGAAGGTCTAAGATGCTGTATTAGTGTGCTCTGGGGAAATACCAACAGAGTCATTTTAGTCTTGAAGTTACAAGGGCCTAGAGCTTAGAGTTTGAGACTCATATATAGCTCATATTCAAATACGCAGAATCCCACTAATCTGTAGAAACGTGATAAAAATCAAACCTATTTTTCAAACCAAATCTCTTTTTTAGGATCCAAGCTCTGAAGGTGCTGGAACACTATTGTATTTATACTGTTTTGCCAATTTTATTTCTGCCCTATAAGTGTCTGGGTGTCAGAGACCATAAGTTGAAGAGATCTCTTGGTGGTGGAGAACTTGGTGGGATGGTTCCAAATCCTACACCCTCTCCCTAATTACTCATGCCCCCCCAGACGCATCTGTCAGACACTAGATGGCGCTATACATACATTTACAGTTGAACCCTGTGACAATTTTCAGCAATTTAGAATTTTTTCAGAAAGCTACTTAAGACTTATTTAAAACTACAGTGAATACAGTGTCACAGTTCCCTCTGTTCCCGGACTCCATTACCCATGATCCTCCTGTTTCCACACCTGCACTCACTTCCTCATCATCTCCCCTTCATCACGGATTACCTGCACCTGCTCCTGATCATCTGCACACCCTTTATAATGGACTCACTCCCTTCACTCCTTGTCTGTTCTAATGTTAATCTATGTGTGGTATGTTGTGTATCTCTCCGTCGTGTAATAAATACCCTTGTTTTGTGGATCTCCGTGAACGCCTCGTCTCTACTACAACCCACACGTAACAGAAGAACAGACCTTAAACCGCTGGACATCCACAAGCCAATATGGGTATCTTCCTTGTTCCTGTGCCCCCAAAGAAAAGTGGACGCAAGCTCTCGGTGGAGGACTGCCTCTGGACTGCCAGACAGGACGGCCGCCCGCTGGAGAGGTATGTGGAGGTATTCGCCGAGCTTTCAAGTAAGGTGAACTGGCCAGATGCAATTTTGAACTTTTCTGAGGGGTCTGGACGAGGACACGATCCATTATCTTGAAGCTGAGTGTCTCTTTTCCCTAGTCGAGTCTATTAATCTGATTCTCTTTTTAAATGGTTCCGAGTTCGAAATTGAAGAGGTTCAAAGAAGATCGTGTTTTCCTCGTCCAGCTGCCTCAGAAATACGGTCGGCCTGGCCAGTTCACTAGCCGCCGATTTCCTCCACCTACCACTCCAGTGGGCATTCCCCGGGGCTCCTGCCTGATCCTACGCCCAAGCCGTCAAAGAGGAAGTCCTCCAAGAGGTCCAGGCGGCCCAATAGAGTGGTCGCCACCTCACCTGAGCCTCCAGTGAAGCCAGCCTTCCACGAGCCCGTTCCAGCCTTCCACGAGCCCGCTCCAGCCTTCCACGAGCCCGCTCCAGCCTTCCACGAGCCCGCTCCAGCCTTCCACGAGCCCGCTCCAGCCTTCCACGAGCCCGCTCCAGCCTTCCACGAGCCCGCTCCAGCCTTCCACGAGCCCGCTCCAGCCTTCCACGAGCCTGCTCTAATTCTCCTCGAGCCAGATCCTATTCTCCAAGGGCCTGCTCCTGCCTTCCACGAGCCCGCTCCTGCCTTCCTCGAGCCCTCTCCAGCAGTCCACGAGCCCGCTCCAGCCTTCCACGAGCCCGCTCCAGCCTTCCACGAGCCCGCTCCAGCCTACCACGAGCCCTCTCCAGGCTTCCACGAGCCCTCTCTAGGCTTCCACGAGCCCTCTTCGGCCTTCGACGAGCCCGCTCCAGCTGCCTACGAGTCCGCTCCAGCTGCCAACGAGTCCACTCCAGTTGTTCCCGAGTCAGCTCCTGCAGCCCACGAGCCTGATCCAGCAGCCGACGAGCCCGCTCCAGCAGCCGACGAGCTCGCTCTAGCAACCTGCAAGCTCGCCTCTCCGGCCCTCGACGAGCCCTCTCCGGCCTTCAAGCCCTCTCCAGCTCACCAACATGAGCCAGCCCACGAATCCCTTCCTACCACCAGGGATTTCCCCAAGAAAATTTTGGGGGGGGGGCCATGTACCCATGGGTGGGGAACTCATGGGCGGGGTTTCGGCATTGCCATGGCCTGCTAAGGCTCCTGACCCGCCATGGCTGCCTGAACTCCTAGACCCGCCCTGGAGACCTCCGTTCCCGTCCTCTCCTCTCCCTGCACCTGCGTGAGGTCTCCAGGGCGCCCACCCCCCCTCCCCGGTTGTTTCATCAATGGCGCGAGGCCGCGCCTACCGGGAGGGGGAGGTACTGTCACAGTTCCCTCTGTTCCCGGACTCCATTACCCATGATCCTCCTGTTTCCACACCTGCACTCACTTCCTCGTCATCTCCCCTTCATCACGGATTACCTGCACCTGCTCCTGATCATCTGCACACCCTTTATAATGGACTCACTCCCTTCACTCCTTGTCTGTTCTAATGTTAATCTATGTGTGGTATGTTGTATATCTCTCCGTCATGTAATAAATACCCTTGTTTTGTGGATCTCCGTGAACGCCTCGTCTCTACTACAACCCACACGTAACACGGTGGTTCAACCTTAATGTTATAAAGCGATGAGAATACTTTTTGTGCACCAAAAAAACAAAGTAATGACTTTATTCAACAATAGCTAGTGATGGGCAATTTCAAAACACTGCTTCATGAAGCTTCGAAGCTTTACGAATCTTTTGTTTTGAATCAGTGGTTCGGAGCGCGTATCAAACTGCCAAAGTCACATTGAACCATTGAAATTTCGAAACACTTATGACGTAACGAAGCCTCGTTTACTGAAATCACGTGACTTTGGTGCTCCGAAAGACTGATTCGAAACAAAAGATTCGTAAAGCTTCGATGCTTCATGAAGCATTGTTTTGAAATCGCCCATCACTAGATATTGTTGAATAAAGTCATTATTTTGTCTTTTGGCGCACAAAAAGTATTCTCGTCGCTTCATAACATTAAGGTTGAACCACTGTAGTCACATGAACTGTTTTAAATATGTCTTTAGTAGCTTTCTGGACATCTGAAAGTGTTAATTATCTTGCTGGTAATGCAGGCCTCACTGAGTCATCGGATTTTATCAAAAATATCTTAATTTGTGTTCCAAAGATGGACGAAGGTCTCCCTTTAACAAAAGAATTTAGATTCATTTTATCGTTTAAAAGATATGGGCCAATATACTCTGGGGTGTGGCCCAAAGTGTGACTAATTTCTTTTTTTTTTTTCTTTTTTCTCTTTTACTCTAATACATAATATTTCTTTGAAGAGACACTTAAAGAAGCACATTATATTTGAAAAGAAGGCACTATGGATTACTGTATAATGTAGAGGAAATTTGTGATTGTGTCTGCTCAGCTTTCCACACTTCAGCTTCAATGAATTTGTTACTAAACATTGCAGTGCAATGGAGCCATGGTCTTGTGGGCAGTACTCTAATGTATCTTGCAACTGTGCCTCAGGTTGCCTGAGTTCAGGTCCTGACTTGTGGTCATTTCTTGGTCCTGATTCACACATATTTATATTAGAGGTAGCCAAGGAATTTATGATCCGTGGTGCTCATGCAAATGATGGTTTAAATCTCATCCCATCATGTCATCCCTCTTTCTTCCTTATTTTTTCTCAATAAAAGTGGCAAAAAGGCCAAACAAAGATATTCTACAAGATACAATGAGTTATTTAAAGACATCATAAACGGGTATACACAATATTGGTTATATATATTAATAACAATACACAATATCAGTTATCATCAGCCATTATTAGAGGTGTTTTAATTTTGGAAGGTACTGGATATTTGATTGTCTATAATTATATATTTAAATTTAGATTACCTTTGTCATCATACATCACTTTGTAAATCTTTAAAAAAAACATTAATAATTTAATAACAGTGTTAAATGTAATTTTCAGCAAATCTCCATTTTCACAATGTTGCAATGTCTAAATTTACTTGAAAAATTTTAAGCACATTTTTATTTATTTAGAAAAAAAAAAAAAAAAATAGAATATACGTTTAATAGCAGCCACTTAAGATATTGGACAGAATTTTAATATCGGTGCATCTCCACTTATAAATAATTATGTTTGTCACATAAACATAATTATTTATATAATTGTATTGGACAACCTCTGAATATCATCAGGACAGCTGTTGCTCATAGTTATTAAGATGCATTTCAGCTGAAAAGGTTTGACACTACAGTAGCTCTGGCGAAACATACAAAATTACAGCTTGGACAACTTATAAGCACACAGTTACCGGAGCAAACAGTGAGTGGTTATCTTTATTCATTGGTCATCCCTGTATTCTCTGTCTGCAATGCCACAGTGATTGTCCTCAAATGTTTGAAAACCACAAAAACATCCCCAAAATGTCCATAATGTTAATAGTGTACAAATCCAATAAGTGACAAGCAATTTGTGCAACATCTGACAGGGTGAATTAAGACAAGCGGTTTTCTGTGATGCATGAGCATCTTACAGTTCTAATTAACCTTCCTACTGCTCTAATTAATTAAATTCCAGCAAGGTCAAGCGCTATGAATTGAACAATTAAGCACTTACCCGGTACGAGACATTTGCAGTGTTAACTTAGTTAGGTTCTGCCTTGAGTGCTGCAGAAATGCGTGAATGCAGGGGGTTTCGGTGTCTTTCCAGCAACCTGCTTGGCACATCTGCTGATGGCGGCGCGTGTATGTTTGGGGAGCACTCACATGTGTTATTCTCTATCCATCTGCCCACAAGTCATCATCTGAAAGTCGACAGAGGGCAAGAAACTGCGAAGAAACCTGGCACCAGCACTTTCTAGTTTTATGGTCCTTGTTGCAACTTGAGCCTGAGATACCACCAGGGTAATGAGGCAGTTGGACACAACAGCTTGCTGATGTTCCAGAAAGGCCCTAATAACTAGGTATCATTTACAATGCGGGTCCCCTCAAGACCTAACCCATTCCTGTCTAGCAGTGTGTAACCTGCCAAATGTGACTGCCAACTGTTCCTGTCCTCAGGACATCCTTTGATTTGGCGCTTGTGCAGTGTTCGGATGTGACAGCAGGCCTGACACCGTCCTTTGTGGAATTGTTAGCAATATTGTTGTGCCTCCTCATCAACCTGAACTCAGAGAAAATACAAAATGCATTAATTTATCTCATCTTTGGTAAAGTATAAGGTCTTTCAAGGCCTTCTACAACACTCCAAAAAAGTGTTCTAACGTCCATCCATTTCAGTTGTCACAAAAATTCCTGTAACTTGAGTTCATCCGTAATTAAGTTAAAATGGTTGAAGAAAAAAATGGTAACCCATACTCTCTATTTGTCCTCTGCATTTAACCCATCCAAGTTAGTGCACTCACATTAGGAGTAGTAAGTAGTGAACACACACTGCAAACCATGGACACACACACCCGGTGGGACACACAGCATTGGGCAGCCATTTTTACTGTGGCGCCCAGGGAGCGATTGGGGATTAGGTGCCTTGCTCAAGGGCACCTCAGTCATTTCCTGTCAGGATTGAGAATCAAACCCGCAACCTTCAGGTTACCAGTCTGATTCTCTACCCATCAGGCCACGACTGCCCATAAATAACTTGTTCTTTAGAAAAACTGTAAACCTGCTTCTGCACACCAAGCTCAGACAATACATCCTATGTGTTATACATCCTTTATGGGTTATACATCCCTATTTGGACAGGACTAGTTTTCCCTGAGGAGACTGGGGGAAATTAATTACAGATTTTAATCCCATGCAAATTGAGCACTGTCAGGGTTTTAACCCGCACAACCTCAGAAAACTATGGGGGAAATTCCTGTTTTTCATCTAACTCATTGGTCCTTTGAGAAATCTAATCCCGTGTGGGATAGGATATCTGTGATTGTGGTATATTATTATTTTTCAAACTGCTTCACTGTAACTAGCATTTTATTGTGGTGTTCAGACTACCTGCTCCACTTGCATTATGAATATAGAACTTTTGTCATCCAACGAAAAATTACATCAATAAGAATAAGATGATCCTGATCACAGAAACAATAATAGCAACGTAAGACCACATTTAGAAACAATATCAAGTCTATAAAACACTTATAAAACTCCATGAAGTACAACAAGTGTATCGGTGAGAACACTCATTTAAACAGCATACACACCTGGACATTTGACTGCACATCAAATTTTTGATATTATTGATACTGCTTGCATTCGCAATGCAACGAATGGTCTAGGTCTACGGGACATAAATTAAGCATTTAAATAAAAGGGTTATTGAGCTGTTTACACTGTCATATAGACTAAAAGAGCCTGCACAGTGACAGAAAATGAACACAGAAAACCTGCCTACCTTATACAACACCAACGCTGCGTCCGAAATCGAATACTTTCCTATATACAGTAGTATGTGCAAAACAGTATGCCAGTATAAGTTACAAAGTAAGTTCAAATTCAAACAAAATCAAATCTAATCTAATCTAAAGTAATATTTGCTTATTAGTATGGTTGAATTAGATCATTGAAGGTCGCCAGCAAAGACATTGGTTAATAAAGTGAGATTAAATACATAAAGTATATTTGTGTAATTTGACATAGTTAGTTATTACAAGTTTGCATACAATTCTGAGATTGCACTGTTTTTATTCATTTTGAGGAATACTGAATGTTTCCATGTAAGTGAGATGAGTAAATGCATGTTCACATTTACTCTAGAACTACAATAACCATCATGTTTACACAGCGCACACAACACCTCTGCACTTTTTTTTCTCTCAACATGGGGACAGGAGAGCTGTCAGTCAATAAATATGAAAAAGTAACTTGTGTTACTTATTTGAAAAAGTAACTTAGATATTTTGTTGTAAATTGAAAAAGTAATGCGTTACTTTACTAATTACTTTACAGATTACGTAACTCAAGTTACTTGTAACACGTTTCCCAAACACTGACTGCAACAGTGTATGTTTTTTAAAAAACATAATTCATTATATAAATAATAGGGCTACTTTTTTAATAGCCCTACAAATAAATGACTAAATACTAAAAATTAATAAATGTAAATAAACAAAGATTTTCGTTGCATTTACAATCCTGTGAAAACAGGGGGTGCTGCAGCACCCCCAGCACCCCTAATTGCCATGCCCCTGCTATGTAGTAATGATGGACTACAAGCTCAGAAACGCTTAGAATCTCTTGCTGTGTTTCTTGTTGCCCTGGATATTGATCATTTATTTATATTTAATTATTTTTAAACAGTAAGATCGTTACTTAGGCAGCACGGTGGCTTAGTGGGTAGCACTGTTGGGACTAGTGGGTAGCACCCCTAGTCCTCATGTCACCCTAGAAATAATCTTCTAGATCTGCTCCTGCAGAACACTGAAATGGTTTATTGGTCAGGTGCTTAACATTGTCATTATGGTTGTAATGGCTAATTTTGAGAGGTTTTGTCTTACATTTGGGTGGGTTTTTTGAACAATCTTTTGGCTGGATTAAGTGATATGGCAACCCTAGTTCAGTCTTGAATGTTCCAAGATGATGGAGGTTAAGCAAAGGATTGATTTTGACATAAAATCAGGAAATGCTTGGTACCTTTCCATCTTTTCTTTGCCAAAGGTGACTTCCACATAACTATCACAGTCCAAATGAAAACTGAAAGGTTAACGGCTTTTGAAACTGTCGCCAGTGGTTCCTGCACTATTTACTTCAGGGTTTAAATGTTGCCTCACTTAGTTTCACACTGAGATTTATTGAAAACGAGCCCGTCCCAGAACAAAACAGGCTGCAAAACAGATCTTTAACAAGCCCAGAATAAATCCACTAGGGTGTAGCTCAGATCCAAAAACAAGACCCTTAACATGCATGATACACACGTCGGGGGGAGGAAAAAAAAGAGGTGTCATTTCAGTCACAGAAAGTGAATTTATAACATATGGTTATTTATATATTTTTCAGAGTTGATGCAATTACATAGGCGTTCTAAAGCACATTTTATTATGGGGAGTGCATCAGGACAAATGAAACCCCTGCAGAGGCACGGGTTAATTAGGCAATTACGTATTCATTTTATATCATCCTTGGCAGGGAGAGAGAGCTTTACCACCCCCACCTAAACTGCTTATTAAAGATGAATTTAGGTACTTTGAGAAGATAGATGCATGGGTCCGGCTCTATACATAAGGAAAAAAAAAAGGAAAATCCTGCAAGAGTAATCTTTAGATAATAGATATTATGGATGTTCTGTTTTCACAAGAAACAATGAGTTATCCAATTACCACCCTGCTTAGGTAGCACTTGTATAAAAAGATTAATGGTCTGCAGGTTTGTCCCACATGGAATGTCTCTTTAAAGCAAATCCCAAGCAACTCATACGAGAACATAAGGAAAACTAGTCCAGGGTGTTGTATATTAATCAACAAGGGATAACAAATTACATATGGGGAAGAGTACCATTATGTAGCTACATGCATGTGAAAGGGCACAGTGGTAAATAACGAGACAACTAGGGAACTCGAATGTTGTTATGGACAGACTCATACACCCGAAAAAGAGATTTTTCCTGAGATCATAAAATTTATACTGGTTAGTGTCTGAGAAGTACTGATTAAATGTGAGTATACAGTATACTCTTTTAGGTGAATTGTGTCATTTTTATGCTAAAATACTTACAGTTGAATATGCAGAGACAACTGTAAGCACATCGTCAGTTCATTTCGAAACACTGGGGTGCCTTAAAACATTAATTTGTTTGTGTGAACATAGACCAGCCAGATTTGAGCTTGTAAAGTAGCAGCATCGACCATCTATACTGTTTTAAGTCCTTTTTGGAATCAAAGCTGTTTATTCAGCAGCATATTAAGGTTGTGACTGTGTTTCATGTGCACAGTTCCTGTTCACAAAAATGTCGAATCTTCATCCAAGTTACTCAGGAATTGATCAGTTCACCGTTTAGTATTCAGTGCATGTTAGAACCATCTGGTTAGTTCTCAATCATTTTTATCTGATAGATTTCCAGAGTGGTTAATTCAAAATGACAAAGCTCTACAGATGATGTCTATCCTTCTGGCTCTGTTCTCTAGCACAACACTACCTCCTGAGACACTGATCTCAGTTCTGTGGTTAATTAAATGATGCTAGTCCATTTGGGAGGCTAATCTGTGTGACACGTGTTATTGGCATGTGTCAGATAAGAGCTGCTGAGTGAGTGAGAGACAGCTCAACTGTTGTACGTCCTCTGGGAATGTAAGACTGTTTTCTTCTATGCCATAAGAGATCATTAAATTTTCACGGCAGATTTCGGCACTGGGGTTGTTGGTGATGGGTGATAATATGTAAACTCAAGAATGTACTTAAAGTACAACGAAAGGTAAACATGACTAAGAAATAATATGTTAACAGCTTATATTCTGCATAAAGTCCAAATGCCTGTACTTAGTATGTAGTAAATTTGAAACTTCTCAACCATTTATAAAGTATCCTCTGACATAGATCTGCCATGTTGGCAATGTTCTGACCCACTGTTTTTTTGACCAACTGCAAAATTATAAATGTACAATTTGAAAAATATTTTTATTGGTAATTGTCGCACTTGCGCTTGAACACAGCCACCAGGGGCTGGTTGCATAAACTGCTAAGACTAGTCTTACAAGTTACTCATCTTTTTTTTCTTCTTTTTTTTTCTTTTTTCTTTAAGACTGTACATATATTTTTTAAGTCACTTACATAAAAACGTATATTGACCTAATTTGATACTGAAAAGTAAGACTAAATGTCTATGTTTATGCTACCAACCCCAAGGTCAACTTGCCCCAGGGTTCAACAACTCTTTCATGAACACTGCACGTTCACACATCATACTGATTAGTTAGTTAGTTACTTTTGTTGTCCACAAGGTGGAAATGTGTCTTTGGCTTCACCATACAGGCATCAACACAACAACCTACAGGCAGAGAATACAAACTACATAACAATACACTGTTTAAAAATATATTGTAACATGTAATATAATTTTACAGTAAATTTGCATTATTTTAGTCGTGCGTTAACATGATGGTGTTTTGTATTTGTGTGTATGACACTGTAAATTGTAAATTTACAGGCTGTTAATGTTTACATTTTACTTTAAAAACAGGATTTTTTTTTCACAGTGTACATAAATTCTACAAAAATAAAAAAAGAAATTCTACAATAAAAAAATCAAACACAAACACACACACAGAAAAAAAACAAAACAATAAAATGTACTTTTTCTTTTGCAAGTTTTTGCACTTGTATTTTTAAAGTATACATTTAATAACTAAGTTACTACTTAACTAAGTTATGTAAAATTAACAAAGAAAATAAGTAAATTTAACCTGGCCAGTTAGAGTTTGTTGAGTAATTCTACTTACTCGTTTGAAATTTAGTCTGTAATACTCTGTTTCACATACATTTCACTCACTCTTTGTATGTAAATTTACTCAAACAATGTAACACTACATTAAGCCATGTTTTTAAAGTGTATGGTTTACTTAGAAACTTAAGTAAACAAAACAATAAATTTAGTGTTACACTTTGTAAGACAACATATACAGTAGTTAAGGAGGTATCTGACTGAACACAGAAACTGAGAATGCTTGGTACACAATACACTATAATGGTAACAATCAGTGGATAGTTTTTGAGTGTAAATGGGTCATTCTGAGTAGAAAATGAACTCCAGATGTCACAAAAACGGCAAGTTACTAAACCTAACAACAAAATCAATGATAAAACAGTGTAAATACATCTAAAACAGTCAAAAATGCAACCTTGTTAATTATTTATGCCCCAGTGCATGATGGGAACACCAGTATCAGAAAGTTGAGTAGGTTTTACTTAATTTTATAACTTTGATACTTAGGCTACTCAAAGAATCATTGTAAACATAACAAACAATTCCAAGTAAAACATAATATACATTTTTGTATGTTAATTTCAAGCTTTAGTTTCTCCAAGCTTGGACTGAGTACTTATATACAATTTACTCAGTTTACTCTGTCAAAACACTGCTTCATGAAGCTTCGAAGCTTTACGAATCTTTTGTTTCGAATCAGTGGTTTGGAGCTCCAAAGTCACGTGATTTCGGTACACGAGGCTTCGTTTACGCGATCCGAACCACTGATTCGAAACAAAAGATTCATAACGCTTCAAAGGAGTGTTTTGAAATTGGCCGTCACTAGATATTGTTGAAAAGTCTTTATTTTGGGGGTTTTTTGGCAAAAAGTATTCTCATCGCTTTATATTATTAAGGTAGAACCACTGTACTCACATGAACTGTTTTAAATATGTCTTTAGTACCTTTCTAGATCTTGAGAGGTTCAGTGACATTGCTGGCAATGGAGGCCTCATTGAGCCATCAGATTTCATCAAAAATATCTTAATTTGTGTTCCGTAGATGAACGAAGGTCTTACGGGTGTAGAATGACATGAGGGTGAGTAATAAATTACATAATTTTCATTTTTGGGTGAACTAACTCTTTAATTCTTCTCTTAATTCTCTTAATTTTGAACTAACTTATTCAATGTAGAAATTACATGTTTTTTTGCTTTTTTTCTTTAGTATTTACTTCACCACAGAATTATTTTTATCAGTGACACACACTACTATACATTCCTGTGACAAGCAGGGCGGGGTGAGAGCCGTGGAGGAGGAGCTCCGGAAGCATAAAAGGAGGAGTGACGACATAGGACAAGAGAGGACCAGGCCTGGATTTTATGTTATGTTTTATAATGTTTGCGTGGCCAGCAGTCGGCCGTGAGGGACTGCCGGCATTTTACTTTCATTTTGTCGTTTTATTTATTTTATATATTAAAAGTGTTTAACGTTTGCTGGTTCCCGCCTCCTTCTTCCCACATAAACGAACAATGTTACAATTCCCATATGTACATATATAGTATATGCCTACAAATCCATGGGTGTCTTCTTCAGTTCAAATCTGTGACTCACTGTTTCTAGAATATGTTTACTCCCAGACAGCAACATAGTGTTGGCACAGATCCGGCCCACATCTGGTACGTGTGGATTCCATGCGGACCAGATGTGGGCCGGATCTGGGCCGACAATATGTTGTTGTCTGGGAAAAATGTTTTAATCTTCAGATAAGCTGTTGTCTCTGCATTGCCTTTTTAAAAACATAATCTGTATTCTCAACCAATTTAAAATGATTATCTATGAATGTTCCTAAATAGTTTAGCTGTTTTCACTCAGTGTCCATCAAGTATCAATGGTTGCAATTGTTCACAGAGTTCACATTTTGACATAATATACATTTTTGTATGTAAAGTACACATATTTGGACACAGGCATGAGTTGATGCTGATAGTAATTTTCAGCTACAACCAAAAAACATTTGAGGGTCAAGATGTGAAAAGACAATATTTCTTATTTGCAGTGTAATGTTTCAGTAATTCTGGTTATGCTAAAGGCTAGAACAAACAGCAGGAGGCAAAGAGTCTGATAATGTAAATCTTCCTATTAAAAATCAATTGCCCTGGAATCAAATGCTTTGTTTACAATGTAATTCAAACATAAATGCTTTTCCTTTGCAAAATCAAGACAACACATAAAACAAAGGTCAGGATTGTGATGATGCTCGAGCTATTAACTCAGTGAGAGGCAGTTATCTGTGCTTGAATTACAGCAGCAATCTGACGCGCTCTCAGCGTGAAACCAATAAGCACTTATGGCCACCGTGATGCCTAATAGAAACAACCGCTGGAATATTGTCTTCATATTGCTTTTCAGTAGTCAAAACAAGAAATGACAACTTTCATGCTTACATTTGTTTCCCTTCGGTGGTTGCTTATGTCAGTTTTGATAGCTCTCTACCACAAACGCTCCACTGGAGTCTAAGTATACTGACAAAAACACATCTTACAGTTCAGTGAATCTGTCTGCTGTGACACCCCCATCAAAGAATGAGTTCCCAGTTCTTATCTATCATCCTTTTGGCCATATATATTGTTTTTCAGTCTGCACTATGTAATTGGATGTCAAAGAATGATGAACTGAAGAGATACAGCTGTTTCTAATGTATGATACAACTAATTACTCCCTGGGCTGAAATGGGGATTGTGGATAAACAGGGCAGCGGGTCTTTGCTGTATTCAGGAGGTCAGATTGGTGACCTTTACCCCAGACAGGATGCTTATATTTCAGGAAAATAATAATATTAATGTAAAATTTAAAATCAGAAATGTGAGTTACTCCTAAATAAAGATTTAACTAAACAAAGATATATGGATAAGGGTTTTTTATTGTTATGTATAATTTGAGTAATAAATATTTAGTATTATTTAGTATTATTTATTTAATGATGATGATGATTATGATAATTAGTGTTATTAGTAGTAGTAGTATTTATGTTAACACGTTTACACAGTTATTTTGTCATGTTTGCACATTTATTTTCATCTTTGTTTTAAATTGTCTAAATTTCAGGATTAAAATGATACATACTTCTTACTTGAAATTTTTTTTTTTTTTTTTAGAAACCCACTAAACGGTGGCATTTATCGGCCAGATATTGAAGAACTGATAATACTGATTATAGCATGAATGAATATCAGTAAAAAAAAAAAAAAAAGAACTTTATAATTAATATTTATTATAATTATTAATTATTTATATTGGCTTGGAATTCAGATTAATGTCATCCTGCATCCAACCTTCAGATAAAAAGATCATTAATACTTTCATAAAACAATATTTCATTTCAAGCAAGCAAAGTGACTGAGCCTCAGATTAAGACACAGCAGCACTGAGGATGGACCAATTCAACACTCCAGTTCCATCATCTCCCTCGATCCCAGAGATGTGTCATTATCTGGTGCAGAGAGCATCTCAGAGGAGTCCTCGTGTATGCGGTAGGGAGACCTGCCATGCAGCTCAGTCGATTAAGAGACAAACTGACAAGAGGTGGATGGATGGACTTGTATCAACGACTTCACTCTATGTTTCCTCTGAGACCTTGGTAAAATATCTATTTTCCACTCATTGTCAGAGGACCACATTGACTATTATGTACTGACGACAAAGAACCAGGGACAAAAACAATGGCTATATTGCTGAACACTGCATTTTTTTCTTCCCCTATAAGAGGTCAGTCCACAGTAATAGTGTCTGCGTAAAATAAATAAATCAGCAGTAATAAATGGAGATGAAGACTCCAGGCACTGCTCTTTCTTGTGGTGCCAGATATCTATTGATTTTCATGCATATTTAGTTGTGTTTGGCCTCTTAGCTTAGCTGTGTTTTACAGTCATTGGAGGTTGAATGGTTTCAGATCAGCTGTGTGCAAATGCTACATTATGCTGTATGGATATTAAATTTCAGGAATATCCATTGCAGATTTTCAAGTTGGCAGCCATATTGCAACTTTGCATTTAAAAACATAGGTCTAAAAATATCACTGGGATCCTTGATCTGGAAATAAGACACAATGGAACTCTGATGATATCATTTATCAAGTATTTCCAAATGCAATACAGATTCACCACCTCTCGCTGGTCCTTCTAGACCATTCTACCGAAGATAAGGAATCTAAAATGGTTTTCCATCTTGTCATCATGTCTGGATGACCTTGCTCATTCAACCTTGGGGTTCATGGGCAATAATCCCCAGAGGGTCCCATCTCAGAGTGTTGATCATGGTGGAGGATCTCCAGTGTTGTGCTCTTAGTCTGGCCTAATTATTTAATGGAGCACAAAGGTTGTTCAAATTACCCAGTTCCAGCTTGTCTCCTAGGAAAAGGCCTTAAGTGAGATTCGATCAATCCCAACATGAAGCTCTCACTCTTACCCTCAGTTTACTTTTAAACGTGAAGTAATGTCTCCCATTTCTTCAACGGTAGTTTTGAAACATAAGTGCCTCATGTGTGCAGTTTGATTTAATCCTTATAAGAGTGATCAGGGGTCCTTTAAATTCAGAAATTACACAATCTAGACCTCAACTTCCTCCAACTCATGCGTTAACCACTCAAATAGATTTCTAGCTGTCCAAAGGGAGTTTATGAGCATTGAGGATGAGACATCTGATCGACATGTAATGCAACCACATTCAGTTTGTTGTTGTTTGTTTTGTTTTTGTGTGTGTGTGTTTTTTAGGGGTGGATATTCTACTAAAACAAAAGACCAAGTTCATGTCTGTGCTGCAAGATTTTAACCTTCTTTCTAGGTAGAAAATGCACTAGCACTACTCTTTGTTTTGAATCTACACACTCAACCATGGTTTGGTAAGAAAGTATTGGCCAAGAAAATAAATGCAAATGTAAGTGTATACTTCATTCCCTTTTACCACCAATACGTTCATCATCAAAATAGAAAAATTGTCAGAGTTGCCATACCGCCTACTGACTGAATGATTTATTGAGCCTACAAATTCCTGGTTGATTCACTGTGAATAAAAGGTTTCCACAGCAAGTTGTTATCTGAGCGAGAAATCTCCGCTGGCCCGCTCGTACCGGGGGCTCGCTGCAAACGTGTCAACCCACCGCTGCTGATTTATGGCATGTCATATCAGATGGTGGAAATGCCCAAGGAATGAGGCTGAAGTGTGAATGTCTTTCAGCAGGGGGCTTGAGGAGGATAAATTAACAAGTCTCTCTGAGTTATGAAAGAGCGGTGGCCATCATTATGAAACAACGTATGCTCTTGCGCTGTGTACAGAATCCTGATGATTCTGTCAAAGGTGCGCAAAGTTATGTTGCTAGCTAAGCATATCCGATCACTGTTTTTGATGGATACCAAGGCAAAGAAAGGAAAGACAAGAACTTTATTTTGTAAGTTATTGCTTTGAATTGAGTTGTAGCATTGTTGGAAAATGACATCCTGAATGGGACAGCCAAATAAAGGTGGTGTTTTATAGTGTGTTTGTGCCTGTACACAATGTGGTTTCAGAATTATCTGTAGACATCCAGGAATCAAAAATCAATTTAAGGTTATTCATCTGAGCCAAAATTGATTTAATCTCCAGAACTTAAAGCAGTCATTAGCACTTTCCCTTACGGCAGATAATTGAACCAGAATGTTTTTGGAGTTGTATTGGCTCACTTCTCATTGCAAAGTTGCATTTTGTTGTTTTGGGCTATATTACATGGCATGCTTGTAGTAACAGTAGTTTGAGTGATTCCCATTAGCTATAAATCACTGCATGAAATTTCCTCATGGATCAGTTTCACAGTTGCTAGTGTTTAGGAAAGTGCTGTGCTGGTGTTTGTTGCAATTTGTAACGTGGCCTCAAAAAGTCAAACAACAGTCTGGATCTATAGCTCAAATCATGAGAATTATACATAACTTGACCATGAAACATGACATGAAGTGTAGGCTCATTTGACTTTTGACATTTGACTTGACATTTGATATTCAACAGTGCTTTGATCTGCCTGCATTGACACTATTCTTTAAGAGCTGCTGTGCAGCCAAATAATGTACCAGTTATCAATGTAAAGCTGCTTTGACACAATCTACATTGTAAAAAGCGCTATATAAATAAAGGTGACTTGACTTGACTCAAGGCCTCAATCCATAACCACATGAAAGGCACACATACGAATCAACAATAATCCACATAAGGCAAGAGAGATCACATGATTAAATGGGCCTACCTGAGATAAGAAACCTGGAACTAATTAACATGAACATGAACTGCAAATTACAAAATGAAAGAAACGACAAAGTACAGAATCCTGACACTATTTAGTGTTTTGAGAGAATATAAAATGCATTTATTTATTTAATAGGGACAATGCATGTTAATAAACTTTCAGTAAAAATTTCAAAATGTAAACATACCAGATTATAGAAACATTGCTAATTTACGTCCATAGTATACGGTCTTCATCATTAGGGTATTTTACTGCAGAGGAACTTCAACTGTGTCGTACTCTATTTTTTGCTTTTTCAGCCACAAGCTTTTGCACTTTAACAACACACTTGTGTGTACTTCTGTACTAGTACACTGCACTGAAGTGTGCTTTCAGTTTGTGTCCACTCATTAATCTCCCTTGACTTCAACAAAGCCCTTCACCACAGCCATAATTACAGCACCTCATATTAGTCAAAGCACCTTCAACAAAGAGGCACTTGTGAACTTTTTAGCATTGCTGAATGTCGACGGGGTGGTGAGACGGGTCATTTAATGGGATGTTAAGGTTCTCAGCCAGCCACAGGCCTGCAGCTTCTGAACGCCTCAGACGCCAAAACCATTAAAATGAGCTGGTGAACAGACGAGGACGAGATGTTCCTCATCAGAGCAAAGGTTAACTCTAAGAGCCGAGAGCTTTGTCATAATCCCAGATCTTGTAAATTTCAGAAGAGCTGAATAGCTCGACTACATGATGTCTCCAACAGCAGACCTTGTAATGTCTTAATGATCATTTGAAACACATGGGACCCCAGGCCACTGATTAAATAAACCTGCTTTGGAGAAACCATGTGAATGAATGCATGTCTTAATCTCTCAGCGTGTGCTTGAGTTTATTATGTGACAGGGGCAGGCAAACGGTCAAAATTGTTAAAAGCTTCAATTAAATTCCTAAGATATATACAGTACTGAACTAATCTCCAAATAACAAGCTGTTAGTCACAGCTTTAAATTGTGAGACTTTGAGATAGAAGTAGTTTGTGAATAGTTTTTAAAGCATTACAGGAGGAATCATAAGGACTCAAAACTTTGTCCTTGATCTTCAGAGATGATTTTAATGAATAATAAAAACAGAATAGCTTTCAGAAGTCAAAACTTCTTCCCCAGCTCAGTGATAAAGTAAAATGTGTTAAAATGTGTGAATATTTGTGCTGCCACTCTGAAGAGCCATCTGAAAAATATAATGTAATGAGTAAATGATGACAGAATTTTCATTTTTGGGTGAATTATCCCTTTAGAATTTACATAGATCTAAAAACAAATGCACACCTGATATCAGTAATACACACAGTTAAGACTCATTTGAGATCATCAAGGCTGTTTTAGAAGTTTGAAATGGTTTTAGATTTTACACACAGTATTTGAAATGTTTTCTTACAAATCTGGCAGGCAGGTACAGGCTGGAACATCCAAGATTGTTAAATCAGTCAAACATTTTCCTGGTAATCCCTAACCAATCGAATCCCTCTACGGCTCAAGGCCCAAATAAAACCATTTCATGTGTCTGTGTAGGTTTTATATCTAGATGCTTTTGCAGAAGTTGACAGCTGAGATTGAGATCAGACCTCAGAGCTCACCTCAATCAAATCCTCTGGAGTTTCACTCTCACATCATGCTAAAGATTTCCAGGCAAGGTCACATGCAGTTTTGTAGTTCTCTGTCAGTTTTAGTCAGGGCTCAGAGACCAGCGGCTTTAGGAATGCACAAGTTAAACATGAATACTTCTGCTGCAGTGCCACCTGTCACCCCACTGCTGGCATTTCACCAAGAAGAAAATCTCCTGGGACAGCGTCCTTCCTGGCCTGAAATACAGCAGGGTTTGGGTAGAGCCCACAAAAAAATTAATAATATTCCAATTAAATTAAAATATTACATGTGTGATGCATACTGATATCAGAATATCTTGTTTCGTTTAATTACAGGCCCTCTTTTAAACGTAGGCACGACAGTTTAAAGATGCACAAATGCAAGTGCTTTTCACATCTGATACAATTGCCTGCCTGAAAAAATGAATTAAAATTCAGCTGTGACAGATAATGGGAATGTTCTAATCCTCTGGGAACAAACATTAACTGATCTCGTGTCTGACTTTCCGGCAGGACTTGAAAGTGAAGTGCGTTTGGAGGCTGACATTTCGACTCAAAGTGACACCTGATTTGCAATTTGTATTAAACTCCAAAGTGACTCTGTGTCAAATGAGAATCTCTGTATATGGTCATTAATCTACGCTTTCCCTGGCTAGTGTGGTGGAGAGAGGCCAAAACAAGAAGCTCCTGAAGTTTGGAAACAAATCTGAAATGCAAATATGCTTTTAATAAGCCAGCAGGGAATATGCAGCATGTTTGGTGAAGCACACCTGAAGCTCGCCTGTGAGGGGAGAACTGTTTCATCATATGTGCTGAGAAGGCAGAGGTCACTAACAAATTGGACAAAGCTGCAATGAGGTGATGAACGGTAAACAAACCACCCCAGCCTCATTAGGAGTCAAGCAGTCCAGACATGAAATGGGCAACATGCGTCTTGGTGTCATGTTCAATGGGAAGATCAGATCTCCTGTGTATGATTTCTAATTATTTTCTGTCCATTTAGGCCCTTTTATCTCCAGTGGGTGTTTGTGAATGGAAAGGTCATTTTTCTATTGCTTTGCACTGCTGTAGGGCATTGTGTCCTAAAGTTAATTGTGAACTGCTTAGTTCTGTCAGGTTATATTTTATAACTAATAACAATAGTCAACATTGCGGCATATTTCAGCATAGTCTCATAATCATATATTTCATAATAATATATTTCAGCATAACTTCATTCTCCACCCTGTGTATTTCAACTGCTATGTCTTGTTTGGTTGAAATACATGGGAGCCAGTGTCGTCAGTTATGTCACACCTAAGAAACCGCCACTGGCCATCTGTCCAGGGTTTTTTCCTGCCTGCGGCCCAGTATGCTGGAATAGATTCCAGCATCCCGCAACCTTACACATGACAAGCGCTTTGGAGAATGGATGCATCACTAAATTTCTGAATGCAGAAAATGTCAGAACTTTGACGGAATAGCAAATTAAATTTTGGTCTTATATAGTATGACTTCAGAAGACACAGAAAATGGTACATGTGTCATATTCATTTACTATAAAATAACTGTTTTTTATTTCGTTTTTATTTTGTCCTGTTTGGAGGTTCACAGATAAGCATACCCGTGTGAAAAAGAAGTACACTTTAGCATACTTTAAAAAGAGTACTTATTATGGAAATAATATACTTTAAAGCTGCAGTCCGTAAGTTTTGCCTCTTTGTCACCATCTCTGTTCGAAACCTGCAATTGCAGTTATTTGTGGAATTATCATCTTTACGTGGGTTGTGCATCGCCACGGCTCCTCAGCGTGCATGAATCTAATGTTTTGAGGAGAATGTGTGGCTGTCAGTCACCGCACCGGAGGATACTGTACAGGTACTTCGGAATCACAGATTGTAGTCTTGGAAGTATGACCAAAATAAGAATTTTCACTGGAGAATGTCATCTGAACAAGTAAGTAACAAATCTGCCACTTTTGTTCTGACCAACTGAGAAAAAAAAGCATTACAATATCGTGCTACCAATGGTGATTAAATATAATGATTGCTTAGCTCACATCACGTCAAACCGTGCAAATTATTATTATTGTTATACTATGTTCTCAAATTGTTAATGTTAACAACACCAGGATTGCGTGACTAAGTGTATTTAGTGTATTAGCGTTACCGTTACCTTTCAATTTCTGTACAGTCTAATCTCTAATTGTCCATTTATCATACCATACATTCCGCTATCAAAATGATAAGTTTAATTATTCCAGCTGCTGTGAGAAAAGGCTATAAATGATCCGCCCCACATGCGATATAGCCTACTAGCTGGGACTCTTTCTTTATGTAAACAGACGTGATGTAATGACGCAAAGATGAATGGCAGCATGCTCGAATTTCCCGCGGAAACCTACCAGTACCACCCGAATTAGAAAACATTATTACAAGCTTACCGTTGTGAATAAGGTAAGGAGATGGTTTTGAACACTGGCTGATTATGTACTTGCTCAAAAATTAATTTTGGATAATTTTTAACCAAAAAAAGTTACGGACACCAGCTTTAAAGTAATATACAGTGCACAGCATAAATGAGTACACCCACTCTGAACAAATACAAAAGATGTATTTTCTTTATGATCACTAATACAATTCATGGAAAGATGGCAAAACTAAATGTATTAAACATACATAATAAAAACTGAGAAATATATGTCATTAATAGCCATAAAATAAGTAAATTAGCCAATTTTGTTTAAATTAAGGACTGCAGAAATGAGTACACCCTAGATTTAATTCAGCAAATGTATAATATTCTTGTATTTAGTATGCCCTCCATAATTTTGAATATACTGCTCTGACCCTTCTTGGCACGGAGTGTACAAGTTCATGACAAATTGTCACATCTGTCCTGTTTAACTCCTGGATGATGAGCTCGTTAAATGCCCTGGGGCCGTATTCACAAAACATCTTAAGGCTAAAAGTAGCTCCTAACTCCTAAAAAAATAGGGCGTGTCAATCCTAATTTTAGGACTCCTACATTTTCGCTCTAAGAGTATTTCACAGAGCATTTTAGCGCTAAAACTAGCTCCTAAATCTGTGAAGCGTTAGGAGTAGTCAAGAGGACTCCTAATTCACTAAGACCAAATCACAAACAATCCTAATGGCCGTTGCTGCCAATCTGCCTCACCAATCCGCCCAAAGACACTGTACATCAATGAGGCAATAGCAATAAAGCCTTGGGTGCTGAACCTTCTTCATAAATGCAATAAATATTTTGATTTATAGACTTGAATCGCCAAAACTAAATTTTAATGAATAAATAAATAATGTCTGATTACCTGTGGCAGTTGTTTTCACGAGTTCACACTTACAAATGATCGAATAGAGTAAAAAAATATATAGTAATAAGTGTATTCGGCATGCTGTCCGAGGGGATCGAGGGCTCCGAGCATGGAATTTAGCCCAAACCCAGAGTACTCCACGTATCCCCAGCCGAGAGTGAGGAACGGGGTGGCGGAGGGATGCAGAAAACTGTCGAGGTGAGTCGGCTCTCGTCTGTGTATTTATACCTCCTCTCCAGTTTAATAAGATAGAACGTTTGAATGCGCTCCTCCCAAACTTTGTTTATAAAACATAATTTGTCACTTGAATTCTGCATTCTCTCGAGACGCAGACATGTAAGAGGCTGACAATTCGCTGAACATATACTAGTTTAATTAGTGACACTTAGCCTACATTTAAAAACCTTTATTTGAATATGGCAACATTTGTATTTTAAAACGTTTATTTCAATATGGAAACATGATACCTCATTCTACAATATTTCCATGATTAAATCACTGACAGAGACCCCCTCCCCATCAGCCAATCACTGTGGGCATAGTTAGTAAGTGTGTTGACATCATCCATAGCAACAAGGTCAACCCCGCCCTTTCTCTTAGCTTAAGACTTCTCTCTATTCCTTAGTAAAAGTTGGTCCCAGCAGCTTTATGAATAGGTTTTAATAGAAAACTCTTAGCTAAGAACTTTTACTGCTATTTTGGAGAACTTTTAATGGTAAGATAAAATGTTTTGTGAACATGACCCCTGATCTTTAATGGGGAATGTTGCTCAGAATCCCCCACAGGTGCTCAAGAGTGTTAAGACTGAGTGCAATACATGTCCACAGAAGGTTTTTCACCTTGGGAGAATGCATATCCTCATTGTCATGTTGAAAAAATGCCCAACAATGCAGGGAATGAGAAAAGGGTAACATCTTCTGTTTCAAGTTTGTGTATTAAATTACACAGTGGTGTGGGAATTCATGACAGCATTGATAAAGCACAACTCCCTCACACCTTCAGCACTCATACATCCCTATATAAGAGCTTTACTACCACTGAACTTTACTGTGGGAACCAGGCACTTCTCACTGTACTCCTCCTCTAGCAACACCATAACATTTTGTATGCTGTTAGATCCAAAATAATTGATTTGGTCTCATGAGACCAGAGTATTGATTCCCAGAATCTATATTTTGTAAATATGGGCTTTGGAAATGGCTAACTAACTTTATTGTGCTTTGGCTACAGTAGGTAGTTCCAGTGAGAACAACAACCATGCACGTCATTTCTGCAGGCTGCATCTTACTCTGTGAGATAAACAGTCACTCTTTTCATAGCTTTTGCTGGCTCTGAGATACTCGCTTGGTTTTTCTCCTGCTCTTTGTCTAGCAAAAAAATCCCTCATCACTAAATGAAAGCTTAAAATGAAGGCCTGATTATTTCAGGGGCCTTGTCACAAGTCCATTGTTTTTGAATGTCTGTGTTACTTTTGCTATATTTTCACACTTAAAACAATAATTTGGTAATCCTCTTGTACCACTGTCCTCTTTTTTTCCCAAGTGGTTCTCTCCCAAGTGGTTCATTGTTGTCAGCATTAAGTCTGAGAATGATTCAGTGGGCTATATAACACTTTTAATTGTCAAGAAATTAGTTCTCTTTAAATGTTTTGGTTCAACATACTTACCTGTTGATCAAACATTGCCTTAAACTTAAACCAGAAAATTTTTATTTCATTTTATATAGTAACTTTTAGGAGGGTGTACTCATTTTTACTACACAGCATTTTATCACCTTGATAAAATCTTATTTTCCTGAATAATTTTGACATGTTTCTTTGGTAATTGATTAAGCAGACTTGCTGGAACATTATATCTCTAAAGAACCCTAACATGTCTTCTAAGTAATTGAGTAATTGCTGACTTTCAGAAGTTTCAGAGGGGGTGTACTCATTTATGCTGTGCACTGTACTTAAGTGCAAACTGAATGTAATATTTTCAGACACATACTTGCATGTTAATTGCAATTAAAAGAAAATGCATTATCATTTATTTTGTAATGATGCACTTGCAATTCAGTACATTTAAAATAAGTAAATAAATAAACGTCGAATAACACACTACATTTAAAATTATAATCAAGTACTTTACATATGCTTTAGCATGTTGGTCAACACAACAAAGTTCTTTAACGCATGGCAAAAAATACTAAATAATAATGATTTAAATAATAACGTGCTTTAAAGTCATTTGACATTATAAAAAGTGCACTTTTTTTTTTAAAGTTTACTTAAGTGTGTTGAGAAATATAGTCATGAAAGTGTACTCCCTATACCTTTCATTTTATTAATATTATAGTATATATAATAATATGCAAGTAAAATTGTTTAAAAACATACATTTAAGATTTGAAGTACAGTACAAGTGCACATTCAATACAATTAAGTGCACTTCTTTTTCACAAGGGTAAAGATTCTCAAAAATTTCTCCATTTCTGTTCCACAGAAAAATAATCAGCATAAATATTTGAAACTGGGTGAACTATTCTTTTAAATACAACAAATCCAGAGATATGTATGTGGGTGTAGGTGAAAGTGTCAAAGAGAGAATGAACATGCTCACATCATTAAAAAAAAAAAAAAAAAGGCAACAGCAGCTCATCAGTGAGGCATGTATAAGCTCAGTATTTGAAATATGGTGGATGTAGTTAATCAGAGATGTTTCTAATCTCTTCATCCAGGTCAGAGGGAGAGAGCAAATCACAAGTTTGTGTCCTGAATCACCAAGTTATTGAATCACCAAGTTATTATGCCACTAGATTTGATCTCCTCCAGATTCTACCACCCCAAGCTCTCACGGTAATTGCAAACACCAGGATGGATCGCTCTAGTCAGAAAGACATGTTTGTGTGCAGCTGCACACATGGGACTTAAACTAAAAGAACTGTGACTGATCTAAAAAAAATGTTTATCATGTGTAATATGATGAAGGAAAAAAGTAACATTTTGCAATAAGGTCCCATTAGTTAACAATGAGCAATACATTTGTCACAGTATTTATTAAACTTTGTTAATGTTAGTTAATAAAAATACAACAAACACTACAGCAGATACAACTTTTGAATTGAATACTGTATTAGTGAATGTTGAATTAACATTAACTAAGATTAATAAATGCAAAGCTTTGTTATAGCACCAAAGCTAACTCCTGGATCAAGTGTAGAGCTGTTCCAACTTCAGATTGTAATTTTAATTTTAAATGTCCTGAATCCAGAATGAGTCTTCCTAAAGTCAAGTGAAAAGTTGTGTTAAATGAAAAGCTGCGGAGGTGCTAATGAACGCTCTGAAACTCTCACTCCAATTATGAAACACACCCATGTTGCTTCACCCAGAGTTTGCAAGTCACAGATGGCAAGAAACAACATCAAGCAGTCAGCAATAATCCACAATATGCATGCTCTCCAAGGATAACAGCGATCTGCAGCTCATTTTAAAAACTGAATGTACTCACAAGTGCAATCATGCATGGCTAATGGATGTCATGCCAGCGCTGGTTTGATGCAAAAAGGTAAGCACATGTATATTCAAGATGTTTGTGGATCACTAAAATCTGTTGACGCTAACATCATTTTCATGCCATGTTTGAATGCACAAACTCCTAAGTCAATAAGTCACCTGTCTTAGTAGGTCCACCAGGGGCTGATTTGAATAAAGCATATCATTAAAAAATCTAATTTAATTGCAGAGCTCTAGGATCAACAGAGCACATTCCCTAAAGTGCTCAATACAAAGCCTCAGATATGTTCTCAGCCAACCAAATGCATATATTATACAGCATTTAGTCAGGATGCATCTCTTGACTTCAGTTATGTTTTCCAGTGTATTCAGCTCACTGTAGAATAAAGGCATAGAGTTTGGTAGGAAATATGACAGAAGTATTCTTTAGTATTATATATATATATATATATATATATATATATATATATATATATATATAAATAAAATTGTTTGTACTAAACGTTCTTGATATTCTTGATGCTGCTACGCTGCACTCCATTAGGCACCGCTCTGTTTGTTGTAAGGATGACAAGAAGTTTTAAAAGTTACATTTTTAGGCTGCTCTGCCTCAGCAATCTAACGGTGAAATGTCAAAATGATTGAGATGGCCAATCAAATCAAAGGAGGTGGGCCTTACTGTTCACAGAAGATGAGTGCAAATTCCAACAGGATGCTTTTAGCAGTGAAAAAGTCACTGCGTTCCATTCGGAAGGGCTCATCCCTATGCCCTAATCAAAGGGTTTACCATCCGGAGTGAGAGCTTCGAAGGGATGAAGGGTGTAGGGCTCAAAAAAAAAAAAAATTTGGAACGCACTTCTGCGTCATCTTAACGAGACTATGTATTTGAAACATTTGAATGGACTGATAAAGGTATCTGTAAAGTATTTTTGTTGAAGTACAATGTCGTTTTGACCATAATAATGTACCAAATCTAACTCATAGAAAAATACTATACATTTATAGCTAAAATCGAACTCCGAGCCTTCTGCACCCATTCTGTGACGTCAAACAACTTCCCTGTGCAAAGGACCATGGGGCCCGAATTGTCCATCAGTTGTACCCTTCGAAATCCTTCATTCTGAAGGGCCCTTTGAAGTGGCCAGGTTTGAGCACTTCGGTTTGGAACGACCCTTCAATATGGCAGCCATGATTGTTTTCACTCCAAAGTGCCCTTCAGAGGGCGATATATCCTGTTTGGAACGCACCGTATGTGTGGTAAGATGTAAGTGGCAAAACATTTAATATATGCCAACTGTTTTACAATAGAAATGTTCAGCTACTGACAGTAATATCCACCAGTGATCCAAACTACTCAACTTTTTTATGAAATTTCACAGTTTTGAATTAAACATACACTATTATTTACATGAATTATGTAATTCATAATTGAATGTGAACAGACAAGAAAAGTTTTACGTTTCTTTACATATTAGACATAAGGATAAGAATATATGCATATTTTAAAATAAAATAGTATTTGCAAATAGTTTAAATTGATTACTTAACTGTTCTTATTTCTTTTTCTTTATTCCCTTTGAATCCTTTATTTAATTCCCCCACCCACCCACACACACACACACACACACACACACACACACACACACTTTAGGCTTTGATTCTCAGTCAGGCATCCTGTTTTAACATTTTAAAGCAGCATCTTAATGATCTGTTTTCCAGTGGACTTCTAGAGGAGTAGACGAGCACCTGCAGACACACAAACAGAATAAAAGCAGGTATGAAATACTGCAGCCATATTCATCACCGCTCGGCTGAGAGGTTGTCCATCAAACTGATTGCACATTGAATTAAAGGCCTGTTCTCACAGCGATGGTGTCGTCTGTCATCAGCAGGCCGTGGAAGATGAAGCTCTACCTGTTTGGGTGATGTATGACCAAAACAACACACTCACATTAATGCAGCCCAAAAGAAACGAGTGAAAAAAGCAAGAAATGTCCCATTGATTGTTTTTTTTTTTTTTTTTTTTTTTATCAGATGTTGGATTGATGCGGGTCTGTTCAAACCCTTGCAATATGCAGTATGCAATATGAAACCTGGACACTGAAGCTTATGAAGCTGTTCAGCATTTTCAGTTCCTGCTGGATTCAGATGGGCTGTTTTTGTTGAGTGTGTCGTTGATGACGCCGGTAACAACATAACGTTAAGTCAAGTAACCAGCTGAAAACTGTCATGTGGAAATGACTTCATCTGAGCAAATGGTCCTGAGAGAAGTGCTTCATAGATGATCATTGGGCCTCATTCATGAAACTTTTGTAAATTTATGAGTAAATTCTGAGCAATTTGTGCGTAAAACGGACCTTCCTGAAAACTCAACTCCGGATTCACAAACGCTTTGTAAACATCCGATTTGATAGCTAAGCCTGTGAATGTCAAAGAATTCCAATCATTCGTAAATATGGTGTTCGTGCACACCAATTTACAATTAGCATAATCCCTACCTATGAATTACAGCTACACAAATTACGTGTCCAGGAACTCTGTGGAATCTTCTGGACTCCCTTCTCAGGTTTGGCTCCATTAAATTGCATAAATGCAAAAGAGACAAATAGGCCATGTGCCTAACCATAAATATTCAATTAACAATAAATATTCAATTAACGTGTGTCGTGTGTCCACAAAAGCGTTTTTAGGGGCTGTTTACATGACACCAATTTCAACTAAAAACTTTTATGCTTTTTATGGCGTTTTGGTGGCCTGAAAATGCAAACTTTTGAAAACGGGTTTCAAAGTGCACGTTTTTGAAAACGATACTGTTGTCATCTCTGTGTAAACTGCAAAAAACGAAACTGTGGAAACGGTGATGGCATGCACATGCGTATTACATATGCGTATTTAGTCTATCCACCTTATTTGTCAATTAAAGGATTAGTTCACTAATCATCTCTGTGTAAACTGCAAAAACGCGAAACTCTGAAAACGGTGACGGCATGCACATGCGTATTACGTATGCATATTTAGTCTATCCACCTTATTTGTCAATTAAAGGATTAGTTCACTTTGAAATGAAAATTAGCCCAAGCTTTACTCACCCTCAAGCCATCCTAGGTGTATATGACTTTCTTCTTTCTGATGAACATAATCGCAGAAATATTAATAAATATCCTGATGCATCTGAGCTGGCAGTGATAGGGATCAATGAGTATGAGCTGAAGAAAGTGCTTCCATCCACATCCATCCATCATAAATATGTGCTCCGCACGGCTCCGGGGGGTTAATAAAGGCCTTCTGAAGCAAAGCGATGAGTTTGTGTAAAAAAAATATCCATATGTAAACAAGTTATGAAGTAAAATATGTAGCTTCCGCCAGACCGCCTTCCGTATTGAAGTTACGAAGAAAGTGTAAACTGGCATCACGTCAGTTACACTTTTTCCGTAAGTTGAATAGGGAAGGCGTAGGATTTAGCGTAAGCTTTGTGAACTGCAAGAGTTTCTGCGTACGTTGAATACGGAAGGCGGCTCGTGCGGAAGCTAGATACTTTACTTCATAACTTGTTAAATGTGGATATTTTTTTTACACAAACACATCGCTTCGCTTCAGAAGGCCTTTATTAACCCCCCGGAGCCGTGTGGAGCACATATTTATGATGGATGGATGTGAATGGAAGCACTTTCTTCAGCTCATACTCGTTGATCCCTATCACTGCCATTATAAAGCTCGGATGTGTCAGGATATTCATTAATATTTCTGCGATTATGTTCATCAGAAAAAAGAAAGTCATATACACCTAGGATGGCTTGAGGGTGAGTAAAGCTTGGGCTAATTTTCATTTCAAAGTGAACTAATCCTTTAACGCAGAGTTAAGGTATTTCTGTGAATGTGCGAGACTTCTGATTTATTAGCCGTTATAGGGAAATAATGAGAAGAATATCAAAGTGCAGTAAACTATAAAAATAAGGTGGATAGGCATGCGCGACTTGCGCGTTTGGCGCGAGTGCTCTGTATAAGAACGTATGCGCAGGCGCGTAATCTTTCTTTACAAAGTGACATCGTCAACTACATTTGTGGCATGCGTAATACAGCATTTTTAGTCATTTTCGCGAATCCGTGTGAACGGGGATAGTTTTTATAACATTGTCATCTGTACAAAGAAAAAACTTTTCCGTTTTTAGTAAATCGTTGACGTACCCTTAGCCAGCTGAAAAAAATTCCTGGTGCTCTTCTGAAAACGGCCAGCTGGGGGCGCTTGAGAGTGCGTTGGATGCGCCATAGACTGGGAGGCGCAGAGATTTTCTAGCTGAGATGCTTTGGTTGCTATGATTTGGATTATCGGCAATAACCTGTTACTAGTATCTAATTTTGAAGAATATTACTGAATATAAAAATGCAGTAACCAGCAATATTATCATAACTTCTCCATTGTTGTTCAGTCGTTGTACAAGTAAGATGGTTGGTCGGTGTAGTATTTGTCCCACCCCTCCTCCACTGTGATTGGACGGCTGGGTAAAATGTGACAGTTAGGAGCGCTGCGTTTTATCATAGTCTTTGGTTTTACACAAAGTTGAACAGTTTTTAATTGTCAGATAAAGATAAAAAAAAAGAAAAAAGAAAAAGAAAAAAAGACAAGGCATGGCCTTGTGAAATATTATTATGCTACAAAGTGCATCAAAATGCAGTGTTATCAGTTTGCCTAAAAGAACAAAATGTTTGAATGTTTTATGCACCATTTACCCGTGGTAGGGAGCAGGTGAACATTTCATTCGTACCAACTAACATTTTTAAAATACGAACATTTTCATTTACGTCAGAACGGGTTTATGAATGACATACACAAAAATTCGTTCTGCTCGTGTTTCATGAATGAGGCCCAATGGCTTTAAAATGTTCTGTACAGTGTTTCTCAACTGGTGGGTCACGACCCAAAAGTGGGTGGCAATACCGTTTTGAGTGGGTCGCGGAGTGTGCAGTCAAAGAAACATAGGCCTAATTCTGCTTTTCTGATGCAAGATTTTTATTTTGAAAGACGTGCGTGAAAGCTGTTGACGCAGTTTAAGTAAAGAGTCCCTGAGAAAAAAGCGTTGTCCTGATTCAGCTGCGGTCAGATTAGATGTTGTCAGGCTATATGTCAGTGTCATTATTCTAATGTTATTTCCATAACTTGTTACGAAAAAAAAAAGTCTCTCACTGCAAAAAAACTAACTTTCCTGTCAGCCATTAAAGCCTACTTTGCTGGTAACGTGCACTCAGTCTCTTCAATTGCACGTGCAAATCTGGCGCGGTGCAGCCTATTAATTATAAATAAACCGCAAAAGAAATTACGAGCATTCATCGTTGAAGTTATGTTGTTAATTAGT
Organism: Mylopharyngodon piceus; assembly: GCA_039654765.1. Lineage (NCBI taxonomy): Eukaryota > Metazoa > Chordata > Actinopteri > Cypriniformes > Xenocyprididae > Mylopharyngodon > Mylopharyngodon piceus. Next base: position 6,934,758 of record CM077445.1, read on the forward strand.
CAATTAGTACCAATGAATTACGTAACTGGTACGTCGTGTGTTAGTTGGGAAGGATTTGCATGCAGGTATGATGTTCATATTCATGTGGAGTTTCCATATGTTTCCATAGTTCATGTTAGTATTCTGAACTTACTAACTTTATTGTTTATTATAGCTTGGGACTGCTATAATTTAATAGCCTTTTACGTATATAAGGGCCATTTTACAGAATTGGTGCAGTTGGAAACATCTTGAAAAAAATGTCTTTTTCCACAAATTTTGTATGTATGCAAATTGTATACACATTTCTAGTAATTGTGCAGGTAATTCTCATATTCTATTTTCAGAAAGTTTTGGAATATTTTTCCTCTCCCCAATTTTGTCACTACCAAAACACAATAATAAATAATTTAATAAGAAGGGTTATATTGACCTATTAACATTTTGTTTACATCTACCTCATAAATATAGTTTTTGCTATTTTTTTTTTAAAGAGTTTTCACAAGTAAATCAATAACAATTACAATTTTAACAATATTTCAAATGTAATTTATGAGATTTGTTGTATTTTGAATCCAATTTTTCTTTGTAAAAGGCATAAAGTTTATCATACTGATTTCAAAGTGAAGGATTCATTAGTTTGAATATACATTGAACCAAACACTATAATAACATCTTAGTTGATAATTCAATATACTTTATTTTTGACAAAACATCCCATGTTTTGGTCGTGAATGCAAATTTTCGGTAGTGACATTCCTTAAAGTTAGACACAGATTTTCAGACTTTTGAACACGTTTAACTCAAAATGATGGTACCTATCTACTGTGAAAGAAAGACTGAGAGGGAGGGACACAGGAATATTTCCTGATCAAAAATGTAGAAGTGTGGTTAAAATCAGTTTAAGCCAATGGACTAAAACATACACTGTTTCGGTAGTGACATGAAAATGCAGGACACATTTTTTTACATAAAGTTTCATGATTTAAAATTAAAATATAAAATAAATGTAGTAGTCAACATTTGGGCTACATCCATACGAAGCCAGAGGATTGGCTGTATACACGAAAACGCAAGGGCATCATTTTCAGATTTATCCACTCTGGGACCCGGTTTCAAAAAATAGTGGTTTCACCTTCTGAAAACATCGGATCTGTCTGGACGAAACGCCAATACGATACAAAATTTTTGCGTATACAGCTAAACTTGTCTCCATGTGGACGGGGCCTTGAAGTAGATCAAAAAAGTTCATCAAAGTTGTCCTAAGAACTAAGGCCCCGTCCACACGGAGACGAGTTTAGCTGTATACGCAAAAATTTTGTGTGTATATATTATATATATATATATATATATATATATATTACATTGGTGTGAAAAAGTGTTGGCCCCCTTCCTGATTTTTTTATTTTTTTGCATGTTTGTCACACTTTAATGCTTCAGATCATCAAACAAATTTAAATATTAATCAAAGATAACACAAGTAAACACAACATGCAGTTTTTAAATGAAGGTTTTTATAATGAAGGGAAAACAAAATCCAAACCCACATGGCCCTGTGTGAAAAAGTGCTTGCCCCCACAAACATAACTTAAGTGTGGTTTATCACACCTGAGTTCAGTTTCTCTAGCCACACCCAGGCCTGATTACTGCCACACCTGTTCGCAATCAAGAAATCACTTAAATAGGACCTGCCTGACAAAGTGAAGTTACACCAAAAGATCCTCAAAAGCTACACATCATGTTGAGATACAAAGAAATTCAGGAACAAATGAGAAAGAAAGTAATTGAGATCTATCAGTCTGGAAAAGGTTATAAAGCCATTTCTAAAGCTTTGGGACTCCAGCGAACCACAGTGAGAGTCATTATCCACAAATGGCAAAAACATGGAACAGTGGTGAACCTTCCCAGGAGTGGCCGGCCGACCAAAATTACCCCAAGAGCGCAGCTACGACTCATCCAAGAGGTCACAAAAGACCCCACAACAACATCCAAAGAACTGCAGGCCTCACTTGCCTCAGTTAAGGTCAGTGTTCATGACTCCACCATAAGAAAGAGACTGGGCAAAAATGGCCTGCATGGCAGAGTTCCAAGACGAAAACCGCTTCTGAGCAAAAAGAACATAAATGCTCATCTCAGTTTTGCCAGAAAACATCTTGATGATCCCCAAGACTTTTGGGAAAATACTGACGAGACAAAAGTTGAACTTTTTGGAAGGTGTGTGTCCCATTACGTCTGCGTAAAAGAAACACAGCATTTCAGAAAAAGAACATCATACCAACAGTAAAATATGGTGGTGGTAGTGTGATGGTCTGGGGCTGTTTTGCTGCTTAAGGACCTGGAAGACTTGCTGTGATAAATGGAACCATGAATTCTGCTGTCTACCAAAAAATCCTGAAGGACAATGTCCGGCCATCTGTTCGTGACCTCAAGCTGAAGCGAACTTGGGTTCTGCAGCAGGACAATGATCCAAAACACACCAGCAAGTCCACCTCTGAATGGCTGAAGAAAAACAAAATGAAGACTTTGGAGTGGCCTAGTCAAAGTCCTGACCTCAATCCTATTGAGATGCTGTGGCATGACCTTAAAAAGGCGGTTCATGCTCAAAAACCCTCCAATGTGGCTGAATTACAACAATTCTGCAAAGATGAGTGGGCCAAAATTCCTCCACAGCGCTGTAACAGACTCATTGCAAGTTATCGCAAACGCTTGATTGCAGTTGTTGCTGCTAAGGGTGGCCCAACCAGTTATTAGGTTTAGGGGGCAAGCACTTTTTCACACAGGGCCATGTGGGTTTGGATTTTGTTTTCCCTTCATAATAAAAACCTTCATTTAAAAACTGCATGTTTACTTGTGTTATCTTTGATTAATATTTAAATTAGTTTGATGATCTGAAACATTAAAGTGTGACAAACATTCAAAAAAAAAAAAAAAAGGAAGGGGGCCAACACTTTTTCACACCACTGTGTGTGTGTATATATATATATATATATATATATATATAAAATGTTCCTCTGGTTTAATGCAGTTTTTTGTAAAAGGACTGAAACATTATGGCAGTGAGTGATATGAAGCTGTATTTCAGATAACTGCTCGTGCAGCGCCTGTAATTGCTTGTTATACATTGGAGCACTTGACTTGACTCTCTCTACAGCCCTGAATGATCTCCATTACATCTATATCTAAGAGGGAAAAATGCAAATTAAATTATGGTGCCATTGATGGCTTAGATTCATCAGGGCTTTTAGCTTTTGAAAAATGCCTGTCTTTATAATGTCAATGATATCATCAATTGCTGCATAAAATACTTCAGTCAGTTACATTCATTGTTATTATTTGCCCAACTTCTATTCAATCATATGTTCGTTATAAGACAGACTATAAACTCTGATTGGGTGAGCAGTATTTGAAGCTGTTGTAAATGTCTGTCTGCTCACATCTGTCATGCACATTCTGTACAAGCTGCTGTTTCTCAGCAACCATAAACAGCTACAGTTAATCTAATGAGCTATCTTACCTGTTAATTCCAATTATTTATAGTAAGTAAATATATTTTTACTATTTCTTGAATATTATCATCTTTATCATATTGCTGTTGCTGCTGTTTTCTAAGAGTATTATCCTCTCAAAGTAGTTGTGTTACTGTGATTTTTTTTACACAGGTAAAGGGTGTTCTTGAGCCTAATGCCACAGAGTGTATAAACTCCCTATGTGTGTGTGTAGGCATGTCAACATGGTCAAGACAATCTCCTGAAGTTCAAACTGAGCAGCAGAAAGGGAAAGAAAAGTGATTTAAGTGACTTTGAACATGACATGGTTGTTGGTGCCAGACAGGCTGGTCTGAATATTTAGGAAACTGCTGATCTACTGGGATTTTCATGCAAAACCACCTCTAAGGTTTACATAGAAAAAGAGAAAATATCCAGTGAGTGGCAGTTCTGTCTGAGAAAATGCCTTGTTGATGCCAGAGGTCAGAGGAGAATGGCTAGACTGGTTCGAGCTGATAGAAAGGCAACAGTAACTCAAATAACCACTCATTACAACCGAAGCATGAAGAAGAGCATCTCTGAATGCACAATACGTAGAACCTTGAGAGCTACAGCAACAGAAGACCATATTGGATGCTTCTCCTGTCAGCTGAGAACAGGAAACTGAGGCTACAATTCGCACAGGCTCACCAAAACTGGACAATAGAAAATTGGAAGAATGTTGCCTGGTCTGATGAGTCTCGATTTCTGCTGTGACATTCAGATGGTAGGGTCAGAATTTGGCGTATTTTCTTGGCACACTATGGACCCCTTAATATTCAACAATATTATTGATTTGACTGCACTAATACTATTGGATCTGAACTGAGCTGGACGATGACATCACTGTTTTCTACAGAACTGCTTTATAGATGAAATTAACTAATTTTATTGATTATCTTTACAACGGAACTGAATCAACACTGAACTACCTTCAGCTGAACAATGACACTATTTTCTTTTTTAGCGCTGCTGTACAGCTGAAACGAACTCTGTTTGAATCATTGAATCATTTTCCTGTTATTACTGTAAAGCTGTTTTAAAACAATCTGTATTGTATAAAGCACTATAAAGGTGACTTGACTGACCTTAGTACCAATTGAGCATTGTTTAAACGCCACAGCCTACCTGAGTATTGTTGTTGACCATGTCCATCCCTTCATGACCACAGTGTACCCATCTTCTGGTTTCTTGAACTTGAAAATGAGTTCACTATACTCAAATGACCTCCACAATCACCAGATCTCAATCCAATAGAGAACGGGAGATTTGCATCATAGATGTGCAGCCAACGAACCTGCAGCAACTGTGTGATGCTATCATGTCAATATGGACCAAAATCTCTGAGGAATGTTTCCAGCAACTTGTTGAATCTATGCCACAAAGATTTAAGGCAGTTCTGAAGGCAACCACTCAGCAGCGAGGCAGACAGAAACCATAGACATTCTTATATAATTTATGTGACACTAGTGTCACCAAACAAACTGTAAAAACAACATTTTCAAACAGGATTCCTGGACACACCCCCTGTCTGCTATTGGTCAAACAAACAGCCTCTCCCCATTGGCTGACTGTGATGCTCAAACAAACAGGTCAATGTTTTGAAAGCATCAGTATTTACAATTTTTTAGAAGAATCAGCCTACAACTAGGTTACTCACAGTGACTATGCATATTTAAAAGTATTTTAATATATATATATATATATATATATATATATAAAAAGCACATATATAAAGCACTTCATCTTCAATTAGTAAATGTTGAGATAATTCTCCTTTCTTGTCTAACTTTCTTTTCTTTATAGCAACATTCATATTATTGATACTTTTTTTTCAGCTTCCCTGTAGAACTGGTCGGTCTGAGAGAAGGCAAGTGCAGTACGGTCTGTTTGAAGTAGGTCAGCCCTGCATTTCTAATGATGGTACGGTCTGCTGACCTCATGGCCCGTCTGTCTGCCCCGCCCTATAATAATCTCAATTGCCTGGTGACACAATGACATACTACCCTGTTAGAGTCACAGTCAAATCAGTCGCCGTTGCGTCGGCCTCTGGATCTGACGGGCCTCCAGGGCTTGGGTGCGCTGGCAAAGGACCAGCATCCATCAAGCCCAGACGGGATCTTCTTCCTGCGGCTGCATTACAAACCTCACCAGCAGTGGGGGGGACACAATGTCTGCATGACGGCCTGAACTCCAGGAGCATCTTCAGGTTCTTCAGGCTTTGGTATTCCACAAAAAACTGCAAGTGTCACGTCACATTTGAAATACAGAGGCGCTGTGAGAGAAAGACAATAACAAATAGTCCTTTAATTCCCTTTATCGCAATTTCAACACTGAGATGCGACTAAACGGAAATTATTCAGTCTGAATTTACAAGAACCTCTCAAAAAAATACTTGTGTACCTTACTGAATTGCTCATCAAGCAAACATTAACAGTACAAATTCAGCAAAACATCTGACTAAAATTATAACAGCACAATATTTCAGACATGCACTGCATATTTTTCTTGCTGAAAATATGGACTTGGTGTTAATAGACATTTTGCATGTTATATCATCAGTTCTGTCAATATTATTTATTTAATATTTCTTCAGAAAAATATAAATCATAAGAAGAAAGGAGCCATCTTTATTGCTAATTTATTCTACTTTCTAATTTCCTTAGAAATTCGTTATTCACATGCAGCACTGTTTCCACTGATTCTGTACAAATACAGAATTGCACAAAAAACAAACAAACAAACAAAAAAAAAAAACACAAATCTATGATACGCTTTTAAAAAAAGTATTCATGGATATACATGCACCATCCTTCTAGAGTTTGGGATTATAGATTCAATCTAATGGGAACATGCGGACTGAAGAAAAAAAAAAATTATAAAGATCAGCTGAGTTCAAAAGTCTCATTCAGAGGCCTGCAAAATTACAAACACACACAGAAACCAGGTTCAGGTGTATGTTTTTCCACTCAAACCGTGTCTCTTCGTCTTATTTTTCATGAGAACAAGTTGCAACATTCTGGCACAAAATATCTAAATTAGGGTGCCACCAATTCATTCAGGTTATTCACCAATTTACCATATACTTTATTTTATTGTTGAGTCAAAAACAGTGATAAACAACAGTATTTAACTAAATACTGCACTAAGATGTACAGTAGGCATTCAAATGAATCGGACAATTGTTTATTTGATGATTGAATTATTTTAATACTGTATACTGTGCAAACAAATCAATTCACTAAAACAAGCCAAGAATTACAATGAAACATATGAGAGAGTGCAAACAGTGATTATTTGAATATTGAAGTAGCTAGATCAACTACTGTAGCATTACTGTTTACACTATTTTTAGGTAGATACCCCCCAATACAGGTATACAAAAATGCAAAATAAGTAAATAAATAAAACAACAACAAAAGGCTTGACTCCCAGTGTAGATTGCAATCTGTCACATAGACGACATTTGCCCTATAAAAATCTCTTGGATAATTTAAAATTAAGCCAATTTAATGGTTTGAAGATTATTATATTGCCTTTTTCATTTGTTCTGATCATAGACACTACTATTTCCCCTTCAGTCACAGACAAATAATTAGGTTAACGACCCTGTTTCACTGAGATGATGCAATTAGGTGAAAAACTCCAGAATGCAGCTGACCGCCAGCATTTCTCAGGCGTAATTAACTTGGCACAGCCGCTGAAAATCATGTGCTGCGACAGAGGAAACACACGTAAACACACACAAACACACACAGATACACACACATGAATCCTCACATAACACAAGCACATATGCAAAAGAGGGACAAGGTGTCAAAAGAACCTTCATAACATCTTATGATTAAAGTGTTTCCAGGGGTAAAGCAGCTTGACAAAGTAAAAATCACCACATCAGCAAGCAGAATTAAAGGACAACTGAAGGATTAAAGGACAAATTAGGCTCACTTTAGACTATGCCTTTTACACAAAACTGTTTGCCTGCCAAAATTAGTGTTTCACAATTACAATAGCATCTGCTAAAAGCAGGCACTAACTGAATTTCATTTAAAACAATGTTTTGTACATTTTCTATTGATCATAGTAGAAGTTATTCATCAAATCATGTAGAAGAATGTTCTAATCAGTTACATATCCAGACTTCCAATCAGATATCCAATGCTGACAAATTCAATTTCAGCATTGTAAGAAGCCGATTCATTTGGCTGGATCACAGTGTTTGAGTGACGATGTGCCAATAAAGTATGCCAGATCGCAGGAGTATGCTGTATCCTTAACATCGTAGCATTCAGAACCGACCTGCAACATTGGAAACTGCACCATGCTAGTTTCCTTCAGCACAGATTTTCTGGGCACTTTTGCACAGTTAGCTGATTCAAGTAATTCCTTTAGTAAATCGAGCACTAAAAAACTTCAGACAGTGCATGCAAATAAACAACCAATAATCTGCACTATCAGCAGGTAAGTGTCCACAGACAACAATGTCCTGTACATCTGGACATCACTTATGTCCAGAACTTCTGTCGTACTCACATGTGGAAATATGAACACACTATAACTCTCTGTGTTGTCTAAAGCCCTCCTGGGATGAGCAGTTTCTTTTCCACTGATGTTAAACATTCCTTTTAATGGCTGGTCCAAATAGTAGAGCTCCGATAATGGATCTGAGCGTCCATGGCTGCCGAGAAGTTGGAGGAAAGCCGGTGAAACGATCGATGCATTTACACCCCCTTTCTCCATTCTAGCCCTTGACAGAGGGAATACAACAGAATGGCTGAATGTTTATCCTTTTCAAACTTTACTGTGCCAGCTCAAATGTGTATTTCACTCTAATTTGAATCCCATCTCGATCAAGAGAACAGTCCAAATTTTTATCTTTCTTTTTACAGTCTCTCGTCTAGCCCACGACGGCAATGTCCCAGAGCAACTGAAATCACTAACATCACAGTTTAATTCCTTCCAAAAAGATTTGCCATCACAGAAGACAAAAAGAATCAGAGGTTGCAAGCGTAGCGCTCCAGACGATCCCTTATGAGCGTGCTCAAAGGAGGAGCAAATAGCCAGTGCAGACAGTGGCTGGATGGGATTAACATGTACTGCACGCACTCAAAAAGTCCAAGACAGCAGCCAGAGAATCATCAGCAGTGTGTGTCTATTGTTTCACTCCCACAGGCAGACAGACGCTCAGCCTGCAGCAAGACACAGTAAAACACACACAGCACACTGCTGCTATAGCTTCATATGCTACAACACTGCTGCAGTTTTTTTTTTTTTTTTGGTTTGGGGGGAATGAGCTCTATTCTTTCTTTCTTTCTTTCACACATGAAGAGCCCAGGTATAAAACAGCATTTCTAACTGTACCAGGCTGCTTAGGAAGGAGTGATTTGCTGAGACGAACTGTCCCGTGTCTGTCTGTCTCTCATCACTGGAGATCCACATACGGGATGCGATTCCACATACTCAAGCTTGATGGCAGCAGTATCCGCATGTAGGAGACGACAGAGTCCCATCTGAAAGCCTTGTCTGAGATGATGAGAGACAAAAATATCACATCATGCAAAAATTTGATGATAGTCACTTCTAACTGAATAAAATTCAAATCAACCCCCCTCATTTCACATCTGCAGCGTGTCTTATGAACTTGAAAACACGCTTGTATATTAGTTCCATTTTTAAACTCGTCAATTTGGGTTGATTCAGGATTATTGCTTTTTCAGTTGGGCTTACACACAACTTTTGCCTAATGGTTCTTCTGTGTGACTCAAACAAAATGAATTTCTATGCAGTAATTCCTGCTGCAGGACAGGGACGAGATGATATGTTCTAAATCGCTCTTGCATTGGATTGAGCGAATCCTCCCCCTCGATTAGCCGCAAGCGAGACTCCCGCAGTTTGTTGTGTCTGACTGGAGTGTGATGATGTAAGCATGTGTCATTTCGGGCCGTGGAAGATAATCAGCCATATTCTACTGGCACAACACACAGAAACACAGGCATAATCAGAAACTCACGTCGGAAGTTTCATATTTACAAGCAACAAATTTGATTCAGGTTCTGTCATTATTTAGTCAACCTTGTGATTTCCCAAAGCTGCATGCTGTTATGGAAAACACAGTAGAAAAGAAGTATAAATCTTAGAAATATCGTCACACGGCTCTTGGTATAAAATGCAGTTCATGAGCTGTCAAGCCCCAAAGAGAAAAATAATAATAATAATAATGATAAAAACTTTATATGTCTGAAGTCCATATGACTGCAAGTCTTCCCTTTTGAAAAAAGTACACTTTAGCATACATTAAAAAGAATATTTAGAATATGAAAATAAAAGAATATACTTAAGTGCGAACTGAATGTAACGCATAATTGCATGTTCATTGCAATTAAATGAAAATGTATTGTAGTTTAAATTTATATTAAAGCTACAATATGTATAAAAAAAAAAAATTAAAAAAAAAAAAAAAAAAATTCGCCGCTAGAGGTCGCTCATTCAAAACAAAGGCATAGCTTAACGCTTTCATTTCACTGAATCATGGGATGTGTTGTCTTCATGTCTACAGCCGGTGGAAAAGATTCAGGACTGGACTCGGGCAGAAATCATGTTCATGGTGTTACGGACAGAGGAGCGGGAGACAACAGGTTAGTATGTTGAGTGACTTTATTGAGACAACAGCGTGGGACGAACAGATGACCAGCTGTAGACCCTTGAGGGGTATCAGTCGTCAGGATTTGGAGAATCTGTCGATGACCACCAGTATGCAGGTACAGTTGTAGGAGGGAGGTAAGTCGGTGATGAAATCCACTCCTAGGTGTGACCATGGTCTGTTGGGAACGGGCAGAGGAAGAAGCTTGCCGGATGGTAGGTGGCGAGGGCTCTTGGAAATGGCGCAGTCTTTACATCCCTGAACGTACCTTCTCACATCCCTGGCCATGTTTAGCCACCAGAAGCGTTCTCTTAGCAGAGAGAGGGTTTCATTGGCCCCTGGGTGGCCAGTGCCCAGAGATGTGTGGGAAGAGTGGATAAGCGGAGTGCATTGAGTTCTGGTGATATACTGTAGTCCGGGTGGACAGCCCGGCGGAGTGTTGGCAGAGGCATTGGTAGAAGGTATAGAGGTCTCCGACCATTGGATGGGGCTTACAATTATCTTTTCTGGAAGGATGGGTTCAGGGGTCTCGTTGGTCTCTTCTGGAGCATAGAGACGGGATAGAGCAAAGCAGGTGAAGAACAAAGCCCAACGGGCCTGACGGGGGTTGAGTCTTTTGGCATCCCTCAAATACTCCAATTTTTTGTGGTCAGTAAGTACTGTGAATTGATGCTTGGCGCCTTCTAACCAATGCCTCCATTCCTCGAGTGCCAACTTGATGGCCAGCAGTTCTCTATTGCTAATGTTGTAATTCCTCTCCGCCGGGCTGAGTTTATGGGAGAAGGCGGCAATGGATGGAGTTTGGCTGGTTTCCCCTGGTGCTGAGAGAGCACCGCTCCTACCCCGGTATGTGAGGCGTCTACTTCCACGATGAAGGGTTTGTCGGGGTCTGAATGGATGAGGAGCGGTGCGCTGGTGAAGGCTTCTCGCAAGGTGTTAATGCGTTGTTGGCAGCTGGAGTCCAGGACAGAGACTTGGGCTTGTTACGGAGGAGGTCGGTAAGTGGGTGAGCTATGGAGCTGTAGTTCTGGATAAATCTTCGATAGAAGTTGGAGAAACCAAGAAATCTCTGGAGTTCTTTGATGGTATGGGCCAGTTCTTGATGGCCTCCACCTTCCCCTCGTCCATCTGGATGCCACTGCTATTGATGTTGTATCCGAGGAATTGAACAGAGGGTTGGTGGAAAGAACACTTTTCAGCCTTGAGGAACAACTGGAACTCACGTAGGCGTTGGAGGACCTCCGCAACGTGGTGGCGATGTTCGGCCATGCTCCGGGAATAGATCAAGATGTCATCTATGTACACCAGGACAGATCGGTGGAGGAATTCCCGGAGCACCTCATGGATGAAGTCCTGGAATACGGAGGGGGCGTTGACCAGGCCATACAGCATAACGAGATACTTATAGTGGCCAGTAGGGGTCACAAATGCCGTCTTCCACTCGTCCCCCTCACGTATCCGGATGAGGTTGTACGCGCTGCGGAGGTCCAGCTTGGTGAATACAGTGGCACCGCGGAGATGTTCCAGAGCCGCTGGGACGAGGGGAAGAGGATATCTGAACTTGACAGTGATCTTATTGAGAGCCCGGTAATCGATACAAGGCCGCAAGCCTCCGTCCTTTTTGGCCACGAAGAAGAAGCTCGAAACAGCAGGGGAAGTAGATGGACGGATGTAGCCTTGGTTCAAAGCCTCCTCAATGTACTCCTCCATGGCCTTCTGCTCAGGGATGGATAGTGGATATATCTTCCCACGGGGCACTGACTCACCCGGAAGCAGATCGATGGCGCAGTACCATGGCCGGTGTGGAGGCAGCTTGGAGGCTCTCTTCGGGCAGAATACATCACTGAAGGGGGAGTAACAAGATGGAATGTCCACTGACTGCTTCTCTATAGGGCTCTCGATGGAGGTGGAGAACACAGGAAGGTACTTTGGAGGAGAAACAGGTGGTTGAAGTCGTTGTGGGAAGCAGTCAGGAAAACAGGTGTCGCCCCACTTCAGGATTTCCCCGGTGGTCCATGAGATGATGGGGTTGTGCTGCTCCAACCATGGGCGCCCTAGGATCACATCAGCGGTGGAATCCTCCAGAACCAGTAGATGAAGATCTTCCATGTGAAGAATTCCAACTTGGAGTTTGACGGGACCAGCAAACATGTTGACTGGTTTGCGACCTAGTGGTTTGCCAGTTACTGAATGGATCTGGTAGACTGCCGGCGTGGGGATTGTCTTGAGCTTGAGCTGACGGCAGGGGGCACCAGAGATAAAGTTGCCGGCTGACCCGGAGTCAAGGAGTGCATAGACTGGAATGGAAACATTGACAGCAGTAAGTGTTACAACAGTGGTGAGTGGTTTCATCTTTTTGATGGATGGTATAACAGCACTCACCATGGGACGAGGAGGACGAGTAGGACATGTAGATTTCACATGTCCAGATACACCACAGTACAAACATAGTCCTCGGGTCAGCCTCCTCTGCCGTTCAGTGGAAGTCAGACGATTATTTTCTAATTGCATGGGTTCGGGTACTGGTTCTGGAGGGCTGATGGACTCTGGCTGATGGAGGAAGGGAGTGCGTAGCAGCTGGTCCTGATGTTCTTCCAGACATGACTGCATACGAGTGGCGAACCTGATGGATAGTTGGATGAATCGTTCGAGCCCGATGGAGTCCTCGTATGCAGCGAGATGCAGCCGCACCCTGGGGTCCAAACCCTGACGATAGATGGTAAGCAGGGCTCGTTCGTTCCATCCGCTGGTGGCGGCCAGAGTTCTAAACTTGAGGGCATAATCATGGACAGACATAGATCCTTGTTTTAATTGATAAAGTTGCTCACCCACCGCTGAATCACCAATGGGTCTTCCGAAAACCTCTTTGAAATGGGTGAGGAAATTCGCCAGAGACTGAGTTGCGGGTCCATGTTGCGACCAGATGGTTTCTGCCCACTGCAAAGCACGTCCATTTAACTGGGAGATGATGAAAGCTACCTTGGATCGGTCGTCAGGGTATAATTGCGGCTGCATCTCCAGGACCAGTGAGTACTGTAGGATGAAGCCGTTGCAGTCCTCCGCCGAGCCAGAGAAGGGCGCTGGTTTGGCCATGGGACTGGCGTACACAGGTGGCGAAGGAACGATGGTGTTGTTGGCGGAAGTGAGAGCCGGTGAAGGAGTGGGTGGATTGGAGATGAGTGTGCGGCGAAGCGCATCCACGAGATCTTGGAAAGGGTCCGGTGAGCTCATACTGATTGTAGTATGGTAACGTTGGTCCGGTCTTCTGTTACGGACAGAGGAGCGGGAGACAACAGGTTAGTATGATGAGTGACTTTATTGAGACAAAAGCGTGGGATGAACAGATGACCAGGTAAGTGACTGTTAAATAGATGATAGTGATGTCTGATAGAAATGGTAATACTGTCCTTCTTTTGTTGCAGGTGAATGACTCGTGGAGGATGGCAGGAGCAGAGGTGAATGAACCAAACAGGAGCGGTAGGGATATACACACACGTAGACACTTTACACAGGGACCAGGAGAATCGCAGAGCTTGAGCAGGTAAGTATTCCTCTCAATGCAAGAGCATGGGAGTAGCAGTCCTAGTGTCAATAGAGACTGGACAGTGAACTGAGGTGAGTGCTGTGCTTAAGTGTCTGGTGGTGATTGCGTGGTGATGGGGATCAGGTGAGCGTGGTTAGAACTCGGGTGAAGGAGTGCGCTGTGATTGGCTGATGGATGAGCCTGGCGGGTCTGTGACACATGGATGAGATTATTAACATTACTGTAGTATGAAGCAGAGCAGGACCGAGCATTGTGGGAGCAGAAACGAGGCCGCTGGAGCGATTGATAATGAGAGACGAGCGCGACACACGTCTCGATAGCAGCGGAACTTTTATTATTGGTCATTCGTATGTGGGGTAAAGCAGCGCTGTTTTATCATATTAGATATATTTGTGTGTTGAAAGTTGTTATAGTGCTACGCTGCGTTCGCACGGCAGCTGCTATGAGACACTTGTTGCACACTGCAGTAAGCTAGATCGATATTAGGCATGGTAAAACATGGTACTAGCTATAAATCAAGAAAACGAGTGAATTGAGAAATCAAATTTTTTCTTGATCTTTTGACATAAAAATGCACTGTAAAAATATCGGTAACGCTTTAGATTACAGCACGGAAAGTACTACGTAATTACAACGAATTTACAGCGTAACTTTCGATAATTATAGTGTACCTATAAAGTAAGTAAGTGTAAGTATAGGGGAACAATATGTAAAGTCTGGGGAATAAAGGGGTAACAACCAGGAAAATAACAAATTATTTATACTGCAAGTATTTTAGAACTAAGGGGTACTTATACTATTATGATAGACAACAATCTTACATTTGGGAGCAATTTAGCGAGAAAGTGCACTGATTAAGTTGTTTCAAGGCAAGTAGAAAGAACTATTGCAATCTTTTTTAATACATGGGGAAATATACTTTTGTTTCATGTAGTTACAGGGTAAGTATGACATTGCGGGCTGTAAATTAAAGTGGTGCTTGTTACACTCTTATTTCACGTGGGTAAGTAATAAAAAGAAAAAAAAAAAAACGCAAACAATCTGATATCACTGACTCCGAAACCTTTATTTGAAAAACAACTTAATTAAAAACAGGTCTACACTTATTATTCATTTATTCATTTTTTAAAATCAACTTTTCATTTCAAATTCTAAAGTCGTATGGATTACTGTAGTTATTGCTGTATGTGCTGTTTGATGCTTCGACTTTTAGGAACACATGAGCTTGCATAAAGCATTCCCAGATATTATTTATTTTTCTAAAAACCTTTGTCTGTGTTCATCTTAAGAAGGAAAGTCGTATACATCTCAGATGGCATGAGGGTAAAAGGTGAGTAAACAGTGAGCACATTTCCGGGTGTACTGTATTTTCTTTTAATACAGAATAGCAAATGACATGGGATTCCCTCTTAAGATTCATCAGTGGAAAGAAAGAAAAAGAAGAAGAGGAACAAGATGAGGAGGAAGCCAAGCAAGAGAAACGAATAAGAAGTGTTGTAACTTTAAATCTGTTTTGAAATAAGTTGTTTTTCAAAAAAAGGTTTCCAAGTGATATCAGATTGTTTGCGGGTTTTTTTTTTTTTTATTAGCCTACTTACCCTGTAACTACATGAAACAAGAGTGTAACAAGCACCACTTTAATTTACAGTCCGCAATGTCATACTTACCCTGTAACTACATGAAACAAGAGTGTAACAAGCACCACTTTAATTTACAGCCCACTATGTCATACTTACCCTTGTAACTACATGAAACAAAAGTATATTTCCCCATGTATTAAAAAAGATTGCAATAGTTCTTTCTACTTGCCTTGAAACAACTTAATCAGTGCACTTTCTCGCTAAATTGCTCCCAAACGTAAGATTGTTGTCTATCATAATAGTATAAGTACCCCTTAGTTCTAAAATACTTGCAGTATAAATAATTTGTTATTTTCCTGGTTGTTACCCCTTGATTCCCAAGATTGTCCCCCTATACTTACATGTTCTTACTTTATAGGTACACTATAATTATCGAAAGTTACGCTGTAAATTGTAGTAAGGTTAATAATATAACTTAGATTACACATTTTTCAGTTTTACTCAAATTAGGGTGATGCAAAAATGAGTACACCCAACAACAAAAACTACTACACCTAGTACTTTGTATGGCCTCCATGATTTTTAATTACAGCACCAAGTCTTCTAGGCATGGAATGAACAAGTTGGCGACATTTTGCAACATCTATCTTTTTCCATTCTTCAAGAATGACCTCTTTTAGAGACTGGATGCTGGATGGAGAGTGATGCTCAACTTGTCTCTTCAGAATTCCCCATAGGTGTTCGATTGGGTTCAGATCAGGAGCCAATGAATCACTTTCACCCTGTTCTTCTTCAGAAATCCAACAGTGGCCTTAGATGTGGGTTTAGGATCATTGTCATGTTGGAAAAGTGCATGACGACCAAGGGGACGGAGTGATGGTAGCATCTTCTCACCAGTACATCTGTGAATTCATGATGCTATCAATGAAATGCAGCTCCCCGACACCAGCAGCACTCATGCAGCCCCACATAAGGACACTGCCACCACCATGTTTCACTGTAGGCACCATGCATTTTTCTTTGTATTCCTCACCTTTGCGACACCATACAGTTTTGAAGCCATCAGTTCCAAAAACATTTATCTTGGTCTCATCACTCTAGAGTATAGAGTCCCAGTAGTCTTCATCTTTGTCTGCGTGGGCCCTGGTAAACTCTAGGTGGGCTTTTTTGTGCCTGGGCTTTAGGAAAGGCTTCTTTCGTGGACGGCACCCATGCATGCCATTCCTCTGCAGTGTATGCCGTATTGTGTCACGGGAAATAGTCACCCCAGTTTGGCTTTCTACTTCTTTAGATAACTGCAGTGAAATTTCATGCCAATTTTCTTCAACCCTTCTCATCAGAAGATGCTCCTGTCGAGGTGTTAACTTCCGTGGATGACCTGGACATCTCTGTGAGATGGTTGCAGTTCCATCTTTTTTAAATTTTTGTACCACTTTTGCTACAGTATTCTGACTGATAAGTAAAGCTTTGTTGATCTTCTTGTAGCCTTCACCTTTCTGGTGTAAAGAAATTATTTTCTTTCTCAGGTCTTGTGACATTTCTCTTCCATGTGGTGCCATTGCTGACAGCATGAAATGGGAAGGGGTTTTAACACCCTTTTATAGTCAACTGTCTGCTGGATACCTGTGTAATGAATAATTAGACTCACCTGTGGTTGAATTCTTGTTAAATTAGACATTTGTAGTCTAAAATTTAGCTTTGCTCCAGAGACTTTCAGTGGGGTGTACTAATTTGTGCATCACGCTAATTTGAGTAAAACTGAAAATTTTGTTCTCCAAGTTATATTATTAACCTTAATTTCATGTTATAAGTTAAACAGATGTTATATAAAACTTAATCTTGTCAACATTTTGGAAATTGTTTTTGTGTTCATTGAGATATTGTTTAAAATGTTACTTTTCAAAGGGGGTGTACTCATTTACGCTGAGCACTGTACATAATGTCTACACTTTGTTTGTTATAATGAAAGGATTTGAGAGCTTAACTTAAACACCTCTGATTGGCCATTGCGTTCGAGAAATCAACAAATATGTATGTGATTGGCTGTAGTGCTCAACGCTGCTAGAACACGTTGTAAATAGAAACCTTATTTGTGTTTGCAAACACATGCTTGCATATATGCACTGGAGTGTTTTCCAAACCTGTTTCGCCAATATGCTATTATTACGGACAAAACTGATCCTAGCTTTCCCCCCTAAAAGCAATCAGAAGCAGCATCAGGCAGTAGTTTGAGTGAGAAAATTCCACGCTAGCCTCAATTCCGTGGATGCACACACACATAAGGGGCTTTCGCACCGGAGGAACCTTTTCATAGCTCCTAGAACTATTGGCTGAAGTACCCGGATTTTGCCGTGTTTGCACCGCAGGAACTAGGAACGATTTTAGTTCTAGGAACTCCTTTTGGGGGAACTAAATTAAGGGGCTTTCGCACCAGAGGAACCTTTTCATAGTTCGCACCTGGAATAGGAACTGTGAAGCGGCCGACTGCGGTGTCTTTAAGCACGGCATTTACAAATGCTAAAAAAATGGTGGATGGAGGATGCCGTGATCGGAGCTGTATTTGTTCTGTGTCATGGGTTTCATGATAATAGGGAAGGAATGTAAACGTATAATTTACGGGAATGAAAGAGCAATGACAACTTTCAGTATTACATATCATGGAAGCAGAGAAAAGAACACAACCCTGCAGACAACAGGTAAATGCCGTTATCGCTGTTTTTCATGTTCTTGAAGTACATATGTTTACACAGCTTCTTAAAAATGCCGGGTGCCGGTGTTTGACATGCGTTTGACCAATCAACGTACACTCACGTCACTGATAGTTCCTATAGTGCTGGTTTAGACCCTACTCTGAAGTAGGAGCTAATTTAGTTCCCCCAAAAGGAGTTCTAGAACTAAAATCGTTCCTAGTTCCTGCGGTGCGAACACGGCATTTGTTGAATAAAGTCGTTATTTTCGTTTTGTTTTTGCGCACAAAAAGTATTCTTGATACTTCATAATATTAAGGTTGAACCACTGTAATCACGTTAACTATTTTAACAATGTTTTTACTACTTTTCTAGACCTTGAACGATTTTGTTGCTTTCAATGGAAGATAAAAAAACCTCTCGGATTTCATCAAAATATCTTAATTTGTGTTCCGAAGATGAACGGTTGAAGATGAAAGGTTTTACGGGTGTGGAATGACATGAGGGTGAGTAATTAACGACAGAAATTTCGTTTTTTGGGTGAACTAACCCTTTAAGATCTAATCGGCACTGAGCTGATTCAACTAATGAACAAAACCAAGAGGCGGGGCAACATGCAAATACAGCATTTTGATTGGCTTAGAGAGAGTAACCTAAGCATTGATTTTTTTTCTATTTTAAGTTAAACTCTTATATTTTGCAAATGGGTTATATCCACCCCCTCTAAACTTCATGTTATCCTCAGAAACATTAATGCTTCCTACATTAACTAACACTTTGTTGAAACCTTCCAATAATATTTGAGCAAAAGAGATAAGGATTACCCAGTATTGAGTATGTAAACTTAGGAGCTCTTCTGGTTCACTAAGACCTGCAAAGAATTTTGCAAGTCTCTAGAACATCATGATCTACAGTTCAGACAGGACCACTTTGGCAAGTTACTTGAGTTTATTGAACACAATTAATCTTTGGCGGTATGGTTCCTTATGGGGGTTCTTGCTCCAAAATTAATTGAACATACAAGAGCTTTAACATTAACCCCCCGGAGCCATCAGCTTGGAAATACATAGACAATTAAGACACTTAGTAATGTCTTTAAAAGCGAACAGTGGTAATCGTGTAGATATGGCAGTGGGACGTCTATACTGTAGCTTGGTTATGAGGATGAGTGTCTCTCAGCAGTGAGGACGGGAGGCGGGGTAAGTCAGGTAGGGCTAGTAAGATCTGTGATATAGGTTGCTCCTTTTCATTAACTGACTTTACAATTCTATCAACTTGAACTTCATCAGTAGCTTGCTCCTTTGGGATTTCTTAGACTTGAATGAACATTCTTTCCATAACAGGAATGTCCACAGAATTGACATAACCATCTTCCTCTTCAATGGGTTAGGGTTAGGTTAGGGCTAGCATCTCTTTATCCAGCTGGATAGGACTACTTCTTGTCCTGGGTTTCTTCTGGGTGGTTTCTGATCTCACCTCATCTTGAACATCAGAGAGAAATCCGTAAGGTAATAACAGATCTCAGTGTAATGTACTTAATGGTCCATCCCTCTTGGCACACAGTGTAGACTAGGGGTGTGCCTGAAGCCGAATACCTTATTCGGAGAGGCACGGATAATGGCTTCAAAACGAATAACGGATAACGAATAATTCTGCCAAATAATATTCGGCTGAGACTGAAACAGTCACTCCTCGTGTTTGCTGGATAACAGGTGAGCCAGGGGATCACAGCGCGATACATAAACCTCTAAAATCACTACACAATAATATGTGTGTGAAGCGAATGCGTGTAAACTTTATGAATGACATGAGCGCAAATCAAATAACCGTGTTGATGTTGCATCTTTCCGAAATCAGAGCTTGGCAGGAGTAATATCGACTAAAATACTACATCATCATACACATGTTCTACTATTTAATATGTAGGCTATATTTAGTTGATGTAAACCTTACACGATATGATACACGAATGAATGGAATTAGCAAGGCACGATCGCAAATCAAATAGCCGCGCTCCGTCTCTGCACATCTCTGAGAAACAAAGAGAACGTCTCAGGTTACGCATGCAACCATGGTTCCCTGAGAACAGGGAACGAGACGCTGCGTCCAAAGCGCTAGGGGAATTGCCTCCGCGGGAACCGGTGTCTGAAACACATATCCAATCTCGGCAATATCATATTGACCGGCAACAGCCCATGACATCATAACAATGCGACCCACAAGTATATAAGGGGCGCCCAGATAACATGTCATCCGTTTATCGTCTGAAGGGACTGTAAGCAGGCGGGCCCTGAGGCATGGCTAAGAGACGCAGCGTCTCGTTCCCTGTTCTCAGGGAACCATGGTTACATGTGTAACCTGAGACGTTCCCTTTCGAAAGGGAACTCACAATGCGTCCAAAGCACTAGGGGAACGATATA
Organism: Mylopharyngodon piceus; assembly: GCA_039654765.1. Classification (NCBI taxonomy): domain Eukaryota; kingdom Metazoa; phylum Chordata; class Actinopteri; order Cypriniformes; family Xenocyprididae; genus Mylopharyngodon; species Mylopharyngodon piceus. The sequence goes on from CM077445.1 coordinate 6,955,132, forward strand.
CCAACGCCGCCATGCTGAGGGGAGTGCATGCCACGCATGGCAGTGACAACTGTCAGAATCAAACAATTTCAAAAGAAACGCCAGACCCACTCACCCTACAGGTCACAATGACCCGTAGGGTCACAAACTGATAAGAACTTTTACGATCAAAAAGAATTTTGTAGTGACTCTGACTTCATTCTTTTTGAGAAGGACAAATAAACCCTCTTAATCCTATATATTCTATGTATAACCACTTGAGAAATGTATAAACATGTATCCAATTTTCCCATCTCATGACTTTCCTTTTATAGGGTTTATTCTATGTATTAATTATCTCTTTTGAACTATTTTGGTATTAATGTTTCGGAGTTGAAAATTTATGGTTAACTAAAATCACATGGGTAACATGTTTGGTATCGATGGACTCCAACTTCCGTTTCCTATTTGTTAATTAATGTTACATGTTGCTAACTCTGGGACACATTAGTATTATAAGAATCTAGAAGGTTCTTCTCTCATTCATCCAATCCAGTGTCTTATGCTAATATCCTGCCAAAGGCACAAAGACTCGTAAAGTTCCATCCGAGGGGACAACTCCTTATTGGCTCAGACACCTCAAGAGGGTGTGACATCTTCACCCTTTAAAATCACTGATCACAAGATCACAGTCCCCCCTTCTTCTCTTTTACTGAGAAATGCTGATGTGAAGATGATGCTAAGAAGCTAGAAGCTTCTAAGGAACCCCAAGCTTGTGCCAGGCTTCGGCCTTGTCCTTCCATTCACCAAAGATCCTCTGAATCCAACTGGTTCTTTCTCATCAAGACAACATCAGCAAGGATCAACTGAAGCCTCAACAAATTGCATCAGGACAAGTTTAATTCAAATTGGCGAGACATACAAGTATCAAACTTAGTCTCATTATTTGATACATTAAGTATCCTTACCCCTTTTAAAGAAGGGCGTCTTAGAACTAAACTGATGGTTTGCTCAAGGCTGCTGATCTGCTGAATTTCAAACAATGCTGCAACTTCTTGCTTTAGTGTATTCTGCTTCAGCTCTCTCTTTCCCTTGGTAAACTGTATGCATGTATGTGTGTGAATGTTAGAGTAGTTTAAGTGTTTAGTCTAGTTAATAAAGTCTTGTTCATGTCACACGTAAAGTTGTCCGTGTTATATGCTCTCATACTGGAGTCCCTAATCGTGCCGATTTTGACTACATGCTCTGCGTAGTACTGTACAATAAGAATGTTATTTCCCATAACCTGTAAATGAACATTTCTTAGAATTAATCAACAATTAACACTGTGTTCATTGGGCAACAGGTTTATTACATTAAGTTAATTTTATTAACTGATCCAAAAATTTATAATTAATTATAACTAGTTCTGATTAATTATTCATATTTCTTTTGAGCTAATTTGCTACACCTGCCAAGGCCGCACAAAGGCCTGAAACCAACAACTTCAATAGAAGGGTTCCCTTTAAGGGAGCGTGGCTAGGGGGCCCGAAGGCACCCCAGCCAGTCACTTCTCAGGGGGACGAAGTCAACCCTGAATGCCACCAGGAAGGCTGACCTGGCTTCTAGCTGAGCTAGTTACGTAGTCTGCCAACAACCTGTCTGTTTCCTCAGAAACAGAGTCTCTAGACACAGAAGTCTCACGAAGACACATCCAGAAAGAGGGACTGCAGAAAGGGCAGTAGACCAACTCAGACCGGATCTTAGAGACGGGCATCCTGGAGAGCAGGACTCAGCAAAGTGCTATCGACCCTTGCAAGCAGGGGGAGTATATCTGCTCGATCCTAGGATCTACAAAGGACCTATGTTAAGGCGCTAGGGAGGCAGTGCACTCTAAAAAAGGAACCCTCGCAAGGGGAATGCTCACAGCCTAGGGCTGATCTAACTGGGAGGCCTCGAGAGAAGCCTCCAACCTCTGACGAGACTTAGGGAGCTAAGTACTCAAACCCACTGAATGAGGAGAGTACAAGCTCGACCTATTAGGTCGACCAGGCTATAGGCTAGAATGCGAAGGTGAACTAGGTTAGCCAAGCCAGCAACACGTAGTAGCGTGCGGTCTCAGGGAGGCCAGAAAGGCCAACCACCTGACAACTAGACCTTGCTGACCGATACCCAACTGCTGGGGACTCACATCAGGGAGGCCAAGAGTGGCCAACTACCTGGTATCGAGCCTTGACTGGCAGAGAAGTAACCATACTATGGGGAATTCGCTTTCAGAGGGGCCTATTAAGGCCAAACATCTCGATGGCAAACGTTCATTGGCTGAATGTAGTCATTGCTAGCTGCCATGCACCCACTTATTAGGGGCTGGCTCTTAGGGAGGCCTGCTAATACACAGGGAGGCCTGCTAAGGCCAGCTACCTGATAGCAAGTCTAGCTAGCTGTCCAAAGCCTGCAAACTTGCAACCTGCACTAAAAAGTACCCGCACTATAGGGGACTCGCTCACAAAGAGGCCTCCTAAGGCCTACTTATCCAAAAGCAAGTCATTGCTAGCTGCTAAGAACCCCAAACCATAGGGGTTTTGCCCACAGGGAGGCCCGCCAAGGCCTGCTACCTGACAGCAAATTTCTGCTAGCTGTCACATACCCAAAGTGCTGGGGACTCGCTCACAGGGAGGCCTGCTAAGGCCAGCTACCCGAAGCGTGTCTTGTTGCTACAACATCCACACAGATGGGGCTCGCAACAGAGAGGCCTGCTAAGGCCTACTATCTGAAGGCAATCAAAATAGCTACCAGAAACCCATTTACTGGGGCTGTTCACAGGGAGGCCTACTAAGGCCAGCTACCTGACAGCGCATGTGCTGGCTGTTAGAAGCCCAACATGGTGGGGACTCACTCTGAAGGGAGGCCTGCTAGGGCCTACTACCTTATAGCAAGTCTAGCTATCACAAGCCTATCACATCGCCGACAAGCAGTGTACTCAGTAAAAGCACTTTTTACCCTTTAAGCAAGGGGAGTACAAACTTACGCCAACATGCCCTGGAGGAGGCCCACCTGGGCCTACTACTCCAGACGAACATGGGCATCAGCTCGTGACAATGCTGGGTTACAAGGGAGCATACTAAATGACCAGCCCGCAGTGAAGGTCAAATACAGCTCAATACAGCTCCACGTGAACCGGTGTCTGAAAACAATATCAACTCACAACAATCCTATTGGCCGGCGACAGCCTATGACGTCATCATAGCGTGACCCGGAAGTATATAAGGAGCGCCTAGAGAACCAGTCAGTATCTTATCGTCTGAAGGGACTGTTCAGCAGGCAGTCCCGATGCATGGCTAGGAAACGCAGAGTCTCGTTCCCTGTTCTCAGGGAACCATGGTTACATACGTAACCTGAGACGCTCTAAGGGAGCCAAATCTGAGAACCAAACTTCCCAGTGAGGTTGACTACACATTCCAACAGGCAATGTACTCAGTAAAAACACTTTTTACTCTTTAAGCAAGAGTACAAACTCACTCCATCATGCTCTAAAGGATGCCCAAACAGGGCCTGCGACTCCAGAAAGACACGTGGCGTCAGCCAGTGGCAGTGTCTAAGCTCTAAGGGAGCCAAATCTGAAAACCAAACCATCCAGTGAGGTTAACTAGCTTAGCTCAACCTGAGCTTAATTTTATCCACACATTCCAACAGGCAATGTACTCAGCAACAACACTTTTTACTCTTTAAGCAAGAGGATTGTCGGTGAGGGGAGTGAATGTCCTGCACTCTCTCCACCCTCAATACCACAACTGAGGTGAGACCCTTGAGCAAGGCACCGTACCCCCAACTGCTCCCCGGGCGCCGCAGCAATGGCTGCCCACTGCTCAGGGTGTGTGTTCACGGTGTGTGTGTGTTCACTGCTGTGTGTGCGCACTTGGATGGGTTAAATGCAGAGCACAAATTCTGAGTATGGGTCACTATACTTGGCCACATGTCACTTTACATATATGAAAACCAAACTATGTAGTGAGTTTAGCTTTATAAACTCAACCTGAGCTTATACATTCCAACAGGCAATATACTCAGTAAAAACACTTTTTACCCTACAGCAAGGGGAGTACAAACTACATCACCATACTCTAAAGGAGGCCAAAGTCAGGCCTACTACTCCAGAACACACGGGTGCTAGCCTGTGGCAGTATTAGAGTTACTGAGCTCACAAAGTGTAGGGCAGGAATCAGAACTAACGTATTAAAGCACAAAAACCTTGAACAACAAGGGAGTACTATTAATCCGACCCTGAAAGATACAGGGTGGGTACTTCACATCAGAAATTCTCACCAAAAACAGATTCAATCTGTACTGAACCCTAGGGAACAGGAGCTTTCATAAAAAGCTACAACTATATCACTCAAGCTTGAACATAGTTCAAGGGGTTCAGGGGAAAAACTGAAGTCAAAGTACCACTAGATAGTTCTGGGGGAGCGGGGCCACAGCAACAAAGTTTCTATTCACATAGTGAAAAGGGGCCTACACCGCCAGGGAGACTTAGCAATAGTCTGCTACCTTAGCTGCTATCTAATTTGCACCTACACTGAAGGGACAATGGGCCTTGGCCTGACAACTCTGATAAGAGGAGGCCAGAACTAGGAAAACTACACTCACATAACAGGGGTAGTGTAAAGGGCGTAAATGCTACTAGCAGACCGCCTAAACCCTAGTTCTAGCCTAGGCCAGCTATAGCTGTGGGCCTATAAGGCCAACACATAAGCATAGATCTGCCTGGGGCTAAGAAAACAACAGCCTCTAAAGCACACAATGTCAGGCGGCCTGTAAGGCCGACGCTAAACATAGATCTATCTGAAGTTAGTGAAAGCTAATCTCAAAACTCTAGCATTTACCAGAGGAGAAAGCAAATAAACCAAAAGATGGCTAACAGTGCGGCTTAGTTACAGCCGACATCTGAATACATATGAACGTGGCTTAATTATCTGAAGCCAACACATCCAAAAAAAGGGGACAAACAAAGTACTACCCTAATAATATATCGTACTAGCCAACCTAATGGAACGTCAGGGTCCTAGTCCGCATCATAAACAGGAAACTGATATAAATAAGAAACCTACCAAACCAATCTCAGCAGGTCTAACTCATATGCTTACAAACAGACATTGTGTGTAAGCAACACCCGCCTGACCTGCTGCCGCGTATAGAGCATTGGAGCCTACCTATATCACAAGATAGTTGCACTCATCTCGTCAGTAGGAGGCGTCGATGCGTACCCATACTAACTCCATCAACATCAGCGAATTAACCTGCTGATGTTGATGAATGTGAGCTGAATACAGGTCCCTCCATGCCTTCTCGATCTCAGTATGAAGATCAAGAAGGAATGAAAAGCTTACGGTTGCTGGAGAATATGGCAAAAAAGGAACCGTTCGACAAACCGTCCGCGAGTGGTTTCTTTCTTAACCCACTCCAATGGCAGCCGCAGTCTGCCAGAGGCGCGTTCCATAATCTCACACAGCTGTACATACGCGGGGGCAGGGTGGCTTTGAGGATTCAGAAGGCTCACCATCTTCATCCTCATCAGCCATCTCCTGCTCTCTTGTTTGGCTTAGAACAAGAAGAGCAACTGCTGCTGAATCTAATGATGTCATAGACAACACATCATAATAATCACACAGCTCTCTCCCGTCAGCCGTCGAAGGTCGCGGGGAATTTCACCCCTTCAACTCTTCAACAAGCTCCAGCTGAAAACCCTTTGATCTAGTCTCTACTCTGCCTCAGCAAGAGTAAGACCCGAACTATTAGGTGCAGCTGCCGGTCATTCTCCTCTCAAGGAAAAGACCAGAAGAGAGTGGAGCATTTTACAAGTAAAACACACTCACAAAAACAAACAGACAGATCCCGCAAGAACTGCCTGTACAAGCTCTTTTGTTCTCATAAAAGACAACGTTAAAAGTATGTATGTGATCAGATGTCAACACTATGGGACATGGATGCACACACTTCCTGAAACATTTGTTAGACATAAATTGTCTTACCTTAAAATCGGTTTGATATTGTTTCAAACAAAACAGTCTCTGAAGACGAAAAGATACTGACTGGTTCTCTAGGCGCTCCTTATATACTTCCGGGTCGCGCTATGATGACATCATAGGCTGTCGCCAGCCAATTGGATTGTCGTGAGTTGATATTGTTTTCAGACACCGGTTCACGCGGAGGCGTTCCCCATAGCGTTTTCGAACGCAGAGTTGAGTTCCCTTTCGAAAGGGAACATTGTCTGTTGCTGAGTGAGATCAGACTCTTATTTTGAAAATGAACTGAGAACACACCCTCACAATTGCTGGGGACTATAGAGACAGAGCGACACGCGTCAATCTGAAAACCATGCCCACCGGGGGAAAAACAATCCAACCGTCGCCATTGACTTTGTATTGCGTGAGGCTGCCTCCTTGTCATTTCTGACTTATAACAAAAAACAGAACAATGTCTAAAAGCTGCTATGTGACAAGGTGTACAGAAAACAAGCTAAAAAAAACCCAGAACCAAAAACCCAGAATTTTTTATAAGCTGTCGACCCAAAAAAACGAGCGTTTAAGGACTAAAAGTGGATACAGGCGATTGAGACAGAGCGTGACGTCATATTACTATGAGAACTACGCCCACTGGAGGGTAACATAATCAGCGACAGGAAATATAATATATAAAACTGACATTTGGATATTTGACTTAACAGTGACAAAATGTTTACTGCACACGTAGGCTTACTGAGGCATACTGAGTGTCAGGATCCCAGATTTTACCCATTCTTCCTGCTGATGCTTCACGTCTTATTGCCTGTATCCACTTTTGTCTCCTTAAAGGCTGGCTTTTACGGTTCGGTAGCTTATAAAAACTTAGTTCTGGGTTTTTTAGCTTGTTTGCTGTACACCTTGTCACACAGCAGCTTTAAGGCATTGTTCTGTTTTTTTGTTATAAGTCAGAAATGACAAGGAGGCAGCCTCACGCAATACAAAGTCAATGGAGACGGTTGGATTGTTTCCCCCCCCGGTGTGGGCGTGGCCTAAATGCGCTCTGTCTCTATGTGCAACATAGACACGCTGGCTCCTGTCTCCTCAAATTTTCCTGTTTTTAACAACAAAACAATATGCACATGAGTCATGTAATTCCTATGTGTATGTCCATGTTGCAAATATATTGTGTATAAATGTTTCAGTTTGTGAAGATATTGAATATGTGTAGATCGTCCGCCATTTTGTGGACGCAGTGAAACGATGTGCTCGTGAAATGCATTTAATTTGATTCATACAGGCTCCAGTTATTGATAAAGCTTTAATGAAAAGAAAAAAAAAAAAAAAAAAAAAACATTGAATAAACAATTACTGGGGATTATGTGCAACGCAGACACGCTTGCTCCTGTCTCCTCAATTTTCCTGTTTTTACAGGGACTTTCTAATCTGGCAACATGGCCTTTTGGCCTCATGGCCTGTAACATCTGTGTGTTCCAGATTGTTAAGGACCTTCTGCAGCTACGTCAGAGTCTCATCTGCGTGTTCCAGATTTTAGGACCCTTTGGTGCTCCAGGAGATCATCATCCCAAAGAAAGCTTTGTGTTCAAGGCTGTTGAAACGGATTCCAGCTCCTTTCCCCACTGCATTGTTACCCAGCACAACCAGTGGAAGATGTCACTGCCATCGGACTGCTCACTCAACCACGTGGAACGTAAATATCACTTAACCAAACCTCTTTCCAAAGTCCTTGGGCCCTATTTTAACGATCTAAGCACATGGTCTGAAGCGCAGGTGCACTTAGGGTGTGTCTGAATCCTCTTTTGCTAGTTTACCACCAGAAAAAATGGTCGGCGCGTCAGGCGCATAGTCCAGTCTCTTAATGAGTCATGGGTGTGTTTTGGGCGTAACGTGCAATAAACCAATCAGAGTCTCATCTCCCATTCCCTTTAAAAGCCAGTTGCTCTTGCACCATGGCGGATTCACTATTTACATGGCGAAATTCGCAAGCGGAAAGACTAAATGCTTCTCCAGAGAGGAATCCTTTTATTTTTAACATTAAAATGCACTCGCGCCCATCTGTTCGCCCATGGGCGTGAGTGCATTTGCTATTTAAACAACGTGGCACTGGACATGAAACTGATAACTGCGTTGGGCTGAAACTACCAAAAAACACTTGCGTCGCGCCTGGCGTTGCATTGTGCCAGGTGTATGATAGGGTCCCCTGGCGTTGTTGTAAATTATCAGTACTGTATATGATTTTCTAATTTACATTTGAGGTAATATAACTGTTGCTTGTTAATAACAAATAATCTTTCATTTATTTGTTTGATGCATAATAAGGTTCTTCACCTTATTAGCTTCAAAGAAACAACAATTTATCTTTCCATAAGATAACGTAACTCTGCCATAGCCACACCCAACACAATCACTTGAATTTTATGCGTCTTATGCACTTTATTCTTTTATCATTCATGGTATTCATTTAGTAGTTGTGTTAATTACTCTGGTTTCTCTTTTGTTAATAAAATTAATTTTATTAACCTGTGTCTTCCTTGTGCTGATAATACAGAAGAGGCTCTACAAGTTAGCAATCTCACCAATCTTTCAGATATATCAACTGACCAACTCCCTCCAGTTTACATTAATCCTAATTGATTAAACAGCCTCCTGTTAGGAGTGTTCTCATACTGCCAAGGTAAAAGACCTTGACTGGTGCCTTAAACTAAGAGAGCGGGAAGGTGGTCATCTGATGTACTCACAGCCACACCTTAAGTGACGTGTGATCCAAAAATCACAACGTTAGTGGTGACGTGAGTATAGGTTGCCAAATGTCCCATATTAGCTGGGACGCCCCGTATATTTGGCCTAATTGATTTGTCTTGGACGTGACCTCCCTTGTCCCGTTTACTGACTGCTATACTGATCTAACGACCTCTTACTTTTGTGACAAGGGCAGAAATAAGGTTCTTTTTTCTTTTTTTAAGTGGCAGCTATAAGCCAATAATACTGTTGCTAAAAAAAGTATCCGACTATGTTCACTCTTTGCACAGTTGTGAATGGGATTACTCTGCGTCTTTCGTCGTGTTCACTGCCACTTGATCCACTCGCATGCTTTCAAACACCTTCTCAAATGCCAGCACCTGCACACCACAGCTCTACCACAAGACGTGCAACTTCCGTCGTACCAGCACGTGACTGAACGTCTTCCATAGGACACACCGTCTCAGTCTCCACAGCATGCTCTTAAAGGGCAATAGTCTCCACCCTTTCCTAACAGCCTATCACGCTGCTATACGGAATAGTCTATCAAAAGAGTTTGTCAAAAAGAGCAAAATATGGCAATACACAGACACTGATAAATGAACAACACAAAAATAAATATTTACATCATAATGCATTCATATAAAAATAAACATTTCAATAATACTTTAATCCCATCACACTTTCATGTATTTCAGGAGAAGTGGAGGAATTGACGTGTTGTAAATCTGACAATTCTCTGAATTGCAGTGCAAACTAACATGGTGGCGTCCCCATTGCACGGTATAGATCAGCTAACATGATCATTATAAAGGTTTTTAAATGAAAAAACACATTCACTTACACGTATTTGAGAATCGGAATATCAGGTAGTTCATGACACAGCTAACAAGTTTAAATATTTTGAATAAAAAAGGAAAACGGAATAAAAGCGATACATCTGTCATACAGCGCTATAGAGAATGAGAAGTCACAGCGTTTTCACTCGCGTTGCATTTCGGGAAGGCGTCGCCATATTAGAAGGATACGCTATCCGTTGCCATGGTTACTTTGACAGTGAGACCGAGAGAAATATCGCAAAAATGCAAACAAATATCACGCTACGCCGCAGTTTCTTGGAAAGAAATGGATAATGAGGAAGTGAAAGGAAAGGGGCTCTATCGGGAGAGACTAAATAACACCGCCAAGCGTCGCCAAGGGACATTCTAAAACGCTTAACGTGGCTTAATGTACTAAGACAGTGATATTAACAGACCAAACTCACTAAACATCATACTAATAAAGTATACTATGTAGGCCTACAAAAAAATCAGATGAGTCCTGAATGATCTCAGTGCGTTTAATAACACGTTAAGCCTTTTCCTCCCATAGAAAACCGTTATAAGAAAACGTTTAACGTCGCTTAATGTAGCCTATAAGTGATATTAAAAGATCAAATTCTGCACAAACCAATTTTTCTGTATATTATGCTTTATTAGTATAGTGTTTACTAAGTTTGGTCTTTTAATGTCACTGTCTTTTTCTTTATGGGAGGAAAACACGTGTAATTAAATGTGTTGCGTTCATATTCTGGGCTCATCTGGTTTTCTGTCCGTAGTATGCTTTATTATTATGGTGTTTACTAAGTTTGGTTTGTTAATAACACTGTCTTAGTAAATTAAGGCACGTTAAGCTTTTTCACATTAAGCCTTTTCAGGTTAAGCGCTTTAGAATGTCCGGTGTTATTTAGTCTCTCCCGATCTCCTTTCCTTTCACTTTCTCCTTCTCCATTTCTTCCCATAAAACTGCGCTGTATCGCAAAATTTATTTATTAAATTAATCTGCTCTCTCTCTCTCTCTGTTGCTCTTTATCTCGGGCTCGCTGTCGAAGTTACCATAGCAACGGACAGCGTATCCTGCTAATATGGCGGCGCCTTCCCGAAATGCAACGCGGAGTGAAAACATTGTGACGTAACTCCTCCTCTATTGTGGCTGCAGTGTTTCACATGACAAACATGACGCGTCGCCATGGAAATATAAGGTGAAACGTTCTAATATAACGGTTGCATTAAACTCATGCTGGGGGGTCAGCTCGAATATTTTAACTTTATTTATTTTGACTTTCTTTTTTGTTTGTTTGTATTTCTTCAGAAAAAATATTAACAAAATAAAAAAATTTGAGCCTGGAAAGTTTCTGAAATTTGGTTGATTTGACACGGAATGATCCAAATGTTGTTTATGTCTGAGAACCTTTACATCTTTAGCCCTATTCGGACGGTAATTGTTTCTAATGTGGATGTTTGTAAAAATAAATTTGCATGACACCTCAGTGATAAAACTCATGCATTCAGGTGTAGATTTATTCACGGTGTTTGTCAAACAACAGTAGGTAATTCGGCCGGGAATTTTTACGCGGGTGGTCGGAGAAAAACACCGACATTCTGGATTAGGACGCCAATAAAATCACAGACTACCCCCTGTAAATGGTGAAAATACCTTGTCCCCCTGAGAAACAATTACTGTCCAAATAGGGTTTTTCATACACATACTTAACTGCAGATACTGAAATGACATACACTGTGTGGTACAGTACAAATATTTTGAGCTTATTCTTAGGGTTTGGGAACCGAGAACTGCGTAGTGTTTTTTTTAAAAGAACCGGAACCTTGCAAGTTTCGGTTCCGAAAATGGTTCTGGTGTGATGGGTGGGCGAAGTGTGAGGAGGGTATCTTTAATAGACACGTCTCACCGCATTAATATAATAACAATGAATGCACTGAAAAGCCCTCGCGCTACTTATATACATCAGATATCAATAGAGAGAGAGAGAGAGAGAGAGAGAGAGAGAGAGAGAGAGAGACTTGACTTTAACAATCCTTTAATTTACAATTCCTTCCTAAAGATCACACAAAAAAAATACAAAAACATACCATCATTACATCGCAAATAATAATGAATACATATCAATTCCAACCAAAAAAATAAATAAATAAATACATAACTCAGATATGAATTTGTAGAGAGCCATCACTGTCGATTCCACATAAACATTCATTTACTCCCCAAATACAATTAAAAGTCTCCATATCTTTGACCAGTTGATAATAAGCATATTCTACCTTTAACCTTGATTTTATTAGACCCTTTAAAATTAACACTGCATCATTTGATCCCATACCATTTTGTTTACTTTTGCGTGATAGCCAGATTGCCATTTTGGCCTGCCCAAACAAGAAATTAAGCATCACATGGATCTGCTTCCTGTTTTTGTTATACTTCGGCCCATAAAAAAAAAGTATAGGTGAGAACACTTCTCCTAAAATTCTACACCATTCTTCTAATTGAGATAGCAAAGCTTCAAGTCTACCACAGTAAAAAAATAAATGAAAAACAGTTTCTATTTGCCCACAAAAAAGACACCCCTCCTCTACCTGTGGATCAAGGTGCGCTCTGTGTCTGTTTGTAGCTATTAAACCATGCACAATTCTCCACTGAAGGTCCCCGGACCTTTTTTCAATGGGCGCCTTGTACAAGGTCCTCCAGCTACCTTTAGGGGAAACTCCTGATCCAAAATCCTCTTGCCATTTAGATTCTTTTAGTCCCTCTAAAGAGTTCATATGTAAAACTTTGACACATGTGACATATAGTGCTTTTTTCCCGGCAGGTACAATTTTTAACTCCGGGAAAATGATATCCATATCTTCATTAGTTGTTTCTAAAACATGTTTAGAATCCATGGATAAATACCCAAGAAGCTCACTCAACAGTCTCTGTGCCAAGCGAACCGACCTCACACCAAGCCCAGCAGCCAGCACCTCAGCAGACATCCATCCACCCGTTGTCATTAAATGTCCAATCTTTGTAATTCCAGCATTCCTTAAAGCAGTCCTCATTGATGCTGACTTCAAAATTTCTACATCCACAATAGGATTGTGCAACAGGGGTTCTTCTCTCATCCACAAACCTTTCACATCCTTAAGATTCCTTGATGTTCTTAGAATTTTCCAGGCTTTCAACATGGACCGATAGAAAGGTGTCAATGCAGACAAATCAACTCCTTGAGTGTCCATAAGAAAAAGATGTCGGTCTAATTCCATACTTCCTGCTTTTCTTAGGAGGGCACAAGCTATTCCAGCCCAGCTCACATCTTTTCCATAAAGTAATCTTTTTGCTGTCTGAAGTCTAAAAGTCTTTATTCTACTTTTAATGTCCACCAATCCTTGGCCTCCTTCTTGTCTGGGTAGATATAACACAGGTGCTCTTAGCCAATGCTGCCCAGCCCAAAAAAAAGTCACTAGACGTTTTTGAATACTTTCCACCAATTCCTCAGGGGGTTCTAAGACAGTCATTTTGTGCCATAAGGATGAGGCTACAAGGTTGTTGCAGACCAAAACTCTTCCCCTGTATGATAGCTGGGGGAGCAGCCAATGCCAGCGAGACAACCTAGCAGACACCTTTTCCATCAGGCCCTCCCAATTCTTTCTCTTATAATCCTCTCTTCCTAAAAATATCCCCAAGTACTTTAACCCAGACCTTCCCCACTGTAATCTACCTGGAAGTGTTGGACTATTATAATCCAAACCACACCACAGGGCATCACTTTTATCCCAATTTACTTTGGCAGGTGAAGCTTTCCCATAACTCTCTAAAATATCTGTTAAAACCTAAACATCATTTTCATTTCTTAAAACAACAGTGATATCATCAGCATATGCTGAGACTTTTATACAATCATAACAATTTAAGACATTTGTCTGTAATCCAGTTAGCTTTTCTCTTATTTTACAGAGAAGAGGTTCAATGACTAAACTATACAGTTGACCTGAGAGTGGGCATCCCTGTCTTATGCCCCTCTGTACTTTAACAGGAACACTCAGTCCACCCGCCATTTTTATCATACATGTGGCATTATTGTACAACAATTTTATCATTGCAACAAATTTATCTCCAAAACCAAAACCTTTTAAAACTCTGAAAAGAAACTGGTGATCAACTCGATCAAATGCCTTTTCCTGGTCTAGTGATAAGATTCCTATATCATCATTATTTTTCAAAGCATAATCAATAACATCACGTACTAAATGCAAATTATCAGTGATACATCTATCTTTTATACAATAGGATTGATCTTTGTGTATAATTTTATGCAATATTTTGTTTAACCTGTTAGCCAAACACTTTGATATTAGTTTATATTCAGAACGTAGAACTGCAACTGGTCTCCAATTCTTTATTAAGGTAAGATCACCTTTCTTGGGAAGTAGTGTTAAAACTGCTCGTTGACAACTTTTAGGCATCAAACCAATACGAAAAACTTCTTGTAGTACTTCATAGAAATCAGCTCCAATTAAAGTCCAAAAGTGCTTGTAAAACTCGCCAGGAAGTCCATCTATACCTGGGGTGTGACCTGAAGCAAGTCCTAGTACTGCAGCGCTTAATTCCCCAAAGGAAAGTTCCGTATCCAAAATTTGTTTATCTTCAGCGGTTAAACAGGGAAGATTTTGCAAAAGTTCATTTTGGCTCCTCTCATCTGTGTTCTCAGCAGAATATAACTTAGAATAAAAGTCCACTGCCAATCTTCGCATTTCTACAGGATCGCTTGTATCACGACCATGACTGTTTTTCAAACTATACATTTTTCTTTCTTGTACACTTTTATATTCCAAGTTAAAAAAAAAAAGAAGTAGGACCATCCATATCTTTCATTGATAAAAACCTGCTCCTCTCAAGAGCACCTTTCACTCTCTCATTTAGAATAGAACTCAACTTTAATTTCTTATCAGACCACTCTTGTATATTAGCAGTGGGATCCCTCATCATTTTTTCTTCAATGACTAAAATTTCTTTCTCAATCCACTCCAAAGTCCGTTTCAAACTCAAAGTTGAATAAGATGTATATTGTTGACAAAATTCCCTTATATGTGCTTTACCAATTTCCCACCAAAGAATTACATTCTCATATCTACTTTTTTCACTTTTCCAAGTTTCCCAAAAATATTTAAAAGATTCACAAAAACTTGTCTTGCAGTAACTTGATATTAAAATGCCAATAGGAACTCTTATTTCTTCTAGATATCAATGTGCAGTCAACTGTAATAAGCTTGTGATCAGTAAAATGAGTGGGGACAATAGCTGTATGTACAACTCTATTTTTCATATTGTTTGATAAATACAATCTGTCTAAACGTGCAGCTGAAATTCTACTCTCGTTTACCTTTACCCAAGTATATTGTTTTACCAAGGGATTATTTTCTCTCCAAATATCTGTAAAATTAAAAGTTTCAATAATATTAGCTAAAACAGTAGGTGATTGAAAATTAGGTTCTTCTCCATTTCTATCAAAAGAAGGATCAAGTGTACAGTTCCAATCCCCTCCTAAAATTATCAAATCATTAACCTGCTGTTGTTTTAAAAATACATTCAACTTATTAAACGTATTTATCCTATCAGATGCATTATTAGGTGCATAGATATTAACAAATACAAAAATCAGACCATTAATATCAGCTCTAACTGCCAATAACCGTCCCGGCTCAATTTCTTTTTTAGACAAGATTTTAACTTCAGTGGTTGGAGAGAAAAGAATTGCAACTCCTGCACTCAAGTTAGTACCATGAGTAAGAACACACTCATTGCCCCACCACAGCCTCCAGTCAACCTCATTACTCAAATCACTATGAGTTTCTTGTAAGAAAATCACATTTAAATTTTTCAACCTGACAAATTCTATGACCGTTTCTGCCTTCCCCCTATCCATCATCCCATTAACATTCAAGGATCCCACCCGTAAAGTCTCCATGAGAAGAAGAGAGATAAAAAAGAAAGCAGACAAGAAGAAAATCATATTAATCATATTGATTAGTTGGATTTTTTCCCCCTCTTTGGCCTAACTTTTCCTGTTTTACTTTGTCGGATTGCAGTAATGTGTTTCTTTAGTCTAAAACACTTCTGCTGTGAGAGCTCTTCATGACTACTATGTCTCCTTGCCCACATAACAGATGCTATAAACTTGTCCAAGTCAAATCACTCACTTCAACTTTTCTACCCTTCGTTTCATCAAGAAATTCACTGATTTGAGCCACAGTATACAAGTCTTCTTTCATCACTTTTGGCATCTCTGCTCCTTCAAACCATTGTTCATCATCTTTCATGCTATCATCAGTACATTGAGACATTCCATCCAATTCATCAACTGAGCCTTCCTCTACTGCTTGTACATCTGTCTGAGTCACATTCTCATTATTAACCACATTTTCAACTTCCTTACTTAAATGTCTGACAACTGCATAACTACATCCAGCTTGCTCACCCTCAGCATCGCTTTCACTCACCTCATTGTGCCCGATGACTCCCTCAGAAGGCCTTTTCTTCTCTGTCGCTTGATTTTGTCGAATCGTAATTTCCACATTGTCAGTATCGTTGTCTTTGGACGATCCGCTCTGCGTTGTATCGACAGGCAAACGCTGTTCATCATCCACTTTCTTATTCGGGCAAGAGAAACGTTTGTGGCCTAAATTTCCACATTCAAAGCACTTAAGATTGTCGGTACTTGTATACAGCATATATGAATTTTCTCAATGACTCACGCGAAATGAGATCTCTAACGTGCGCTCAGGGGAAGTGAGAAACATCAAAAATTGCCGTCTGAAAGAAAGAACGTGTTTCAATGCCGTGTTTTTACATCCTAACGGAATCATTCTGACTGGGCTTGCAATTTTTCCATATCGCGTCAACTCTTTAGTAATCACGTCATTTGAAATAAAAGGTGGTACATTTGAAATTGTTACTTTAGTAGCCGGAGCCGCTAAAGGAGTCACGGGCAACAAACATTTCTTTAATCCAAATTCCGCTCTCTGTCAGCTAGTTTACTAATTGCTCCGTTTTCAAAAACACTAATAGCCTTGTTCATTCGTGATGCTGAGAGAATAGGCTATTCTCAAAACCAACCAATTCCCCCACCACCACGAGTACATCCTCCACGCTAACGCCGGTCTCGGGCACACACCTGCACCCATTTCGCATCGTTAGATGAGGGTTTACTTGCACAGATTCAGACGCCATACCGTCACGCGACAAAAGCGGCGAGCGGCTTAAAGTACAAAAGTCCTTCCTAGATTATAAATAAGTTTGCCAAAAAAAGGGGGAAAAAGAAGAAAAAGCTGAAAAAAGAACAGTTTTTCACGCTCACTCTAACCAACGCTCCACTCTTCCCACCATACTTGCACATGCGCGCGCGCACGCACACACAGAGAGAGAGAGAGAGAGAGAGAGAGAGAGAGAGAGAGAGAGAGAGAGATGCACAAAGCTGCACAATTAATCTTTAAAAGATTGCGTTCTCGATTTCATCACCGACATGATAATTCGTAAATGACAACGATTCGCCCGTATATTAAACCTTTGACAAAAATAAAATCGAGACATTCAAATCTGCGTTCGTGCTGGCGCTAATCTAGAGAGAGCAGTTGTCGTATTTAGATATAAACAGCTTCATAAACAATCTTTTCAAACACACAGTATCATTATTTCTGTTACAAATATTCCAATTATCACAGAAGTATACAAAAGTTTATTATTCAGATATAAATGCTGATGTTGTCTACTTTACCGATCAAAATAGAATAAATCACCTTCTGAAAGTAACTGGGTGCTTCAAATAACGACTGCCTGGATCTTACATGTGTGTTCAAGCATCTTATTTGTGTTGAATTTGTGGTAACACTTTACAATAAAGTTCATTTGTTATGAACTAACCATGAGTAATAAATTAGTTACTGTATTTGTTCATCTTTGTCAATGTTAGTTAAAAATACAGCTGTTCATAGTTTGTTCATGTTAGTTTACAGTGCATTAAGTAAACCCCTTCAGTCTGATACAAGACCCCTCCACTTCGCGTCAGGGTCCTGATCACCCTGTCTGGGTTTATTCTGAGATAACAACCGGCTGGATGTACATTATCCCGCTTATTACATGGCTACTTGCCACATAAGTAAATAAAAGACACGAAATATTGATCTGATTGAGCCGATTTGAGTCCGCTTCCGCGGAGAGAGCAGCTGCTCGCGCAGCAAGTTCAAACCAGACAGAAACACGTTTAAGAGATACGGTACAGTCATATTACATGGCATTTCGCAACATAAATAATTATAGGGATAAGAGATATTGATCTGAGATTAAACTGATTTAAAATCATACCTGTTTGTTATCTTAATCCATTACAGTGAACAAAATAGTCACAAAATGCCAGCAGCTGCGTTTGTATAAAACGAGAGAGAGAGTCCACGATACCGGATGACATAATTAAATAACTAAAATCTGACTGCTTTTAAATATTTTATTAGCTCACCAAAGGCAAAACTTCCACGAGGAAAAAACGTTCCTAGCAACCGTGTAGCGCTGCAGACTTCAGTAACCCGGATGAGCCTGTGTTAACTGTTTTTAGCGGTTGTTATCGGGGAATAACATACTGCTGGATGGCGCCATTGACCAATCAGAATCAAGTATTCCACAGAGCCGTGTAATAACTAATGTTAACAAATACAACTCTTGATTTTAATAATGTATTAGTAAATGTTGAAATTAACATTAACAAAGATTAATAAATGCTGTAGAAATGCAGTTCATTATTTGTTCATGTTAATGTAGTTAACTAATGTTAACTAATGAAACTTATTGTAAAGTGTTAGCGAATTTGTTAAGATTAGCAGTCTGTTAAACTCATTTTACAAGAACAATAAACACTGTTTGAGTTGAGTATTGTGCATTTTTTCCCTTACTACTATTTTTTATTTGTTGTTTAATTATTTAATGGAACTGGAATCGGAACCGGAATCGTTAGACAGAACCGGAATCGAAACCGGAAAATTTCTTACGATTCCCAACCCTACTTATTCTGCTCCTTATTTTCCTATAAAGAACCACGATTGTCCTTTATTTTCCTTTCCTGAAGTTGGCAACTCTATGTGAGTACCAATCACTACATTACTTAGTGTAACGAAGGGAACTGGACGACGGAGTTGGGAATCCACGTGCAGGCTTTATTAAAATGAGCGTAGTCGTACAGGCAGAGGTCAAACACCAGCAAACAGATACAGGAGGGCAAGGCAAAAGAGTAATCCAAGACACAGGCAATGGTCAAGACAGGCAGCATACGATCATAAAACAAGGAAAACAGTCCAGGGTCAAAAACAAAGGCAAGGCTAGGCAAGGACAATGAAACACGGAGACAAGGTCGGATAAAGGCTAAACAATACTCAGCAATGAGTGTGTGTGTGAGTGCAGCTTATAAAGGGTCACTGATGGGAAACAGGTGTGAGTGCATGATTGGTTCCTAGGTGAGGCTTGTGGGAAATGTAGTCCAGAGTGATGTATAACTGTGTGTGCAATGAACCGGCGACCTCTGGTGGGGAGTAGCAGATACTAGCAGGCGCCGGATACGTAACAACTTAGTGTCCTTGGATGGGTGAAAGTAAAATCACTACAACATAAAAAAAAAAACACAGATAAATGGAATCAGTGTATCACTCGATTGTATTATTAAATTCAAAAATAATGTGAAAAGCCAGTAAATACAACACAGTGTTTACAAAAACTATAAACATGTAGGCTATTGTAATTCCCCTTACTCCACAACAAATCCTTTAAATTTAACGGTATTCAGAATAAAACAAGAATGAAAAATATATAAAAGAAATAGTGGCAGTCATTACAAACAACATTTATTGTAAAGCCTAAACAAATTTATTTAACCCTTAAATGCATGAATGTTTTGCCAATCATTATTACATATTCGGGTCTTTAGCGAACCTGATGTATATCTAAAACGGATGGATCTCTACCTGTCGCTATAATATAAAACTCTCCTGATTTTAGAGTAACAATTACAGAAGAATAAAATAAAGCATATTTTGACCTGTATCTGATGCAATAAAGCCACACCCCATCTCTCGCTCCAAATTTAATCAGTTTATAGTGAAAACATTTTAGAGACAAAATTGCTCATCTTTTGCTGCTAATTATTTATTATATTTATATTATATGAATTATAATTGTATAATTCATATAATATATTCATATAATTATTATATTAATTGACAATATTAAACTTTGCTTTTAAATTAAAATATATATATATAAAGCTTTAAAACAGGTTAAGCTTACATGTATTCTTTTGAGGTCTTTATGAAACTATATAAATTATATGGCCTATTTGTTTGATTCACATGCATTGATATAGTCAGATATTTTCTTTCAGTTGCCTTCTCAAACTTTCACTGCAGCAGCAATGTTTATTCATGCTTTATAAATGCATTTCATGATATTTTTTCATAATCTCTTTATCTTCAGAAGAGAAGTGAATTGTGTGGCTCTCTCACGAGAAGTGAATCAAATTGACGCTCTCCACGTTCTGTGTGATTGGCTGTTTGCTTCAGAGTTAATCGCAAACTCTGGATTAAACCTGAGTTGACAGAGAATGTTTATACCAAGCATTGTGAGCCCGTTGAACCTG
This sequence comes from Mylopharyngodon piceus, assembly GCA_039654765.1. Lineage (NCBI taxonomy): Eukaryota > Metazoa > Chordata > Actinopteri > Cypriniformes > Xenocyprididae > Mylopharyngodon > Mylopharyngodon piceus. Next base: position 6,975,313 of record CM077445.1, read on the forward strand.
ATCTAAACTAGGTTGGATTTATATGGATTCGTCAACTCCAAACCTACTCTGAAACTCAGAGTTTGTTCAACTAGTTTCATGCAACAGGCCTCTGAAATAAATGAACAATCGATGCTGTTCTACCACAATCTTCCAACAATATATACAACTTTTTCCCTCTACAACTATGTGTGTGTGTGTGTGTGTGTGTGTGTGTGTGTGTGTCTGGTGCAGTCTGCGCAGTCTAAAGATCTAATCGTCACTTCAACCAATGAACAAGCCACGGATGGGACAACATGCAATACAGAATTTTGATTGACTTAGGAACATCTTACTTGGCAAAATCAAGGTGACCGATAAGAAACATGGATGTGAAAGTGTACGATCTTTACGTCTACCGGTGTGATACTTTTATGGTGCATTTCTGGTGCAGATTTGGAGCTTGACAGCTACTGGTCTCTATAAAATTGTCACTCATTTTATGGCAAGAACCTTCGGTTTGAAATAACATGAGCAAATAATAGCAATGCTCTTCTTCAGGTGAACTGCTTCTTTAAAAGTAAAGTCTCACTCTCTATCACATCTAAAAAGAACTGCTGCCAGTTCAGTTTTCATGAAGTGGTTGCAGATTGATGCTTTGCCTTTGACAAGGTAGCAGTGTTTTGAAGGTGGATTCATAGCATGACAGCGTGTGTTTGAACACCTGCAGGAAGTCTCACACTGGCAGCAAAGGCTGAGGAAGTCAGCTTTTCCATGGCTGACTTGGTCAACAAACACAGCCTCACCCAGAACACCCAGTTGAGAGCATCGCTCACAGAGCTGTTAGTGTGCTCATTTCCTGGGGTGGGACTGGATTAGGCCAGAGCGTTATCTCCAAATATTTCCTCAGAAAACTCTGTTTTTGACTGTGATTTGAGGGAGAGACCAAGAGTGCTGGATGTCACTGGATATGCAGTTGAGTAAAAATTGATCAGCATTGGAAAACATCACTAGATCAGTCAATCAATCATTGATACATCTTTCAATTTCATCTGGCTTCATTTTACAGGTTTTAGATTGTGCTGTAAATTATGAACAGCTCAGAACGCTCTACTACAATACAAATAAAGGTTACAAAAGGGGTTTTTTTTGCAATGATGCCATAGAAGAACCAATTTGGTTCCCCAAAGAACCTTTTTTTAATGTGAATAACACTTAAATAATCTAAAGAACTGATTGTGCAATGGAAAGGTTCTATGGATGTTAAAAGGTTCTTCATGGTACCATTGATGTCAATAAAGAACTTTTATTTTTAAGATAAGTCAAGTAACAGAGTGAAAAAAAAAATGTAAATACATGTGAAATACCATAAAAACTAACACTAAAAATTTCTAAGATGCATACAACCAAGATCCATGAAGCCAACTATTAAGAATTTAAGTGCTTAAGATGTCCTTCTTTCAACAAGAGTTGATTCTTTCTTTGTGATGAGGTCACTTAGAAATAAAAACTATTATAATAATGCATTATAATGGAAGTAAATAAAAGATGCAACCTTGTGATATAAATAAGACGATTAACCTGCATTTAACATTTTATGAAATCAATTGAATAAGGTCTTAGTTTAAGTGCAATTGACTATGAAAACTCTCAGTACCAAAGAAGAATGGATTCGACTTTCAAACAAATCTACTCTAAAGCATCCCTGGACCTTGAGGCAATGACTCCATGTTATGGGTGATCATGTATTGTTTCTGTTTTGGATAGGGTTTGCATGTTTAGTGCAGTTTCCTGTGTTTTAGTTGGTTTCCATGGTTTTTCATTGATTTAATTATTTCATTCAGTTCATTGTCTGTTCCCATTGCATTATCTAATACTGCTGCAATTAGATCCATTTTCTCATCATTATTGCAACTGCATGTGACACTCCACGTCTTGTGAAAAGACTTATGAAAGCTTAACATGAGAGATATTGACCCTACATTAGTATAGCTAGAACCGTTCTTTATATCTTAAAGTCTGTATAAAGCAATATTAAATGTGAAATATTATTATAAATATATTAAAATGTGTTATAGGTTGTTTGCACATGACGTCATTGTTGCACGCGAAAGGCGGCTGGAGGGCAAGCAGTGATTTTTCTATATATGAATCCTATCACAAACTCAAAATTCCTATGTTTTGCGTCGTTTATGGTTGCTCAAATCTCTCAAACCGAGAAACCACAAGGAGCTTTTATCGTTTACGTAACTTATATCGTTTTTTAACTTTAAAAGTGGTCACCTTTTATAGCGTTTTGCGTCTGCTGATACTGAAATGAATATGATACCTGCTTAACCTTACCTTTTTTGTTTTTGACTTAAATATTCACATTCTTCATGGTATTGTTTGCAGGGAAGATATTTGATAATTTGATGTTTTCACTTAAGTTTTGTAGAATTTCGTTCACAATGTTGATCTGGTTAGCGTGAGAACAGTGTCACGCGCTGCTGCTTCAGCCATCATGTGGTAGAAAAATAAATTAAAAAAAATAAATAAATAAAAGTGTTCAACAAGCTGACAGAAGTTGATCCATCCCTTTGTTGGAAGGGTGTAAATGTATGTCGTTTTAATGTTGTCTTATATTCACTTTCCCATATGACCACGGAGTAGAATCGGAGGGTCACATTCAGTGGACAGACACTGACACAATATTTTTTATATTTATTTCAACAAATGACAACCAAAATCAAACCCATAGAAGCTCGTGAACAGTCACACGGGGCGTCGGCGTTAACGCTTCTCATTTACTTTGAATGGGTGACGTCATGCGTTGCCGAACTGAATTGAGTTTCGTCTTCAGGGACTGTTTTGTCTGATCGCGATTCCTCGAATCTGGTAAGAAAGATTTATACCATGTCTAACAAATGCTTCAGGAAGTGTGTGGATCCGTGTCCCAGGTTTTTGACACCTGATGACACACACAATCTGTGCGTTATCTGTCTGGGAGAGGAGCATGGACAGACAGTGCTTGAGGGCGCTGTCTGTGTAAATTGTCTTTCTATGAAGACGCTCCGCTCGCATCTGGCCATCTTCTCGAGGGAAGATGGGCCGGCATCTGTGCATGTTGGTTCTGGTCCCGCTCGTGCCGAGGCAGAGCGGCGGCTGAAAACATGGGGCTCACAGGTGGAGCTCGCTGAGGAGTTTGAGAGAGGTGTAAATCTCTCTCAACCCGCAGTGGCTGACGAGGGTGAGCTGCTGGATGATAATGATGTCCTCTCGCTGACATCATCAGATCCAGCAGCGAGTGCTCTTCTGGCGTTAAGTTGAATGGCAGGGCATACGCAGCAGCGGGTCAGGCTGGTTCTGCTTTACACACTATGGCAGTGTTACAAGCTTACCAGGCTGACCTGCTGAAGGATCTGGATCAGGGGCAAGGGTTGTCCCCTGAGGTGGTAGAAGAGCTGCGCCGCACCACAGATCTAGCTCTCCGGGCCACTAAACAGACTGCTGCCTCGGTTGGAAGATCGATGGCAGCAATGGTGGCCACGGAGAGACATCTGTGGCTGAACATGGCTGACATCAGGGAGAAAGAAAAGGGCTTTCTCCTCGATGCACCAGTTTCGCCCTCTGAACTTTTTGGTACCTCCGTCGAGGCAGTGGTGGGAAAGTTCAGAGAGGCGAAGGCGTGCTCGGCAGCGTTTAAAACCTGCATACCGCTCAGATCTGACCCTGGGCCCAGACAGACAGGAGGTCCTGGTCCGTCCCGATTCGAGGATCGGAGACAGGGCCAGAAGACCAGTACGGCCTCTCGGGCACCTCCTCCTCCTCGGAGTAGGTCCCAGAGAAGGCGGGACTCCAGGAAGAAGAAGCAGGATCTGAGGGTGGTGATCAATCACAGACGTCAGCAACGTCGGTGATTGGTTTCCTCTTCAGGAGGGTAGCTACATCTACCCTCTCCTCTCTTCTTCCACCTCCTGAGTAATGGTTGATTTTACCCAGGCGCTTCTTACATTCAGGCCGAGGGCTGGGCCCACGATGAATATTTTTCTGATGGCTCGCCTTCTGGCTTGATAGTGAAGGGGCTCTTTCAGGCTTGAAAGAACCATAGATTCCATCCTTCTATGATGATAAGTCTTCGGACCGCAGGGAGTAAGTTGGTTTATGTATTTTTATATGTTGACCTTAGTCTTCCTATATAGCTTTTTCCTGGGTGTGTAAAGTAAAAAGTAAGGGGATTTAGGGCCCTGAAGTTCCATTAGGTTGGTTAATTTTGTGTTGGTTACATGGCCACCTTATCAGCCACCATGTGGTAGAGTAGCTTTCTCCTCTGGTCATAGCTAGAGTTTGTATTAGAGACTGGCACTCTTCTACTTCAGATAGATCTATGTTAAGCGTTGGCCTTCGAGGCCGCCTGACATTGCTTGGCTTGGGTTGAGTGTTGCTCCTCTGAGCTCTTGTTTTTTAGAGTTTCGGAGTTGCCTCCTCTCTATGGAGAGTTTTAGAGGTTGAGTTTAAGCCCAGGCAGATCTATGCTTATGTGTGGCCTTATAGGCCCACAGCTATAGCTGGCCTAGGACTAGGGTTTAGGTGATATACTGAAGCATTTCACTATGTATTACTACCCCTTTCAGAAGAGAGTGTAGTTTCCTAGTTCTGGCCTCCTCTTATCAGAGTTGTCAGGCCAAGGCCCATTACCCCTTTGGTGTAGGTGCAAGTTTATAGCAGCTAGGTAGCAGGCTATTGCTAGTCTCCCTGGTACCGTTGTAACTCAGGTGGGAGGCCCCTTATCATTATGTGAATAAGAGAATGCTAGTGTTGCTAGGCCCCACTTTTCTAGAACCTTCATTCTTTACTTGTATTAGTCTTTTCCCCTGAACCCCTTGAATTAACATTCAAGTTGAGTGAAACAGTGTTAGCTTTCATTAAGCCTCTGTTCCCTAGGGTTCAGTACAGATATCTTCTGTCTTGGTGAAAAGCGTCCGCCCTTTTATAATTAGGGCAGTATGAATGAAGGTAAAGGCGTTCCCCTGTTTCTCAGGGTTGTTAATGCTTTAGTTCTAGATTTTGCCCTACACGATGTGAGCCCAATAACTCTATTGCTGCCACAGGTCAGCACCTGTCCCTGTAGTAGTAGGCTTTGTGCTAGCCTCCTTCAGAGCATGGTGATTAAGTTTGTACTCCCCTTGTTATAAAGGTAAAAAAAATTTGTTTTTACTGAGTACATAACCTGTTGGAACGCATAAGGTTTAACACTGCTACAAGTCTGTTTGTGTTGTTGGAGTAGAAGGCTTTATCTTGGGCCTCCTTCATAATACAATATCTTGTTGTTTCACAAGTTGTTGGTAGATGTTTAATTGGAGTTTGCTCACTTAAAACTAGCACTACCACAGGTTTATGCCCGTGACCTTTAAAGTAGTAGGCCGTTACTGGCCTCCTTTAGAGCATGGCTGCATATATCCCTTGTACTCCCCTTTATGTAAGGGTTAAAAGTGGTTTTACTGAGTACATTGCCTGTTGGAATGTATAGATTTAAGCTCAGGTTGAGTTAAGTTAGGTAACCTCACTTGATTGTTTGGTTTCAGATTACGTTCCCTTGTAGCTTACACACTGCCACTGGCTGACGCCCATGTTTTCTGGAGTAGTAGGCCATGCTTGGGCCTCCTTCACAGCAGAGTACACTGCCTGTTGGAATGTGTGGGACAGATTTAAGCTCAGGTTGAGTTAAATAGTTAACCTCTCTGGATAGTTTGGTTCTCTTTTTGCTCCCTTAGAACTTAGACATTGCCACGAGCTCACGCCACGTGTCTTTCTGAAGTCGCAGGCCCTGGCTGGGCCTCCTTCAAGAACATGATGGCGTAGGTCTGTACTCCTCTTGCTTAAAAGAGTAAAAAGTGTTTTTACTGAGTACATTGCCTGGCAGAAAATTAGCTCAGGCCGAGTTAATAGTTTGGTTTTCAGATTTGGCTTCTTTGAGCTTAGACACTGCCCCCGGCTGACACCTGTGTCTTTCTGTAATAGTAGGCCCTGTTCAGGCCTCTTTCAAAGCAGATTGGCGTAGTTTGAACTCCTCTTGCTTAGAGAGTAAAAAGTGTTTTTACTGAGTACATTGCCTGTTGGAATGTGTTGAATTATATTTAGCTCAGGTTGAGTAGTTAACCTCACTGGAGAGTTTGGTTATCATATTGGCTCCCTTAGAGCTTACACACTGCCACGAGCTGACGCCACGTGTCTTTCTGGAGTCGTAGGCCCTTTTTTGGGCCTCCTTCAGAACATGATGGCATGATGACTCTTGTTTAAAGAGTAAAAGGTGTTTTACTGAGTACACTGCTTGTCGGATTGTGTTGAGGTAGACTGTTATGTGGGCACTCTACAGTCTTTTTCTGCTAGTGTAACCCGTTTCAATCTGAACGAGTTCCCAGGTTGTGGGTTCCTGCTTAACCAGCAATTAAGATGCTTTAGGTGTGTGGCCTTCACAGGCCGCCCTATCACAGAAGAGCCACTGATGCTAATATGCTGTAGTTATTCTCATGTTAGGGGTGGGGCCATGCTCGGTGGCTCCAGTGCGTCACCGAGCCACCGTTTTAGCCCCGCCCAAAAAAATCCTGAACACAGAATTGGTGAAAAAACTGTTTAATGGTCTAACTCAGGGGTTCTCAACCCTGGTCCTCGAGGGCCACTGTCCTGCAGAGTTTAGCTCCAACCTTGATCAAACTCACCTGCCTGTAACTTTCTAGTAATCATGAACAGCTTAATTAGCTGGTTCAGGTGTGTTTGATTAGGGTTGGAGCTAAACTCTGCAGGGCAGTGGCCCTCGAGGACCAGGGCTGAGAAAGCCTGGTCTAACTCCACAATTCAGTATGTAACAGGATTAGGTGATTGACAGCAGTGTTTGCCTATCAGCGAGTAGTATATCCTATTTAAAGGCCGATTAGCTGTTACCTGGGATGTGTCACGTCCGTTTTCCCCCTTTGTTTGCCTGTGACGATGGCTGTAGGTAAGCGTGCTATGTTTTAATAGGCAGTGATTTGGAAATTATTGGGGTGTGCATAACTTGAAATCGTTTTTGTTAATCAGAGTGCAGCTTTATGTTCTGGTGCCCTTTCGTGCTGCTTAGTGGAATTGATGACTGTTCGCCTCTCAGGTATGTGTATTTTTAAGAGCTCATTGCATAGGGCTTGTATGGTTGTGTGGGCTTAACATTTTTTTTTTCCGCATACTAAAATAGGCATGATTTCCTGTATCCCATTGTGTTATAGGTGGGCATGTCTGTGACAAACCCGTGCCTATAAAGCATTCTATCTGGCGTGATATCCTGATGGTAAGTGTTTTAAACGCAACTATAATTGAGAGTGGGGATAATATTATGATTGGTAACGTCTCCTTTTGTGATCGCTGTAGGATTCTCCCTCTCGTTCTGTGCCGTGATTGTTTGCTGCTGTCTTCGCGCTGTTAAAGAGCTGCTGTTTATACAGCCACGCAGACGCAATCATCGCCATTAATTAAAGGGGACTGCTTGTCTGATTTTTATCGTGCCGTTTTAGTGCCCTGCTTCACATCTCTGGTTTGTTTGGGAGGCCTGATCAGCTCTTTTCGTTTGTAGAAGAGATTAAACTGGCCTCCTGTCTCCTTTTTCTTTTTTTCTTTTGATTTAAACCATTTAATCTTTTGTTGTTTTCTTTCACTTTTAATTCTGTGGAAGTAGATTTTGTTTGGCTTGGTTGAATTGATTTGATTTTCTTTTCTTTATTCCTGTAAGACCAATTAAGTTTTGTGGTTGTAGTTCATGTTGTTTTTTTCTCCATTTAAACACCTATTTGCCACTTGTCTGCCACCTGATGTCACCTGATGGAGTCTGGGTTCCTTGCCGCTGTCGCCTTTGGCTTGCTTAGTTGGGGACACTTGACATTTGACTTGACATTTGATATTCAACAGTGCTTTGATCTGCCTGCATTGACACTATTCTTTAAGAGGTGCTGTGCAGCCAAATAATGTACCAGTTATCAATGTAAAGCTGCTTTGACACAATCTACATTGTAAAAAGCGCTATATAAATAAAGGTGACTTGCATGCGATCAATCATCTATTAATGCAACTCGATGTGTGTGTGTGTGTGTGTGTGATCATCTACTGATTTGAAGTTGTTTTGTAATTTCAGGTGACCAACTATTTGATTCCTCTAAGGTTACATTGTTTCCTCTCCTTACTTCTGTCTGTTATTGATACCCATTTATGTGAGGAGTTGCTTCATTAGTGATGTCCATATTGCCATTTCTAAGTCCATTTCTATAGTGTTTTTTTTTTTTTTTAATTTCTTTTTGATTTATTGCAGGAGCTGGAGTCCCACGGGTGGATTGATTTTCCTCCTTGTGGTGGTTCTTTATCGTGTGCAGTGTACACTTTGAGTGTTTGGTAGTGTGATCGTGGTGTGCGTGTGGAAGTGTGCCCTTGTAACACCAAACTCTACACTGATTCCCGCCGTTGGGAGCCTCAGCCCTGCAAGTACTATTAAGTTTGTGTGTGTGTGTGTGTGTATGTATATATATGTGTATATATATATATATATATTTGCTACATATTAAGTTGGTTTGTTTTATTACCTTTTGTAATTTGTTTTCTTTTGTTTGAAGTGGGGTTTCAAGTGTTTCTTGTTGACTTTTAGTGTCCAGTATTTTAAACTACTCCTGTATTAATAATCATTTGTATTTTTTATACTTTACTCACGTCTCTTGCCTAATTCTATGAGGGAACCGAACCTGTGTGCTTTATTACTCAATTTTTTTTGAGTGGTTTGAGTATTTTTTTTTTTTTTTTTCTCCCCTGGGGTTAATTCCTAGGGTGGCGTAGTTGGATTTTCTTACTAGTAAAAAAACTTGGGCTTGTGTCTCAATCCCATCCTCGTCGCCACAAGTACTACATAGTTCAGTCTTTGTAATGTTTCAGCAATACGTTTGAAACATTTATAATGTGTTTAGAAACAATTCTCAGAATTGACTTTACACTGACTTTAAACACTGATGGCACAACTGACACACTGACTTCAAGGTGAACCTGGGAAAAATGGCCTAACCTCTAGAAAAGATGATATGGTGGAATGACAACATATCATCTAAAGCCTCGGGCCCTGAAAGTGCAGCTGGCCATGTCCCATTCAACTTATACCAACTCAAGATTCTATAAAGTGTCAATTTTGATGGACATGGTACCTTCAAGTAAGTACAGCAGATGCCAGTCTGCTAATCGACAAAGAGAGGCTTAAGTGAAAATCACAAAAACATGCAATTTAAAGACGTTATCCAAATACCGTCTCTCCTCTCTCTCCCCTCCCTAAAAATGGTTTAGTCCGATGGTTATTTCAGCTCAGTCAGCGACAAACAGCAGATGGACCCAATAAAATCACAAGTCCCACCCCAGCTAGTGAACAGAACCAATCACAGTTGAGGCTGCTCTGAAAACAGTTTAAGTTAGAACTTACATTGCAAGTGAGACTGATTGAAAATGTTAGGAAAAACCATCCAGAACTTCGCACACTGGATGAGAAGCGCCACATTTTAAATAAGAAAACTTTTCATAATCCTTCATTATAATGCATTTTAAATCCCCCAAATAATTGTTAATGTAGGCTACACAAAGACTTCATCTTAGTCTGTAAGATTGTACATTTTACATCCGAGTCTGTAAGACTGTAATAATATTAGTGCTAATAGTAGCCTATTAGTTAGATGCTAGATACATTATATTTTCTTTTAAGCTTATTTTATGACTCTGGATAATGTATTTTATTGTTTTTTTTTTTTTGTTTGTTTTTTTAGAGCGAGATAGATATAGAGATCATGTTTCTTCCGTGATTCTGAAAAGAAAACATTAGACAACCAAACAAAATAATACATTCTGAAAAAATGGTCTATTTAATGTTATAAATGAGTCGATTTATAAATGTCTAAATGTTATAAATGAGTCTATTAAAAATATGTATTAATTTAATTGAATTCATTATGTAAAAAAAATCGTTTAATGAATGAAGACTTGTTTCATTTTGAGTTTTTGAAAGAATTTCATCAGTCACTGGTCTCCACCTACAGGCTGAACAGTGTAATACTATGGCGTTATTTTACTGACAAATGTCGAGAGCACATTATTGTGACGCGAGAGCACATCAATATAATGCGCGAGCGCAAATCTCTCTGCTCGCGCACGGATTTCCTTTGCTCTCGCACAAAACTGGACGCGAGCTCTCAAATATACAGTGCTGTCTTATGAACTGCCTCTCCTCTCGCTCAGATATTGCGTGTGTATGCTCAAACTGTGTCCTGCGCACTCAAACTGCGCCCTGTGCGCTCGCGAATCTCTCCGTGCTCTTGCAGAAATTAATTTGCTTCTGGATTAAACGCTGTCAAAAGTTATCAACCAATCAGAAGAGACGACTGATCTATGAAAATGCTACGTGGAATCTTATTGGCTGAGAGTGAACTGCGCCTGGAAATCTTTTGACAAAGATGGATATTAAATTTCTTTACAATTTAATAATATTAATCAAATGTAACCTAGTCTAACTGCATCACATCAAACCCCAGTTTATCTAAAGTAAAGTAAACTCACATCACATCAAACCCCAGTTTATCTAAACAAACAAACAAACAAACAAAGTTTCTTAAAATTATTGTGGTCGTATGTTTTGTGTACTAGTTGAAATTTATATATATATAAAAAAAATAGGTAACATTTTAAAATAAGGTTTTTATTTGTTAACATTAATGTATTATCTAACATGAACTAACGTGCAATACATTACTGTAAATATTAATCTTTGTTAACGTTAGTTAAAAATACGGCTGTTTGTTGGTTGTTTACTTCACAGTGCATTTACTAATGTTAACAAATACAACTTTTGATTTTAATAATGTATTAGTAAATGTTGAAATTAACATTAACAAAGATTAATAAACACTGTAGAAGTGCAGTTCATTATTAGTTAATGTTAACTAATGCAGTTAAATAATGTTAATGAAACCTTATTGTAAAGTATTACCAAAAAATATCTTCTGATTTAAGACAGAACAAGATCAGGGTCAGATCATCATTCCCTAAATACTTAAAATGTGGAGGTCAAATATACCACCTATAGTGAATTTCTTTTGAGGTCTGGTAAAACATGACATACAAAAATACTTCGGCTATAAGCTCTTATGTATGCACGATTAATCAAAAGAACGCGATCTTATTCCTAAATGACAACGATTCGGTTATGTCTATTAAACCTTTGAAATTACGATACCGGAATATTTAAACCTGCTTTTGTATTGCCGCTGAAAGCAGTGGTCATTTAAGCTATATGTTTTAAACAGCTTCACAAAGTGTTTTCAACAACACACTATTGCTACTTCTGTGTTGCAAACATTAAATAATAACGCAAGTATTGCAATAACAATTTATAGTCCGAATATACACTGATTTCAGCAATAAAAACGAGTAAATGACCTTTGAAACTAATGGTATTACACTGTTCTGCCAGTAGGTGGTGACCAGTGACTATTAAAATGTATTTGATGTATCAGAATCATTAATTCAAGAGATTCGTTTAAAAACACGAAACGGAAGAAACATGTCTTCATTAATTTCAAACGATTTTGTAATGAATTCATTTAAATTAATTTTTAATAGGCTAATTTATAACATTTTACACATTTCTAAATAGACTAATTTAAAACAAAAGATTAAACAACTAATTTAATGTTATAAATCAATGTTTAATTTAATGTTTTGGTCCATGATATTGGCTAACATGTTGGTTTTAGATAAATCGTTCAGTGGGGTTTGACCTGTAATGGGATGCAGTTAGACAAACAAGCTTAATAATTTAGAAACCATCCAAGCGCCCCATTCCGAGCCATTTCTAAGATATGGTCTACATTTTGATTAATATTATTAAATATTATTAAATTGTAAAGAAATTAAATATCCATCTTTGTCGAAAGAATTACATGTGCAGTTCACTCTCAGCCAATAAGATTCCACGTAGCATTTTCATGAATCAGTCGTCTCTTCTGATTGGTTGATAACTTTTGACAGCATTCATTCCAGAAGCAAATTAATTTCTGCAAGAGCACGGAGAGATTCGTGAGCACACAGGGCGCAGTTTGAGTGCGCAGGACACAGTTTGAGCGTGCACACGCAATATCTGAGCGAGAGGAGAGGAAGCTCATAAGAGAGCACTGTATATTTGAGAGCGCGCATCCAGTTTTGTGCGAGAGCAAAGAAAATCCGCGCGCGAGCGGAAAGATTTGCGTCGCGCATTATATTGATGCGCTCTCGCGTCACAATAATGTGCTCTCGACATTTGTCAGTAAAATAACTCCATATAATACACGTTGTTTTAAAATATTCCAAGTTGTCAGTATTTTATTTGTTACCCAATACCAAGAACTCCCCAAAAATGTTACCACTCAAATGAGGAAAACATATTTCTACCAGAAAGACTCGGGAGGCAAGATAACGTAACAATAATATTTATTAACAATCAGCAAGCAAAATATTGTAATAAAGTTCTGTGGCATAGGCCCCGTCCGTAGCTCACATCCTAAAGGGTTGCGGACTCTGCATTTCCTGCCTGAAGATGAAGGCAGGGTCGTAGCCGACCCCCATGGAGGTATGGACAGGGACCATCCTGGTGGTGGTGGGGACGATGGAGGTGAAGGTTGGCATCAGCATCTACGAACTCAGACATGTGTAAGTACCGATCTTTTATACTCCAAGTGTAAGATAATGATTGGTTAGATCTAAACTAATAGGTGACGTAACATTGAGTCTTCCTGGCAGAACTTACGCGAGCTTTCATTTCATTCAAATGAATATGACTTTTTCCAAAAGAAAAATATATAGGCCTCAAAACCCAATTTTGCTCAATTTCAAGACAGCCTTTAAAGTTTATTTAGAATCTGTAAAGTTTTTAAAAAATCGAAAAGCCCAAAGAACTGTATCTTTGCTAAATGAATTTAATGTTTGTGATGTCCTTTAATTTTTGTTTCTTTTTATTTAAATTATTGTTGTGTTTCAATTTATACTTAAAAAATGTGTGAAATGTGTGAAGAACTTGTTGTTGAATTCTGTAGTTTTGAAAGTGTAATAATAATAATAATAATAATAATAATAAAAAGTTGTGGAGGAATTCCAGTGAGGAAAAGAAAGTCATGCAGTTCCATTTTTTTTAACACAGATTTACATTGGGAAAATTGTGGGGCGCTGTAGAGCTTGAGGGCTGCCTTGCTTAGTATCATTACACATGCCTGCCAAAGCCATATGTTAAATTTTAATATATCCTGCTCACTTTACGTCTTAAAATATTCTAGAAAATCCAAAAAATATTTGTTGCAGAAAGCTAAACACATTTACAATTTATTAATGTTTTAGCTTATTTAGAGGTCTATGTTTGGATGAATATTTTGGTAGCTGCCCATAGACGAGCCGCGGCTGTTAGTTTCAAAGGTAATTTACTCATTTTGACTGCAGTTGCCATTACATCGGTGTTCATATCCGGACTATAACCTCTTAGCCCAATATTTTTGTATGTTTGCAACAAAACAATAGCAATACTGTCAGCTGAAAACACTGTTTGTGAAGCTGTTTCAGACATATAGCTTACATGGGCTCTGCGCTCCTAATCGCAAATTTCTGCGAAAGCAGGTTTAAGCATGATCGTAACTTTAAAGGTTTGACTGTGGAATCGTTGTCATTTAGGAATAAGATCACGTGTGTGTTTGAATCGAGATTACAATATTTTAATGATTAATTGTGCATACATATGGACCTAAAGCCTGTACTTTTGTATAGGCCTATCATATAGTACCAGACCTCAAAAGTTACCCGGGCCCAGGCCCTGGCGATGGGGCTGAAGTTCAGGGACAACCTCCGTGGTTGCATCAAGGCAAACAGGGAACTCAGGGGCGACCTCTGTGGTCGCATCAGGGCAGACAGGGAATTCAGGGGCGACCTCTGTGATCGTATCAAGGCAGACAGGAAGTTCATAGGTCACGAGGCTGGGCTCTGGAACAGGAGCAAACTCTGGAGTGGACTCATCTCCTCCAAGCTGGATGCCAGCTTCACTCACATAGGCACCACCTTAATGGCTTCATGTGCGACGTTCATGACAACCGAGAACTCTGGCCTGGCGTCCATGACGGCTGAAGACTCTGGTGTGGCATCCGTGATGGCTGGAGATTCTGGTGTGGCAACCATCTTGGCTGAAGGCTTAGGTGTGGTGGCCATGTCATGAACAGGCTCTGGTAGGGAAATCACAGGACGGGAAGGTACAGAAAATACAGGACTATCAATCATCATAACTCGGCATGCTGGTGCCTGTGATGGGCCAAGCTCCGTGGAGCAATTGACATTTTGTCATGGTTGTAGACCACCGTCCGGAGTATCTGCCAACACTGGCTCTTTGGAAAAATGTACCTGTGGCAACATTTCTGCAATATTATATTACGTTGCGTCTTGCACGAGTCAAAGTGAATTGTCCAGTGAGTGGCACTAAAAGCATGTACAGTTTTATCAGAAACAGTTGAATGTGAATCTGGCAATGTTTTATTACATTGTTTGTTGTACATACTGTAACACGGCAGTTCTGAATTGAAATGTCTGGCGAGTGACACTAAAAGGTCAATTCTCTATGTTGCATTTGAAAATTAGGTAGGCCTACCACGTACACTAAACCCTAAACATGACTGAAAGTGTGTAAAATCACATTTGCCGAAGCAACGATGCCAATTTAGCTTTCTTCTACAAGTCTTTCAGCTCTGTGATTCATGATTCACGGGACTCGTACCCAAGCGCTCTGCATCGCAAGTGCAATGGTGCACTTTCTGTGGATTTGGGCATTCACGTATTCTATAACGAAATGTCTGCAGAAGCATTTAGCTCACAGGAACACTAATCTCAACAACAGTAACTTTAAATAACACATTATCTTCAGAAATATGAATCAGAAGGCGGAGCTTGTGCAAGGACTTGAGACTAACGTGAAATTGTGTGCAGCGTGCTGCTGCTTCTGATTGCTTTTATAGGGAAAAGCTTCCCATAACTACTAGCTAGGATTTTTTTTTTTTTTTTTTTTCCATAGTAATAGTATATTGGCGAAACATTGCTGGCAAACGATCTAGTGCTTATGTGTTTGCGCTCTGGAGAACTTCAAAGGTTTCTATGTACAAAGTGTTCTTGCAGCGTTGTAGCCAATCACAAACATATCTGTTGATTTCTTGAACACAGTGGCCAATTAGAGGTGTTTAAGATAGCGCTGAACAAAACCTCTGCCGTTTTGAGTGGTGAGTTAATTCTGAGTTCTGCACATACACAAATCCTCTCATTATAACAGACACTTAAATAAGAGATTCATTGTGCAGTTAGCTTCGTTGATTATAATGGAAATTTGTGAGATCATGATGAACTAAGACAGCATTTTAGTGATTATAAAGGGAGTGCTCTTTGCATGCTTTCAGGGATGTGTAGGTTGTGCAGTGACACGTAACTTGAAACTATTTCAAGGAATTCTATTAAATGTGTTTTTAAAGGGCAATCGCATCTACTTAATCTTACTCTAGAGTTAGTTCACCCTCCCCCTAGAAAATTCATATTTAACACATTATTACACAAAACAAAACTTGAAACATGATTATATTTATTGTGACCATCACTTGAAGACCTGCCGCCAACTATTTTAATGGTGAGATTCAGTCTTCAATACACTTCAATGTGCTACAGACGTACATATTTTTATTGCTATTTGGTATGGGTTTTTTTTTTTATTATTATCATTGTGTTGTTGGTGGAATTGAGGAGCCTTTGTGACTCATGTTTACAAAGTGTATATAGAACTACCTGAAAACCTGAAAATCACTGTTTATTTCATTTGTATCTTTGTTATATTGTATTTATTTGTGGATTATTTGTTCTTATTTTATTACTGACTGTTTACTTTAATAATGTTTTAAATTTACATTAATTAGGCTATAGTTTTTGCTGTAATATCAAAAATTGTAATAGAGAATTGTGATATTTCACTGGTATCTAAACATTTAAACTAATGACCCAAATTATGTGCTGTGCAATTAAATTAAAGATAAAATATGATAAGAGCAATAGAATGAACAGTGACAGTAAAAGAGGCTTGTACAATACATTTTAACAGGCATAAATAAGCATGGAAATAACTGAAGGAAATATATATTTGCTAAACAAATTAAATCAACAAATATAATTCATATTATTTTGGTTTCAATATATTTAAAACTTACAAATGCAGTGAAAATGCAGGTGGGTACCAAAATTTAAAGTATCGGCCTCGTTCCGGAAAAGTGATTGTTATTGTTTTGGTGAATGTCTGTTTCTCAGATCATAAAAATGGAAAAGTGCAGTTGGAAAGTGCAGTTTTTTTTGTTTGTTTGTTTGTTTTTTTCCAGATTTGAATGTATCGATATACTTTTTGGGTTTTGACCAAGGGCGTTTCCTCCGAGGAGGCAAGGGAGGCAGTGCCTCCTCAAAACATTAGGATGAGAAAATAATCCATAATACAAAAATAAAACAACGCAAATATTACTAAATATGACAATAAAATTTGTACAAGTCAC
Organism: Mylopharyngodon piceus; assembly: GCA_039654765.1. Taxonomy (NCBI): domain Eukaryota; kingdom Metazoa; phylum Chordata; class Actinopteri; order Cypriniformes; family Xenocyprididae; genus Mylopharyngodon; species Mylopharyngodon piceus. The sequence continues at coordinate 6,991,869 of CM077445.1, forward strand.
TCATTTTCCTAAAGGGACACTGTCCAGCAACAACTCCAGCAGGTAAAGTTACAGCGGTTGTCCACGTCTCTCGTGCCTCCCTTGAGCTCATAGAGAATCAACAGAGCCCCTAAAGCATGCGGTGGGTTTTGTGGGGGTAAAAGAAAATGATTGGGGGAAAGTCACGTGAGAGGAGGCAATGCCTCCATCGCACTATGATTGGATATGATCATAAACAAACCAATCATAAACATGCTCGTTCTGCACGTCATTCTGAATGATCAAAATGATGGCTTCAGTGGGAAGACTAATTAAAAAGTATTGAAACGGCTCACCCACAGATATCACCGCTTTATGTCAAGTCAAAATCAAATTCGAAAAGACCTGAAAACATGATGACTGCGGGGGTTTTAGTGAGCAATCAGTTTGGTGAAATTAAAGATACATCTTCATGTCTGTGACAAGCTATGTTTCCATCCACCTATTTTTATGCGCATTTTGGAATATCGCATAAAAAACCACTCGATGGAAACCGATCTCGTAGCACAGAATCTGAAATGCTGTTTTACTCATTCTGTAATGCCTGAGCAAAGTCTGTTGTTAAAGTGGTTTGGTTTAATTCCCTCTCTGAAGCGCTTCACACGATTGCGTTCACAAACACCAGGCATCTGAATGCAAGATAACATGACAGCGTTTTTTGCAGTTCGTCTGGGCACTCTGAGGGTCAAGTAATTTATTATATATGAAAATTTTTATATACAGTGGCTTCTACTGCAGAAACTTCTTAGTGATATTTTGGAAGTGACGATTTTGTTCTCTTCGACTCACTGGATGGAACTTTATTCGCAAATGTCACACTTTATTTATGCGATATTCCAAATTTGTGCACAAGTTAAATTCGCAACTTTGGATGGAAATGTGGAACAGATGTTCTCTTTGAATATTACACCTACTTGGGAAGAGTTTTGGGAAGACCTTTCATGGAGTTACACAACAGTCTTCAACACACTGGATGTTTCAGGCGCCATTTAGTAAAAGGGTCATGTGATTTAACAGAGATGTCCATGTGGTTGGTGAATTTTTGATAGTATTGCAACAGTTTACAGTTTACAGACTGTAACACTGATTGACTACAAATGAAAGTTGACAAAAGAAAGAAAAACAAAGAATTAATCTCATGACTCTCCCCCTGTTGCAACATTAGCATTGATTGTCATTGTCAAAAAAAAAATGTCATTGGTAAGCTCTCTTCTCATTCTTATTTATTTGCATACAACTGAAGAGTTATTTTAAACCCTCTTTTGAGGCTTCCCAGCATTATCTTTTGTGTTTCATGTACCAAAATGATTTGAAGTTTCAACCCATTCAAAATGGTCTACACCTCATGGCAGGATGAAAAGAATATTTAAATAGCATCAAAGATGATAAATATGTCTGGTCATTACTAAAATCAGCAGCTATCATTTGTTGGAGATCAACAATGCCATACTGCCATATAGGTATAGGTATTATTACATCAGGTCATAACAAAAACATTTCTATGAAATACAAATGAAGAATTTGACTTAAAATATATGCTGGCCAACATATTTCACAAGATCTGGTAATATCTCGTGTAAAGTAAAATTAAGGTGTTTATTTCTGTGGTTCACTGCAGGCCAGCCAAAAATAACAACCTCTAGACATAAACAGATGGGAGATACACCATTCACATACAATACAATACATTCACATATTCAGGAAAGTGGACTGAAGTTTAAAATGAAAAGCTTACTGTCATAAAAAAAAAAAAGAAAAGAAAAGAAAAAAATACTCCTGCATTATGGCCCACCGGATCTTTCCCACTTACAGCTTTTAAGCTCTCAGACCTTTAACCGTTTGATGTTTATAGAACCTCTGAAAATGAAATTTGACCAAAGGAGGGAAAGGGGCGACGCAGCCAGGTTAAATTGGTGTTGGTGCACTAATGCACGTTCCATTAGACCCATTTTAAGCCAGGTTTGCTGGTGAGGGTATTGACTGACAAACCTCTCTGGCCTCTTTTGAGCTTTTTAATGATACGTTGTGTGGTTTTGTTCAGTCAGAGGAAAGTAGGAGGCGTTAGACCAAATCCACAGGGAGAGAAAGCACAGCATCTTGGCGCAGGGTTTGCAGCTGCAGTGCTGGGGCATTTACTACCGTGACACTGAGCTTTCAGAAGAAAGACAAATAAAACAAAACCTACAGCGGCCGTGACCTTTCCCAGAGTCCATCTACGGTCCACTGCCCACGGCTCCTGAACCCTTCAAAAATGTAGAAGGTCTGAGTTCTGGGGCACACATATCAGGGAACATGTACACTGAAATAATTGGGCCAGCGCTGCCTTTCTCCACCTGACTGCACGGGTCACCCAGCGTCCTCTCCTGACCTGTTCTCCTGAGATCAGGTCCCGCTGTACAGCTGGAGTCTCTAGATCTCAGTTTAATAAGCATGGATGATCTACCGTTTGTTTCTGGTTCAGTATGTTACTGCTGGATCTTTAATACAGCTGAGGTTCATTGGCAGATGTTACAGATGTCACAGTCGATGGATGGTGATGATTCTATAAGATTAATGACAAGACATCTTTTACTTTGGCCACTGGTGTCACTTAATCGTGGCAGCAATACACATCACCTAATAATAATTACAGTAGGTTTGTCACTGCAACAAATTGTTAGAATTTCAAGATTTCATAATCCTCCATAACACTGCAAAACAAATTAACTCCAGTTTTATATCCAACTGTATAACTTATTCACATACACATTCACATTCATGGCAAATCTCGATTGATTGTTTATATCGTTGACATAATTATGTAAACAATACAATCACCCAGTTCAGCTGCTAAATGTGGGCAATTCAACATTAAGGTATTATAAACATTAACATTATGATTGTATGTACAGTATCTCAGAGAAGTGAGTACACCCCTCACATTTTTGTAAATATTTTATTATATCTTTTCATGTGACAACACTGAAGAAATGACACTTTGCTACAATGTAAAGTAGTGAGTGTACAGCTTGTATAACAGTGTAAATTTGCTGTTCCCTCAAAATAACTCAACACAGCCATTAATGTCTAAACCGCTGGCCACAAAAGTGAGTACACCCCTAAGTGAAAATGTCCAAATTGGGCCCAAAGTATCAATATTGTGTGTGGCCACCATTATTTTCCAGCACTGCCTTAACCCTCTTGGGCATGGAGTTCACCAGAGCTTCGCAGGTTGCCACTGGAGTCCTCTTCCACTCCTCCATGACGACATCACAGAGCTGGTGGATGTTAGAGACCTTGCGCTCCTCCACCTTCCATTTGAGGATGCCCCACAGATGCTCAATAGGGTTTAGGTCTGGAGACATGCTTGGCCAGTCCATCACCTTTACCCTCAGCTTCTTTAGCAAGGCAGTGGTCGTCTTGGAGGTGTGTTTGGGGTCGTTATCATGTTGGAATACTGCCCTGCGGCCCAGTCTCCGAAGGGAGGGGATCATGCTCTGCTCATTCATGGTTCCCTCAATGAAATGTAGCTCCCCAGTGCCGGCAGCACTCATGCAGCCCCAGACCATGACACTCCCACCACCATGCTTGACTGTAGGCAAGACAAACTTGTCTTTGTACTCCTCACCTGGTTGCCACCACACACGCTTGACACCATCTGAACCAAATAAGTTTATCTTGGTCTCATCAGACCACAGGACATGGTTCCAGTAATCCATGTCCTTAGTCTGCTTGTCTTCAGCAAACTGTTTTGCAGGCTTTCTTGTGCATCATCTTTAGAAGAGGCTTCCTTCTGGGACGACAGCCATGAAGACCAATTTGATGCAGTGTGCGGCGTATGGTCTGAGCACTGACAGGCTGACCCCCCACCCCTTCAACCTCTGCAGCAATGCTGGCAGCACTCATACGTCTATTTCCCAAACACAACCTCTGGATATGACGCTGAGCACGTGCACTCAACTTCTTTGGTCGACCATGGTGAAGCCTGTTCTGAGTGGAACCTGTCCTGTTAAACCGCTGTATAGTCTTGGCCACCGTGCTGCAGCTCAGTTTCAGGGTCTTGGCAATCTTCTTATAGCCCACACTATCTTTATGTAGAGCAACAATTCTTTTTTTCAGATCCTTACCATGAGGTGCCATGTTGAACTTCCAGTGACCAGTATGAGAGAGTGAGAGCAATAACACCAAATTTAACACACCTGCTCCCCATTCACACCTGAGACCTTGTAACACTAACGAGTCACATGACACCGGGGAGAGAAAATGGCTAATTGGGCCCAATTTGAACATTTTCACTTAGGGGTGTACTCACTTTTGTGGCCAGCGGTTTACTCATTAATGGCTGTTTGTTGAGTTATTTTGAGGGGACAGCAAATTTACACTGTTATACAAGCTGTACACTCACTACTTTACATTGTAGCAAAGTGTCATTTCTTCAGTGTTGTCACATGAAAAGATATAATAAAATATTTACAAAAATGTGAGGAGTGTACTCACTTCTGTGAGATACTGTAAAAAAAATGTGTATTGTGAAAAGCGCTGTACAAATAAAATTGATTTGTTGGTCACACTGCGGGACACTGTCAGTACTTTGTCAGTGGTTAAAATTCATCGCAAACGCGATTAATGGGCCATCACATTAAGCCATCAAAATTTGCTCATTTTTCCCTATGGCGAAATCTTTTATGAATCCCAAAATATGTCTCATATGGCAAAACCTGTACATTTAGTGGTGTGACTAATTTTCTATATGTGGCCTCTGATTTTTAAATCATATTGATTTTGCCTTAAATAAGTTTTAATCTCTGCGTCCAGTTAAATGACAGAGGAAGAGAGAGAGAAATGCAAGAGACATCAAAAGAAAAAAGCATAAGGCAAAAAATGGTAATGCCATATTTAAAAAAAAAAAAAAAAAAAAAAAAAAGATGGTGTTGCAGGTTTGCCAAGTTTCCATGACAACCACTGCACAAAAGCTGGGTTGATATGGAAAGTGTATAGCACAACATGAAACATTTACAGAATACAGGGAACCCATCAACACCCAATTACCATGTGTTATTATTCACATCGTTGATGATGATGATGATACTTGTTATTTTTTTGTTTTCATGTACTTATTAGGTGATATAATTCAACATTAAATCATGCACTGAACTATATAAAGTATATTCATAAACAATTTATATCCAAAAACATTACATGTGAATTCATAAAGCTTGCTTAAATAATGTGAGGGTCAAAAGTGCAAAATCCAGCCAAGAATTTCTGCGTCTTCACTAATAAAACATTCTGATCTGGAGCTCAAGATTGACCTCGACTGTGGGCGGTTGACACAGACACTTCATGCTCCTGTTACTGGAGGGCTACTTCATCTAAATATGCTATCACTTGTCTTAAATTATGTAGTGTTCTACTCTTTTTGCAAAGTTACCTGCTGAAGCACATGTATAAGCAGCTCTACCTGTGCCTGCCCTCCTATGCATCTGCAGCACTGACGGTCTGTATGTAATTACAAGTTATGACAGCAGAGTCTCCAAGCAGGGGGTTTCCCAGCACAACCCAGCTAGCCCTAATGCATCCTGACATCCGTTCAGAACAATGCAGGCTGGGCCTCACCCTGGGAAACATATGCCAACACGGCTACCGTCCAGCCATTTGGACCGCATGAGGAAAAGACCCAACATTAATGCAAACAGACTTGTGTAGTGCAAAATCAGCTAATGCCCTTTCACCAGACATAATGCCATGTGAGCAGACGGCTTCCTTGGGCTATCTATATAGGTCAGTGCCGAGCATCCTGTAATCTCGCTTCAGATGAGCTTCCATGTTATTGGCTTGGGAGTGTTCCTTAATCAGAAGTGCTGAGATTGCAGCAGTTATAATTCTGTGGGGCGATTTTTCAGAGCAGGCACAAAGTCTAATATTTTTAGATGTGCTTTCATTAGCAGTGAGATTTGTGGCAAAATTTACATTACAAATCAGCAGAGTATTTTTAACCATCAAAGTGTTAATTTTTTTAAAGAATTTATTTAAAACTTTAAGCATTGATTTTAAAAGCCTTAGAATTTGCTCAGAAAAAAAAAAGCACAGTTAAATCACTCATGGACCAACGAGCAAACCCATAAAAGGTAAAAAGAAGTTGATCCAAAACACCTATGATGTGAAAAACATGCACTTTCAAAGTATGACTGCAGTCTGACTCAAATTGTACCAGGATTTTGTCAAGTCAGATTAAAACAACTTGATAGTAGCTCAGCTACATCCTGTATATTTTGCATTAACTGGTATACAATAGGCCTCAGCATTGTGCGCTTAAAGGGTTAGTTCACCCAAAAATGAAATTTCTGTCATTAAGTACTCACCCTCATGTCGTCTCAAACCCGTAAGACCTTCGAGTTCAGAGAAAACACTGAATTAGACTAGTAAACTTATCGGCTGCAGAATGAACAGAGGCCAGTCAGCTTGAGCTGTTTAGTAATTATGTGATAATCAGCCTGGGACATCTAGCATGTCCGAATCCACTTTTGCTAGTTTAACGATGGAAAAAATGGTCGGCACACCAGGCGCATGGGCCAAAAGGGTTGTACCTAGTCTTTTAATGAGTCATGGGTGTGTTTTTTGGCATAGCGTGCAAGAAACCAATCAGAGTGTCATCTCCCATTCCCTTTAAAAGCCATGTGCGCTTGCACCATGGCGGATTGCTATTTACATGGTGGAATACAGACACCCTCAACCTGATGAGTCAGTTTCAATACATGTGTGTATTGCCATGATTGGTCAAATAATTAGCCGGTTTCATTTGTGATTACTGCAAATAGGTAATTCTGATACATGCAGTGACTATCCATTATGACATGTACTGTAGGCATTTTTATTTTAATGTACACAATAATAATCTTTTACATTGTAATCCTTTTATTTTTAATATTTGGCATGTTTGTGTGCTGCTGTGTGTGTAACAAGCAGAGTGTACGCGCGTTGTGCTCCCGTCTATAGGCGCATATTACTAACTCTATCTATCTATCTATCTATCTATGCATTATGTTCACGTCTTTAAGCTCCTAAGGCTTGTATTGCATCATACCATCCCCTTGAAAGGTAAGGGCAGACAGGTGAACAGCAAAAGACCTGGATGAGAGAGGGACCCCTGACACTAACCTCTGCTCTCAGTGCTCATGTGGCCCTGTAGTTCACAGAGAAATATTGTGGATGGATCTCACAGCCTGCCAAATGAAAATAAATAAAAGTTTAAAGAAGATAAAGTTCCCTAGTTTCTGATTCTTTAACAGGAATCATTGTTCATATTTGTCAAATCAGTGAGCTTCAGTAAATGTAGGGAGGTTCTTCCCCACATTAATTTGGTTAATGTGTCCTCTTAACAAGTTCCAGGGGGACAAGAGGGGAGGTAAACACAGGCAGATCAGCCAGGTTTAAAGGGGTGACAGGATGTCTGATGGCTGGGAACAGGGTGCTGCCATCCACTGTAAAGACGGCAGGACTCCCTACTGTCTGATTTTTTTTATGTGCTTAATTAAGTCCATGGCACCAGCTAATTAATATGTCACTCAAACATCACAAATACTCTTATGGGTGCTTGTGAAGGCTAAGGGTTGCACAGACTAGTCGACTAGTCCAGGGGTTCCCAAACTTTTCTATGGAAGCCCGTTTCCGCCACAGTAAAGTTAAAAATATGATTCTTTAAGTCAATATAATGAGAAACTTTCTCGTAATGACTTAGTTTCTCATAATAACGAGAAACTTTCTCATAATTATGACTTAGTATCTCATAATAATGAGAAACTTTCTCGTAATAATGACTTACTTTCTCATAATAACGAGAAACTTTCTCGTAATAATGACTTAGTTTCTCATAATAACGAGAAACTTTCTCGTAATGAGAAACTTTCTCATAATTATGACTTAGTATCTCATAATAATGAGAAACTTTCTTATAATAATGACTTAGTTTCTCATAATAATGAGAAACTTTCTCGTAATAATGACTTAGTTTCTCATAATAACGAGAAACTTTCTCATAATAATGAGAAACTTCTACACATGCGCAGAGCAGCGGAGCAGAAGGGCGTGGCACGCTAGTGACATCCGCTGGTCAAAGTCTCGTAAATGCGAGAACAGCAAACATGGCACGTTATGCAAAACAGTTGTTTTCGTTAAAGTAATCTACAAAGTGCAGTCTATCTATAGTATCATTAAATAACATCAGTTATTATAAATTATCAGTATATCTTCAATACTTTTCCATGCACACGAGAAGGTGGAACGCAAAGTGGTTTCCGTGGTAACGGTGGAAACTGTTGCATGAACGCGACGGCTTACAAAACTATCAGATTAACGAAGGAATATGACATGTATTCGTTAAGTTTAAGTGCAACGTCTTCATAAAATGTGTGGGTTTATGTGTTAACATTAACACGTATTTCGCGGATGAGTCTAGGCTATTTGATGTGCAGGTTTGCCTAGACAAGGCACTGGAAAGCTTTTCTAATATAAACCGGGTCCTAAAGCACTTGCCCAGTCATAAACCTTCATTCCAGTGATATTCCTACAGAAAACACCTTTTAAGATGTTTATGACTCATTAGAATGTATGCAAAAGACAGCTTTCCAGGTGAAGCGTTCTTTAACAGACTTGGATATGTAGGTGTGTGCTGTCTTATCATTCCTCTATCTGTTTGAAATCCATGGATCACCACTCTGTGTTTCTGCTTGTTCATACACAAAAATACAAATGAATGTTACAAATGAATAAACGACTATATCCCGTCTCATATAGGCTACTGATAATTTATCAATAATGTTATTTATTTAATGATATTATAGATTACACTTTTGCAGAACGTGCCATGGTTGCGGAGTTATCGCATTTGACCAGCGGATGTCGCTAGCGTGTCACTGCTCCGCTGCTTTGCGCATGCGTAGAAGTTTCTCATTATTATGAGAAACTAAGTCATTATTACGAGAAAGTTTCTCATTATTATGAGAAACTAAGTCATTATTACGAGGAAGTTTCTCATTATGAGAAACTAAGTCATTATTACGAGAAAGTTTCTCATTATTATGAGAAACTAAGTCATTATTACGAGAAAGTTTCTCATTATTATGAGAAACTAAGTCATAATTACGAGAAAGTTTCTCATTATTATGAGAAACTAAGTCATTATTACGAGAAAGTTTCTCATTATTATGAGATACTAAGTCATTATTACGAGAAAGTTTCTCATTATTATGAGAAACTAAGTCATTATTACGAGGAAGTTTCTCATTGTGAGAAACTAAGTCATTATTACGAGAAAGTTTCTCATTATTATGAGAAACTAAGTCATAATTACGAGAAAGTTTCTCATTATTATGAGAAACTAAGTCATAATTACGAGAAAGTTTCTCATTATTATGAGAAACTAAGTCATTACGAGAAAGTTTCTCATTATTATGAGATACTAAGTCATTATTACGAGAAAGTTTCTCATTATTATGAGATACTAAGTCATTATTACGAGAAACTTTCTCAATATAATGAGATACTAAGTCATAATTATGAGAAAGTTTCTCATTATTATGATTACAGAATTATATTTTTTTACTCAATTGTGGCGGAAACGGGCTTCCATACTTTTCAGCCCACGACCCCCAAAATAAAGATGCCAGTGACTCGCGACCCCCACTATCTTCGGAGGTGGTTAAAGTATACAAACTTTGTGCGCAATGGCGCACACGCACTAACGCCTGTTTCACACATACTCTGTTTGCAGTGCATATGCGGTATTAACGGATAAGAGCGTTCACACTGCACACAGATGCAGTCCGGCAGTGCGTTCCAGGAGCGGTACATCTGCAGCAGTGCAGCGATCATTTACGCACAGTCTATTTTTGCTGCGCTGCACCGCGCTGAATTAAAACGATAGCGCATTGTTCGCATTAAAATAAACATGTAGTGACGCGAAAAACAGTAATTTCACCATAGATGCATACAATTTAAAGTCTCTGTTACACAGTCAAAACATGGCTTTGCCTCGGGTAAAGCAAGGAAAATGGCACCTTACCTGGCATTTAGGTGAACAAGGAGACATAAAGATAGCACTCGTCTCTTCGTGAAGGTGGAAAAACAAAGTTCTTTATGACCTGAGGGATTTCTTGTAAAAAGATTTAAAAGGAAAGAAAAGACGAGAGTCGCCTGTTTTTGTCTATTTTAAGTTTTAATTTAAAATGTTTGTGATTTTAACATAAAGCTTATGTTTAAATGTTTTGCCACTTGCGTGAGCAACGTGATATATATATACAAAGTAATAAATTGAATAAAACGTTTAAATGTAGTGCGTTTAAACGTGACATCTATGAAATATAGTGTATACAAAGAGAATCGCAATGCAGACAGGCCATGTTCAGTAACAACTTTTGGATTTGAAATAAAAATAAGTAAATGTTGTGTTTGTGATAAACAGCCACGGATCAGTTGCGCACTGAAAGCACAATAGCGCGTGCTGCATATGTACTGCACAGGCATGACGGTGGTGCTTCTCCGCTGGCTTCCCTGCGTTGTCTTTGGTCGATATTAACCAACGTTTCATTTCGACAAAAATAATATCCAAAGCTTAAAGCCTAAAGAATTACCTACGTGCACATGTCGGAATGTTTAACATGGTGCTGTAAATTGACCTGCTAGCCTACCAGGCGCGCCGTTGGCACGGGGGATAGGGGGGTCAGGACCCCCGCAGTTTTAAAAAGACAGAAATTGACCCCCGCACTTTTGATAAGGGCTGCTTAAGTCAGTATCAAACTAAAACAGTATCAAGCATAGGATATTTTCTTTCAAATGAGACCATTTTCACGTTTCTGTGAGCTTTCGTTCGTAAATAATCAACTGTATTGTCGCGGATGTGCAGAACAGGAAATGCGCTCTCGAAGAAACACGCAATCTCCAAACCATCGATCAAAGCCCGCTAACGTTTTCTGAGGACATGTAGATGGTATATAAATCATTCAGTTCCAGTTGACGCGCGAGCTGGCTTGACTGAAGTATTTGCGAGTTTTCGTGAGGATTTATAGTTTATGGACTGTTTTGATTTCGATAATCACATCTAGCAACGGAAAAGCATCGATGGCATCGATAAAAGAGATCTCTGAAAGCGAAACTAAAGTGATTATTGCCTTGGCCAGCGACGCAATGGGGAGGACGCACGAGAGGAGAGCACTCTGCGTTTGGTATGTATAAACTTTATTACTGCATTTACAATGCTTATACTCATTTTTGATTGAATTATTATTATTTTAAAATGTGAAAGAACAGCAACCAATATGATAAACTATTATTTGACCAAAAAAATATCAAAACTATACGTTTTGGATATAGCAAGGCTACTTGCACACTGCACAGCTGTCTGCAAGTATGCAAACTTGAATAGAATTGCCATTTCAGTAAATCTACATTTTGATATTGTGAAATGGGTATCATTACAGTGCAAAAACTGTGTGCATAAACAGTGATTTCTTTGTTTCAGTTTCTGTTGAAGATTAGTGAGCAGCTGGCACAGCTGGCATCACATCTCCAGGAGGCAGAAGGGTGATGCTGAGGTGATGCTCAACACAGGTGACAAAAATGATGCACATATAAGGAATTATACAAATCTGGAGGATGTTCTAGATTGTAATAGTATCTTGTGTCTGCTGAAAGAATAAAACTGATCAAAATCATAAAACGCCTCTTTTTTTGTTTGTTTGTTTGTTTACTATAGCACAGACAAAATATACTATAATATACATCACTTTCAGCAGTGTATTTTCAAAGGGTTTTCTGTAAAATAACACTGCGATATTGGATTTATACCACTGTAAATGGTATGGGGAGACTTTTTATTTAGGTATACTATATACAATATTATGTTGGCATTAGTGGAATTGCATTGTCATGGTTCAAATCATACTTATCTGACCGTTATCAGTTTGTAGTAGTAAACGAAGAGATGTCATATCGATCACAAGTTCAATATGGAGTACCGCAAGGCTCAGTACTAGGACCGTTGCTTTTCACTCTGTACATGCTACCCTTGGGAGATATCATTAGGAAGCATGGCGTTAGTTTTCACTGTTACGCTGATGATACTCAGCTCTATATTTCTTCGCGCCCTGACGAAACTTACCAATTCACAAAATTAACGGAATGCATAGCTGATATAAAAAATTGGATGACCAGTAATTTCCTACTACTAAATTCAGAAAAAACAGAGATTCTAATTTTTGGGCCAAAAACTTCATGTAATAACCTAGAATACTGTCTAACACTTGATGGCTGCTCTGTTAAGTCTTCGTCGTCAGTTAGGAACCTGGGTGTGCTCTTTGATACCAATCTTTCATTTGAAGGCCATGTTACTAGCATCTGTAAAACCGCATTCTTCCATCTTAAAAATATATCTAAACTACGACATATGCTCTCAATGAAAAATGCAGAACAGTTAGTTCATGCGTTCATGACCTCAAGGCTAGATTACTGTAACGCTTTACTGGGTGGTTGTTCTGCTCGCCTGATAAATAAACTACAGCTCGTACAAAATGCAGCAGCTAGAGTTCTTACTAGAACTAGGAAGTATGATCATATTAGCCCGGTTCTCTCAACACTGCATTGGCTTCCTGTTAAACATCGTATAGATTTTAAAATCTTGCTAATTACTTACAAAGCACTAAATGGTTTAGCTCCCCAGTACCTGAGCGAGCTCTTAATTCATTATAGTCCTTCACGTCTATTGCGATCTCAGAATTCAGGCCAGCTGATAATACCTAGAATATCAAAATCAACCGCAGGCGGTAGATCCTTCTCCTATTTGGCACCTAAACTCTGGAACAATCTTCCTAGCATTGTTCGGGAAGCAGACACACTCTGTCAGTTTAAATCTAGACTAAAAACGCATTTCTTTAACCTGGCATACACATAACACATTACCAATTTATATTTTCAAATCCGTTAAAGGATTATTAGGCTGCATAAATTAGGTCAGCCGGAACCGGGAACACTTCCTATAACACATGATGTACTCGTTACATCAGAAGAAGAATGGCATCTACGCTAACATTAGTCTTTCTGGTTATCCCGAGGTTCACCGTAGTCAACCGGATCCGGGCCGTATCCAGGTGAGACCGAGGACCTGCGCCTTGACACGACCACAACGCAGCCCTGAAGTATCAGCAGAGATTGAGTCAACTAGATCATCCACTGTGAGGGCCTCATCGACACGACAGCCACGACACAGTTCCTCAACAACCGTCCATACCGGCGTGATGAATACGATCCTCAATTGGATGGAACTGGAATAAATACTTTGAATGCTGCGATCCTATTGGACTTACGATGGCAACCTGAATCGTAACAAAGCACTGTTGGCCAGAGGAGAACTGGCCCCCCGACTAAGCCTGGTTTCTCCCAAGGTTTTTTTCTCCATTTAAACACCTATTTGCCACTTGTCTGCCACCTGATGTCACCTGATGGAGTTTGGGTTCCTTGCCGCTGTCGCCTTTTGGCTTGCTTAGTTGGGGACACTTGACATTTGACTTGACATTTGATATTCAACAGTGCTTTGATCTACCTGCATTGACACTATTCTTTAAGAGCTGCTGTGCAGCCAAATAATGTACCAGTTATCAATGTAAAGCTGCTTTGACACAATCTACATTGTAAAAAGCGCTATATAAATAAAGGTGACTTGACTTGACTTGACAATATATAGGCCTACTATAAAGTAGTATTGTTTTATCACTTTTAGGAGTGTTTTATGTAACTTCAAACTTGACACCTAGATTTTGTATTTAGACCACTGTATGTGGGTACGGGAAGCTTTTCAATTTGGGTACACCAAATCCAGGCGGAAATCCCCAAAATGGTCCCAGTGCTTAGGAGGTTAATGATCAGGCAAGTTTTATATATGATGGTGGTCCGATGGTGAGCCTGAAGTGGTGGTCCGATATCTGGATATCTGATCTTACTATCTGGGCTTTTGCTTACAATTTGGTCCCCCCCACTTTGAAAATGTCTCCTGCGCCCCTGTAGCCTACAACTGTTGCTAATATGTCCTTAATCTGTCGTAATCACCTCAGGAGTCATGGTCGAGAGGAAGGAAAATCGAAAGGTTGATGGCTTTTTTTATTTGCATGGTTTTTGTTTTTAATTTAACAACTATTTTTAGTATTTTGTTACAATTATTGATAAAATATGCTATTTCTAATCATTTAAAAAAAAAAAACATTTTTTGATTTCTGGAAATTATCTCGCGACCCCTCCCTCCCTCCGACCCCCACTTTGGGAACCACTGGACTAGTCGACTTTAATGCAATGCCATGATGCTTTAAGCTTGACGTCGACTAGTCACTGATCATGGCCTATAGAGGGCGCAACAGGATAAGAAATCTTTGAAGTATACTTTTACACTCCATTTCCAACAGTTAAAATGACAAATAAATGCATACTCTGAGAGCGCTCCACAAGATATGTTTGATTATACCATCTGGATGCTCAATATTGGTCAGGTGAATGCATGTTTTAAAGGGGACATCAGATGCAAAATTCACTTTTACTTAAATGTGTGTTGGCAGTGTGTCTACACAACCACACTATAATGATAAAAATCCACCCAGTGCTTTTTTTTTAATCCCCACAAATCATAAGCACTTTGTCAGATCAAGCCGTTCACTAGTGATGGGACGGTTGATACCGGGGCACCGATGCTCCGACGCAGTTTTAAAAGCACTATTGTATCACACACTGTACCGATGCTTGTATCGAAATGACAATACCACGTGATTGATGACGTTTGAAGCTTCGAACGTCATGCAGTATCGGAAAGTCGGGACAGCTGGTTTGAAAAAATAGGCGCTTCACCTCATGCATAAAGGAAAATGCATTTAATCATGTTTTATTGCTGGGGTCTCAGAGACCCCCAACAGAACATAAGGGTTAAACAGCTCATCCAAAATATTTTTTCAACTCACGTCAATTATGATCACATCATTGTATAGCCTATTTTATATTATTGATCAATATGTGAATCCATTGACCAGGCTACACATGACACGTGTTGTGGTCTCATTGTCACAAATTAAGATGAGATCAGGATCAGATTAAATAGAACTGTATTGATCCAAGACAAGAGTGATTCCGTATGTCACGGACTTCCGACGCTTTGTTTGGTCACATGCTTTTTCAAACCGTAGATCTGCTCCGCGATGATTTAGATATGGTGTAGAAAACAAGTCTGACCACCAGATGTCGGTAATGCGCACTGTGTTAAAAGCTTCGAGTAATGAACCTTTTTTCGGCACAATTTGATGAAAGCCTCAAACGCTTCAGAAAGCCTCGGTTTCCCATCACTACCGTTCACAGATTCTTGGCAAAGTGACGTAAATTTGCACAGACCCCTCCCACGACTCTTGACGGACACTGCTGTTTTAGCATAGACCCGCCCTGAGTGAGCTGTAAACAGTCTGCCATTGTTTCGACGCCGCGCAGGTGTAGACAAGAATGTCTCCAAAGCAACTGAGGCATTTTGTTATTGGATATAAGAATAAACATAGCAGTCGTCCTTTACTCTCAACATCTGAGCCGCTGAAGACGCAGTGGATTAATTTTGTTTTTGAAGGGAATGCGCCCCCGGGTCTACCTATATGCGTTTATGTCGGCGCTAAAAAGTTTATGTTTTGCTAAAAAGTTCCTGAAGAATGGATCAGTACCTCCAGAAGACGCGAGTAACGTTATAGGTTTTTTTTTTATGAATCTTTGCAAATCGCCTTTCCTAATAATGTGCTAGTTAGCAAGTTCCACGACGAATGCGGCTAAAGTTAAAGGCCAGTTCACACTGCACAAATAAACGCCAACAAACACGTCTGTTGGAGTTTGTTGGATCAGGACGCAGCCTCCGAAATGAGACGCAGCTAGTGTGATACCCCTGTCAGCGTCTGTTGCCGTTGGTAGGAGTTTGTTTTCACCAGACTGAACATGTTTAATCAGCGTTTGTTGGGTCAGGGAATATCTTAAGGAAGACCTCAAAGGGTCTACTTATCGCTCATCTAAATGTTAGGAGCTTACTTCCAAAGATCACGGAGATAAGACTGTTATGTTCTGAGCTCAAGTTGTCAGTACTTGGGTGTAGTGAAACATGGTTGGACGGTTCGATTTTGGATTCTGAAATTGGAATTGCAAATTACAGTTTGATAAGAAGAGATCGAAATCGTAAAGGAGGTGGTGTATGTGTATATGTCCGATCTGACTTGACGTACAGTGTTAGAAATGATTTGGACATTGCTTATATTGAGGCCGTGTGGATGGACATTTTATTACCAAAAAGCAAGCCCATTTTAATTGGGTCGCTGTATCGTCCACCTGATCAGAGTGATTTTTATGAGTTGCTGGAAGGGGTCTTAAATCAATGTCTGAAACACCATGATCCAGAGGTTATAATCTGTGGGGATTTAAACACGGATATGTTGAAAAGTGACTCTGTAATATATAAGTCTTTTAAAAAATTTTGTGATTTCTTTGCTTTGAAACAAATTATTACGGTGCCAACTAGAATTACGCCAAAGTCTCAGTCCGTTATTGATGTAATATTGGTATCTGACTCAGCGAAGATAGGCTGCAGTGGTGTTATTGATTGTTGTATGAGTGATCATTGTTTAATACATATATGTAGAAAAGTGCAGAAGACAAAATTTAATGGACATAATACTGTATCTGTGAGATCAATGAAAAATTATAGACCTGATTTATTTTGTGATGAATTGGGAAAGGTTGACATATGTATTGGGTTGTAAAGATGTTGATAAAGCTTGGATGTGATTTAAGGAATTATTTTGTCAGGTTTTAGATAGGGTAGCTCCTTTTAAGAAAGTAAGAGTTAAACAACGATCAGAACCTTGGATCTCTGATGATATATTACGCCGGCTGAAATTAAGGAATGATTGTTTTAAAAAGTTTAAGAATGATTTGGAAGTTAGTAGTTTTGAGCTTTATAAATTAAGAAGAAATGAGGTTAGGGATATGATAAGAGAAGCAAAAAGAAATTATTTTAAGGATAAGATAAATGTAAAATAGACATGAACCAAAAAAGCTTTGGGGAGTGCTAAAGAATTTAGGTTATTCGAATGCTGTAAATGTGAAGTCTTCAAAAATTAATATAAAGGTGGAGGAGAATTTAATTTCTAATCCAAAAGAAGTTGCTGACATTTTTAATCATTATTTCATATCGTTAGCTAATAAATTATATAATTATCTTCCAGGACGGCCTGATATTTATAATGAAAAGCAAGTGCAATCATTTTATGGGCAACGTGGAATTATTCAAGATTCCTTTAAGTTGAGACCAGTTACTGAAAGTGAAGTTTTTAAATGTATAAATGAAATAAAAATAAATAAGGCTCCTGGGATTGATAATATTCCTGCTAAATTTTTTAGGGACTCCGCTAGAGTAATTGCTCCTTATGTATCATATATTTTAAATTTATCATTTGAGCAAGAAAAAATACCAAGGGAGTTTAAAAGTGCTAGAGTTATACCATTATATAAAAAGGGTTGTAAGTTAAATATGGCTAATTATAGGCCTGTTTCTATCTTAGGTGTGGTGTCTAAGATTATGGAAAGAATTATATGACCAGATTGAAAATTATATTGGTAAAAACAATATCTTGTATGATTTACAGTCTGGGTTTAGGCCTTTACATTCAACTGAAACTTGTATATTATATACGACAGATAAAATAAGGAAAGCGGTTGACAATGGCAATTTTTGTGGGATGGTTATGTTGGACCTTCAGAAGGCATTTGACACCATAGACCACACAATTTTATTGTACAAGTTAAAGGCTGTTGGGTTTGATGAGAAATCTCTCAGGTGGGTTCAGTCCTACCTTGATGATAGGAGCCAGAGGGTCGAAATTAAGGGTATATTGTCTAGTCCTTTATTTATTAATTGTGAAGTTCCTCAAGGGAGTATTTTAGGTCCTTTATTTTTTCTTTTATATATAAATGACCTTAAAGCAGCATGTTCAGAGGAACTTTTTCTTTATGCTGATGATGCAGCAGTTTTAGTGTTTCATCATGATAAGGGGGTCTTAGAGGAAACAATGACTTTACAGCTACAAGAGATGTCCAAATGGTTTTTAGATAATAAGCTTTCCCTACATGCAGGTAAAACTGAGGCCATTCTCTTTGCATCTAAAAGGAAATTGAATAAGGATGATACTTTTTTGATTAAGATCAACAATACGGAAATAAAGGGCAAAAAATGTAGTAAATTATTTGGGTTGTTTAATAGATAATAAATTATCAGGTGATTTTATGGCTAGAAAGGTATTTACAAAAATATGTGGTAAAATTAGGTTTTTAGCTAGGCAAGCTGATTTATTGGATGTTCAGTCCTTAAAATTGTTGGCAGGAGCCTTGATTCAACCCCTTTTTGATTATGCTACCTCCTTTTGGTATAGTAGTTGTTCTCAAGGTATGAAAGATAAATTGCAAAAGGCTCAAAATAAATTAGTTAGAATAATTTTAAAAGTGCATTCTCGAACACATTTGCATAGCGAATTATTTAAGGACTTGGGTTAATTGACTGTGGAAAAAAGGGTGTTTTTTTTTTTTTTTGTTTGTTTTTTTTAAATTGGGTGACGCATAAAATTGTTAATAATGTAGTTCCAAGCTATTTAGAAAATTATTTTTACATGGTGAGACAACAGCATTCCTATGGTACTATGGGTAGAAATTTTAATATTTGTCCATGCAAATTTAAAAGTTTGGTAGGGAAAAAATACTTTTCTATATACTAGTGCTATTGAATGGAATAAATTACCAGCATCAATAAAGGGAGTAAAAGATTTTGGGAGTTTTAAAAGATTGGTAAAAAGATGGCTGTTTGGTGATGTAAGTTAGCTTGTTTTGTGGTGTGTTTATTGTCAAAAGTGATTGTATTTGTTTAAATTGTAAGTTTTTTTTTTTTTTTTTAATTGTAAGTTGATTAGGAGATATTGTTGCTCTGTCACTTCTGTATATAGCTTCTACTCTTTATATTAACATTGAGGGCCCCAATGGAAATAAGCCAATGGCTTTATTGTGTTTTATCCTCGACAGTTTTGTGAAGTGTATGGGATACTTGTTATTTTGTACAATTTTTATAAAAACTTGTCAAATAAATTTCAATTCAATTTCAATTCAATTCAGTTCAATTTCAATGTTTAATCGGCGTTTGTTTGGTCAGGGAATGTCTGAGCAGTGTGGTATGATTTTCCAACGAACGACAACAAACTCTGACGTAATCTGACCTGGCCATGAACCGTTGCCATGACGACG
The DNA here is from genome assembly GCA_039654765.1 of Mylopharyngodon piceus. NCBI lineage: Eukaryota > Metazoa > Chordata > Actinopteri > Cypriniformes > Xenocyprididae > Mylopharyngodon > Mylopharyngodon piceus. The sequence continues at coordinate 7,011,201 of CM077445.1, forward strand.
AGGCAAGTCCCTTGCAAAGACTGCTGTTTGATCGCGCCTCACGCACACACAACAAAGCACTGCAAACGTGACATCGCAGCTTGTTCATTATCAAAATAATACAGTCGAACAAACATATACGTCGTCATTTCTATTTAGAACCTTCTCACTGTTATTCATAACTGCACGTTTATAATGAACACAATGCATTAACGTGATTGTCTTATTACAAACTGTGTACATTTTATGTAAAGATAACATGGTTACACTACAATAAGGTTTATAAAGGTGTTAGTTAATGACTAACAAGTCATTTTCAAATGTATTTTAATCGTTTTTGAGCATTTATAACTGCATAAATAAGAATGGTGAGTTCAATGCAATACCTGCCAAATAGTGTTTACAGCCCGCCCACGGAAGAAAGGGGTGGGGTGAACAGTAGCTCATTATCATTTAAAGGGACATGCACCGAAATGGCTCGCTGTGAACTGAGCTGTTTTTGACAAGGTAAAAAGGGTTTTTTTTTACACAACCATTAAGAAATTTTAATCAAAGTATGTTATAGACTTTTCATGAAGACCCTAAAGAATCATACTAACTTGTGGAAAATTGGCATCCAATGTCCCCTTTAAACAGCTTATTGTACATGTAAGTTAATCGCCGTTATAAACAAATGCGCTGCTGCATTGTAACGCACACACATACAGTATAGCTCTCACATCACGTGCAGATTGCACACACACAGAAACATTCAGTAGCGCAGAAATGCATTTCTGTCATGACAACTCTCGGAGTGTTTGGCATGGTAATGGGTATGACAATGTTATATGTTTGGTCTTGGCAGAATAGATCTGCTACGCTGCTGCTGCTTTTATTGCTGCTGCTGCCGCAGAGCAAGTACGGGACTTGCTACTGCCAATACATACACGACACGCTGCTGTGAGCAAGTAAGACATGCTGCTGCTGTACAATATAGCGTACATGAATTACCCGTAGCAGATCTATACAGGTGGAGCTGGGGAAGGTGGAGGGTTTCCTGATGCGCGCTGCACTGCTAAGGCAAATGCTACTCATGTATTTGAAGATTGAGCACGCAAGCTCATTGGCTACTGATACAGCAGGAACCAATCATCTGTGTCCTATAGATAATGATGTGATTACGAGCAGGTTAAGTTACAGGACCTATTAGCCTGCCCATTAGAGTTTCATGCCAGAACTTTGTATTGTCAACACTGTTCTATGATTTATCAATAAAATAGCTTAGAAACTGAAAAGTTATAGCATATATTTCTTATTAACTAAAACCGACAGCTTCACTATTAGAAGAGACACGCTGCCAGGTAGAATTAATTCACACACACAATCACTCTCTCACTAGTGCATTCAAATAAATGTAATCTTAAGGCCCTATACTTAAAACGAAATCGAAGAACAAACTGATGTGGTCATTTCGAACAAAATCAGGCCGAAAAACGAAGTTCGTTTTGGAAGTTCGAAACAGCTTGCCTAAGCGAATTTTCTGGAAAAACACTGGAGAGCTGCTTTATAGTAGAAAACGAAGTTGTACTTCTGATGAAACGAGAGACTGACACTGTTTTTCGTGTTTAATAAGGTAAAGCTGCTTGATTTTAAGCTATCTATTTTATAAAGTGTTATAATATAAACGCAACGTGACTTTACTGGAGTGCCGAATTACAGAGCTTGTGCAAACAAACATATCCACGTTGCCATGATCAGATGCTTTTCTTATGCTTTATTAAAAAATCCTTGCTAGTTTCTAAAAATTGTTTTGTTTATTTTGTTACTGAGAGGAAAGCATGCAACATTTTTACATATTCATCTAACCGTCGCTCTCAGCAGTGTGGGCGGAGTCAGATGTTCGATTACAGTATATAGCTGCTCACGTATTTCGAACTTCGTTTTACCCCTAAACAAAGAATGAAAAAGAACTTTGCTTGAAGTATATCGGGGCCTTTACTGTGCTACTTTATCTGTATCTGATTTAGAACGAGCAGAAATCTGTGAGAAATATAATGACCCAAAGACAAAAGAACTGATAAAAATAAGCTGTTATGCAGGAGCAATAGCCTTATGGGCAGCGCTGTGTCATATGCCATAGCTGTGCACACCCGCGTTTGAGTCTCAGCTTGAGGTTCAGACTTATTTTTCATTAATGTCGTCATCAGCAACTAGTCGATGTCGACTCAACATTATTCACATAAATGTCAACTGTTCAATCCCTAGTGAACGCATGTCTCAACCTTGTAAAAGTAGGTTACTTTCAATAAAAGTTCCAACATATACTTTTAACTGTGTTGCTATGTGTCATGAGTAAGCAACTGACTAAGCAAACACTGTCTAGAGCAGTGGTTCCCAAACACGATCCTGGAGGCACTCCAACACTGCACATTTTGCATGTCTTCTTTGTCTGACACACCCATTTCTGGTTTTGGAGTCTCTGCTAATGAGCTGATGACCTGATTCAGGTGTGCTTGATTAAGGAGACATGCAAAATGTGCAGTGTTGGGGGGCCTCCAGGATCGTGGTTGGGAACCACTGGTCTAGAGCGGACATCCAACGTATCTGCACCTGGCGCATTTTTTGACATGACATGCCGCAACTGTTAGAGGATGTCTACACTGGACACATCAAAATATAATCTTGAAGGTCTATATTCAGCAAATTTTGGCTTGCACTCTGTAACAGAACCTGAATTTCTTTTCCCATGTAATGCATAAGCCATGGTTCCACACCAGTTAAACACCCTCTGGCTCAGCCTGCTATAGTAGCCACGCTCCATACTTTCGCTATGGGTTGAGTTGGAATAAGAATGACGGATTGGTATCACTTTACAATAAGATCTCATGTCTTAATGTATAACTAACATGAACTAACAATGAGCAATACATTTGTTACAGTATTTATTAATCTTTGGTAAAGTTAGTTAACAAAAATACAGTTGTTCATTGTTTGTTCATATTAGTTCACAGTGCATTAACAAATGTTAACAAATACAACTTTTGATTTTAATAATGTTGAAAGTAACGATCTAAGATTAATAAATGCTGTAGAAGTATTGTTCATTCTTTGTTCATGTTAACTACATTTGTTAACTAATGCCCATTTTTATTTAATAAAAATATTAAAATATTAAACCTTATTGTAAAGTGTTACCGACGGATCTAAGAGGACCACTCTCAATGTTTTGATGGAGGCTCAATGTTAACACTTTTGGAGGAGATAAACTGATAGTAGCATACTGATAGTAGTCAATGGACAATAAACTGGGTTAAGAGAATGTAACAAAAAAAAAAAAACCTTGCATACTTATCCTGTGAGAGTGGTGAAGCTATTTATTATAAATAGTGAAATTAATTCACAAAAATCATTATTTCTACAACTTTCATGACAGAATTCTATTACCTTTCTGTCACTCTCCGACTGTTATGAGCAATCATTGTACAGCAATGTTTTAAAATTATAACCGCTGTCTATCATGTATAACACTGTTTGTGCCTGTTTAAGAGCTCATCTAATCATATTCCAGGCTTATAGGATTCCACGTGGGACAATGTTCAGTGGTGCTCTACAGGAGTCCTGAAGACAGATTATTGTAAATTAAAGCAGACCATGGACAGTGTGATAGCACTGTCATATTATTTCACATTTTCAAAAATTTTAAAATGCAGCAACAATGATATTTAATGTATAGAGTGATATTATTTATATATAAACAAAATACATTTCTGATTCAATTTTAGGGCTTCAAGTCTTAAGTTTCCCTATTGAACTGTTGCTGTAGATGGGATGTGTGGATGCCACTATTGTGTCAATCACATGTACTTCTATGTGCTTGTGCTGCATCAAAGTATCCCTGTGCGCAAGGGATCCATGACATGATCTTTCATTAATAAAATTATTTCTCTTTTTACAAAATCACACTGAACATTCTAAGAAAAAGCATTTTAAGGAAAATATTTAAGTGAAGTGGCCAAGTATGGTGACCCATACTCGGAATTTGAGCTCTGCATTTTACCCATCCAAGTGCACGCACAAAGCAGTGAACACACACACACCGTGAACAAACACCCGGAGCAGTGGGCAGCCAATGCTGCGACGCGTGGGGAACAGTTGGGGGTACGGTGCCTTGCTCAAGGGTCTCACCTCAGTCGTGGTATTGAGGGTGGAGAGAGCGCTGGACATTCACTCCTCTCACCAACAAGCCGGACCTGAGACTCAAACCCATGACCTTTGGGTTACAAGTCTGACTCTCTATCCATTAGGCCACGACTGCCCCAAGTTCAAGTTAAAGTTAAAGTTAAAGTTAAAATTAAAATTAAAATTCAAGCACGTTTCACACACTGACAGTTAAAACCAAGCATTTTCCAAACTGCATGAACATTGTAGATATGGCTCAGCATACTTTTTTAGTGCATGTGATTGCTGTTTTATATTTTGTTCCCTGTTTTATTATCTACCAGTCAAAGTAACACCTCTTTAGCCACATGATTTGACATACAATTTGTGTCCACACCACAATAGTAGTATATAACTGTCCAGTTCATAAAATGTGCAGATTGGTGCTGATGTGAATTAAACTGTAGATAGTAGACACATTTATTTTCATTGCAGCAAAGTTTCTTAGTATAAAGACCAAAAAACAAAATATAACAAGAACTATAACATAAAGTTTTAAAAATTGCTTTAACTGTAGTCCTCACCACAACTATAATGATAACACCCAGGGCCGGATTTATGCATTGCAATCTAGTCATGTGCCTATGCTCGCACATCTGGTATCATTGTTTGTGGAAAAAATTATACCCTTCAAACAGTTGTGCTAAGATTGGAAAAGAGAGAGAAATGAATGCTTTTATTCATCAAGGAATCAGGATGCATTAAACTGATCAAAAGTGACAGTGAAGACATTTATAGTATTTACAAAAGATTTCTATTTAATAAATGCTTTAATAAATTGAATAAATAAATGTAATAAATGCAAATAAATGCTGTTCATTGAACTTTATATTCATCAATGAATCCTGAAAAACGTATCACAATTTCCACAAAAATGTTAAGCAGCACAACTGTTTTCAGCATTGATAATTAATAATAAGAAATGTCACCTGAGCAGCAAATCAGTATATCAGAATGATTTCTGAAGGTTCTTCAGATTCCTGAAGGTTCTTCTGTTTTTACTGTATTTTTGATTAAATAAATGCAGCCTTGGTGAGCATAACAGACTTCTTTCAAAAACATTAAAAAATTGTAATGTTTCCAAACTTATTGTACTGTAGATACAGTAAATTTTATAACCTGTTAACGTAACAATATGATATAAAACCGGCCCTGATAACGACAAAGAGGAACAATATTTTTGGAATCACTTTCGGAGGAGAATCCTTCATATTTTAAAATGCACAGTTCAGTTATGTTCACTGAACGTAATTGAAACACTTGCTTAGAATAAACAATGTTTATCGTCCAAAGTTTATAGTTATCACTATAGTTATAGTTATAGTTGTTGGTGTGTGAACAGACCTTAACTCATATCTGAGTGTGAGGTCTTCCATGTGGAAGATGCCAAAGGTGAAGCGTATTCTCCAGCGAATGCAGTGAATATGTCAAACTAACCTCTGCCCTGCTCAGCTCTGCTGGGACCATTGCTGAAGGCAGGCTGGCCACCAATTACAATGTCTGTGTGGTGGCTGGAAGCAACAGAGGGACATCCCGCTGCCCCGAGGGTCACAGTTTTCATCCTCTCTCAGCCCACCTCTGACGCTCTGCTCCACTTACAGTCCGACAGGAGCGTCTCTGAGGTATATGGCCATCACTCGGCTGCTGCCCCTCAGTCCCCACAGACAGGTGGAAACGTCAGCAGAATCGCAGGAGAGTTTGGTTATGACTGTCTGTCCACATTGATCTGGGCAGGACGAAACCCCAGGGCTCATCTCCACCTGTATGTTTATGAGAGAAGCTGTCCACTAGAGAACAACTGTCTAAACATATGAAAAATACATATCTGTCACCAATCTGAAACACGTCAAAATCTCGCTCACTGTTTTTATTTTATTATAAAATATTACTAACACATTTTCTCCAGAGGATGTGTGATACATGAACGGATGGTGATGGATGATGGATGGACTCTCACATCAGGGCCTCAGTGCATCTCTCAACTCAAGCAATGTCCTGCTGTCCTGCATGAAAACCTTTGCATATAATGTCACTGATTTTTGAAGTTGCTAGGTGGCAGAAAAGTAGTGAAAATAGTGGAAAAATCATGCAGATCCTTAGCAAGCACGGATTTTACAGGACGTTTCAGAGTGGTAAGTTCCTAAGGATCGGTGAACAGTCTTACAAAAGCAAGAGCCCCGTGCTAAACGCTACATCAAAACACTGTTAGCTAGCAGGCTAGCGGAGCTAAACATCTATGCTCTTTGTTTACATCATAGCAAAACCATAAAACTTATAATTGGAACTGTTAATAGAAAACACAACAACAAATAATAAAACATGCTTACAGGTTGTGATCCATAAAAAAATAAATAAATAAAAAAATAAAAAAAAATTAAAAAACGGGTTGTCCCAACAAAGTGGGAACTGCTCCGTCTTTCAGGAGAACTGTTTGTAGCCGGCATTGTACCCTCTCAGGTTCTGGAAGCTGTCCTCCATAAAAAGTGCAGCACACAGATAAAAGCTGGGGCTATGATGTCCAAGAACAGTGTTAAAAATAAATTTTAACCCCTGTTTTCTAAGTTCATCCGCCTTAGGAAGGCCAAACAAAGGAGTTTTGGAAGCAGGGTGAAAAAAACAGTATCTCTTCGACATGACATCAACAGGACACTAAAGCAGGTTGTCTTGCCTCGCCCCCTTTTGTTTTTTTGTTTTTTTTTGCATATTCTGTTGACAGGGATTATTTAAATGAGTGACATTGTGACTTCACAGGTCCGGAAGAAGCGCGTTGTAGTCCCAACAAGCTGTTTGTTGTAGTTCTTGAAAAGTTTTTTCTGTTAAAGAGAATATCTCCCTTTGGAGTGGACTTTGAGCTTTGTAAGCTTGCAGATTTTTTTTATGCTCAAAAAAAGTAAAAAAGAATAATAGAATCCCTTCAATATTTTGAATATTTGCACTAATGCATATTGTAATGTAATGAAACCATTTTTCTGCAGGCAAAGCTCACTATTGGTATTAGTTAGGCTTACAGCTTACACCAAAGCACTTGGCACCATTTTGGAAAATATTAATAAATCATTACTACACTGTAAACCTGAATAAGTTGGCAAAACTCAAAAAAATTGAGGCAATCAGTTACATCAAAATTTTAAGTTAAGAAATTCAAAGTTTAAGTAAACAGAACTGGCAGATTTTTATTTTGTACTCATACCTTTTAATTGTTTAACTTGAAATATTTAAGTACACTAATTCATATATGTGACACTGGACAACAAAACCAGTCATAAGGGACAATTTTTTGAAATCTAGATTTATACATCATCTGAAAGATGAATAAATAAGCTTTCTATTGATGTATGGTTTGTTTGGATAGGCATATTTGGCTGAGATACAACAATTTGAAAATCTGGAATCTGAGGGTGCAAAAAAATCAAAATATTGAGAAAATCACCTTGTCCAAATGAAGTCCTTAGCAATGCATATCCACTCACAAAAATACATTTTTGATATATTTACGGTAGTAAATTTACAAAATACCTTCATGGAACATGATCTTTACTTAATATCCTAACTATTAGTGTAAACTTAGCTAGCTATAACAAGCTAATTCAGAAAATGCTAACTTGCTAATTTGCTAACATGTTAGCAATAGCATGGTATAGCACTTGCTGAATGAGTACAGCAATATAAAGCATGTAATATACCTGCTCTCAAACCAAGCCACATGCACCACTTGTTAACATGATGTTAACTCTCCAAAAACCCACATAGCAGAAACTCTTCTAAATTAGCATAAGAAAACATTAAAGGGTTAGTTCACCCAAAAATGAAAATTCTGTCATTAATTACTCACCCTCATATCGTTCCACACCCTTAAGACCTTTGTTCATCTTTGGAACACAAATTAAGATATTTTTGATGGAATCCGAGAGGTATATGTCTCATCCATAGACAGCAATTTAACCACCACTTTCAAGGTCCAGACATCGTTAAAACAGTCGACGTGACTGCAGTGGTTCAACCTTAATTTTATGAAGCGACAAGAATACTTTTTGTGCACAAAAACAAAACAAAAATAACAAATTTATTCAACAATATCCTCTCTTCTGTGTCATTCTCATACGCTGTTTACGTTCAGCGCTTCCAGGTTCTACGTCAGAAAGCGCTGGAAGCGCTGAATGTAAACAGCGTATGAGAATGACACAGAAGAGAAGATGTTGTTGAATAAAATTGTTATTTTTGTTTTGTTTTTGTGCATGTCAATTACATGTCATAATTACATAATTTAATTGACATGGTTTATTCATTGACCAGCATGTATGATATATATCTTTAGATCTAGGTAAAAAGTCTCAATTTGCGGACTTATGCACTACCATTTTTCAGTATAAATAATGCGAGTAAGCAATCGTTTCGGTCACTGCATTTATTGCATCAGAGAACATTGACACAACCCACAGGAAAGGGCCTTGTTGTAGCTTTAAGTTTCTGTGTTACTGGACCCAGAAACTGCATTGTGGCTCAGGTGGGCAAATCTCAAAGCGCCAACCTTCAAGATACTTAAAGTGGGAGACACAGAGATGATCCCAGAACTGAATACATCTCACTCCATCCTTTGCCATCTTTCTTCAATCCTTTCTTTCTTATTCCCTTTTTGCCGTCGGTCTACTTTTTAGTCCCTTAAGCCTCAAGGAGATCAAATCCAGTCCAGCAGTGTGTGACTAACGTCGCAGCAGACAATAGGTTGGTACGACGCTTTGATCATAAATCCATTTAACAGCAAGAAATTTAAAAGAAGAAAAAGTGGGGGAGAGAAAAGAGCGCGTCAGGCTCGTTACGGATCCTTCACGGCCCATCAGGCTGCCGTCGCTGATGTAACGGCATGAGTATGCCAAGCACGTACACAATTAAGGATTAGTTTCTTTGACTGAGCCTGAAGCTAGAATATAAGAATCACCTTATTTCAGGAGTTGCATGCGTATGCTAATCACGTGTGATAATGGCAGTTTTTAACAATGTAACCTATATCAAATGCAAATGTGAAATTTGTATTGAAGGTTTCTTGCTTAAAGCTTTTACTTTATTTTAGGCATATTGTGGATCTTTGCACACTTAAAAATATTTTAGGACTGGTTTTCTCTCAGGAGGTTCCACAGACGTACTTTGTGATTTTAACCACGTCCCAAATGAACACATGTATGGTTTTTCTCTGAGTAGAATTTACAGAGCAAATTACCTACTGTTTTTTGTCAGCATTCAGGTGTCCTCTGAGAAATCAAATCCCGTCCGGATGAGAATGTCTGTGATTATGGATATTGTAATTCTTACCCACAATGCTTTTTCTCATTTATGTTGACCTTTGTTAAATACCTTATCTAAGCCATATTTCTCATTGCGCTGTCTGGAACAGCTTCCTTATGGATTTAGACCTTATAACCAACCACTGTAGTATGATCGTCAGGTATGATTCACAACTTCATTCATTTCTTTCTTTATTCTGATGTATGCAAATTGTATAATATCCAAGGTACACATTCCTAGTAATTGTGCAGTTAATTCTCATATTGTATTTTCAGAAAGTTTTGGAAAATTTTTCCTCTCCCCAAATTTGTCACTACCGAAACACAATAAATAATTTAATAAGAAGGGTTACATTGACCTATTAAGATTTTGTTTACATCTACCTAAAAAAAAAAAATAGTTTTCACAGGTAAATCAATAACAATTACAATTTAAACAATATTTCAAGTGTAATTTATGAGATTTGTTGTATTTTGAATCCAATCTTTCTTTGTAAAAGGCATAAAGTTTATCATACTGATTTCAAAGTTAAGGATTCATTATTTTAAATATACAATGAACCAAACACTATATTAACATCTTAGTTAGATAATTCAATATACTTTATTTTTGACAAAACGTCCCATGTTTCGGTCGTGACTGCACTTTTTCGGTAGTGACAGTAATGTCTTGGTAGCCACCACATCACATTACAGAATTTTAACTCACATACTAAAACACTACTAAAACATTAAAATACTAATGATTTGCATAACTGTACTAAAATTTTGTTTATTTCCCCCAAATAAATGATTATGTGTTCCCTTTTGTCACTACCAAAACAATGATGACATGTTTCGGTCATGACTGTTTCGGTAGTGACAATTAGATACTTTTGAGCCTAGCTCAAAGATGCTAATCAGCACATGGTTAGCTAGCACAGTTCTGAACAGTTGTACACAGAAAATAAAATAAAGAAATAAATTTTATGGAATAACACCCAAAAAAGTTGCAGAATAAAAGTTGCTTAATTGCAGAAAAAAGGTGTTTGGTAGTAATGTTCCTTAAAGTTAAAAGTAAAAAAAATAAAATAAATAAATAAATAAAAAATTATATAAAGTATTATAAATCTTCATAATTTGATCTTGTGTAAAAGCTATATTTGTTGGAAACTCATGAAAACTGCATGCAGAAAAAAAGAATGGCCCTCACATCTTCATCATGCCGAACTGCTGTTGCATATTCATTAGTAATATTTTAATGTTAGTTGAATGTACTTTTCAAGTAGTCAAGCAAATCTCAAATTTCCTTTTCATCATTAGAGCAGTTGACAGAGAGGTTTTAGCGCTTCTCTGAGCTGTCAGACTAGGAGCGTCTCTCACCACAGGTGGTCTGCCACACATCTGACGTGTCGCTTTTGTCACTACAAAACTGGCAAGGTGAGAAATTCTCTGGTGAACGTATGATAGTTTACACATGTTGAAGAGAGAGAGTGTTAGACGGAGGTCCAGATGTCTGGAAGAGAGATGAAGAAACAACAAATCAAACAAATAAGAAAACCCTCTCTACATCTCCTCTGTTTGTTTCATCAGCTGTCAGGTACCTTCGGTCCAGCCATCTCTTTGGTTGAATCCTCTGTCTGTCTAAAATGTACAAAACACAACAATCACATTGAGATGATTGAAAACGCTTTAAAGTGCTCTGAGCTCAAGCAGTTATCTGGCTTTGTTCGCTGGTCACTCTACTGGCCTGTGCAATGCCAATCAAATAAGAGCATATCAGATGAAGGGGAACTTCACAGGATAATGAACCGTTTGACAATCAACTCTAATGTATTATGCAAAAGAGTAAAATAGTGTGCAGCTTTTCAAATGCAAATGCAAAAGCTCCCAAAGTCTAAAATCAACACAACAGAGATCACACTCTTAATGACACTATTTTAGGCTTAACACACTTTTACTGTATTGACTGCATATCATATTGTGGTTAGTAAACACATACTGTCACAATGGAAGCAGTGCTGCTCTCTGTGATATTAGAAAACATTAAACCTAAAGCATCTGCCTCTTGCATATTGCTTCTTAAACACCTGACCTAACCACGAGTGATGTGGTTTTGTCACAAAAAGTACTTGTCCACAAGGAAAACTGAAAATATCCAATGATGCAAAACAACCACAGCCAATCAGAACACATTTTGATTGGAATTTTGGACCAATGAGATTTTCTTGTGGCCTTTTCATTGTGAGCTACCCAACACAATGTGACAGAAATAACCAAGCAACCTGTTCCAAAGCAAACGTTCTAATAATGTTTGCAAAATGATAAAATAGAATGTTCTCCTACCATTCACATAAAACATGTTTAAAACATTTTTATAAAATGGTTTGTTCCTGTCCTTGATTCTGATTGGTCAATAGCTGTGTTTTATTCACGATAAAACATGGCTATGACCGCTTCACCAAATGGTTCTGTGTATCACTACACAACACCCTTAGCAACCACTCTTAGCAACTTAAACTGTTTGTTCTCAATTGATATTGTTCATTGACGCTTACTGCTTTATGTAGAAAAGTATTGTGAGGAAAAAGATCGAGTGAGCGAGTTTATTACCTGCATTCAGATTTAGCATTTTCATTCAGGTCAGTCCTGTGTTCATAATAAAAAATCTGTATAAATGTCCGATGTATTATCTTGACCTTTTAACAGTTAAGGGGTCTTCCCGTGACTTACAGCGCTAGTCAAAGCATTTGTCAGTTGCGTCTTGTTCCGTGTTCACAACAATTCAGTCTTTTCAATGTAAAAGTCTTCGCTACTGACTGACACACTCATAAAGACAGTCTTTGCCGCCATCTAATGGCATAATAATGTAACTTCTGTTGCTGTTCACAGTGAGTTTCTTCGCGTCGTGCCTAACAATGCCCTTCAGCCGTGTCTTATTCACGATACAGCACAGCCTCTCGTACCTTATTGCTTACTTAAAAACTGGACATTTTGAACATTCATAGAACATTCAGAAATCATGTTTTCATAATTTAAAAGCAAAAAGTTCTTAGAAGATATTTTTGTTAGCTGGGTTATCAGGTTGTCCTCAGTCAGGACATGGTGTAAATGTCCTCTCCTATTTTAGTGAGTAGGACGGCGAGTTATACCATCATCTTAAACACAATTTTGCTAATATTTCTGACAAGGTAAGAGCCTTAATTACTGTAATTATCATTTCCGGCTCCATTATGATGATCATTATGTAGTTAATGATCTACACGCACTATCAGCTTGGCTGACAGGTGAGGATTAATTAGTGTTAGGGCCGGTCATTTCATGGGCCCCTGGACCACTGGACCAGATTTGCTCTGACAGCTCCTGGTAAAAACCTGCGGTGACGGCAGATGCTCTACAGAGAGGAGGTGCGATCACATTCAGCCATGCTAAATATGGGTGCGTGATGTTGTGGAACTTACAGTTAGACTTTATGTGCAATTGACTTTATGTATATCGCAGGATGATTTTAACCATTGATAAATAAAAAGATCATCCTGATCTCTGACTTTGTGTCGGCTTTGTTTCTCTTCATATACAGAGATTGTCTGATTGTTACATTTCTTTATCCCCTATTACATCAGATGCAATCACAAATAGCCATCGATAAATTTAGCCTTGTTGCCATAGAGACTGAAGAATTAGACAAGTTTAGATCAAACTATTAGTATCTCAAAAAAAAAAAAAAAAAAAAAGACACCCATTTCTGTTACATTTTAGCATATCAGAAAAAGATAATTAAGCTGCATTTCAAAATGTTATACATCAACTTTAATAGACTAAAGGACAAACAGCTAAATTCAATATGATAGTAATTCCATCCAGAGAGCTTGTAAGTTTAACCTCTGCTGGAGATGAGCGTAAATGAGCAGCTCTGGGACGCTGGAGATGAAGAGCAAGTGAAGGGTGAACCGTTTCACAAGGGTTCTGCAAGCAGTGGCATTTGTCTTCATTGCACATTGACAGTTTAACTGGTCTCCACAGAGCCAACAGCATTTGAATCCTTCCAATAGCAACTGAGATTTCTCCATTTTTGATTGATACATAAATTATTAGACTGCTAGAACTTGCTTCTTAGTTTTGTTGAAGGCCCCCTCTGTAATATTAAATAAATATAAAATATGAAATAAATAATATTAAATTAAAATTAAATAAATAGCATTATTTGTAAAGTGCTTTTCACAATACACTGTTTCAAAGCAGCTTTACAGAAATCATGAAGCTAATGTTTCCTATCTTAATATCTTTAAATCTTGCCTAACACTAATAAAAGATTAGAGCTGGGTGATAATATGGCTGATAAAGTTGGATATAATATATATCCAGCTTTATACAGAGAGCTGGGTGATAATAAAACAAACAATAATACAACCTAGATTTGCTATATAGTATATATCGCTTTACGTCAGTTTGATGTTCTTCAACAAAAACAATAATTGTTGATGGGGAATAAAATAAAATTTAATTTAATTTAATTTAATTTTTCATATGTTGTATTTTGTATGCTAGTGGCCCCAGCCTTCTTTTACCTTGCTTAACCAGCTTCTCCAGAAAGATTATGTTGGTTGACCTAAATTTTTCCGCCAGCAAACACTAACCTCCTTAAGCCAGCATGGAAATCTTTGCAGGGTATTTCATTACATTGGCGAAGAGAGGTTACCAGGCCACTTAGGAGCCCACGGATCAAATCTGCGATTAGCAGAAAAGTGCCACTTCAACCTGCATGCCTTTCTCAAACTGTCAGAACCCCTCATCTGCAGCTCGCTGGAGTCAATCCGTCATGGTCCACGTAACTAATGCGAGCCCTGGAGGTTAAGACCCTCGTAATCATTCTAATCACAGGTTTTTTCTGTCTAATTAATATTAAAATGCAGCAGGCCTGATAAAACTCAGGGGTGAAGTAAACGTAAACACGCAGACCTGCCTTCTTTTGGAAAAAGAAAAACAACAGAGGTCAAGCAATGAGTCTGAGCCAGAGAGAGGCAATGCTAATGAGAGGAAGTTCTCTGTGGAGATCTTCCTGTGAGCAACACAATGGCGAGGGCTTGACCCTGTACCTCCCTCATGAAAGATTCATGCTGCGGACTGGCAACTCAACCACAAAAGGAAAGTTTCTGTTTTGCTCTGAGATGATGTTAAAGAGTCTTTAAACACCAACTTCAAGCACATGAATAAATGGAAATAGCCATAACCACTCTCCTGCAATGCAAATATTGACTTGTCAATTCTGAGAAATATCTTGGATGCATCCATAACCTCCATCATTTCAGTCAGTGCAGGATTTAAATGAGTTAATGTGTTACTGTCATAGCATGTTAAAGCAGTTTTCTTTCATTAGCTGAAGAGAAAATGATTTGCAGTCTAAATATGTTCTACACAGAGCAGGTTTGTAGCTCATGCTCACGCTCACATGCTGATAACAGCACAACATGAGATCTCACTGCACAGAACACAAAGTGATATATATTTTTTAATGTTGCATAAAAACTTATCAGGATGGGATCCTCTATGGTATAAATGATACATTTGACTGATATAATAACTTTCTGATGATTTTTTTTTCTCTTTATTATTAAAAAAAAAATGTAAATATGTATTTATTATTTAATAATAATTTAATAATGAATAAAAATCTAATGCAAAATAAACGTCATTTACATTTACATACACATCATGATACAAATGCAACAGCAGTTTTTATTTTTATTGAAATATCACTGTGAAAAATGCATTTTCCTTCAGCTTTATATTTGTTTTCGGATTAATAATTTCTATATTGTAAAAAAAAAAAAAAAAATTGCAGAACAAACACATTTTTGCTGCCAAAACAGCCCTGAACCGTCGAGGCATGGACTCCACTAGACCCCTGAAGGTGTGCTGTGGTATCTGGCACCACGATGTTAGCAGCAGATCCTTTAAGTCCTGTAAGTTGCGAGGTGGAGCCTCCATGGATCAGACTTGTTTGTTCAGCACATCACACAGATGCTCGATTGAATTGAGATTTGGGGGATTTGGAGGCCAAGCCAACACCTCAAACTCATTGTTGTGCTCCTCAAACCATTCCTGAACCATTTTTGCTTTGTGGCAGGGCGCATTATCCTGCTAAAAGAGGCCACAGGCACTAGGGAATACCGTTTCCATGGGTGCACATGGTCTGCAACAATGCTTAGGTAGGTGGTACATGTCAAAGGAACATCCACATGGATGGCAGGACCCAAGGTTTTCCAGCAGAACATTGCCCAAAGCATCACACTGCCTCCACCGGCTTGCCTTCTTCCCATAGTGCATCCTGTTGCCATGTGTTCCCCAGGTAAGCGACGCACACGCACCCGGCCATCCACGTGATGTAAAAGAAAACGTGATTCATCAGACCAGGCCACTTTCTTCCATTGCTCCGTGGTCCCAGTTCTGATGCTCACGTGCCCACTGTTGGCGCTTTCGGCGGTGGACAGGGGTCAGCATGAGCACCCTGACTGGTCTGTGGCTATGCAGCCCCATACGCAACAAACTGCGATGCACTGTGTATTCTGACACCTTTCTATCAGAACCAGCATTAACTTCTTGAGCAATTTGAGCTTCAGTAGCTCATCTGTTGGATCGGACCACACGGGCCAGCCTTCGCTCCCCACGTGCATCAATAAGCCTTGGCCACCCATGACCCTGTCGCTGGTTCACCACTGTTCCTTCCTTGGACCACTTTTGATAGATACTGACCACTGCAGACCAGGAACACCCCACAAGAGCTGCAGTTTTGGAGATGCTCTGACCCAGTCGTCTAGCCATCACAATTTGGCCCTTGTCAAACTCGAACAAATCATTACGCTTGTCCATTTTTCCTACTTCTAACACATTAAATTTGAGGACAAAATGCTGCCTAATATGGGTATTATTATGGGTAATAATCCCACCCATTAACAGGTGCCGTGATGAAGAGATATTCAGTGTTATTCACTTCACCTGTCATTGGTCATAATGTTATATGTTATATATATTTATATGTTATATATATTTATTTTTTTTTTTTAAAATAAATATACAGTATATTTTACAAAAATGGCTCTTTCAGTATCTCCGAAACCACAGTTTTCCTTAATCAATAAAACACAAGAGAGGCTTCTGATGGTAACAATCAAGCTCCAAAAAGCACAAAAACACACCATTATCGTTAACAACCACATAGCAACACCAACAAAAATGTCCATTATTGGCAAATACACATTATTGTACACAAATTTACTGTTCAGAAAAACTGCTTTCCAGATATTATTGTTTCAGAGAACTTCAAGACAATTTCAAACCTCAGACCAGCTGACCGAGCAGGTGAACATGATTTCGACAAGTACAACATGATCCTGGATCTTTGTTGATCCTGGAACAACAGCCAATCAGCCAATCAGATTTGAGGGACAGTTTATGTCAAGTTTAGGCTTACAACCAGCGTTAGGTGCTTCTACATCCGTGTTATTCACCATCTTTACCCTTCTGATTTTAGGGTTAGGTTTAGGGGTAGGGTTAGGGTTAGAACTACATTTTCGGACAGGAATACTGTTCCAGGATAAACAAAATATGTTGATCCAGAAACATGTTTTACTTGGCAAAATCACTGTGACCCTCCAGAGCAACAGGAACTTTATCCACAGGAAGTGATAATATAAATCATCCTTCTGTTGGTGGAGTGAAACTCTGTGCTGTGCTTAGAGCTGCACATGTGGCCACAGTGAGAGCCGCTGCAGGAGTTTAGATGGGTCACATAGGGTGAAAACATTTGAGCATGCAGCAGGAGAAAAAGACATGGGGGAAAAATGAGCCTTAGAGGGTGAGGTGAATCTGTGAATGCTGCAATAATGACCTTGATTGACTATCCCTTTCTCTCTTTCTGTAGTTCTTCTGACCCCAGCAGCAGCCAGGCAGACAAAAAGCCGGGTTTGAAAAGGTGAAACCTCTTGCCACCTTGCTCCGCTCAAACACACACATGCACAAGGCCTGGGCCCTTTCCAGATGGTGGTCTGTGATCATTTATTAATGAGGAAGTTCAGAGAGTTACTGCCAGCTGCTGCCAGGCTGCTCCATAGGCCACACACACAAACACACACACACACACACACACACACACACACACACACACACACACACGTGCCCACACATCCGGCTCATTTTCTGTGGCCACTAGATGCAGAAATTTGCAAGTAATTTTTAAAAGAAATCAAATCAACTTTTTAAATATTTATCTTTCAGTGTCTGTGTTTATGATTTGTTATTTACAATTTCCCCAAAAATCATTTATTAACCCTTATGTTGTTCTGTATAAACTGTATGATTATTTTATTTTAAACACATTTGTAAAGAATATCTAGGTTTTTTTTTTTTATTTTTATTTTTTTCATATAATTAAAGTGAATGGGGAATCAAGCTCCCAGATTAAAAAACAAAAAAAAACAAAAAACAAAACAAAACAAAACAAAAAAAAAAACACCAGAAAAGTATAATAACGTTGAAGTATTGAAGTTACAATAAGGTACAAGAGGCTGTGCGAAGATGACTGATCATTAGCCGAGTGCTTTCAACCTCTTTAGTAGTGACTATATTCACAATACAGCACATCTCAAGTGCCTTATTGCTTTTATTAAAGGATTACTCCACAATACAAATATTAAAGAAAAAAATATATGTATTAATATATTACTTTTTTAAGTAAAATCATTCACTTCCTTCCACCAGAAAAATTGTCCCTTACAGTGACAGCACATGAGAACAGTTCCTAGTCTCTGTCTGTTTCTCTGTCTCTCTGTCAACATTCTCTTTCTGTCACTGTGTCATTTATTTTTTTTTAACACATTATGATATTCACAGCACAGAGAGTAAGATTCAAAAAGTTACATTAAATAGTATAACTCAATAATCATACAGTACATTCCCTCTTCACTTCAGAAACTTTGGGCTTCCACACACACACACAGCAATGTTTCACTCACTTTCTTTGACAGGGGACATATAATGCCAGCAGGGGTCACTCAGGCTAGAAAATATATGTAAATCTTGATTGTCCATGTACGTCAAATCAATCACATCTCTAAAAAGAAAAAGGTTATCCATTATAGTTATGTTTGGTATATAATAAGTCTCATTTCTTTGTTGCATAAATCCAAGGTTTTTTTTTTTTTCTATTTGAAAAACCACTTTTCAAGAATTTTTTAGTTTGTACATAATAGTGCCACTGTTCTCCAGTTTTTTAAAAGACCAAGGCCGCCTTTCTGTGGTAGTAATGAAAGTACAGCTCTTTTACAACTAGATGGTAATTCCTTCTTTTCAAAAGATGCTTTTAAAAACAGTCCATCAATACCAGGAGCCCGATCAACAGAAAGTTGCTGAACTGCTTTTGACAGTTCTTGTATCTTTATGTCAGAACTTTTTTTTGCTGTTCAGTATTCAGTCTAGGCATGTCTTTGAGTAAAAAGTCCATACTTGAGACATCACACCATTGTGCTCCAAACAATTCCTTATAAAAGTCCATTGCAAGCTTCCTCATTTCTTTTGGATATGATGTTAAAGATCCATTAGCATTCAGGTGTAAATCTGTTTACTTTTAATTTCTTTTCTTTCTAAATTGAAAAAGAAAGAACAACCATTGTCTTTCAATGAAGAAAAAAAGAGCTCTAATTACAAGCTCTTTTTGCATGTTCATGAAGAAGAGTTCCTAAAGCCTTATTTTTTTCTTTCCAACTCTCTTACGGTCAGGGTTATGTTTAAGTCTGCTTAATTTCATTGTATTTTAGTTTTGTTTTCTCTGTTACCATTTTGCAAGTGTTCCTGATCATTATTAGTCTCCCTGGTTCTTAATTAGTTAACACTTGTTTTGTTTCAGTCATTCAGTCATCCTCTGTTTCATTGTCTGGTATCGTCTTAGATAAACACGGTTGTGTGTATATCTCCTGCCATCTTCTTTGTTTTCTTTTGTGGATTAAACAAAGACTGTTAATTTTGGATACTCCTTTTGTTGTGCGCATCTCTTCACCCATGTGTGCAAAATACCAGACCCTCAAATTGAGTAAAGTAAGACACATGGACTTGCCAGCAGTCCAGCTGCTCTGCTGGGAGCAGAGAGAGCAAAGCCTCGAGGACGACACAAGGAAATTCCTAGATCTGGTATGCCTTACCACCTTTCCTGAGCGCTTACTGTGTGCCTCAACAAGCAGTCTAGGGCACGCCTGCCTGTGTTTGGTCCTCGGGGGAACTTCGCCATGCTCAAAGTGTCCTGTGCCCCCAATGGTTCCGCCCAGCTAGAAGTCTCCTCTGTCTCCAGAGTTCCCACCCAGTGTCCTCTTCCAAAATCAGCCAGTCCGTCAGCCCCTCTTCTGCTGGTTCCCTTCAGCCCCTTGAATTCTCCTTTGACGCAACTCTATGGTGTGGAATTGCTTCTGGTCTTCCAGACTCCAGCTCCACCTAATAAAGAGGATCCCCAGCTCTGTCTCCAGCCACTGATCCAGTCACTCCACCTCGGCCCGTCAACCTGTCGGCTCTGCCTTGGCTCCTCCCTCCCTCGGCTCCACCTGAGACCATTGTCGTTATGGCTCCACCGAGCTCCTTCTTCCCTCCGGCTCCACCTTGGTCATACATCACCCTGCCTGTGCCACGGACTTATGGGCCTTCAACTATACTTCGTCCCTCCACTCCTTTGGCTTTTCTTTCCCTCTGGCTTCACCTTGGTCCTCAGTCCCACCTGCTGGGCCTTAGTTCTCTGGCACCCTGGCTCCACCTCGGACACTCATCGCTGCGGCTTCGCATTGGTCTCCTAAGCTACCTGTGTTGTTTGGTTCCATCTGCTCTCCATCTTCACCTTGGGCTCCACCAGCATTGTTTACATCTCTGAAGGAGGCCAAGGTTCCTCTCCATTTCTATCCAAATAAAATCTAAGGTGCAATTCCAATCAGCACCTAAAACAAGATATACATTCTTATCAAAACATTTTAAACCATCATTCACTTTCTTAAAAAAACATATTCAATTTGCTCCATTATTTGGGGCATATATATTAATAAACACAAACAATAAGCCCAACGTGAACAGCTAAACCCCTACCTCTTTCTATAGTTCCCATTTTTAAGCTCTCCATGTAAAGAGGGAAAAGAAAAAAAAATAGGAAGACAGAAAAGAGAACCAATTTAAGATAGAAGAGAAGATTCACCCTTTGTGACATTAAACAGGCTTAGTTAGTCCTAGTCTGACATTTTCCTCTCCTTAATTTTGTTAGACTTTTCTTTAGTCTGAAACTTTTCCTTCTGCTATGTTCATCAAAACCTAAGAACAGGATTAAGAACTTACTGCTTACTGAAAATAAGAACTTGTTAACATCTGGGGAAAAAAACAAAAAAAAACAAAAAACTTTTATACTTCAAATTTTCTTACGTCAATGCTTTTTCACCCTGTGCCACCCTGGTAGAATCGCCCCTGCTGCACTGCCGCTATCAGCTTTGACTCTTTATCCACTTTATCCCCGTCTAACTTGGGCCGATTTGCCGCTGGTGGATATTGTGCCGTTTGTTTTTGGCGCAGTATTTGGTGTTTCTTTCTTTTCAGGACAATCACGGACTAAATGCCGCATTTTACAGCAGCCAAAACACTTCATTTTCCCAGTTATTGCAAATACTACATAGTCAAAGTCATCAATATGAAATTTAAACATTAGGCCAAACTCAGTGCAATATTTTGCAATCATGTAAGCAAATATTCTAAATGAAACAACGTTTTAATTAACAAGGGAGACTCACTTCCAATCTGTATTTTTTAATCGGAGAAGCCAGATTGCCTTAACGGGAAATAGACTGTGATAACATCTCATCACTAATAAACTGAGGAACATTAGGCAACGTCACTTCTTTTTAGATGGCATTGATAAAGGGAGAACAGGTAAACCATCAACATGAGTGAACTTAAAGCCAGAGAGCCGTCATGCTTCCCCAAAGTCAATTTACCTTTATTTATATAACGCTTTATACAATACAGATTGTTTCAAATAAGCTTTACAGTGATAACAGGAAAATGATTCAATGATGCAAATAGAGTACATTTCAGTTGTACAGTAGCTCTAAAAGAAAATAGTGTCTTTGTTCTGGTGAAGGTAGTTCAGTGTTGATTCAGTTCTGTTGTAAAGATCATCAATAAATTAGTTCATTTCATCTATAAAGCAGTTCTTTAGAAAACAGTGATGTCATCATCCAGCTCAGTTCAGTTCTCATCAATAGTGTCAGTGTAGTCAAATCAATAATATTGTTGAATATTAAGTGTCCCCAACTAAGCAAGTGTGGCAAGAAACCCAAACTCCATCAGGTGACAAAAATGAAGAAAAAAAAACCTTGGGAGAAACCAGGCTCAGTCAGGGGTCCAGTTCTTCTCTGGCCAAACACAGGCAGGCAGCACACGGCCCAAAAATCTAGCTTTAACAATAAATGAAAACTAGATTTATCACTCAAAGAAAGAAGAGAAAAATATAGAAAAATAGCTGAGGTTAAACACTCGTTTGAGGCACAGCAGCCACAAACATGCAGTCATGCTCAACGATGCTCCGCCCACTTGCTCCCAGCATGCATTCTGACAGAGAGAGAGAGAGAGAGAAAGAGAGAGAGAAATGTGTGTCCCATGTTTTGCCAGATGTGGTGCAATGAAATATTCCCTTTTGGGAGTAGATTAATATAAGTTTCCGCGGCTGCTTCACTACGCCTGTGTGTTCTGTTTTCATGCACTTTGTGTCAAACCCACATCAACTGACCCCACGTGACCGTTGTTAGGATTAAAATTCAGCATAATCATAACCTCACAACCTGCCACCTGAATCTGTCTGACTAGACACATTTTATTTAACAATTTATGGTTGAACATCCATATGCTGTTGACTCAAAGGACCTTCGTAAATTGTGGCCTGTATAGCTTTTAAAATGGAAACACTGGATGAAATGGAAATTCAGGATGGTAAAAGCACCAAAAAAGGCTCTTTATTCCATTCCAGTTCCAGCTATTTAAAATAAACATGCCATGAGATGTTAAAAAGCAGATACACAGGACGAACTCAAAAACACTTGAGGGAGGCCCATTAATCTGAGTGTCACTCTCAACCACTTCAAATCATCAGCTGTGTTTGCTTCAGTGGCCGGAGCTTCACCTCACCACGACACGTCAGCCAGTTGAACCTCGGCCTTACTTATTTAGCAAAGTCAGGCATATGCATGTTAGGCATAAACATGTACATTTATGCAGTTGGTAGATGCTTTTATCCAAAGTTTTAATTCCAAGGGAATGCATGAACTGATGTAAGTTACATTGCATTCATGGTATACATTTGATTAGTTCAAGCATTCCCTGGGAATCAAATTCATTATCCTGAACTGAATCCCTGCAAATTAGCATCTGTGGATCAAGCTAAAGGCCCAGCTTATACCGGCTCTTAATATCCATTTCAGAGCATCTGATCACAAATGGTCAGCCAGGACACTCTCATTTACATATACTACATGAGTTCCCTGAGACCACTTTATTTATTTATAAATAAGTTACTACTGACTGTCATACTGGGCAGTCGTGGCCTAATGGTTAAAGAGTCAGACTGGTAACCCGAAAGTTGCAGGTTCAATTCTCAATACTGGCAGGAAATGACTGAGGAGCCCTTAAGCAAGGCACCTAACCCCCAATCATTCCATGGGAGCCACAGCAAGAAGGCTGCACACTGCTCCGGGTGTGCGTGTCCACGGTTTGCAGTGTGTGTCACTACTCCTAATGTGTGTGCACTAACTAAATGCAGAGGACAAATTCCGAGTATGGGTTAACATACTTGGCCTTCACAAGTCACTTAAAAGTAAAAGCAAAAAAAAAAAAAAAAAAACTGCAGAAAAATTACCACACTCTTGCTGGTGCCCTTACCCTTAGTCAGGTATAGAATGTTTCAGAAAGTTCTGATCTGCTGGATATTTTCAGTGTTTGATTGACAGGTGAGTAGGCGGAGCTCCACTGCTGTCAGAAAT
This sequence comes from Mylopharyngodon piceus, assembly GCA_039654765.1. Lineage (NCBI taxonomy): Eukaryota > Metazoa > Chordata > Actinopteri > Cypriniformes > Xenocyprididae > Mylopharyngodon > Mylopharyngodon piceus. Next base: position 7,034,683 of record CM077445.1, read on the forward strand.
GCATCAGAATAAATGAGTGTTTACACTACAAATGCAGAGTGTTCTACAGTAAGTAAACAGAGCATACAAAAGGCTCTGTACAGTCAACCATCTGTCTAAAACAAACTCTTTCCAAGTTGCAGAAGCCTTAAAAAGTCCCAGTTGGCATTTTTGGTGATTATGTATTCATGCAGTGTGAACATGAGAAAGATAGGCACTGCCGCCCATGTGTTTTAAACATGTCACATGTTTTTGACTGTGCTGAGAACAGATGACTGGAAACCAGATATATTTAATGTTCTCATTGCTCAAAATTGGTGATTCAAACATGGGGCGCTGACAAATATACTGACCAGCTGAGACACATGCGGGCAGACAGGCAGGCAGATGGTCTGGAGCGCAGACTCACGGGGAGAAGCAGGCCTCGTCAACACTTTACAGGGACACAGACGTGTGAGATCACGGTGGCTTTAGTCAGATCCGACAGACAGGTGACCCAGTGAGGACTTTACTTTTTCAGACAGAAATGGAAAATTGTGCCCGCATGCACTTTTGATGTGATGCTGATGGTATCTAGATGTTTTTCTCCTCAGCAATGAATGACTGTGAGAGAGACAGACATGGAGGTCCATTTCTCCATCTTTCCATGCAGGTAGAGACTCACGAAAAGTCTGCGCTCAGCGTGACTCAAACCACATGTGTGGAGATCTATGCACACCAAAGAAACCTGCAAAAACATGATACGCCTTTATTTTGTCTTGCAGTTAATTTCCAACACAAACGGTCATTTGACACACACATAAAAAAAAAAAAAAAAAAACATTTTGAAACTGATCTACATGCAAACAAACCTAACACACTCTTGTTGGTTCAGTGATAATTACGCCCAAGTAGCGGCAATTAAACAGGTAAATGTGAACTTAACTGGAGCTTTCATTTAAAATGGGAAATCTAAGTTCACAAACACGCCTGCATTTTTATGAGGCGATAAAACAGTTTGAGGGAACGAACAGAAACCCCGGAGGTTCAAAGTGAGAGCTGCTAAAACATTGCTTCTCTAGAGTTTCCCCCTCTTGCACGTTCATAAAACATCATTACAGTCGACCTCAATCACGAGAATATGTTTCTTTGAAGCCCAGGCAAACTAACTAACTCTGTTCCAGCTAAATAAACTCCAGACATGCACACTTTCGAGTTCTGCCAGCTAGTCTGATAAGCACCGTTTCTGGATCATTCTGATACTCTTTAAACATTCGAAGATTAAATGGCCATGGATTTTCTATGAACTACGTCATATGTAATCTTTATCCTTCTATTACATTGAATAAGTTATTTATTGTTGGCAGACTGTATCAATAGATTATTCCTGCAATACTGGAGGCTGCAGTTCTAGGAACACATTTGGACCCTGGCTTCAACTCCAACAGAGGAGACCTGATTCAAACCTGAAACAAACTGGTACAAAAAAAGGTGCAAAGACTAGACCCACAGAAATTATTCTATTTTCATTATCCTTCCACCTTGTTTTTAACATAAGAGCAGGCGTGGACATTTTGAACTTAAATGTGCAAGGCTTCTGGTGTCCATCTCCAGTTATTTTAGCTGTGCAGAAATGTTCATTCAAAGTTCATCATGTTGCTTGATGTTGCAAACTGGTATTTGTTGTAATGTTATTTTAATTTTACAGTTTTACCGTTTACTGCACTTAATTAAGCCGGTTGCACATCAGACGAGAAGCGCCACAGCTAATGAAATGGAAATCTCTCACATACACAGAAAATAGCTTAAAAAAAATAAGGTCTTTCTTTCCAAGAAAACCAAATTTAAAACCAGAATATAGGGTCAAATTAGACAAAATGTTTCAAGAAGGTTATCAACAGTTATGTTTAGGGCTAGGGCTTGGTTGGGAGAATATAACAGTTAAATGTAATTACAACTAAATAACATTAATTAAACAAATTTAAGTAATTAGATCATTCCTGAAAATGAGTAATACAAATACAGAATTGAGTGCTAGAAAATAATATAAACTGCTAGTGCATCCAAAAAAAACCCCAAAAACTATGGTCCAAGAAATGCAGTCCTGAAATGCAGGATCATGCCACTTGACTGTATGAGTGTGTGACTGCAGCGCCAGCATCTGTTGACAGGCGGTGCTGTTTCACATGCAATCAGATGGATTCTCTGCTAAACATGTAAGGAACAATCATTCTCTCTATTCTGTTTCTCGCTAAAGCTTTGTGATGGCTTTAAAGTGTGTTTGTTTCTTCTGAAGCCATCATCTTAAACACTTTTAATTTAAAGCGAAATTCAAGGCCTTTAACCGAATTGTCCACTGTAAAGGACAATTTACATCATGACAATTCAGCATGGAAATTCATTATCAAATTCATTGTCCACAGTTAACAGAATATGTTATAAAACTCGTTTCAATAGACGCTCATAAGATTACAAATTCTGTACTAATTTAAAGCTACTGTACAAGTTTGAAGCTAAAGCTGTAAGACTCTTTTGTAAGTTGATTTGGATAAAGTACATAGGCCTACATCTGTAAACACATTATCGGCTCAGAAGGGTCCACAGCTTTTTTGTGATAACACATTAATCTGCTTTGTGGTATACAAAAACAAGCAGATGTTGATTGGCTTACTTTGCTCGCATATAAACCATGTTGGAAATCATAGATTTTGTTGCCAACGGCAACTAATTATATACTTTGAAAGTCGTGTAGTGTATTACGACATTACACCCTCTGACCCTCACTTTTACGGCAGAATTGGCAATTGGCAAAACAGTACAAATACTATAGGGTTTTTTTAGTACCTTCAGTGTTTAGACCGCAGACAAGCCTAAAATAGACCAGAATTCTTATTTTGAAATGTATATCCTTTATTATTTTCAGATGCTCATTCAAAAGGTAAACATTGTAATTATTCATTAACAAAATCATAAGCAATACATGTGAGGTATTCACTGATCAAGAAAGCTGTGTTTTTCATTTGAAACCAGCAGCACTTGCACGTTTCAATACTGACTTAACCAATAGTGTGAGTTTGGGGCAGGACTGTGTGTTTGTCTGACCAGTTGAAGATTGCTTGAAAACAGCAACCATGTTTGGAATACAAAAGTAGTTTATACTTCCTGTATGGTACTGTATATTACATTTAATTACAATAGTGAACTGTAAGTTTAACAGTGGGCATTATTCCACAATAAACAGTTCAAATGACCTTGTCACTTTCCATGTTTAATTCAGCAAGTGGAATGACCAGTAATCAGTTGGGAGATGAATATGGTCATGTAAAAAATTATTCAAATCTGCTGCACAATCAAATAAACGAAGAGATGAAAAATCAATCCATCTCACTGGAATGTGATGATTGAGAACATTGCATTGTGGAATACAGTATTTCACAGAAAATTCAAATACTGGCCTCAGTATATACTGCAGCAACAGTAAGAGCTATTCCAAACATCGCCCGCATTGTTTGCACTTCCATCTCGTGCCAATGTGGTGTAAAAATCTTTAAATTGCACAGCTATTGATAATACACTCAACACAGATGTACAGTAGACAATTTTTTTTTTTTTTTTTTTTTTTTTTTTTTTTTAAATCAAACACAACCAAATCAAGCCCCAGCTGGCATCAATTTAAGCATAAATTAACCTAGATTCTAGTTCACAAGGTTGTCTAGTGGATGCTGGACTGAAAGCAGAAAACACTCACAAATGTTCTTTGTATTTTGCATAAATTCATTATAAACAGTAGTTTCTGATCACGGCCTTTGAAGGACGTTTGCCCTGCAGGTAGGTCTGCAGTGAAAGCCTGTTTTCCTCCGCCGTTATTCCCACAGAATGGAGCCCAAGTTTGCTAATTCTCCGAGCCCATGGAGGGCGGAAGATAGAGTCAATGCTGGTGTTGGTGAGCTCAGACTAGCGGGAGTACAAATCCCTCAAAGAACTTAAGGCTGGCTGTAGTCCTCCACTAGGCTGTGGTGGGAACCGAATCAAAGAAAAAGGTGCCTGCAAGGCAGATCAGCCTAGAGCCCAAATTGATTTACACACACACACACACACACACACACACACACACACACACACACACACACACGAAGAGAAGCAGGAAGGATTTGAGGCAGTAAAATGGTGATGCAGCTAAATGTTGTTCATTTAGTTTTGTACATTTATTTCAATTATGTCTGGAGGATGTGAGGTGCTTTCAGACTAAAGAAGACATGTTGATGTTCAAAACATATTTTAACTTAATTCTGCTTCCTCGGGTTATTTTTCAGATGCTGGACCTTATCACCTAAAACCTTAATCGATACAAGAGGAAGCAAAGCGCGCTCGGCACAAAGCATTTGAATAAAGCATTTAGACATCAAAACACACAAAACTTTCTCAGACATCTGAATTGCTAGCCGTGCACTTCTCAATGTCTCAAGCCAAATTTCTTGACTTCCTTGCGTTTGCTCTCTGCACGCACTGAGAAATCGCCTCAGACCATGTTCCACATCAAAAACAACAGTAGAGAAAGAGCGATTCACCTGCTCCCCTCTCTGCATGTCTAGATTCACAGTGAATCGCTGAGCCACAATAGGGTTCAGAGATCAGCTTTGAAAATAAGGCCAGGGGTCGCAGTTTGCCGCGGCTCAACACCCTGTGGCAACTGGAATAGTAATGTAGTTGCTGGGATCCGGCCCGGGCCGCTGTGAAGACTTCCAGTGAGGAGAGGCTATTGTTTATGGGCCTCTTGGGCTGGAGCAGAGCAGAGAGGCGATGAGGCTCCTCCGGCTCCTCTGTGCTGATGCTGGATTTCTTGGGCTCCTCTTGAGGAGTTCAGCATTCCATTCAGCGTGAACTTTGGCCGTTTACGGTTTCTCGCTGTGTCCTGCCCACCAGTGATGAATGTTCATTCTGAGCCAGGCGCCAAAAAGCAGTTTCTGAAGGAAGAAAACAAAGTACATCATGGTTTGCAATATATCTTATAGAGTCCATGGATAATGAAGAACTGCAAATAAAATATACATCATACAGAATGTGAATCACCAACATAAACCCAACCGGCAGATGACATCAGGAGTCGGGCTGAGCTCACACTTCTCTTGCGGTGTAATGCATGTGAATTTAAGTATGCATGGAATAAAGGACCTACTGTATTTGCCCAAATAATCTATACAACAGCACACTCATGGAATAATGTATCCTACAGTGCAGTGCAATTTTTCCAGTGTGACATGTGACAAACAAACCAGAAGCAGAATCAGTCGCCTGACTGTTGAAGACATTTTCTGCCAAAGTTAAATTAAATGAACAAAATAACTACATTTTATTTCAGAGAAATGCCACTCACTGAGTTAAATATGTAATGAGGACTAGTGATGTGCCTGAAGCCGAATATTTTATTTGTTAACGCACAGAAAATGGCTTCAAAATGAATAACGAATTCTACCAGATATAACCGGGATAATAGGAAAAAATTTCGGTAGACGCAGTGTTTGCTGGATAAGAGGTGAGCCAGGGAATAGCACAATATTCTACATGAAGCTCTAAAATCACTACGCAATAATGAGTGTGTGAATGAGTGTAAACTCTACGAATGAAATGAGCACAGCATGATCGCAAATCAAACAGCCACGTTGCCGTCTCTGAGCATCTCTCAGATTTCAGAGCCTGCCAGGAGTAATATCAGCTAAGATACTGAATCATACACATTTTCTACTACTTGATATGTCTATTTAAATGTTTTAAACCTTGTACGATATGATACAATATATGTTTCTCTCTCTCACTCTCTCCCGGAGCCGGCAAGAATGTTTATTATTTGTTCATATTTGCATTTGTTGCATAGTAAAAGTTGTTTTAGCATTTTTGAAACACTAAATATTTCCATGTTCTATAATCAGCTATTTTATATAGTCCTTTTATTTGAGGTTGTGGATGATTGTCCTGACATAACTCTGTACACAAATTTCTTCTGTAAGTTATACAATGCATATTTGTAAAATGAAAACTATGAAGGGAACAGAATTACATTTAAAACAGGTTTCTCATGTAATTTGTCAGACTTCCAGTTTAAGCCCCGCCCACTCTTGGTTTTATCCGAATACAGATGCAAATTATTCTGAGATTGCTACAGATACAGATAGGCTCCAATGCACACCCTAATAAGGACAATTGTTGTTTCTTTGTTTGACATACTACTTTTTCTCATTTAGGGTCATGAAAATGCCTGCAAAGTGTCGACGCTCTGATGTGTTGTCGAAAGTACATACAAAATATTTATTACAATTATGATGTTTGTGGGTCAATATGACCCGCATATTTCATGGTTAAAGGCAGCTGCACAGACCCAAAATAAAAACATATTTTGTTATGTCTAAAAATGGAGTGTTATGTCTAAAAATGGAATGTCTATTTACATTAAGTGTAAATAGCCTGTCTCGTTGGCGAAGGCTATTTACACTAACTCCGCCCACCAGTGTTTGGTTGGGCCACACAAGATTAAAAAAGACACGCACCATTCAATGTCCACAGTGGTTTAGGCCGTAGGGAGTATGGCACATGGAAGTAGCTTTTGAAGCGATCGAGCCGAGTTCGGATCCACCTTTTGCCGAACTCACTCTTCTCCCTTTTCCCCATCACATATCAGATCGGAAAGGCATTTATTTTCAATAAAAATAAAGAAAATATTTTAAAAGTGGAAATAAATTGCCTAACAATTGTTTAATAATAAAGTATTTATCAGGTAGGGTTAAGGGTAGGTGTAGGGAGGGTTTATCATCCGTTTAATAATTTTAATAAATATAATCATTTACACTCTCTGTTATTATTGCATCCTGTTAATGTACAACAATACTGAGGTGCAAATAGTATCTTCCTCTATTTAAGTATAAATATTAGGGTGTAACGGTACACAAAAAAGTTCGGTACGTACCTCGGTTCTGAAGTCACGGTTTGGTACGGGTTCGGTACAGCAGGGTTAGAAAACAACATTTTTTTTCTCTTTTTTTTTTATTAAACAATGTTTTACTAAAACAAACTGTGTCTCTGTCTTTAAATTTATTCAGTTATAATTAAAATTTTCTTAAGGATAAAAAAATCTATCTCTGCTTATGCTGTAAACTATTAGGGAGCCCTTACTTGCATATTACTATAATAAAGGTAATAACACAGCCCAAATTATTAAATTCAGTTGCTATTTATTTTTAGATATAATCATCAACACTCAAATAATAATAAAAAATGTATGTATTGTCAATATGTAAATTACACATAGGGCAATTTTTGCATTAACTTCTGTTTCTCCAATTCGTTTTTGAAATATAATCATTTACACAGTGGCTGTCATAACTTGTTTTCATGACAGATTTATTTAGGCCTTACATTAACTAACAGGTTAAGTAAAATATAATTAAAATATAGGCTAATATAGTGCATATATTTAGCAAAACAGTTCATTTCTCTAGTGAACTAACAAGCTGTTGACACTGAATGGCTTTTCTGAGGTAAATGTAATACTACTTGACATATTGTTTACAAACTGTTTTACTGACATCTTTCTGCGGCTGTTTTACTTTGAGCGATTACACGAGATATGATATGTTTCAGTAAGTTGTACTGTATCTTTCAACATGCCTTCAGATGTTCATTTATGTTCATTCTCTAGTATTAAAGAGGAAGGGATGATTGCGTTCACTCGCGCTCCGTGCTGCCGCTTGAACTGAGGCGCCTATACAGCGATCTGTCATGCCACATCAAAAAGCGTCAAAACGGCATTTATTGTTTGAATTTCATGATAAAATGGACAGAATTTGAAAGATGGCACTTTGTTTCTTATCAAAAGTAACAAAACACAGAACTTGTTGTGATTATTGGTGGTTAATGCTGGTTAAAATGGGTTAGGCTAAAAAGCATTACCGTACGCGCCCCCTTCTGGATTGTAATATGGATCGCCTGTGACTGACTATATTCGTCGTCTAACTGCATGAACTGAACCGTGACGTTTGGGATGAATACATGTACCGTTACACCCCTAATAAATAGCTTCTAACAACTATTTGCACTTATTGCAGTGAACTGCTACTTTTATATAGTGTAAATAGAATGTATCGCTATTTTCACTTTGTGTAAATAGCATATCGCTAAGAAAAAGCTATCGTCACTTAGTGTAAATAGAATATATCACTTTTTTCACTTAGTGCAAATAGAATATATCGCTATTTTCACTTAGCGTAAATAGCATCTATAGCTATTTGCACTTAGTGTGAATAGACACTGCCTACAAATGCACACTGCATTGAAGACATGCATGTTAATTTATCGAACCAATGATTTTGCTGTTGTTTTCCACACTTGTTTTGTTTAAAATTTTAAAAAGTTTTAATAAATGTTAGCCACAATACAGTTTATAATATTTATAATTTGTGAAAACAAAAATGTTTAAAAATATAGGCTATATACAGTTTTAAAAATCATATGTTCTTTATTTGTAATGTATGAGAAGTATTAATGTTAAAAGTTTACTGTTTTACCTGATTTATTTTTGTTTTTCATAAAGTGATTTTTGGTTTATTGTATTGAATCCAATAACCCTACATAAAAATCGTAACAGAATTTGAACTTAATACAAGGGATAAACTGTACTGTACATCCTTCAGTATTCAGTAAGTAGCGTGCCAGTATTCCCTTCTGAAAACAAATTGGCTTGCGAATCCTTCAGCATAAACAACAATATCTTGGAGTTACACAAACTGTGGTGTCATTCCTTTGTGGTCTAGCAAACCTTTGTGAGTTTGACACGTGTATAAGCTCAGAAAACCAATGGTTACATCATCACAATTAGCTGAAAACAGCACTGGCCACAACAAGGGGTCATGTGAACATGTATTCCATACAGTCACCACGTTCTCAGAGCAGTTGGAGCCAAAATTTAATCTAAACCATGTCATCACCGAGCCACATATGTACAGTTTAAATTACAGCACACTGTAGTAATTGGTCACGTCAGTGTGAGTAAAGGTGAATGTATAGGGTCTCACAGCAGGGGTTGCGTCCAAGCTGAATGAGTCAGTAGGTGCTGCGAGGGTCTCTGGCTGCGTAGAGACTGAGAGGAGCCTGTGGTCCAACCATGTGGTTTGATTTGACCATTACGTCTAAACATCATTCAGACTTTCTGCACACGACGCCTAGAAGAGTAGAATCAAGCAAACATAAATTGTCACTTCTCTGAAAGGTGCGAGACCCTAAACATGGAAGCATGTTTGCTAGTCAGTGAAATCCTTCATGTTAACAAGCTAAGACTGCTTATGTCTTACGCTAGTGGCCTTAATCAATCACGCTAGGCCGACGTCTACAAATATAATGAGCACTGAGGTGTCAAATGTAGTATTTCACAGAAATCCTTGAAGCTATTGGTGTTTCTGAGGCTCCTTGTGGTGGAGGAATTCCATAAAAAAAAGTGAACGATTGCCATTTGTGACTAATATTGTAAAATTAACTATAAATAAAAGATGTAATCCAAAAAGTACCCTTTATCATATTCAAAAGTCCTCATTAGGCATTCAAGCCAAGTCTCGTTTCCTCTCCAAATGCAATTAAGTGTGAGCCTTTAAGGATAAAGTAAGCTTGTTAATAAGTTCACAGAGTAATGAAAAACAGCCTTTTCTTTATTGCTGAAGTGAGAATATTGAATCTAATAACAGGGCTGTGAAACATCAGCGACTCTGTGCAGTGCACCTGCCAACTTCTTGAGGTTAAAAATGGAGCCGTGTGTTTTTCTCATTACACGTGCAAACTTCAGCCTGACATCAGGGATCTCCACGACAAATAAACAGACATGATTAAATATCATGGCGTAGTGATGTTGACTATATGGCTGTTCATGCAAAGTTTAAGTACTGTCAACGGGAAAAGTCCTTGCATTGAGATGACGAAAACAAAAGTTATTCAGGGAATTTCAAGCTGTAGATATGTTAAGGTCCATGTAAACTTAACATATATCTTGGGCAAAGTTAGGGTTAGAATTGTACAAGATTAGTGAAACGTGGAAAAAATGGACATGATTACAATCTGATGACACAACAAAATCAAGGATGCTGACATCATCTACAGCGTCTGTATGGCAATTTAGTCAAATAATGGTAATTTCCTCTGGCGCTTGTGGCTATATTTTCAGATTATGATGAGAAACAATTGTTCAGTATGTTCTTCAACAGTAAATTCTAAAACCTGACACCCACTCTACCTTCATTCCAGCAGCAGCAGATTCAGCAATACAGGAGGCATATGTAACGCACAGCGGTAATAAAGCATTACACTCGTAGTGTTGCTCTGGGAGCCCATTGGTGAGAAAGAGCCCAAAAATGGCTGTGGAAACAATTTCCTCATCTGCGCCTCAGGCCAGAGATTAAAAAGTGTCAATTATAAATGATGTCAGTCTCACTTACCATGAGGAGCGTTTATGCATGAGGCTATCAGGGAGATTGAGTGGACGGCAGCGGATGATTTCAACATCGCCAGCAGCCGTTGCTCTGTGCCACTGTCCACTACTGGATGTCACAGCCGACATATAATGAATTGCGTTTGCCAAAAACAACAGTTAGATTCACTAACATTGTTTATTGACTTTGCTGCTCACGCAAACCCCATGCCAACTGCAGAATCAGTGGAAATGCGTCTGTACAACCTGACATTTTCCACATTGGTTCAGCTTTTGGAGGGAGCGCAAGCTGCTATTTGTTGATCTTGTTTGTCGAGTTTGCACTAAAGCTCTGGCAAAGTGCTTAACTTCGACTTCAAGGGCATTTGTTTCTTCTTGGACAGGAGCCATTTTCATCAGAACCGTGTGGATAAAGCGGGCTTATTTAGCAACTGACGTGTTGCTTTGAATATGTGGCCCCCCTTGAATCCAGATGTCAGAATAAAAGAATGCCTGCACCCTGCGAAGGTCTTCTTTCTCTGTCCCAGAAAACCTGAGAGGGAAGTGAATTCCCACTGAGCAGGAGCATGGATCATGGTAATTGCCAGCGGTACCTTGGGGCCAGAGCAATGAGCTCATTATTTTTCCCAAAACCCTTAAGTCTCGCAAAACAACAGCCGGCCGACTGTGGCTCTCGGTGGGAGTCGTGGGCGTGTGTTTGTGCATGTCGGTGTCGTCTTCCAGACATCCACTCTGCTGAAGCGTCTGGAAGTTCTTATTGTTTTCATGATAACAAGCAAGTCAAATATAGCTAGTTACAAAATAAAATAACAAAAAAAAAAAAAAAAAAAAACATTTCTTACACAGCTTCACATCTCTGACTTGAAAAACAATGCATTCCCTTTGAGTTGCATCTCTCTCAGTGAGGTGCTGAGGAATATAGATTATAGTATCCATCCCTCCATCCATCCGTCCATCCATCCATCCGTCCATCCCTCTAAAAGAACAATTCTTGCAAAGGTTTTCATAGAGTTCAAGCAGAGGAGGCTGTCCAGAGAGCTGATGTGAATGGGAGAGCTGACAGTCACCCTGTCCTGCACTAAGCTTTCATCTGGAACAGAAGATCGTTGCTGGCATCGGTCAGTACCCAACAGATATAATGCCAAATGGAGCTTAAACAGTGTTTAATAGAGAGCATTTTTAAACTAATGCAGCTTAATATATACTAAACAGGACAATTAGACTTCTATTTCTAATTATTTCTATTCTTCTGTTTCTAACTAGTTTCTATTTTTTGGTACAGTATAAAAACATGTACACATTAAGTGCACTTTATCAAATGATTATTTAAATATACTTAATACACACTTAATATAAAGTGTGACCCTATTTTTATTTCATTTTGTATTTGTGTATTTGTATTTGATATTTTATATATATCCGAGAGCTATCTGACTCGTCCATAGACAGCAATTTAACCACCACTTTCAAGGTCCAGAAAGGTACTAAAGACATTGTTAAAATAATCCATGTGACTGCAGTGGTTCAACCTTAATTTTATGAAGTGACGAGAATACTTTTTGTGTGCAAAAACAAAAATAACGACTTTATTCAACAATATCCTCTCTTCTGTGTCATTGTCTTACGCTGTTTATGTTCAGCGCTTCCAGGTTCTACGCCAGCAGTGGCGTGCACAAGGGGGGGGCCAGGGGGGCTTGAGCCCCTGCCCCTTTGATCGCAAAAGTGAAAGTGCCCTTTACGGTCGCATCGCAGTGCCCCCGCGTTCCCATTTCTCCCCCGGAACGCAATTTCTACTGCGGGAGAACGACATCCCCACAACACCAGAACTACCCTGAACTACACCATTCCAGAAGCATCTTTCTTCATTGACAGTCATTCAAAGTTAACATTTTCTGACAAAATCAAATGAAAATGCAAGCGACATGTAAAATCACAAACATTTAATTTTATTATATTTGATATTTTACTGACTGGTGTTCTTCCCGATGCTTTTATTTGTCCTGTCTGCGCTGCCACAGCTCATCACTGCCTCTAGTGAACTTCTGAGACTGTGTGTCATTGTGCTGTCATTAAGTCACATGACATGAACAGCTCAGGTAATTGGCTCAAAAGCCTCTGTGCCTAGAATTGCACTGATCCTAGTTCAGCAGCAGAGCAGGCAGACATTGAGAGTAAGTTCCCACACCCCTGCCTCTCTGTCGGATCAAACCCTGTATCCAAGGATCAGTGGCCTCCCTGAACACCCACGGTCACGGCAGGCAGCAGACGCAGGCCCTCGGGCTTTCATGTGCCGAGCAGGAAGCAGGCGGTGGGAATTAGACCACGGCTTCTGCTGCTTCCAGTGGATGACATCTCTCTTTCATCCTTTGCCGTGGCTCTGGCCGCTGCTAAATTTCACTGTATGACGTCCACTCACTCTCTCCACACACAAGACCTTTAAATGGAGCTGCTCTGCCTTCATCTCCTCATCATTAATTATAGCCACTGCGCTGATCTCTGACAGTGAAACAGACAATCATCATTATAGATCTCATTCACTAGCTAAAAACATTTCACATGGTGTAATCCTCCAAATTTAAGTGGTTTAGTCACAACATAACATTATCTCAGATGTTTCTCTTAAAGGTCCTAAGGGAAATAAAATACAGACACACTTTACAATGTACAATAATAACATTTGCTAACAATGCATTAACTAACATAAACTAACAATGAGTAATATATTATTACAGCTTTTGTTAACCTTTGTTAATGTTAGTTATTAAAAATGTTCATGCTAGTTCACACTTCACAGTGCATTATAACTACTGTTAACAGATACTTTTGATCTTAAAAATGTATTAGTAAATGTTGAGATTAATGAACTAAGATTAATACTGTAAAAGTATTGTTGATTGTAAGTTTGTGTTAACTATAATGTTGTTAACTAATGTTAACAAATGAAACCCTTGAAACCTATGAAAATTAATGCGGAGTAGCTCAGATCTCAGGAGAAAAATTTTGAGAAGCAGTAAAAATCTCCATGTAATCTCATGTCCAGAAGAAATGACTGCGATATGAACGAGATCTAATCTGTGCCGGTGCTCTCTGTTTATGCACGTGTGATTAACTGAGCTCTTTGTGGCTGACAGTTTATTTCAGATGGACAGAACTGAAACAGATCTCTGCACAGGGATGACTGTGATATGACGGTCATTTTATAAGAGAGCCAAAGAGATTAATCTCACTCCTAGGAGGTTTGTGTAGCTACAAATATTCCCAAAGCATTACCTAAACCTGGAGATTTTCCGATTCTGTTAGTGTTACTAGATCACTGCCAATAGAAGAACAAGCCAAAAGAGAACGATCATTGAAGAGTAGCAGTTTTGAAGTTGGTCTTGCATTAACAGGTGGTCCTGCTCTTGGCAGTCAGTCTGGATTTCTGCATATTTTAGGCTTCTTGCCAAGTACTCAACTATCATACTGTCCATCAGAGGTGGGTAAATGAGTTATTTACGACCGATTAAGGTTGCTGGATTAAAAAAAACAAATCCCAAAATCCCACCTGAGAAAACAAACAAAGCAAAGCAGCACATTCTGAGTGGTGAAAATAGTAGAAACACAGTTTAAGAACAGACTTCATGATGTTGATTTAGTCATTTTAAACTTCATAAGTGTGTGTTTCTTAAAGGGTTTCTGAATATGAATATCATGTTTTTAAGTAGGGCTCTATTTAATCACAGCCATTCATTTTAATATAAATGCTTCTCTTGACATTCTTTATAATTAGTAATTACACCATGTTATCATTTCTGAGAGATAAAATGCAATACTCTTATTATTTTGAGCTGTATTTACTGCATTAATCATTCAGAAAGAAAAATAAAGATGGAAGACATACAGTACATACACTACATATATGCACATACAATACAGTAAAAAAATAGTAATGTTGAAATATTACAATTTAAAATAATATACTTTGAAATTTAATTTATTCCTGTGATGGCAAAGCTGAATTTTCAGCATTATTACTCCAGACTTCAGTGTCACATGATCCTTCGAAAATCATTCTAATATGCTAAAGAAACATTTCTTATTATCAGTGTTAATTATCGTTATCATTTTGGAATGTGGAAACTATTAATTTATAAAATACCCTGTTTCTCTTCCCACTAAATACTTTTATTTGTCTATTTTGGGTGTATTTTATATAGAAATACTATTACAGATCATAGCCATGCTCAATTCTCATCTGACAAATTAAGCAAACTTGTCAGCTAAAGAATAAAAAAAAAAACCACACACACACACACACACACACACACACACACACACACACACACACACACACACACACACACACACACACACACACACACACATATCAACATTTCTGTAGAAAAATAGAATTTTAACAATACAGTTTGCTATGTAGCCACAGACTCTGCCTAAACCGCTTGTGTCCATGTTGTGTCCAATAGCATCCAGCTCATTTGCAGAGTCATTCAGTGTCAGGAAAGTAATTGGCATGCATTTCTAGTGGATTAATGGAGATGTAAGTAGGCCTTCTACAGAGCCAATATATAAACAACATGATGGTTTAGCACATAAAAGGGCCATTAAAACGAAGAGACCAGGCAAAAAGATAGGCTATTCTCCCAAACAAAGTACTTACAATTTCTGATAAATCAATAGAGTTCATTAAGATAAAAAGGAAAGACTATGGATATAAAAAGATCAGTTCAGTTAACTGTGTTTTTTTACATGCTCATCAAGGAGATTAGATGTGGTTGTGACGTCTGGAAATGTTGAAGGCTTCGCTCATAAATATTAATTATGTACATTAATTTAAAATTTAAAAAAAAAAAAAAAAAAAAATAGTCTGTGTCATGCCTCTTGCATATTTCACAGCACTTTTAAAGTGAAATGTCCAGCGAGTGGCACTAAAAGCATGTTCAGTTTTATCTGAAACAGATAAACGTGAATCTGGCAACATTTTATTACGCTGGTTGTTGTACAGGTGCTGGTCATATAATTAGAATATCATCAAAAAGTTGATTTATTTCACTAATTCCATTCAAAAAGTGAAACTTGTATATTATATTCATTCATTACACACAGACTGATATATTTCAAATGTTTATTTCTTTTAATTTTGATGATTATAACTGACAACTATGGAAAATCCCAAATTCAGTATCTCAGAAAATTAGAATATTACTTAAGACCAATACAAAGAAAGGATTTTTAGAAATCTTGGCCAACTGAAAAGTATGAACATGAAAAGTATGAGCATGTACAGCACTCAATACTTAGTTGGGGCTCCTTTTGCCTGAATTACTGCAGCAATGTAGCGTGGCATGGAGTCGATCAGTCTGTGGCACTGCTCAGGTGTTGTAAGAGCCCAGGTTGCTCTGATAGTGGCCTTCAGCAACTTCTGCATTGTTGGGTCTGGCATATTGCATCTTCCTCTTCACAATACCCCATAGATTTTCTATGGGGTTAAGGTCAGGCGAGTTTGCTGGCCAATTAAGAACAGGGATACCATGGTCCTTAAACCAGGTACTGGTAGCTTTGGCACTGTGTGCAGGTGCCAAGTCCTGTTGGAAAATGAAATCTGCATCTCCATAAAGTTTGTCAGCAGCAGGAAGCATGAAGTGCTCTAAAACTTCCTGGTATATGGCTGCGTTGACCTTGGACCTCAGAAAACACAGTGGACCAACACCAGGAGATGACATGGCACCCCAAACCATCACTGACTGTGGAAACTTTACACTGGACCTCAAGCAACGTGGATTGTGTGCCTCTCCTCTCTTCCTCCAGACTCTGGGACCCTGATTTCCAAAGGAAATGCAAAATTTACTTTCATCAGAGAACATAACTTTGGACCACTCAGCAGCAGTCCAGTCCTTTTTGTCTTTAGCCCAGGCGAGATGCTTCTGATGCTGTCTGTTGTTCAAGAGTGGCTTGACACAAGGAATGTGACAGCTGAAACCCATGTCTTGCATACGTCTGTGCGTAGTGGTTCTTGAAGCACTGACTCCAGCTGCAGTCCACTCTTTGTGAATCTCCCCCACATTTTTGAATGGGTTTTGTTTCACAATCCTCTCCAGGGTGCGGTTATCCCTTTTGCTTGTACACTTTTTTCTACCACATCTTTTCCTTCCCTTCGCCTCTCTATTAATGTGCTTGGACACAGAGCTCTGTGAACAGCCAGCCTCTTTTGCAATGACCTTTTGTGTCTTGCCCTCCTTGTGCAAGGTGTCAATGGTCGTCTTTTGGACAACTGTCAAGTCAGCAGTCTTCCCCATGATTGTGTAGCCTACAGAACTAGACTGAGAGACCATTTAAAGGCCTTTGCAGGTGTTTTGAGTTAATTAGCTGATTAGAGTGTGGCACCAGGTGTCTTCAATATTGAACCTTTTCACAATATTCTAATTTTCTGAGATACTGAATTTGGGATTTTCCATAGTTGTCAGTTATAATCATCAAAATTAAAAGAAATAAACATTTGAAATATATCAGTCTGTGTGTAATGAATGAATATAATATACAAGTTTCACTTTTTGAATGGAATTAGTGAAATAAATCAACTTTTTGATGATATTCTAATTATATGACCAGCACCTGTACATATCGCGGCAGTTCGGAAATGAAATGTCCAGTGAGTGGCACTAAAAGGTTAATGCTCTATCGCGTTTGAAAATAACATACCACCAAACACTAAACATAGGGTTAACAAAAGCAAATGTGAGATAAAAACACATTTGCTAAAGCATCCATGCCATTTTAGCTTGCTTTTATAAGTCTTTGAGCTCTTTTATCGTGACTTGTGCTTCACAGGACTCGTACCCGAATGCTCCACATTGCAAGTGCAATGCTGAGATGAGCTAGCAAGTCTGCTACATAAGAAAAGCTACCAACACATTGGAAAAACGTACCCGTGTCAACATTTTTGCAAAACGCAAAATACGTACCAATACGTACATATCACAGCAGTTTCTAACAGAAATGAACACTAGAGGCAGTAAAACAGCAAGCACTTTTAATCGTTTTCAGACACAATTATGATTACAGGGCCAGATTATGGATTAATAAAGACTTTTTACCATAGTGCATCATTTGTAAACGAATATATTTTGGAGTTTACATCACTTACCCAGCTCCAGATATTCAGTTTTACTGAGGTAACAAGCTTGCTCGGTAGCTTAGCTAGTACAGAATTGTACTTGCGATGTGAAGAGCTCAGCTACGAATCCCCTGAAAGATGAGTCACGGTAAAAGAGCTCAAACACAAGAGCTCAAAAACAAGCTAAAATGCCACGGTTACGATTGCGTTTTTATGTCACATTTGCTTTTGTTGACACTATCGGGTAGATTTAGGGTTTAGTGTAGGTGTACGTTATTAAACGTGATGGAGCATTAAGCTTTTAGCGTCACTCACCGGACATTTCAATTCAGAACTGCGGTGATACGTACAAACTCCAGCATAATAAAAAGTTGCCATATTCATGTTCATCTGTTCCGAAAAAACTAAACACGCTTTTAGAGCCTCTCACTGGACATTTCACTTTGAAACTGTCACGAAACGTGCACGACGCAATGTATTTTGCGTTTTGCAAAAATGTCGACAGGTACGTTTTTCTAATAAACCTGGGCTGAAAGCTACACATTATTGAGCTGGTTATGTGATGCAAACGTCAAAATGTATTAGATTACAAATGATGCACTATGGTAAAAGTGTTTTGAGGTTATAACATATAGAACCACAAAAAAATAAGCCTTTATTAATTGATAATCTGCCCAGTAATCATAACTTTAAAAGATTAAAGATTAAAGGATTAAAATTTGTTGGTGTTCTTTTCAGCTGGAAACTGCAGTGATTTCTATGTTTTGGTATGTGTTTGGAGTTTTGCAAAATTGTAGATAGAGGCAAGTTTTTCCAATGAGCCTATGTTAGTAGTATTTGATTAATTATTTCCAAGTCAAAACAAAAATAAAGTAAACAATAACATTAAAATAAGAACTTTTCAACAGCACATGATGTGCCATCAAACTAACCTCCTGTCACAGTGTGATTTAAGTGAGCACTGATTCCTTTTTAAATAGTTCAAGAGCTGGATTTCAATTTTTTATTTTTTTATTTTTTTTTCAGTATGAGGGTTCAAGGTTCTGATCCACACTAATGTCTCATCTATTTTAATAAAGTTAAACTGCAGCTGTACATCTGTGAAGGACAGTGAGGACCTTCAGGAGTGAGGACACACTTATATTGTGAATTTACTTATGACAACCCTAAATCATCAACAATGACACATTTTGAATCACCGCTCAGTATAACACATGAATGAAATTCTTGTTGATCAACTGAAGCGCTATTTTCAAAGTGTACCATCCCTATTTTCAACAATGTCTATGCATTAATTTAGTCGTTATATAAAAACAAGCCACCACTGATTGACCAACAGGGCGGGCATTAATAACAGTGAGGTTGGCCTTTCATGTCCACACTAAAGAAAATAACTTTCCTAATCAGTATTTTGTGTTGTTTTCCTGTACAAGTATCTGAATAGCCTTAAAACAAGATATATTCAGTTGTGAATCAAAATATAAAGAATTAAGACTTGTTTAAAGATAATATATCTTGAAATAAGCTTATTTTTCTTACCCAGTGGCAAATTGTTCTATTTTCCCCTTTTTTTTCTTGTTCTAAACAAAAATCAAAGAAAGAAAGGAAAAAAAAAAAAAAAAAGGGGGGGGGGGGGGTGTAACGGTGCACAAAAATGATGGTTCGGTACGTACCTCGGTACTGAAGTCACAGTTCAGTACGGATTTATTTAACAGTGGTTTACTGAACAAATTCTCTCTCTCTCTTTAAATAAATGTAATTATAATTAAAATTTTAAAGGATCTAAAGGATAAAAAAAATCTATCTCTGCTAATGCTGTAAACTATATACAGGGAGCACTTACTTGCACATTGCTATATTAAAGGGTACAATTAACAACAGAGCCCAAATTATTGAATCAAGTTGCTATTTATTTTTAGATATAATAATCACTAGATATCACTAGATTTTAGATATAATAATCATTAGATATAAACACTCACATAAAAATTGTATGCAAACATGTAAATTGCATTTAAGGCAGTTTTTGCATTAACTTTTAAATCTGTTTCTATTCCAATTCGATGTTAAAATATATTCATTTACACAGTGGCTGTCATAACTTGTTTTCATGACAGATTTATTTAAACATTAACATACATTAAACATATACATTAAATAAAAAGAGTTCATTTCTCTAGCGAAGTAACAAGCTATGGACACTGAATGGCATTTCTGAGGTAAAACCTACATGACTTATTGTTTACAAGCTGTTAGCGTTAGCTTAACTTTCCGCGGCTGAAACACTGATTGAGCGATTACATGAGATACGTTTCAGTTAGTTGTACTGTATCTTTCAACATACCTTCAGTTGTTCATTTATGTTTATTCTGTAATTAGTATTATAGAGGAAGAGATGATCACGTTCACTTGCGCTCCGCCTCCGTGCTGCATTTGAACTGAGGCGCCTATACAGCGTCTGTCATGCCACATCAAAGAGCGACAAAACAGCATTTATTGTTTGAATTTCATGATAAAACAGACAGAATTTGAGAGATGAAAATTTTTTTTTTTAGCGAAAGTAACAAAACACATTGCGATTATTGGTGGTTAACGGTGGTTAAAAGTGGTTAATGGGCTACAACTCTGTATTCGTCGGTACACATGTATACTGAAAATGGCAATTGAAAATGGCAATTCTAACTAAGGTTACAATTTATTTTAATGTAACGTTGTAACAGTGTAATTACACAAATAGGTACGTTGTAACAGTGTAATTACACAAATAGGTACTGAGTAATATTAATTAACTGCATACTATAGGGTTAAGGTTAGGATTTGGTTTGGTTTGGGGCTAGTTGCTTGTAATTATGCATAATTTACTGTTGTTGTTGTTGTTGTTATTATATAACTTATTATTATAGCAAGTACGTGTAACTACATCACTTTAAAATAAAGTGTTACCTAAATTAAAGATAGATTCTTAAATGCATGTTGTTTTAAGGATATTTATATATTTTTACTCGCAAATTATGTGATGACCCGCACTCCCACAGATGAGGCGTACTGTAATTCAGCACCTGGACAGGCGGCTGGTGGTTCTGATTCACACACATCCCATCAGCACAGTTACATGTGATCTTCCCAAATTCTCCTACACAGTGGAAAACTATTCACAAATCCTTGATGTGTTGAACGGATCCAAAGCAGATGTGTTGGAGGAGGCAGGGCATGAGAAAGTGAAGCGAGTGGGAGAGAGAAACGGGAAGAGAAAATGAGAAGGACTGTGAGAAATCAGACAACCTCTTAATAAATCCAAACATATAGCTGAATAAGGAAGACGTTACAACTCTGCATGTGAAACTGTTAGTCAAAGCCACAAAGATGCAGTGTTCCTCCTGAATCAGACCAAACACTGACTCTGCTCCATTTACCCACAAATCATGATTGTTCGGCTGTTTATTTGCAGGGAGTGCAGAACCATTCACATTTCTCCTCCTCGAGATGGTGAACGGGAGAAAAGACTCTGATTTTTTCGGAGGGCGCTCTTCACCAAGGGAGGAGACGCATGAGGAGGGCGTGATGATGTGAGAGCAGTCACATGACCAAACAGGAGCCAATAAGATGAAGAGAATTCAGGTTCACTACAAAGTTTAGTGGGTCATGCCCAGCTGTGGACAGATACAGCCAATGAGATGCAGAAAGAACGCTGTGCCGCGCGGCTCCAGACAGACGAAATGTGATCGTCTTGTGTGAAACAAGCTGCACGAGAGAGAGACAGATAAAGAGAAAGAACCAGCAGCGGCAGCAGTATGAATGGATAAGTGCTGGAAATATGGTACAATATGACATCTGATACTCTTTCAACTCAATGATGAACATTGGATTGTTTTATTTATTTGTTTACTGTATAGGCTAGTTCAGCATATAGTCAACACAAACATTCATATTTAACTCCAGGGTAAGGCTAAGGAGACATTCTTCCCCTTTAAAAACACATTTAAATAGATTTCCTGAAATAGTTTCAAGTTACGCGTCACCTATAGCAACAACCTGCACATCCCCGCATAAACGCTCCCCAAATAAACTGCTATTAAAGTGATTATTTCCAATGTTGTTATTATTTCCAAAATCAAATCACTTCTGAAATTAGTGAGGGTGCTCTAGAGTCTAACCTTAATGCACATCTATTTCGACATTTCATATTTTTGTTCCATCCATTGCTATATGGTTATCACTATATCAATCATCGCAATTTCAAAAGGGAATCCTGCATTTATATGCGGATGGGACTATGTATTGCAGCGTGTACATGGCCGCTGGTCAAGCATGAAAAACAAAAGTTTTATTCAAATTCTGTTTTATATATATATATATATATATATATATATATATATATTATATATAAAATTATTTATTGCCTAGAAAGAGCACAAAGAGAGCTCCCTTTATAATCACTAAAAAACATCACTCATCTCAGCTTAAAGGGTTAAGTTCACCCAAAAATGAAAATTATGTAATTTATCACTCACCCTCATGTCGTTCTACACCCGTAAGACCTTCGTTAATCTTCGGAACACAAATTAAGATGTTTTTATGAAATCCGATGGCTCAGTGAGGCCTCTATTGAGAGCAAGATAATTAACATTTTCAGATGCCCAGAAGGGTACTAAAAACATATTTAAAACAGTTCATGTGAGTACAGTGGTTCAACCTTAATATTATAAAGTGATAAGAATACTTTTTGTGCGCCAAAAAACAAAATAATGACTTTTCAACAATATCTAGTGATGGCCGATTTCAAAACACTGCTTCGAAGCTTTACGAATCTTTTGTTTCAAATCAGTGGTCCGGAGCGCCAAAGTCACGTGATTTCAGTAAACGAGGCTTCATTACATCATAAGTGTTTCGCAATTTCAATAGTTCATATGACTTTGGCAGTTTGATAACCGATCCGAACACTGATGAAGCAATGTATTGACATCGGCCATCACTAGATATTGTTGAAAAGTATTCTCGTCGCTTTATAATATTAAGGTTGAACCACTGTACTCACATGAACTGTTTTAAAAATGTTTTTAGTACCTTTCTGGGCATCTGAAAGTGTTAATTATCTTGCTGGTGATGGAGGCCTCACTGAGCCATCAGATTTGATCAAAAATATCTTAATTTGTGTTCTGAAGATGAACAAAGGTCTTACGGGTGTAGAACAACATGAGGGTGAGTAATAAATTACACAATTTTCATTTCTGGGTGAACTAACCCTTTAACGCAATCTCACAAAGTTCCGCTATAATCAATGAAGCTGTCTACACTGACAATGAATCTACTGTCTACACTTTGTTATAGTGAAAAGATTTGCAAGCGTTAAGAACTCAGCACTGGACAAAAACGTTTTGAGCGGGGAGTGGATGCTAACTTAAACACCTCTGATTGGCCATTGCGTTCAAGAAAGTGGATGCTAACTCAGGGCTCTACACTGCGACCATTTCGGTCGCATTTGCGCCTAAAAATAACTACTTGCGACTGTGAAAAAATATTTAAGCGCATTGGTGCGAGTGACCCAATCGATTCTCATGAATAATGCATCAAAATGCTCCCAAAATGCATCTATACTGAACAACAGTTATGTTTCGTACTGAAATCTGCTGCTTTTTGTGCCTTAATTCAAAGACTTCAGTCAGCACAGCAGAGCAAGTGCAAAAGAGTGCGTGACGAACTACACTTCAAAGATTGTTTACAAGGTGAAACGGGTAGGACGCACTTACCAGACCGTCTCATGCTGCTGATGTTTCAGCCAAATTAACTGAAAATACTACATTTGGATTATCATAAGCAAGGTCGGAAATTAACGGGGGCTTGGGGCAAAACGCCTCCAAAATTAATAAAAAATAAAAAAAAACACTTATGAATGCCTGTGCGCTTACATTCGGAGGCGGCAATTGCTTGAATGGTGGGTGGGTTCATTATTATTCTTAATGAAAAACACAACAACAAAACAGTACAATGACAAACGCTCTTAAATATTCACAGAAAGTGCTCCTAAATTTTTGACTGTGATCCTAATTTTTTTTTATTTATTCAAGAAAAATGTTGGCATAGAGCCCTGTGCTAACTTAAACACCTCATTGCATTCAAGAAATCAACAGACATGTTTGTGATTGGCTACATCGCTCAACGCTGCAAAGCATGTTGTAAATAGAAACCTTTGACGCTCTTCGAGCACAAACACAGATGCGCACTATATCGTTTGCCAACTCAGTTTCGCCAATATGCTACTATTGTCAAGAAAACTGATCATAGACCAGCAGTTATGGGCAGCTTTCCCATCTAAAAGCAATCGGAAGCAACAGCAGGCAATGCTTTGAGAAAAATCGAAAAGTCTGTTGCCAAGGGAAGGCTATTGCTCTGCCTTACACATACTCCGCCAATAAATGGACCCTTTTCACATTTCTGGTTATAGTTAGGTAACCTTCAAAAAAATGATTTTTGATGCTGTTCACTTTATTTAAACAATTTATTTTGATTCAACACCATTGTATCGGGTTTATGGTTTAAATGTGATTGATTCATGTTAAATTGACTTGAAACGGTTACTCTTTGACTTAACTTGATGTTTTCATATTGAAATAACATGTTTCAATCAAGTAACCCAACCAGGAGTTAATCAAACAGGACTTTTACTTCCCATTATGCTTTGCAAAGGGGCTAAACCGAGAGAGTAAATGTTGAAATAAAGTGTTATTTTAAGCATTTTTTAGCAAGATGAGAAAATGGGGTGTCTTTTTAATGGTTACTGTTCTATTATGTTGGTTTTTAAAAGTTTCTGTTATATTAATGGTTTTGGGGTTACCATTGTGGTGAAGTGTTGCACTTGTGCTTGGGTGTGAGGACCTGCTAACAAGAATTAAAGTTGTTTTAATAATAAAAACAACTACTGGGTATGCCATGGATGTAATAAAACCATTTTGGCTATTGTCTAACAATAATAAGTCTTTACAGAGTAAAGATTTTGTTTAAGTATTATTCTTCAATAATGTAAAAGTTGTAAAAATTGTTCTTGAATGCATTCACTAAATAACCTAATCAATTAAACTAGATTACTTATTTTAATTTTTTTAAAATATTAATTTTAGGATAATTGAACGTAATAGTTTTGGACAAATTAAGAATGTTAACCTGATTCAACTAAATGGCATTGAATTAACCTTATGTAATAAACTTAAGTTTACTGAAATAAATAATGTTAATTAAATGCAACATAACTCAGTTACGTTGAACCTGTTGACATAAAAAAGTTAAGTAAATCCAACGTATCATTTTTTTGAGTGTACAGTGGTGAATGGAAACTACAACATATCATATTTGTGTTCTCATTTGCTCCAACAGCAAATGAAAAAATTCTCAATATCATTTCTATGACATAAAAAAAATAGAGAGATTGATTACGTTGGTCAGAAGAGAGAAAGATGTCAAATTGTAAATGTACATTACATTACAACGCATCACAACACTCTGTGAAAGGGACCATAACATGCTGAATTATTTTGTGCTGTATCCCATCAATCAATCAATCAATCAATCAAATATAAGCCACTATGACTGAAACTCAGGTGTTACTGAAATAAATGATTTTCAGCATACAGTCCCTGTGGCTTTTGTTCCCATCAGATAAAGAATCCAATCACCCAAAATCCTGCTTCCTGCACTCTCCCAATGGATGGAAATCTTCCATTCTCATCGCTAGACATGTAGAAGCTCAATTTAATGGAAAACGCCTTGTATGAGATGTATGCCTTATCTATCTATCTATTATATATATATATATACATATATATATATATATATATATATATATATATATATATATATATATATATACACACACACACACACACATCTGATCTCGAATAAAAACACACAAAAACCAGACCTCAGACCTCATGACAACCAGCAACCGGCTTAAAAAAAAAAAAAAAAAAAAAATTGATATACATACCTAAACCTAAATATAGCAAATGTATCTGTTCATACAGTAATAAGGTTATTTCATTTCATTTTCAGAATGATTTCAAATACAGGACTGTGTATAACAACAACAGTGGAATATGACAGCAGTACAGCAGGTGTCAGAGTTCTGCTGCATATCAGTAGATGCGCACACACACACACACACACACACACACACACAATGAGCTTCTACAAAACACACTGTTATCAGATGAGGGTCTATCTCTTTTTTTTTTTTCTTTTTTTTTGCACTGAAGAAAAAAAAAAAACAGGTCGAGTCAATTCTTTCTAGAAACAAAACCTTGATTTTAAAAAAAGAAACAATCATTTCTGACAGATTTAATCAAATTCATTCCAATTATGACTAAAATACAGAGAAACCGAAAAGATACAGTTTCTAGTTTCTATGACCCATTTCTCAAAACATAGGTCACTTTTTCCAAACAATTCACATAGTTTCTTTTGTAAAATGAACTTTACAAAACAAGAATGACATCTTTCTACTGTTTAAAATTCACTGAGGTATATGTTAAATGGTCCATTCACACCAGCAGGTGTTGCTTTGACTATAACTGAATATTGGCATGTTGATGTCTTCAGGCTAGGACTATTATCAAACAAGTGAAGTTTGGGACAGATGGGACATTGTATGCCTGAGTTACAACAACTTCCTTTTTCATGGCGTTAATTCGCATACATTAACACTTAGCCAAGTGTTGCATGATTTAACGTGTTTGGTACTTCGTGGCATATTGAAATGTGTTTCTGGGAGTGAATTACAGTGTAAAGCATACCATTTCCTGTTGCCAGCAGGTGGCACTATTACTAATTGAATATTAGCATATAGCTGTCCTCAGGCCAGGACTCTTATCAAACGTGAAGTTTGGGGCAGATCGGACATTGTATGCTTGAGTTACAACAACTTCCTGTTTCATGGTGAAACATCAGACTTTGTCAGGCCGCCACGGACATGCCCTTCAACGAAAACTCAAGATCTTTGCAATTTCACATCGCTAAGGCCTTAAGGCTACTGACCATATATGATGTGGTTCTGGTTAAACGTCTATGAGTAGTTAATCACAGTGTAAAACATGCCATTTCCTGTTGCCCGCAGGTGGCGCTATGACTGTCACTAAATATTGCCATGTAGATGTCTTCAGGCCAGGACTCTTATAAAACATGTGAAGTTCGGGGCACGTCGGACATTGTATACCCGAGTTACAACAACTTCCTGTTTTATGGCGAAACATCGAATTTGTCAGGCCGCCACGGACACACCCTTCTGCGAAAACTCTAGATCTTCGCAATGTAACATCGCAAAGGCCTTTAGATTAGACTGACCAAATATGATGTTGATCCGATTAAAGCTCTGGGAGGAGTTGGTTAAAGTACAACGTCTGGAAATGGCAAAAATTGCAAAAATTTTGCAGAGAAAATTAAACATATCTGACTTCCTGTTGGTTTTCAGATTTTGCTCCAAGAGACTTTTTTGTAGGTATTGGGCCGTTAGATGTGTCTACTTAATTTCATACCTGTACAAGAAACATAACATGAGGGGCACTTCGTTGAAATTTTGAAGGTGGCGCTATCGAACCATTTTGCCACACCCAATTTTGAAACCCACATCAGACATAAATTTTCACCACTTCTGATGCGTGTGCAAAGTTTCATGAGTTTTCGAGCATGTTTAGGCCCTCAAAAAAGCGATTAATTTGCCAAAAAAAAGAATAATAATAAGAAACGGAGCAATTCCAATAGGGTCCTCACACCATCGGTACTCTAATGATTACCTGATGATCTAATGATCCACAGTTTAGCACACGTAGACTGATGCTTCGCTCATGTGTGAAGAGTTTTGACAATAATGAATGTAAAATCTAAATTGTAAAAAACTGTAAATAAAACTTGTAAATAAAACCAGGATTATTTCATATTATAAGAAAAAATAATTTCAGTTTTTCTACTTTAAAATTTCATGTTTAATTCAGTGTGCTGTTGTTTATTTGTAATTATTTGTGAAATTTATTAGCAATTTCTGATTGAAAAATGTTTTGAAAGTAAATCAGTATATGGTTAGCCTCAGCCTAATTAGCACTACACCACATACGACATCCGTCATGAATATGAACTGTTGTCTATGTACTTTTTTCAGTAATAGAAATATAATTTAATAGACCCAATATACACTACATCCTCCCTAAAATCATCATGCACAGAGACCCATAAACACTTTCAGGTCCAAGTAATGTCCAACAACCCTTGAATTTTTGAAACTAATCTTCCGGTTTGGTTGCCACTTTCAGATGGGAATGATCTCTGGAGATTGTTATGAGGAAAGACATGTTTGGTACTTGTGGCTGCATTAGCCTACAGTTCATGAGAATGCAGCACCAGAGGCCATGCAGCATGCTGGAGAGGAACACACCTCACAGACCTGCAAATGTCAAAGTGGCTTCCTGCTGAGCAGCCGATCAATGCTGACCTGTGACCCTGCCACCATGCCGCAGCATTTATGCTCGGCTCTTCAGAGGTCACTCGTCGCACAATTAGCACAAGGATGAGAAGCAGAGAAGGAGCAGGAGTGCAATGCTATATATAGATGGGGCAAAAACACGTTTAAAAATCTTTTTAAACACTTTTGACAGTAGTTGTAATCCAATGGTTTCCTTCCAAATACAGTACTTAAAGCAGTTTGTAAAGACATTTTGGTCTGGTTTCACAGACAGGGCTTAGATAAAGCCAGTATTAGACTTTAGTTCAGTTAGGACATTTAAGTAGTTTTTATAAACATGCCTTGGGAAAAACAAAACAAAACAAAAAAAACATTATTGGTGTGCATTTTGGGAAAAAACATTGGCACTGACATATTTTAAGATACGTCAGTGCAAGTTGCTTTCAGTTAAAACAGCTCAAAAATGCATTTTATTCTGGGACTAGGCTTGTCTGTGAAACCGGGGGAATATGCTCAAAGACCAGTCCTGGAAGGTTAACGGTGTAGTAGGAAATGCTAATGTTAGCCTGCTAGCACTGAAAGCATACGATCCCACCCTCCCTGCAAATCGCCGTCCAAAGCCACGCCTCCTCCAAAACACATGAACGCACACACACAGCTGTTCTCAGCAAAGCGTCACAAAAGATGGCGTTAAATTCCCTTATGTCTCAAAGCACATAGCATTACAATAATAATAAAAGTAAACAACTTGTAGAGCTTGTACCTGACTGCTACAGATTAGTTTGTGTTGATACTGTTGAAACTAGTGTTGTCACAATACCAAAATTATGACTTTGATACGATACCTGACTAAAATACCTCAATACCGATACTGAATTGATATCACGATTAAAAAAATAAATAAATAAAAATCACGTGTCCAGAGTGTTCCTGTCCTGCATGCTTTTTGACCATTCCCTCCCCTTTATTTAAAAAATAATAATTACATGCCACAGTGTGATTGTTCTTACAGAGATGTTTGCAACAATCACATTATCAACTATCATGCTAATCATGCTATCATGTTATCATGCTAACATTCTGAACAGGTTGGGATAGGGATGGGTGACATGACCAAAATCTTATTTAATTTAATATTTTTTAAAATGTAATTTTATAATCACAACATAGTTATTTAATTTTATTTTATCTCTGTTACTAGAGCAGAGATGCAATCAAACAATACGACACATTCTATATAAGAAATACAAATTAAATAAACAGGGCTTTACATTTTTCAGGTAGGCTACAGTAGGTTTATTTAATAGTAGCATTCAAGTAAGAAATTAAATAATCTAATGTTAAAAAACAAAACAAAAAAAAACTGCATAGTCTTCACTCTATAAATTAACTATAAACTGATTCTTAAAAAAAAAAAAATGTTATGCAGTCAAGCACTGGGTGATTTTCTGTTTTCTTTTGTTGTTTGATAAACATTAATCACGCAGACAGCAGCTGGTTTATTGGCTACTGTCACTTTAAGACCTGCACGGCTCCATTACACTGGAACTCATCCGATTTCCTTCTCAACTGTTTTGTTCAATAATAAAGACATTCCCAACCAAGTCGACTGTGTTTACATGAATACTTACCAGGATGTGCATTTTGACATATTTTTGACCATTCAAGGGCAATAATCTGTGAAAGAGACCTGAAGCTTCGCAGCTTTGCACACGGTCTGTATGCGGCTTTCGGTGCGCGGCTGCATGTGCTTCAGGTCTGAGTATTATTTTCTCATGCATGCATGTTTCTTTGTTGCTTTCTTTGTTATGCACTTTACTCCCTGCAGGTAGTGGAAGCAGAGCTCTACACAGATGTCCTGAATCCTGCTGTCATACATCGATTCAAATTGAGAAATACGGCTCTTATTAGAATCCTGTTATTCTTAAAGTACCGGTACTAATAAAATTTCATATTGTACCATTACAAGGGTATCGCAATACTTTTCTAACCCCGGTATATCGTGCAACATTAATGGAAACGCATAATTCCGAGTCTGAAGACGTGAACAGCTCCGGTTAGAACGTCACGGGTTGCCATCTCTTAATTACGGTAGTTATGTCATGAACGCAGCATAAGCTCGTTGTTTTGATTTGGTAGGAACTGTAAAAGGTGGCTGCTGTTTGGTTGCGGACCGAACATAAAGATTGGAGGAACATTTTATGGTCCTACACCTTCCACAGGATATATATTTATAAAAATACATTTAAATTGTTTAACATAGTGATTGCTATCGGGATATGAGGAGACTTTCAACTAGTATAACAAAAAATGTTTCTGTACAGAATCACCAACACTGTAAACCCTAACGCTCAAAATAATGAATTGGTTTGAGTAGGGCAAACTCAAATTAAACAAACTAGTTCATTCAAATTAACTTTTATGAGTATTTAGAACTTTATTTTTCTTTTGAGTTCACAACTGACACATTTTAAGTAATCTGAATTGTTTCATTGTTTTGAGTTTTATGAACTGGTTTCTTTTAATTTAGACAAACTTAACAAAATTTACCTGAAACTGGGCTGGGATTTCTATTTCCCATGCTTTGCATGCTTTGCCATGACAGGTGAAAGGGAGAATAAATGGAAAATTAAGTGTTATATAATGTTTTTTTGTGCAAGATTATTGTTAAGTGGGTGGTTCAGTAGTGTTTAATGCTTTGCTATCCCAATTTAGAAGAGACATATAGCGCCATTGCGCATTGGGTGAACGGAGTTTGAGTCACGTCTCATGGACCTTTCCCGATACCTGACGTCGCGTCAGTTAAGCTTTTTCGTAAGTTGAATACGGAAGGCATAGGACGTAGCGTAAGTGTTTTGAACTGCGAGAGGCATTACACTTTCTTCGTAAGTTAAATATGGAAGGCGGTCTGACGGAAGCTATATTTTACTTTATAACTTGTTAAATATGGATATTTTTCTTAAACAAACGCATCGATTCGCTTCAGAAGGCCTTTATTAACCCCCCGGAGCTGTGTGGAGTACGTTTTGCTTTGGATGGATGCATTATCCTGAGCTTTATACTTGTTGGTCCCTTTCACTGCCATTATAAAGCTTAGATGCGTCAGGATATTTATTAATATAACTCCGATTGTGTTCATCTGAAAGAAGAAATTCATATACACCTAGGATGGCTTGAGGGTGAGTAAAGCTTGGGGTTAATTTTCATTTTAAAGTGAACTAATCCTTTAAACTTTGAATTTCTTAACTTAAAAAGTTTGATGTAACTGATTACTTCAATTTTTTTTTTTTTTGAGTTTTGCCAACTTATTCAGGTTTACAGTGTATTGCACCTTTAATGCCGGTTAGTCCTGGTTGAGTTGGTGTGCAAGCAAAGCCACTGTTCACCAGCTTATACAGTATATTTATTTATTTAGCAGATGCTTTTATCCAAATGTTTAGTAGTTTTTTTTATTTATTTATTTATTTTTTTTTATTTATTTTTTGCAAGAGGGGAAAAACACTAACAGTAATTTATCATAAAGGAACCAACAATATTAGCAGTGCCAACAGC
The DNA here is from genome assembly GCA_039654765.1 of Mylopharyngodon piceus. Classification (NCBI taxonomy): domain Eukaryota; kingdom Metazoa; phylum Chordata; class Actinopteri; order Cypriniformes; family Xenocyprididae; genus Mylopharyngodon; species Mylopharyngodon piceus. The sequence continues at coordinate 7,066,207 of CM077445.1, forward strand.
ACATTTTAGTGGTAATCCAGAAGAGTTTACACATCTAGAGAAGTGAAATTGCAGAAAAGAAGTTTATATATATTTGGTCTTCTGGTAAAGTCGTGGTGGTGGAAACCCTTGAAAGCTTTGGACCAGCATCCAAAGCACAACATAGGCTAGAGTTTTCAGCAAATAAAAGTTATGGCTTCATTTATTTCAAGTAATTGTTACTGCATATCTAGGACAGATATAAAAGGATTGATAAAATTAAGATGATTTCTCATCTGTATCTCCATCCATCTATCTGAAAGTGTTCAAAACTAGCACTTGATTCACAAACTCTGACATATACTCTAATTCACACAGAGACAGCGGCGTATGAGTCACAGCATTTGGGGTTGTGAGTGCTGACCACTACCAGTATGTTACATAATGACCGTCCATGCGGCTCGTAAAGTCAGTCTGGGCATCTGGGAGACTCTGCAGGATACTGAGGCCAAAACCCAGCACCCAGCGGAGTCCACCGGGAGCCATGAGCCTAAACGCACACATTCTGCACGGATGGATGTACTGCAGCTTTCTGTGAATTGCATCAGCCAGGGTGGTCTATTTTTACTATTTGTTTGAAAGCTGGTGTTTTTTCTTATAAACATGCCGGAAGCTTTTAGGCAAGATGTGTATGAGAAATGAGGGCGTATTGATCCTCGGAGGCTCGGTTTTTTTGGAGTTCCTGGGTGTCAAGACCAAAACGATGAATGTCTTCTATCATACGTTGAAATAACAACAAGTCATTACAACTAAATTGTCATGACAACAAAGATAAAGCACAAAAAGGGACACAAACCAAACTTGGATATGGTCACAAAAATCAGTGATACCTAAACAAGACGGGAGTCTTCTTGTGGTCTTTTGACTGAGTTTCTCTTCATCCCTCCACCTGTTAATTTCCTATTGGCCCTAATGGCACAAGCCTTTGAAGCAGAGTACAGGATTTACTCTCCTTTCTGACGCCTGTTAAAGAAAGGCAAGCACTTCAAAAGGCAAGCATAAGTGGGACCTCACGGGGAGAGACGCGATCGCACCGCCGCTGAACCGTCATGCCATCATTGTGATGCTCCAGAGATGACGGTGAGAATGCACAGTGTGTCTGCATGTCATTGTCTTGTCTTATCAGTGCAAACAATTATCAGTGAGCAATAAACCAGTCGGGATTGAATGTGATTCCAGGTAGTGTAAATCTTTCATCACCTGCAGTCAGTAAAGACGACATAATAACTTGTCTCGTATTCTTATAGATACACCAACAGTCTGGAAATATTCTTAGTGGTTTAACCTACTGCTTCCTATTTGAAACTGTTTGTTTTGAAAGTGTTTCACATTTCTTTAAGCTATGAAAGCCAATTAATATATATGTTCCTGTGGTGTGCAGTGATGTTCTAAAATGAGGAGGCAAAGTATTCCGTTTCTTTTTTAATCCATTGTAAATTGTTTACAGTGTTCCAGTTACACCTAATGTTGATATATTTTCCAAGTTAAATAAAGATTACTTACACTATCAAAAAACAAAATAAAATTCTATTCTGCATTTTTAATAGTAAACTTATTTTCAGATAATCAGTCATCAAAACTCGGTAAACACTGCAGGTGTCATGATGGTCACAGACATGGAGATGTACCCTTCATTTCACCAAACTGATTGCTTACAAAAAAATAGACTTAGATCATGTTTTCAAGACATTTCGAGTTGGATTTTGACAAAATGGTGATGTCAAGTGAGTGATACATACTTTTTAATTAGTCTTCCCATTAACACATTATTCATTCAGACTGATTTGCAGATGCATGAAAACAAGAGGGATTTATTGCGTGAGCAGAGTAATAGGCCAATCATAGCACAATGTAGGCACTGCCTCTTTTCACATGACTTTTTTCCCATTCATTCTCAATTACCCCCCATCAAACTCACAGCAAGATTTAGGATTTAAAACTAAATGGGAATAGAGAAGGCTAGAGAAATTATTTTTGCCTGGTGTTGCTGTTGGACAGTGTCATTTTAGAAAAACAAGTCACGTTAAGTCACCTTTATTTATATAGCTCTTTATACAATAGAAATTGTTTTAAAGCAGCTTTACAGTGATAATCAGAAAAGTAACAGTATTAATGAGCAAACTTCATCCAATATGAGACAGACTCAAATTCTGCTGTACAGCAGCTGTAGCAAGATAATAGTGTCATTATTCAACTCAATTCAGTTCAATAGACATGTTCCAATATATGGTAATATGAGATTATATATATATATGTGTGTGTGTGTGTGTGTGTGTGTGTAAAACAGTTCTTTCTGGTTCTCGAATCTGATTGGCTGATAGCCGTGCGATATTTTAGTGATAACAGCACTCCTACCTTTTCACCGTTTGTATCACTTCGCTTGAAGTTAAATTTGATAATTTAACATAATTTATAATTAATAATTTCATAATTCATGAAATTCATAATTTAAGGCTATATTTAACTTACATCCTCTATACGCAGTGGTTCCCAAACTTTTTAGAGTGGAGTACTCCCTGAGGCATTCACCATCCTTCTGCGTGCCCCCTCTCTTCCACTTAGACTGCACCTTTTCCATTAAAGGATAATATTCGCCCCCTAAATTGACTTTCCAGTGCATTTTTTTTTTATCTTTATAAATACCTTTACAACATTAATAATGTTTTAAATAAAAAAAGTTCAATAGAGAAATATGCAATGATGATAAAAACGTGAAAAGTGATTATTTTAAATACTAAAACCGCCAGTAGGTGGCGGTAAGTCACTGTCTTAATGCGTGAGTCAGCGAGTCATTCATTCATTCAGTGACGAAGCAAGTGGCTGTATTTATTTATTCGTTCAAAGCCACAGGTTCGTTCACGAAACACCGCTGTGTGTTGTAGTTCTGCTGTGGCTTTCGTTGGAACTATTATTTAGTTGCAAAATAGAGCAAATACTGACAATACTGTGATGAACATCACTTAATATTACCCTTTTGTTTGATGATTTGTTGTATAAAATCAATGTCACATTTGCAATCGTGTGGATATTTGGATTTGCATTCTTGCATTCTCGTATAATATTATCAACATTAAAAACAAGAACTCACAAAAGGTATGTTTTGTATCAAGAGTTTGAATCTTAAACTGATCTCTATGCTCATTCTGTGCCAGACTATTTGTTCTTCATGGTAGTATGTGCTAAATCTACAGGTAGCCTACATTGTCAGGAACGGCAGTAGTGCGATTTGCTAAGGCAGCAGACTGCACGCAACCTATATGCAGCCATATGCAAGCTGCTTATGTGGAAATGGTTGCAGTTTTGACCGCAAAAGATGTGGTATTTTGATTGGATGTCATGTATTTATGGCATTGTGCCTGTCAGAAATGCATGCTCGGTTTTAATGGTATTTAAGGTGGGGAAGAATTAAATGAACGGCAAAAGGCCGACCTTAATTCATGAAACTTAACTGAATTCCTAAGCAGTTTATGCAACCGGCCACAGGAAGGCCTCTCAGTCAATCAGATTCGAGGACCAAAACTGTATTAATATCAAAATAATGAAAACAAACAGTATTGTTATCGTGGGCACTTGAAAATACAGTGAATAACTATTTATTAGGAATTATTTCAAATTTTAGAACGCATTTTAAGAATACTTTTCCATCAACTGGTTAAAATGTGCAACATGCATGAGCAGCATGGTGGAACGAGTGAAGGAGACGCGCTGAATGAAAATGTGCTTATGGAACAGCAGAAATTCAGCAGTTACCCTGGTAACACTACTAACAATACTAACATTTGGTTGTCTTAATTTCTTTATTTTCAAACGTTAAACCAGTGAGCTTTTATTTTGGTGGAAAACCGCAGGGAGACCTTATCGCTTCTCTTTGTTGACAACAACAGATTTATAAATGATTCTTATGAAGAATGTTGTGTTCCCAAATGCAAATTATAAGCGACTCAAACACACAGCACTTGCAAAGTAGCATTTACTGTGAATTGAAACTGAAAACAGTGCTGTTACAGTGTACTCTAAAACATGCAGCGTATCAGACTATTTATTTATATAATTACATCACAACCGTTGTGATTTGATGATTGCACTAAGCCACATTACATTCTCACCACCATGCTTGTCAAAATTCAGTAAAAAGGTACCAGGCAAATGGCGAGTAACACAGTTTCAACACAGATTTTTACTTGTATTTAGCGCTTTGAACCCTGGCTAACATGCTAATGTCCCGCAGATGGCGGCGTGAGCTCTTGCAACAATGTTAGAAGCAATCCGTGCATGAAATAAATGTATTAGAAAATGTGACATTTTACAGTTTATTTAGTAATTGTTTAAGGCCATTTCACGATTTCAAACATAATACAATATCCACCCACCCCTTTTTTTTTCTTTTTTTTTTTTTTTTTTTGGTTTTACGCAATTTATGTGGCTCATACTTTTCAGAGCGGAAAATATGGGAATCCGTATAAATACAGAAAATTCACATCCCTGAAAAGTTTTATCTGTTAATATTATTTAATGGACCTAAGCTAACATAAACTGATAATGAACAACTGTATTTTTATTAACTAATGTTAGCAAAGAATAGGCCTAATAACTATTGTAACAAATGTAGCTGCTCATTGTTAGTTAATGTTAACGTATTAACCAACTGTAACTAATGGGACCTTATTGAAAAGTGTTACTTATTGTTCTTTATAGTTCTTCTGCACTTTAATAATTTTGAAATGTGATTACTTTATACATTTTTTTGTGTATTGATTTATTGTATTTAAATGAGAGGTTTTTTGTTTTATATATATATATATATATATATATATATATATAAATAAATAAAGGTTACACTTTAAGGTGTCCTTGTTCGAGTATAATTATACAGCACTTAGTAGTATTAATTAATGTACTTATTATAGGGTTGGGATAAGGGTTTGGTTTAGGGTTAGTTGCATGTATTTATGCATAATTTACTGTTATTACTATAGTATACTATATTACTATATACACATGTAACATATGTAATAAGGACACTGTAAAATAAAGTGTTAAAAATGCATTAATAAAGTTATTAAACCTGTTAGGAGGACAACACTTTTTTGTAAATACACTTTTAAATGTCATTTTTCATAATATTTTTGTTGTGTTGTTTTTGAACAGTGGATTATTTTTTCATCTGATTGTTTTAAGGAAGCACTGCCTCCATCGCCCATGATGTGTTCTAACAAAACCCCTAAAACTAAACATGCCCGCTGCCCTGATGAAAAGACCAGCGGTGCTCTTTGCAAGATCTACCATCTTCAACACAGGGACTATGCAGGTCAAGCTGCTTCATCAGTCACGTTTGCTGGTGAATAGTATGGCTGTGTGGGTAAACCAACAAGACCACCATCAAACCAACACCTGGACCAGCATGCAGATTCTGGTCTAATCTGGTATTTTAGACACTAGTGCTCTCCTTTCTCAAAATATTTCAAAGTGCAAACTCTGGAAGAGAGCCACATGCTGCCCACATGGTTTCACTTGAGCAGCAGATCTCAACCACAGCAGGCCAAGTAAACATCTTCATGTGCTGAACGTGACGTCTGCGTCCCACTGCAGGTGTCTGACTAAACGCTGCAAACATCCGGTTGGAGGAGACCTTCGTGCCACCCAGTTAGCACTCGTTCTTCCTCAGGAAGAGGCTTGGTTATCTGCATCTGTGATCACATCAGCTGCTGATCTGAAGTCAGCTTCATGCTTTTTCAGATGGCTGTGTTGGGTCTACAGAAGCTGGTCCTGGATCAGTGCTGGAAAATTTGACAGAGCGTGGGCTGTGAGCTAACTGACACCAGATCACAAACACAACCGTGAAGTGTTTCTGTTTCTCTTGATCAGCCATATGAACCAAGACCAGATCTCTGAAAACACTGTGAACCCCTCATGCGAGATGAAAACAGAAAACATTTATATTCAAACTGTAAATGTGTTTAAGATTCAGAGAATCTTTTTTGATGGCTGATGCCAATATATTAGAGAGCGTATAAAGACTGATATAAAGCTGTATGATATCACACCGTTTAATTTAGTAAATAACACATGCATAATTATTTTACACAATATTTGATAAAATAGGTAGACATTATTTGAAAATGAATCAATTTGAAAAGATTATTAGAACATGATAAAAAATGAATCTGTTAAACATTTTTTTTAATGACAACTAATTCTAAAATAGTACATATAACTTTTGAGTTCTCAGTGCGTCCTGCTATTATTGGCCAGATAAACTGGAAAAACTTACTGGAAAGAAAAACTTAACAGCCAATGCTGATAATTACAAAATGCCAAAAATCAACCACTAGAAACAAACTCAGCAAGGATTCTGATGCTTAGAGCAGGTCAAAGGTCACAGAGCCACACAATCCATTCATGACACACTGAACAGCATTTGTGTGCCATGAACAACAGTGAATATCCTTTAACTATCACAGTTCTGCACAGTAATTTATCTGTGAACCGGATTACAGTTAGCTTTAATATGCAGAAAGAATAAATCACACACATGACTCTTTTACAAACCTAACAAACAACAGCTCATTGTGTGCAGACTGTATGACACTCTATCAGCAACAGTGTCTCATTGTGTACACAAACACACACAGACACAGAAAAACATTCGCATCTGTTAATAAAGGAGAGTCGCTGATGCTACATAGGCTTTGTACAGGAGAAGCGTCTCCATGCTGTTCCACTTCCTGTCCTGGCACCGCTCGCACACACACACACACACACACACTGTCAACACCCTGCAAGCCACCCGACACACACCTCCTCCTTCCCTGCTGACCTTCACACACCCCTGGAGTCTCCAAGAAACCCAATGACCTGACAGACGGGGCCTGCTGGATATATGCGCGCGCGTGCGCGCGCACACACACACACACACACACACACACACACACACTCCCTGTCTCCCTCCGGCAGACTCCTGTTGACATGCACTTCCCAAGCACAAGTAAAACAGCCGGATAATGAGAACGTGCTGAACAAACACACACGCACACAAGGGGAACTCCAGCTTATAAACTGTTGTTAGTCAGCCAGTTCCTGCAAATAGGCCACGCTTGTCTCTTCATAACACCAGCCTGAGTTCATCCAGGAATCTCATTATTTTGCAGTGAATCTGCAGTAGATAGAAGGAAGTGATCGAATGTGTCTGTCTGTGAACTTTAGATTTGACAGAGTTATCAAAAGAGACACTGTGCTCTCAGCTGCAGCTGACAGTCTAACGATACAATCATTCATCCTCATGATGTTATATCACATCAGTCTTCAATCTTAGAGATTCAGGTTTTTTGAAGAACAAGTTGGACAGCAAGTTCTGACAGCTTCTGATGGGACGGACTCTCTCATTACACAATGCATGTGTGCAACAGTTTCCTCTACTGTGATGTACAGAGACACAGACACCTGCAAATGTCAATATACACTGTGCTTTTACGTTTCAGGTTTTGAAAATGAAAGCTAACAGCCAGGAATGAGACAGATTACAATCTTAATCATCTCTGAAGATCAATCCAACTGTGGACATCTAAAATTAGCACTGCTTTTACAAAAAAGAAGTGCACTTCAAGTTTATTTTACTGAATAAAGTTCAAGTATATTTTCCCAGTATACTTTAAGTAGTAAGTATGCTAATATCAATGTACTAGTACAGGTGCTGGTCATATAATTAGAATATCATCAAAAAGTTGATTTCACTAATTCCATTCAAAAAGTGAAACTTATATATTATATTCATTCATTACACACAGACTGATATATTTCAAATGTTTATTTCTTTTAATTTTGATGATTATAACTGACAACTAAGGAAAATCCCAAATTCAGAATCTCAGAAAATTAGAATATTACTTAAGACCAATACAAAGAAAGGATTTTTAGAAATCTTGGCCAACTGAAAAGTATGAACATGAAAAGTATGAGCATGTACAGCACTCAATACTTAGTTGGGGCTCCTTTTGCCTGAATTACTGCAGCAATGCGGCGTGGCATGGAGTCGATCAGTCTGTGGCACTGCTCAGGTGTTATAAGAGCCCAGGTTGCTCTGATAGTGGCCTTCAGCTCTTCTGCATTGTTGGGTCTGGCATATCGCATCTTCCTCTTCACAATACCCCATAGATTTTCTATGGGGTTAAGGTCAGGCGAGTTTGCTGGCCAATTAAGAACAGGGATACCATGGTCCTTAAACCAGGTACTGGTAGCTTTGGCACTGTGTGCAGGTGCCAAGTCCTGTTGGAAAATGAAATCTGCATCTCCATAAAGTTGGTCAGCAGCAGGAAGCATGAAGTGCTCTAAAACTTCCTGGTATACGGCTGCGTTGACCTAGGACCTCAGAAAACACAGTGGACCAACACCAGCAGATGACATGGCACCCCAAACCATCACTGACTGTGGAAACTTTACACTGGACCTCAAGCAACGTGGATTGTGTGCCTGTCCTCTCTTCCTCCAGACTCTGGGACCCTGATTTCCAAAGGAAATGCAAAATTTACTTTCATCAGAGAACATAACTTTGGACCACTCAGCAGCAGTCCAGTCCTTTTTGTCTTTAGCCCAGGCGAGACGCTTCTGACGCTGTCTGTTGTTCAAGAGTGGCTTGACACAAGGAATGCGACAGCTGAAACCCATGTCTTGCATACGTCTGTGCGTAGTGGTTCTTGAAGCACTGACTCCAGCTGCAGTCCACTCTTTGTGAATCTCCCCCACATTTTTGAATGGGTTTTGTTTCACAATCCTCTCCAGGGTGCGGTTATCCCTATTGCTTGTACACTTTTTTCTACCACATCTTTTCCTTCCCTTCGCCTCTCTATTAATGTGCTTGGACACAGAGCTCTGTGAACAGCCAGCCTCTTTTGCAATGACCTTTTGTGTCTTGCCCTCCTTGTGCAAGGTGTCAATGGTCGTCTTTTGGACAACTGTCAAGTCAGCAGTCTTCCCCATGATTGTGTAGCCTACAGAACTAGACTGAGAGACCATTTAAAGGCCTTTGCAGGTGTTTTGAGTTAATTAGCTGATTAGAGTGTGGCACCAGGTGTCTTCAATATTGAACCTTTTCACAATATTCTAATTTTCTGAGATACTGAATTTGGGATTTTCCTTAGTTGTCAGTTATAATCATCAAAATTAAAAGAAATAAACATTTGAAATATATCAGTCTGTGTGTAATGAATGAATATAATATACAAGTTTCACTTTTTGAATGGAATTAGTGGAATAAATCAACTTTTTGATGATATTCTAATTATATGACCAGCACCTGTATACTTGTATGAGCACTATTTCAATACTTTTTAGTTTATAAAAGTATACTTTAAAGTGTACCAGAAGTAAATTGAGTACACAACTGTTTCACATCAAAGTGTAATTTAAAGGTGCAGTAAGCAATTTCTGAGAAACATTAGCCGCTTTTCCACCGTCAGGCCGAACGGTTCTTAGAATGGTAAGGAACGGTTCCAGTTGTATTTCCACTGGAGGCTGGTACAGCACGGCACGATTACAAACCGTTCTCGGCCTGGAATTCTCAGCACAGTTGTCTAACCGTGCTGTATCGTGCTGGTAGAATCCGTGAAGTGATGTCGACACACAGGATTGATCACTGGCTACCAGTTTCTCCATAGCTGGCTAAGCGCTCTATTTGAGCAACGTAAACACAAATTAATAATAAAATTAAAAGAAATATCTAATCATCCGCCATAATGCGGTCGTTATTACATCTCATATCATAAGTAAACTGTTGCGTTACCAAGGCAACGACTGAGTGGCAGTCATGAGATATTAATAAGAAAACCACAAATACAACACCCTTCAGTCTAATTATGATAGTCAATTTTTGCTGCATCATGAAATAAACCAGGAATCTGGTTTTAAGTTAAATAAGTGTGAATAAATACATTTATTAAGCATTTATAACATGTGAGTTAAAAACGGCTCACTATTTGGCAGGTATTGCATTAAAGTCGCCCTTTTTATTCATGCAGTTATAACTGCATTATTAATGATTTATAATGCATTTGTAAATGACTTATTACTCATTAACAAACACCTTTATAAACCCTTTACAAAGGGAACCTTAATGTAAAGTGTTACCGAGATTTTAATCAACGTTTTTGAAGTGCGCGCATGTGCGTACGTGCTCTAGCATATAAGAACGAGCCTATGATTTAATCTGGTAATAAAGCAAAATAACAGAGAAAAATGATAGTTAGTTCTCAGTTTCTATGTCCATAATTTATAGCAAAAAATCTAGCATTAATTCAATCTCAAACGGATTCATTTAAAGAAGCTATTACTCCACCACCTGCATGACATCATTCACCAACGTGGCTGAACGACAGGTTTGTGACAATATGGTTTCGGGAAACATTTGTGGCTAGCTAGTTGATTTGTTCAACAATGCATCGTACTATGGTAGTAAAGCAGCGATTTATGTCGTTGTATGGGAAACGCAGCCCAGAACGATTAAGTGGGTCAACTGTCCATATCATTCAGAATGAATCGTGTCAGTTTTGCTAATCCGTTTGACTGAATCATTGATAAGAACTGTCTCAAACTCTGATTAATTTGTGAATCAGGCATTGGTTTTGATGTAATATTTTAATAGAAAATGTAATATTGTACTTGGGGCTCAAAACTGGGCCACACTATGAAAACTTATACAATTTGTCATGGGAAAACAAGAACTACACTTAACCTACACCCCCAACCCACACAAGTTTGAGACCAAAGATCTGGAAGCTCTGAGTGAGTCTGAGTGGAGATGTCAAAACAACTGTGACATCCTGTTTTCTACAGTGATCCCATTCGTAAAACACCATTTGAAGAAATGGTCAAGCTGTACAATCATGTAATGGACAGAATGAAAACAAGAACACTTACCAAGCAAATCATCCTGTTCCTCTCGTCAGCACTGCAGCTGGTCCGATCTGGAAGGAAAATATTAAGACTCATTAGCAATGCGATAAACCACGAAGTCTGTCTGAGAAATTACACATATTACAACTGACTGCTAAACTACTGAAGGAAAATTGCAAATGAGGCAACTAGTTATGGAGCGAGTGTTTTTTTTTAATTATTTTCACTATTCAGTGATTGTCATTCACCCAGTCTTACTGTGAGACATTGTGAAAGATAGATCTGCAAAACATTACATATCCAACAGAAACTGTAATCAGACAATTTAGAAGCAGCTTACAGCAGATCAACATATTGTTAAACTATCAAATCTGATGTTTACAAAGCATTTGTGAATCCGGAGGAGAGTTTTTGGGAAGGTCTGTTTTACGCGCAAATTACTCAGAATTAACTCATATATTTACGAACGTTTCATGAATGATGCCCATTATTATTGTAATGTTATGTGCATTGAGACATGAGGTAATTTAACGCCGTCTCACACAGAACCATTCCGGGACTCAGGATCACAGAAACTTCTTGTCCACGCTGCCCTGCAATTTGTATTAATTAAATAGCTTTGCTAATGAAAAGCTGCATTATATTTCTCAGCAATGAGTTGGAAGGATCACTGTTTTTGAAGTAATTAAACTAACAGCTTTACTAGTTGAGAGATGCTGCACAAACACAATTCACACATGCACAATCTCTCTCTCTCTCTCTCTCTCTCTCTCTCTCTGTCTCACTAATTCAAATTTAAAAAAAAGCAATCTTCCCGCAATGCTTTATCTCTGTGTCTGATTTAAAGTCAGCAGAATGCTAGATCTAACGACCCGTAGCCAAAATAACTAATGAAAATTAACCATCTTATCTATCCAGTTAGCTTTAACTTGCTGGCGAATGACAATATTGCTACTCTCTATACGCGGAGTATGCATTCTGCATAGGGCACAAGCTATCAAAAGGGGCACCATCTGTTAACATCCCGTTTCACTCAGAATTGAGCCACATTTCGTCAGGACAATGCCTGGTTGTACACAACCTTTTATTCTGACTTGAAAATCATATTCTCTGCTTTGTGTTTCCTCCAAATGAATCACAGGTTCATAGTGTGTACATTAGCCAGGGTGATTCAAAGTGGAGTTTTGGGAAGCCCATGTTATTCAGATTCCCATGAGCCTCTGCTGGTGGGAAACAGCACAATAAAATGTGTCTCACGAGAGCATGCCAACCTCAGAGAGACTCACATCTGCATGTGCATCTTGTTAGTCTCGAAGCCTCTACAATGCTGGGTTAGCATTAGCCTAGAAGCCGCTAAGAGTGCTAATGAGACAAAGATCTTGTTTTCGTCTGTATTGTGGCTCTTCTGTGTTTCGGCTCTTGTGGGGTTAGCCAGGACATGCTGATGCAGCGCTGGTTTCTGAATTGGAGGGTGTTTTTGCTGTAACACTCAATAGCAGTGGAACCAGTTCAAATTAGCGGTGAGAAAGTTCTGCCGCGGAAAAAAACTGAAACCAGCTGTAGGGTAATTAAGCTAAATGGATGATTTCAAATGACTTTAAAACAATATTTCAACTTCTGCGTTGAAACCTCCCTCTTCAGTGACAGCAATAAACAAGAGGCCATCAGAGGTTTTGGACTTTTTTAAGTGTTGTGAACTGCCTGAACAACTGAGTGAACTTCAGTTACGCACAGTTATTCCTGCTGGAATGAGAGAGTATGGTATTCATTAGTATTATGGCTTTATGCTGATTAATCATTAACAGTATAATTAAAGTATATTATAGCTGATTAAAGTATAACAGTGCTTTACAGTGTAAATCAGCACATGTTGCCAACGTATAATGTGCGTTTCAGGCAGCCATTAGCTGCCACAACGTTTATCAGAAATCGCTTACTGCACCTTTAAATTTAAATCCATCAAAAAAAAAAAAAAATTATGTATAATTGAAATTATGAAACAAACAATTTAATAACAATTAAAAAAAAAAAAATAACTTTTTTTTATGGTTTAATAACATTTTAATAATCAAAAAGCATGTCTAATCAATTGAATTCATAAAAGTTTTACAATTTAATAATAAATTACACATTCTACAATAATAGGGCAGAAATTCTGTGTTGTGTGTTTTAATTTTTCTGGATTTATGATTTAATACAAATCTTTAATCAAAAGTAGAAGAAATCAAAAAAGGCAAAAACATTAACAATTAAATTAATCTTTTAAAATGCAATGAAATTTCTTTTAAAATTTCTTTTATTTTTGCCAAAGTGATTTTTTTGACAAATAAGAAACTGCACTGCTAATTCACACAGACACACACGTTTTTCACATTGTGGGCTCTACACCAGTCAGCACTCACAAACACTCACTAAAGATGCTAAAGCTTATAGTTTTCCCTGGATATTCAACTTCAACTTGTTGCATGAGCTCCAGCAGATCAATCCTGACCTGCGTCAGCCGTGACTCCTGACTCAGTTGTGACGGAAGGTCAAGCACGGGGAATGTCAATATTTCCAATAGCAGAGACAAAGACATCATGACTATTTGTTCTTCTTATCCTTTCCCAGGCCTCCCTGCTGTGGAGCAGATATGTCATCAGCTGAACACTCAGCACTTCAGCACACATTCTTTCACACAGACTCCAGTGCTCATGACGTTTCAAATGACTCATTCCAGTGAGGTGAACTAGAACCACTGTAACAGCACACAAGGAGAGATTCTGCCTGATTACACCGAATTTAAGAATCCAAAGAACTCTTTCACCAAACAGAAATTCTTTTGAGATTAGAGAGTGTGTTTGAAAACACAACATGCCTTTGACAGTGTAATGTGAGAGCTGCAATTCTCAGACGTGACATCAGAGGGATGGAATATGCTTCACATGTGATATCAGCAGGCCACTCTTAATATTCATCTCCTCTTTCTGTAAGGGGCACAGCATGTCAAACCCCTTTAATTATGCTAATTCATTGCAGTGATAATTAGCTGAGCGACTCAAACACCTACCACCGGCACTGCACTCTTAAAAGGTTCTATATAGAACCTTAAAGGGTTCTATCAAGCATTTCATATATAGAACATTCTAGGGGTTCCCATCATGGGATCATCTTATGGATTTAGTTTTAAGGAATTAATTTCATTTTAATTAATTTTTCATTTTAATTAAATGTAATGAATTAAACAGCTCACAAGCATACTTTGTCACTAGAAAAAATTTGAAATAACCCATTAAACATTGAACCTTTTTTTGTATAAGTGTGGTAACGAGGGAGGGAAGAGTCTCCGATTTACAGAGTCCAGCCTCTGAAGCCCTGACCGTGATCGGGTGGATTATCATGATAACTGATCCATCCTGAATTGAGAAAATTCATTATAGCACATCCTCTCATGTGAAGTGGGTCCATGTGTCTTGCAAAGGTTCTAAACAGCTGATAGAAATCACACACAATAGGATTGCTGAAATATTATCAGGAAAATGATTCTTAGGTCATTGTCAGGCAAAGGATTCATAAGTAAGATTTTACTGGGACACTACTGGGTTTTTGATCTCTTGGCTGTTATTTGAATTACAATTTTGGATTACCCTAATAAAACTGCCCTTGGATCCTCAACCTGTGTGTGTCAGAGTGGTTCGTGACAAGTACGGAGTTATTCTAGACCTCAGGGGCTGGATTTTTGAAAATCTTAAGAAAGAAGAAATGGAATTTCTTAAGATAAATTCTAAGTTTGTAAGAATTTTCCTAAGTGCAATTCTTGAAAAAGTTCTCAAATATTTTCTTAAGAACATCTCATTTTTTCCTTAAGAAGAAAATTTAATTTTTTGTCAAGAACCGCCATACAATTAGGTAAAGGCCAAAGTATATTTCACTTTTTACGTGAGGTACACTGTGCGTGATGCAAAATTCGTCATCAGAAGAGTATGCATGTACTGTTCACGCACCACCGGATTTTTGTAGCGCAGGTTGCATATGCGCATTTAATTTTTTTGCAGTTAATTAGTTTATCCACAAGGTGGCAACCCTGTCCTGGGGCATCGATTCACAGGTAGTAGAAGAAAAACTGCATAAACAGAACAGACTGGAACGCATAGAAGCTACGGGCAAATTCTAAACGGAAGGGAGCAAGGCAGAGCCCTTGAAGTTGGGACTTTGGAGGGAGCAGGTCACTTGCGTGACATTATGTAGCCGTTTGGAATGCACTTAGCGAAGGGAGCAATGAAAGACAATGTAATTTCTTCATCATCTTCACCTGGGATGTTCCCATGACAATGCAGCATGGTGCCCATCAGCTGATTTCTAATTTCTAATATGTTAACAGCAAAAATTAATAAATTAGCCTAACTGTTGCAAGTAAAGATTCGGGCCCATCCATGTCTTTATGGACCTTGCTTTGTGCACTGGTGCGCAGTCATGTTGGAACAGGAAGGGGCCATCCCCAAACTGTTCTCACAAAGTTGGGAGCATGAAATTGTCCAAAATGTCTTGGTATGCTGAAAGCATTAAGAGCTCCTTTCACTGGAACTAAGGGGCCAAGCCCAACCCCTGAAAAACAACCCCACATCATAATCCCCCCTCCACCAAACTTTACACTTGGCACAATGCAGTCAGGCAAGTACCGTTCTCCTGGCAACCGCCAAACCCAGACTCGTCCATCGGATTGCCAGACAGAGAAGCATGATTCGTCACCCCAGAGAACATGTCTCCACTGCTCTAGAGTCCAGTGGCAGCGTGCTTTACACCACTGCATCCGACGCTTTGCATTGCACTTGGTGATGTAAGGCTTGGATGCAGCTGCTCGGCCATGGAAACCCATTCCATGAAGCTCTCTACGCACTGTTCTTGAGCTAATCTGAAGGCCACATGAAGTTTGGAGGGCTGTAGCTATTGACTCTGCAGAAAGTTGGTGACTTCTGCGCACTGTGCGCCTCAGCATGCGCTGACCCCACTATGTGATTTTACGTAGCCTACCACTTCGTGGCTGAGTTGCTGTTGTTCCCACCACTAACAGTTGACCGTGGAATATTTAGTAGTGAGGAAATTTCATGAATGGACTTATTGCACAGGTGGCAACCTATCACGGTACCACGCTTGAATTCACCGAGCTCCTGAGAGCGACCTATTCTTTCACAAATGTTTGTAGAAGCAGTCTGCATGCCTAGGTGCTTGATTTTATACACCTGTGGCCATGGAAGTGATTGGAAAACCTGAATTCAATGATTTGGAGGGGTGTCCCAATACTTTTGGCAATATAGTGTGTGTACATATTATATATATATATATAGAGAGAGAGAGAGAGAGAGAGAGAGAGAGAGAGTTTTATTTATTTATTTATTTATTTTCATTTATTTTAAAGCCTAAATGAATTTATTTAAAGCGAAACTGAAACTTTGGCTCTTCTCTCACTCGGCACTAATCAAATGTTTCCATATGCGCATGTATTTGGATGGTAAACTATTACAAGGATTTATACTTCACTCGTGTCCTAATATCAACATAAAACAGTGTCCTTCACGAATCATGTGTGCAAAAAGTGTGTTTGGAATACCATTGAGACGGTAGGGCGGTGGTCACGCTGACCGCGACAGCCTATATTTTGTACAACAGACAATCTAAATTGAGCCGAAAAAACGCTTTCTCTGTTTGGTTGACTGCATTTTTAGTTTGATGACGAATAGGCTGTGATGTCCAGTTAGCCAAGCAAGAACTGATGTGTGTGTGCACGCAAGGCGTAGATTTTTTATCCCTTATAGCAGTAGAAACACCTTAAAATACTCTGTCATACAGATAAGAGTAAGACACCATTCAAAACTATAAAGGGATTTGATTTTGAGATCCGGTTTTCACCCCGAGGACAATTGAGGGACTCAAACACAACTATTAAAAAAGGTTCAAACATTCACTGATGCTCCAGAAGGAAACACGATGCAATAAGAGCCGGGGGGTGAAAACTTTTTGAATTTGAAGATCAAGGTAAATTGTATTTAATTTGTCTTCCGGGAAACATGCAAGTATCTTCTGTTGCTTCTGAAGGGCAGTACTAAATGAAAAAAAAAAAAATAAATAAAATAAATAAATAAATAAATATATATATATATATTTCTACAAAATTTAGACATCTTCATCCTGTTTAAAAGTTTTCACCCCCGGGCTCTTATTGCATCGCGTTTCCTTCTGGAGCATCAGTGAATGTTTTTTTTTTAATAGTTGTGTTTGAGTCCCTCAATTGTCCTCAGTGTGAAAAGATGAATCTCAAAATCATACAGTCACTGCTGGAAAGGGTTCAAATATGCAAAAAAAATCCTTGAAAACTGAAGAATCTGCAGGACCTGGAGGATTTTTCTGAAGAACATTGGGCAGTTTAACTGCTCAGAACAAACAAGGAACTCATGAACAACCATCACAAAACAACAACAACAAGAACAACAACAACAGTTGTAGATCATCCAGGTAACCACACACAGTATTAAGAACCAATGGTTCCCAAACTTTTGAACAGGGTTATTTTAATAAATTCAGCAATTTTTTGTCTTCTGGACTATATGTAAACATCTTTTATGTAAAATATCTTACTCAGGATAAAATAAAAAAAATAACATGCATTTTGTATGATCTCTCTTATGTTGTTAAAATTATTCACATTTTCACAGATTCTGTAAGTGGTTCCTATACTTTTTCATGCAACTGTAGTCTAGAAAATCCGTGGAGCCCCTGCTTTAGAGGACTTGTGCATATCTTTAGTGTATTATATATTGTATAGCGGTTGTGTTGAAATAATTACAACAATTAATTTGAAACAATCCAAAAAAACAACAACAACAACAACAACAACAACAACAACAACAAAACAATTAAATATCTTACTTTTTAGTAGGCCTATTTAAGACAAGTAGGAGGTTATCCTAATTTTAAGAAGTTATTTACAATGATTTTTATTGTAAAAATTTCATTACATTCCCCCAATATCTGGATCATTTGTCCAATGGATTTATTCTTAAATCACTTATGCCTTTACTGCATGACTACACCAAAGATTAAGAAGAAGAAAATAACACAGTGATGTTGTGTCCTCTCTTCCTTCAAGCTAAATCGAGTTCGACACCCCTGATTTAGTGCATTCATCTTTATTGGGCGGCAGACAGAACCGGTATAAACGAGACACACTGGCTCAGCTACAGACATTCATTCATTCTGGAATGCTGACAGATCCAACATCCCAGTTGTTCGCAAGTTGTCTGTTCAAGTCGTCTTCAGTACAGAAAGAAAAGAGAACAGAGTGAGGGAGAAAGAGAAAATCTTGTGAAAACTCATAAGGGATCAATAAGAAGTCAAGCTTATGGTTTGTATCTCTCTCGCCCTCCTACCTCATCCTTCCTTACTGGCGGTTACAGTGGCCTGGTTTCCACCTCTGACCACAGACAGGCCCCGGGGTTCCTGTTTACTTGTGCCTGACATGAAAGACTGTAGCTAGCAGGCCTGATACACACACAGACACACACAAAGAGTTCACACTCCAACTGCCTGAGAGCTGAAGCCTTTGCTAAACAACTGTGTAATAGAACTCGGGGTCGGTGCACAACGAAAAGCACCACGATCAGCCATTTCATATAAATATGAGATTCGTCATTAGAGGAACATCCTGCACACTTCCTGTTTTTAAACAAACACACTGGCAACTGAAGATAAAATCTGTTGTTTCGTTCCCTTGTTAGTTGTAATGCATTAAAAAATTTCTCTTTTTTTTCAGATTTTGCACCTGGTTTTCCTAAAGCCAAATGGCCCAGCTCCCACTGCTGACTAGTGTCGTCCAATTCAAACATTCCTTACAAAAAGGCAAATTTCACGACTTCCCCCTCTGCTTGGTAATGACAAAAAAGGGGCGTGAACAACACAAACTAAGCAGTTCACCAGCACGACCAGACCTACATGTTCATGCATATGCAAATTAAGGCAGTCAAAGAACATTTGCACGTATTATCAACGATTTGTTAAAAAGTAGCTAATTATAAAAGTCATTATAGAGCAATTTTTTTTCAGCAGTATCAGTTCTGTAAGTATTCTTTTCATTAATTTTTACCATAGTAATTTTCAAAGAATTTTCGTTAAAGAGTTATTAGCTATGAACCAAACCAATCAACTCAATCACAACATTAAAAACTTTGATTTGAAGCAAAAACATTTGAAAATCTGACAAAAAAAAACAAAAAACAAAAAAACAAAAAAAAAAACCAAGACTGTGTACTTAATGGCTTTAACTCTTTTTTACTCTCTTTGACACAACACTTCCCTGCCACTGACATGTTTTTCCAGCTTTCCATGTTTTTCATGGTTTGTCACTGTTATATGGTAGGGGACACTGTTACGCATCTTCTGAAAGAGTATAGCATCTACGGATCCAAAAACAAGCGAATAAGATGATCTGTTTAAACCAGAAGGAGCGTATACAATTAAGCTAATGTGATCATCAAACATTCAACAGCATATAAATCAAAACTGCCTAACGTTGCCAAATGAGATGTCGAACCCACAAAGAGACAGTGTTGGGGGAAAGTAAAAGTAATGCAATATTGCATTATATTGCAATATTGCGTTACTGCGTTAGTTACTTTTTATGGAAAGTAATGTGTTGTAATTACTTTTTCTCACTTGGGCTGGGCTTGCTTGTTTGTTTTTTAATAACAAAAAGTTCTATTATTGGCAAATGTAAAGGCCCTTTCACACCAAAAGTGAAATGAATAAAGCCCTGCACTTTTTTTTTTTTTTTTTTTTTTTTTTAACTCATAAGGAGTGTACTCGCACAGCCGAACACACAGCATTGGAAAGTATACTTAATTTGACTCGTACACATACACAGGCGTTCGATGCATGCACAGTTTTGAGCAATCTCTCACCACGAGTTACAACCTATGTAAACATCTTTGTATTCTTTCATGCTAGAGTTGTATAAATGAGAGTACTTTCAAATCTCTCCACACAATCTCTCATCTATGTAGGCCTCCATTGTCACTATAGCTTGCATGCGCTTCAGTCTGTTCTGTTTATGCAGTTTTTCTTTGATTACCTTGCGAATCGACGCCCCCAGGGCAGGGTTGCCACCTTGTGGATAAACTAATTACTGCAAAAAAAATTAAATGCGCATGTGCGACCTGTACTCTTCTGATGACGAAATTCGCGTCACGTGCACTGTACACTGACCCTCGCGTACGCGTAAAAAGTGAACTATACTTTGGGCTTAAGCCTCAGGCTGAATGAAATGCAAATTCATGCCTGTTCAGTAGAGGGCGCAGCTCAAACAAATCCTTCAGCTGTGTTGCCATTCTGGATTGGAGAAGAATAGGATGCAGAAGAATTTTTGCTTATTTGTATGGTTGAATTGGATAATCAAAGCTCAGCAGCAAAGACAATGGATAATAAAGTGAGAAATATATACAAAGTATAGTTGTGTTATTTAACATTTCACTGTTTTACTCATTTTGAGGAATACTGAATCTGTTTTTGTGCAAGTGAGATGAGTAAATTCATGCTCACATTTAGTCTAGAACTACAATAATCATCATGTTTAAACAGTGCACACAACGCCTATTCGCCTCACAAGTCCTTTTCAAGGAAAGTCTGTTCACTCGGCCTCCGGGCAGCTATTTCGGGCATCCAAGACAATCTATTTGAATGGGGGAATCCTGAAATCTCAAAACTAATCTCAAAAAAAAAAAAAAACCCTTATTTTTCAGGCTAGACCAGCCAATGCACATTTGCAGTCCTAAGCACAAGTCTGAGGTTTCTATAGGAACCGGAGCTTCTAATGGCATGTTGCATGATGCAATGACTTTACCTATCAGCGACTGGCTTTTCATTCTAAGGCGGGACATATTCTGCCATATTGCGCATTGCAGTTTCTCTCATTCATAAGTAATAGGACTATAAGTAATAGTTCTCTCAACATGCAGACAAGAGCGGTGTCAGTGAATAAATGGGAAAACAAAGTAACTTCTGTTACTTACTTGAAAAAAGTAGATATTTTGTTGTAAATTTAAAAGTAATGCTACTTAACTAGTTACTTGAAAAAAGTAATCTGATTACGTAACTTGCATTAATGCGTTACCCCCAACAATTCAAAGATACGACTGTGCAAGCTTTAAGGGGTGTTGATGAACTTGATCTACCTGAATTATGTTTTGACCATTGTACTGAATCCGATCCGGACGAAGTCTCAGAACACCTTAGTAACCCATAGTTACATCCTGTCATTATGGTTGAGAGTGTTGTATGGCCTAACACATTTCCCTCAGCCTAATTTTTAACTGGCACATTGACATACAGTGTGCAGTGTTTCTTGTCATCCGTTTTTAAAAATGGTAAAATACTAATGTTAAAAACACTGACCATCTTGACCGGTGCACGGCTCTCTTGACCTGATGGCGGTGGGCCACTGAGCGCAGGACAGCAGTGCCGTCCGAATTATGTGATGCTGAAGGAATGCGCCCTCTGACCCAGATCTGCCTGTATAAAGGGATGTGGAGTGGACCGGAGAAGAAAGCCCAGTGTTTAGGACCCCTGCAGTCCACCCCCACTCTTTACGAACACTGCACTGTTCTAGTCCACCCTGCGTCGCCCCAGTGCACGTTAACACCCCCTTCAGCTCACACAGACACTGTCTTTCTCTCCCTCGTCCCCTGCAGCTGCAGCTTCCTTTATGTAATCACCTCGGAGACACACTGCCACTGCGTGAGGCCTTTATTGTCCGGCAGCATAGAGGGCCGCTCCAAATAGTTGCTGTCCTTGGACGAGTGGTCTGCTGTTAGAGTAAGTGTGGATGGAAAACAGACAGTGGAGACCACACTTGAATACTGACGACAGATGAACAGGTGCACCTTGACACACACACACACACACACACACACACACACACACACACACACACACACACACACACACACACACACACACACACACACACACACACACAGGTCAGCGAGTACAACAGGGAGAAAAAAAACAAAAAACACCTCAAGTAACTTGAGGCATCAGCAGTTTTCATCAGCAGTGATGTGAAGCTCACTATTTTAAATCTGCAGATTGTTGAAATGCTGTATGCAGGGCATGAAATTTTCTTCTTTCCATACATTAAATACTAATATGAATCATGAACTCTAATAGTTAAAGTTATGTTCTTGTGCAGCCTCACATGAGACAAAAATATTACAGTTTGTTTCTCAGTTCAGGCCTCTTGAACAGTGGCTACTCAGACGTTTTATTATCAGCATTAAAGATAACCACACGCTCATTATAATAGCTGTACACATTATGAATAGTGCTTTTGAAAAATATGCTTTAAATCAAGCAGCATAACGAGCTGTTTTGTACAGCTAAAAATAACTGGAAGTAAATGACACCGGAAGCCAGACACATTAAATTTACAAATGGACGCGCCCGCTCTTACCTGAAAAATAAGGTGGATAACAGCTGCTTTAAAACTTTTTAGTTGGAAGTTTGTCTAACATTTGTAAATGTTTCTGCTTTTTTTTTAGAATGTTCAAAAGTATCATTCTCATAATGTTGCAAAATAGAATGTTCCCTTAACTTTCACATAACTAAGAAAAACGTTTTAAAAAAACAAACAAAAAAAAAAAAAAAACTGGGCTATTTGAACATTCAGAGAACATTCAAAAATAACATTTCCATAATTTGTTTGATTGTTTGTTTATGATTTAACGCCATGCGAGCTACCTCGGCTATATTCGTGGCGAGAATGAGATTTTTTATATTTAAGGAAAAAAATTAAATTAGGTTTTTAAATTTGATCTTAGATAAAAATTCTAAAACTAAATCAGGCCTTACTTCATTATTTTTCTGTTGACTTTTATGAAAAGATTTTAAAGAGCTCTAACAGATTTCAAACTAACACAATCCATCAAAATATGCTTCAGTGATCATTTTCATAATTTAAATGCTTTTATAACTTAATGCGAATGTTAGCAAAACATTCTGAGAACATTTTTGTTAGCTGGGTACTCAGTAGCCTAACATTTAACTCAGAATCTGCACTGTAAATTGTGCAGTTATGCAATAGCATAACTGAAAACTTTTGTGTGATTCTGCATCCAAACCACTAGCTGTCAGTCCAAGAAGACTGTCACATCAGCCAGCGCAAAATAAATTAATTATAGAGTGCACCTATAGGTCTGAACCACTTTGCAACTTAGTTCTTCCTCAAACCCGGTATACCTTGTAAACGCTTTTTGTCATTTTTGTGTGCAATACGAATCAATACGAAACTGCAACTAGTATTAAGACCCATTCACACCAAGAATGATAACTGTAAAGATAAATATATATAGATATATAGTTGTCACGGCTCCAGCAGGGACTCTTATTGTGATATTCTGTTTTGTTTCATTTAGTTCCTGTTTCCCTGCTCTGTTTAGTTTCAGTTTCCTGGATTAGTGATTATTTGTTTCTATGGTCACTTATGAATTGCACCTGTCTTTCATTATGTTTGCCTTGTATTTTTCCTCCCTGTTATATTCAGTCCCTTGTCGGTTGTCGTTTGTAATTAATTGTGGTAGCGTTTCACCTACGTTTATTCCTATGTTCTCCTGAGTGTTTGGATTATAAATAAAGACTGTGTTCACTTGAATCTTGAGTCTTTGTGCACGTGTACTACTATGTGTGACAATATTAGCGTCCACACCAAAGCACGATAATGTTCTGTTTATTGTAAGATCACGCTGCAGTTTTGATGTCTGCCTCTTTAAATGCTCGAGCTCTTTACAGCAAGATGGACATATATGCTAGAGGGGCAAAGAGGGGCATAGCTAAAGTGGTTTGCAGAATTTTGCACACTGGATGAGAAGTGCCATGTCTTTAAAATAACATTTCAGAATCGTGCATTATAATTGTCTTATAAATCCTCGTTAATGTATATAAAGACTCCATCTTAGTCTGTAAGATAGTACATTTTAATATTAGAAACAGTGCTAATAGTATAAATTAGATTCCAGATATATTGTATATTATTTTAAGCTTAATCTATGATTCTGGATAAACAATTCATCCAGATGATTTATGATTCTGATTCTCCCACGATTCTGAAAACAAAACATTAGACAACTAAACAAAATAACATGTAATTTGCTTGACTAAATGTTCTATTTAATGTTATAAATTAGTCTATTTATAAATGTCTAAAATGTTACAAATACATAGATTAAAATAATATAAATATAATCATTATGTATTAAACAACAACAACAACAACAACAACAACAACAAAACATTGAAATCAATGAATGAAGATTTGTTTTGCCCAGAGTTTTTGAACAAATCTCTTGAATGAATGATTCAATGATATATCAAATAAAATTTACTGGTTGCCACCTACTGGCATAGCAATGTAATAGATACAATCTTACTTTAAGTGAAACATTAACAATGGTCATTTACTCATTTTGATTGCTGCCAACATCAGTGTTTATATCAGGAATATAAACTTTTATTCCAATATTTTCATTATTATTGGATGTTTGCAAGACAGAAATAGCAATACTGTGTAGTTGAAAACACTGTTTGTGATGCTGTTTCAAACATGAGCACTGTTATCTCTGGGTCAGCAGCAGTGTGAAAGCATGTTTAAATATTCCAGTGTGATGGTAATTTCTAAGGTCTAATAGATATAGCGGAATCATTATTTAGCAATAAGATTGCGTGTGTGTTTGAATCGAGATTGCAATCTTTGAATGATTAAACGTGAATACATATGTATTTTTGTATGTCATATTTGAACCAGACCTCAAAAGTAACCCCGGCCCAGGCCCGGGTGGCTCTCCCGCTTCCACAACCCATGGAGTTACATATAAAGTAACTCAGCTGTTTCTCATAATAATATGATGAATTCTGCCAATACAGCACTGCTCTAGACAGCCAACCACCCTTCAACTGCTCTTCCCAGAGTTCAGCTGTTTCATCTGTCACACTGGTGCCTTAATTCTTCTGAATGTGATAGTGCTGTAATGTGGTCTTTGTGCTGTAATTTGCACACAGTGACTCCAGTGTTTGCAGCGGTCTGAGGAAGAGGAGAGTGATCTGTGAACGGCTCCTGGTCAGGCCTGCGTATTTGAAAGAGAGGCTTTGTCTGCCATACGCAGCAGCGCTGAAACCGAGCACTCACAGATTACAGGCTAAAAACTGCATGAGAAGCCCCTTCATTGCATGAAATGTCATTACGGCTTTGCAGTACAGACTGAACAGTAATATGGTCACAGAAACACACCGAACATGGCAGCGGCATCTCCTGCTGTCTGCGCTCACCTGAGAGAGGAACGTCAGACAAGATTATACGTCATATTATACGTGGGTCACAGGTGTGTGTGTGTGTGTGTGTGTGTGTGTGTGTGTACTGATATTTTGCAACAGCTTCAAATGTGGCCCATCCGGATTCAGAATGAGAATTAAGACAATTGAAGTGACATGTGGCCAAGTATGGTGACCCATACTCGGAATTTGTGCTCTGCATTTAACCCATCCAAGTGTACACACACAGCAGTGAACACACACACACCGTGAACACACACCCGGAGCAGTGGGCAGCCATTGCTGCGGCGCCCGGGGAGCAGTTGGGGGTACGGTGCCTTGCTCAAGGGTCTCACCTCAGTCGTGGTATTGAGGGTGGAGAGAGCGCTGGACATTCACTCCCCTCACCGACAATCCCTGCCGGACCTGAGACTCGAACCCATGACCTTTGGGTTACAAGTCCGACTCTCTATCCATTAGGCCACGACTGCCCCCATTCATAATGCTTGTATAATGCTTGTATAATTAAGCTTTTAACATTGAATGTAATATAATTAATTCACAAAATACAAGCATGTACTCAGGCATGAAAAACTGAAAACAACAAATGTAAATGATTTCAGTTTAGTGCATCTGAGCAGTGATAAAAACAGGTCACGTTCAGCAGCAAGTTTAGTGTTCATTCTGTTCATTTTACACCTTTATAGCCTTAAAAATGTAAAAATAATTAAAAATAAAAACAACACGATCTCAAATCACATTCATGAAAGCAAACGTTTCTAAGAAAAACCTATGGAGCTCTGAAGGTCTTAACTAAGGAGACTGTTTTTAATCAGTCATGAAAGAGGTGCAGAGAAATCCAGTGACGTTGAAGCTGTAAATTGGGATGTCTTCCATGAGCGTCTAATTGCACGCCTGCTGTTGTCAAGGCATGGAAGGTGACAGCAGGTGAAAACCAGTCGTGTTTTTTAGGGGTCTGGAATTTAAATGTGCCCTCCTCGCTCTCTCTCACACACAAACATGAGTGTGAGTGGCAATCAAGCTTCTCTCGGGATGAGCGCGGTCTGCACTCACGCATTCTCTCTGTCCCTGTCAGTTGTTGTCAGAGTGTCAGGTAGTTATTGTGCCAGGAGCGCCACGCCTGATTATTTATTTTGATTATCCATTTAAAAACTTAAAAACTATTAAAAAAATCCATTCCTCAAACCACCAAGGTCATTGTTTCACCAAACCAGTTCAAGTGCTCTGGCACGCAGATGGAAGGCACATTAATAGAGCTCTGAGTTCAGAGAAGTCTCCACTGAATGTACACATCAGGCAGATGTCTCATGATACGGCTGCTCATTTGATTCTGTTTTTAATGCTAATATAAAGTATTTGAAATCCAAATAGCATCTGCTGATTACATCCAGCTTTTTCAATGTGGTGGATACTATAAAAAAAGTAATTCTACTCTGTCACAAGGAGACATTCACCATAGCCTGATGGTTTGTGCCAGCACTTTCTTTAGAATAATTGAAAGAGGAAAGTGCATATGGAATAGTGCAATAATAATAAACATTTATATTGCTGATTTATATGGAAAAATCTATAGGCTGGTTCCTACGATCACACTGCAATAGAAATATATAACATGGACATGCATGATGGCACTGCTCTTGCTGGAAATGTGTTTATTCATCACTTGGCCATTACATTAAAAGCGGGCAATAGTGGAGATTTTTGTGAACAGCAAAATCTTTTATCTTAATCTACACAGATGATGTGAGCATGTACGTGCTCCGGTCTGATATTTTTCTCACTGAGTCTGAGCTTGGATGTTTCATAGAATTAAGCAAATATCTGTTTATATGGGTGCATGTATTTAATTATTTCTCTATAGTATCTAAAATAATGCATTGTACTTGTATACTTGTTTTTCATCAACCTGGTGACTCTGCAAATCAATGCAGAGAGGTCACTTCTACAGAACAGCGCTGAAGGCCTGTCAGTCCTCTAATTCAATTTCAAATCTATTTTCGATTCTTCTAAATCAATCCGCCTCAATCCAATATTGCACTCAATAAAGCTTTGGTCACAGTGTGTTCTGGAGATCTCCGTCAGCATGTCCGTCCCACACATGAGGACGGCTCTCTGTGAAACAAAGAAGTCAATCAATCCAATGAAAGCTTTTTAAGAATTTCACCAGTATGTGAACGACATGGTATCAAAAACTACAGCAGATTGCACTGCATGAATACTAAAACTGGGCCGTTACTCTGGATTCACGTTTATTCTACTCTGTTAACTTTTAAGCATGTATTTATATGTCTGTTCACATCAGTGGATGCAATTACGTCAGTAAATAAGTCAGCTCTGCAGTGCAATAATATTGGAGGGGAACAAGGACTGCAGAGGAAGGCGGACGCCCACCGCAGTGCTGAGAGGGGGGACCGCTCCCTGTCTCCAAATGGAAATTAATCCCCCCAAAAACAAGCTCATCAGTATTCTGCTCACACAGCCTCCAAACGTACAGGAGGGCGGTGGGAAGGGTGCAGGAGAGTCCTGACTGACTGTACGAGCACTCCTGACACCCAAAATCTGCCTATTCTTCGATGCTTCTACTTCATTGCTCACTATTTGTGTTTAGCAGCTTTTTAGAAACGACTGCTTCTTTTAGCAAGTCGTTTTTACCTTGAGAATCAAACAGGAATGACGGGCGTCCTTGTGTTTGTCTGTTAGACGGATTTAAAGAAAAGCCAATCCACAAGAATAAATTATGTGGACATTATCATAACACAAAAAGATCCATCCAATCCAGGATAAATTGCTTCATGCTTTCAGGCGCCTCAAATTGCCCATATGACAAGTTTTTTTTTTTTTTTTTTCCTTTCTCTCTATGGACGTGAATATATTATTTCTGTCTTACACCTACATTTAAATGGGTGGAAGTGAAGTAACATGGCTGCATGCTACTGATACTGTACATGTCAACCAAACACGCTTCTTACACATGAGATTTACTGCCTCCTTTTATGTAAATTGGACTGAATTGCGGTGGGTGAACACTTGAGGGAGTTGGGGGAGGTTAATTGTGATTGGATGACAGTTCTTTCTTTCTTTCTGCATATACAGGGATGATTTGATTTTCAAATTAGTTATTGCACAAATCAAAATAACAATTTTAGCTCTGATTTCTTGGTCACTGCTGATATGAAAGTTTAACTCTCCTTGTGTCTGATTAGCCACATTAACCACAAAAGAACTGCCTTGGCAACAAACACAGGCAAATAAAAAACTGTGCATCACTTATCGAGCCCACAGTTTCAATAGGTCAGAAATTTCAATTTCATTGTCTGTTACATTTCTCAAAACAAGACTGTCTGACAGGGAAATGTGCCACAAATCCAAAAGAAATTTGCATGTAACTTCCATCTAATGCATGCAATTCAAGACTTAAGATGACATTTATAGGTGTTTGACCAGGGAAGCATCACTTATTACTACTCAAACTAAGGCTATGTTCAGACTGCAGGTAAATCCTAATTTTCTTGCTCATATGTGACTCAGATCTGTTTTTGTTATGACAGTGCGAACAGCACAAACCACATGCAATCTGATCTTTTTGATTGTGATTTGGGCCACTTCCATATGTGGTCCTAAAACTGATACAGGTCAGATGTTTTGCAATGCAACCTCAGTCTCATGTGACTTTTACGTCACTCTAGATAAACATTCGTCACAATTTTGGGCTCATAGGAATCGCTTCAAAGATTTTACATACCTGAAGTTATCAGTATCGTTGCAACATTAATTGTTTCAGAACGTGGTGTTGAAGCAAAACATCATTAATGTTTAAAAACTATACTCTCCTTTTTTGCATCATCGTATTTGTTTTTTTTATATTGCCTGCGCATAAATTCGCTGGCTTCCGGGGCGGATCACACAATAAATAAACGTGTAATTGTTTATTTCAAAGTCCTCCATGTTTACTTCCGTATGACAGCATGCTGCGTGACATCTTTTTAATGTTCTTTTGCGCATGCGGGTCAGTTCAGGACCATGATCTATTCACACATTTGAATCTGATATTGGCCACAATTAAAACAACAATGTGAACAGCTATAAAAAAAAAAAATATATCGGATCTGGGCAATACATTTGAATTGAGCACTAATGCTCGCAGTTTGAACGTAGCCTTAGTGTGTGCGTCACCTGCAGTGTTTGTGCTCCAGATAGGAATGATTCCTAAAATCATGTGTGTTGTTGAGGAGAGTTTTCTGCTACTACTAAATGATCAGACTCCCATTTTCACCTGGTGGACTAGAAAACGGCTGCAAATATCCCATTGAAGAAGAGACCTGAGATCACAGAGACTCAGGCCCCATTTACACTAGTGCGTTTTTGTTTTAAAATGAAAACAATCTTCGTCTACACTGACGTTTCCACAGCGTTTCAGAAACGATACACCACGCAGCCGAAAACGGGTGTCACATGACCGTTCATGCACACTGGGCATGCGCGTACAAGTGTAAACAGTAGCCTCTTGCGCATGTAGGTAGCTGCAATATTAAAAAAAAAAAAATGCAGAGTTTAACTGCACAATGACTGCTAAAAATGACAACAAAGCCAGCAAAGATTACAGTTCAGTCTCCATGTTATTGTTTACACGGTCGTCAAGGATACACTACCATGCCATCGTTTTCAAAAGTCTGCATTTTGGTCCATTTACACTGAAACGCAACCCCGGCGTTTTCAAACTAAAACAGGGTCTGCAGTCTCCGTTTTCGAGTTTCGAAAACACCGGCCTAGTGTAAACGACAGGCGTAACCATAGCAAAACGTATGCGTTTTAAAACGAAAACGCACTAGTGTAAACGGGGCCTCAGAACACCCTAGAAACCACAAAGCAACACACTAACAACCACTCAGAACACCATAGCAACCGCATAGCAACGCCCTGGCAACCACCCATAACCTAACATTGTGGCGCCAACTACTGCACAGTGTAAGACTCTGAGCGTCTGTCACGTCCTCAGCACATGCACACTGAGCTCAGATTAGCTGCCTTTAATTGCAGCCACAGACTGTGATGAGATCAGATGTAGACACTCCCTGTTCTGGAAGAGAGATTCAGGGAGTTACGGCTCGATGGCCCAGTGTCAAAGGGTGGAGAACACAACCACAGCCTCTCTCTGTGTGACTGCCTACATTTTATTCATTGTGCGTCTTTTCAAATCTCCATTGGTTTGGATTGGAAATAAAACTGCAGATGCAACAGAGATAAACAACAATGCAGAAGTGACATAACTGAGCCAAAGAACACCAACATGCTCTATGTTTTTTGCGTTATTTAAATGTGAGATTCTTTTTCTCCTTGTGATAAATTATTTACATATCTCATGTAAGTAACAGTGTGACACATCATCACTACACAACCATCTCTTACATCATCCTTAACTCCTTTTCTGTCATATTTCAGCAATTCCCAGCTGTCAAAGTGCTGATGTAGGAGTCCGTTGACTAACGCCGTGTGGCTAATGAATCCTCCTCAAGAGAAAGAGTGACGAGTGCCGCAGATCAAACACTAAGAAAGAGAGAGAGAAAAATGTAAACAGAAATGTGCTGTTAGTGCCACTTTGCCATCATCGCGTCCCGTTTGAATGCTTAGCCAAGAATAACAATCCATAATTCATGAGCTGCCGTCTAGTCCACAGACACAAGTCAACGAAGCATTTATTATTCATTGGCACACACCTCACGTGATGAGCTCTCCAACAAATGGGTTTCAGGCCTGCTTTTTCTGTAAATCATTTATTTTAGTTTTAGTTTTGTTGTTGCTTTATTCTTCCCTGTTGTTGTTTGCATTTTTTTATTAATGAAAAGGGAATTAAATCATCAACTGGCAGCAATTAGCAGTGATTAACTGGTATTAGCATAAATATAGAGTGAATGAGCATTAGAAAAATGCCCTGTAAAGATTTAATTTCAAATTCACCCACTAAAGACCTATTAAATCAGTCTAGCATATTAACATACATGAATCGCAGCATACGATCATGAACTGCACATAACACTGTTTTCTGTGAGCGGTAAGGGTCAGAGGTCATGAGCAGCCTCTGCAGCTGTTTATGAAAATGCACAATCACTCACACCAGACCTCTGCCATGTTAATGTGAAGTCATTAGCGCTGTGAGAACGGCCTGATTTGATCATTTCTGTTGTGTGGAGGGATCCTGGGGCACATGTTTCCTCCGCTTTAATCACATTTGAACCAAATTCGCATCTGATTTAGCTGTTTATTTCTTCCAGCACTCCTGATGATATGCGTGTGTTGGTGACCTACTTTTGCTCAAGCTGATTCAGCAAGAGGCGGTGGGGTGCTAGATTCAGGGTCCCTCATGTCGATCTGTCTATTGTGTTTCTGTGTGTGTGTGTGTGTGTGTGTGTTTACATGTATATATGGATGAGAGTGTGGCTGGTGTGTTAGTAATATCAGAATGCTGATAAAAAAACAAAACAAAACAAACAAAAAAAAAAAAAAAAAAAAAAAAAAAACAGTTCAGCACACTGTAAACGACTCTTCCTCATCTCTTTAAAGTTAACAGGAAACAGCATTCACAAACCAAGTGGAGCAAGATGCCTTAAGACAGAAAATGGAGTTTGATCTCCAACTCTGAACTCTATGTTTGGTGAAGGAAGAACATCTCTCCAACACATGAGATCTAAAAAGGACAACACAGAGAGAAAGCCAGTTCCCAGAGGAGCGGATGCATTTCCTCAGATAACGGGAGTGAAGCCTGTAACATGGTCACTCAGGGACGCTGCGGTCTGCACACGCTCAGTCAGTTCGTCTGCTAAACACTGAAGGTTTTCAGGGTGAGGACATCCTATGCAGTTGTAACTGGTTATGTTGCATTATATTACAGCAACAGCCTCATGAGACTGCTGAAAAATTGTGCTAAACAGCAAAACTGTGCTATACAGCATTTCATGTCTTATCTGAATGATTGTCTTCTGTTTGGGCTCCCAGAGACCCAAGAATGTGTGTGTAAAAATAAAACAAATGAAAAATAGCTTCTTATTTCCCTTTTAAAATCTTTAAAAATGTTCTTCTGAGTAGACAGACATTATCAAAGAATCAAATGAAAATTGTGTCATCATTTACTCATCCTCATGTTGTTCCAAACTCGTAAGGCTTTCGTTCATCTTCAGAACACAAATGAAGATATTTTTTAATGAAATCTGAGCGATTTCTGTCCTTCCATTAACAGCTACGCAACTACCACTTTGACGCTTTAAAATAAAAAAAATCATAAAGAGATCATAAAACTGATCCATATGAATTTAGCAGTTTAGTCCAAATTTTCTGAAGGGACTTGATCACTTTATATAATGAATAGATTGAATTTAGGCTTTTATTCACATATAAACATTGATCAGTGAACATAAACTCAACCAAACCTGCTTGATGCGAGAGAACAAACCTCTAGCGGAAGCTCAAGCGTGCTGCGTAACATGAAAATGAACCTCATTGGTTTTCGCACGAACATGCTTGAGCTTCCGTTTACCATAACCGATGTGTGCATTGATGAATGTTTATGTGAATAAAAGCCTAAATTAAATTTGTACAGCATACAAAGCGATCATGTCTCTTCAGAAAATTTGGACTAAACCATTCAATTCATATAGATTAGTTTTATGATCTCTTTATGAACTTTTGAAGCAAAGTGGTAGTTGCGTAGCTGTCAATGGAGGGACAGAAATCTCTCAGATTTCATTAAAAATAATCTTCATTTGTGTTCCGAAGATGAAAGTCTTATGGGCTTGGAACGACATGAGGGTGAGTAAATGAGAATTTTTGGGTGAACTTAACCCCTTAACCACCATAAAAGCATGCGACAATTGCATTTATTCACATCCTAAGGCCTGTTCACACCAAAACTAATGCAAAAATTCTGTGCGATAAACATTTTAATTTGAATGAATAGCTGTTAATGCTGCTGTTCAGAGCAACATGAACATTTGCATGCCGTCAATGCGACAATTTCTTTTTACGGAGAGGTGTTCTAATCTCTTTTCCATTGCACTGGGAATTAGGGCTGGGTATCGTTCAAAAATGTTCGATATCGATACCGATACCTTGACTTCGATACTGATTTCCTGAACGATACCTTTTTCGATACCAATTTTATAAAATCTGTTTTAACAAGATTACCTCAAAAAATCTTTGGTTTTATATTTTAAGTTTGACTCTTTTTTTACAGACTCAAAGACTCATCTCCTGAGCCCCTGCACAAAGGAATAAAAAAGTCTGCTTATAAATTAACATGTATTTAAAATTAAAGTTCTTATTTGGCTAAATTACATTTCCTTAACAGCCTTTAAACACAGGCTTTACTCCCTTCAAACTTTTTTTGCCACTGTTTCCTTACATCATTGTTGGATATATAATTATATATAATGAATAATTATATAATTTCTGTTAGTTAAGCTTGTGTATATTTTTAGTTAAAGCTGTTAAGTTATAAAGCAATATCTCATGTAGGGTTTTCCTTTGTGTTTTATATAATGACCACTAGGAGGTGCTCTAGGCACATGCTTTCCTTGATTGGTTTTCTCTAAAGAGAAAAATGTTCAGTTGAAAACGAAAGTAAAAGAGTGACGCACGTTCGTTGCGTCTTACCGTGAAATGAGAGTTCCATGTCTTTATTAAAATCAACACATTAATGATTTATCACTCATCCACCAGCAATTAATTAGAATGTTATTTTTTATTACTTGGCCCGACCCGCGGATCATAAGCATTATATATATATATATATATATATGCTTTTTCAGGAGAAATCTCCCCTGGTCCGTTTGGAGGTATCGAAATTTGGTACCGAATGACAAGACACTCGATACTCGATAGTATCGAGGCAATTCGGTCGGTACCTAAAAACTATCGAATTCGATACCCAGCCCTACTGGGAATAAAACTAGCAAATTAATATGATTCACGCTTTTGGTCACATGCCCAGAGTCACTGCTGTTATATAAAACTACAACTTGGTGGCACTCACGTACAGAGGATTTTGCTATTCAACATTGAATAGCAGAGAAAGAATCCGGAACCGGCCTTATTGTCACTGTACAGTACTCTTTTATTTCATAAACACCATAGTGAATACAAAATTCTGAAAGGCTGTTAGAAAACATACATTCTGTTTGACTTTCTTTTCTGTGACAAGCGGGTTAAAAACAAAGTTGCGCAGTGCTGCTTTAAGTAGGCCTACCATAGCAAACACTGTATTTCTGCTTTTCTATACACCACCTACTGTAAGAGAGTGAAACTGCATTTTCATTAAGTCCATCTGCTGTTTTGTATATATTTATCTGAACAGACAAATTTGCATGCGAAAATTGGACAGAAATTTTGTGCCGAACATTTGTATTGGATTGAATATGTTTTTATACTGTACCTGGGGTCTCTAAGACCCCATACATAAGTAAAGCACATTTGCTTCATGGAAATTTGGATGTTTGATACACGTTAAGCTTGTTGATAATCAGGGAATAATAACATGCTGATCTATAACTTTTTCAAGATATTAAAAGGACTTGAGTTTCTCATCCCTGAAACAAAACATGAGTAAATGTACTGAATGTGTATCCTAAAATATGCCAATGGCATAAGTATCACATTCTACATCACTTTTGTGAAGTGTCTGAGAATATGAAGGCTGCTTGTGAAGATATGACAGCAAAATACCAGAACAGGTGTGAAACAGATTCATGCAAAGACACAAGTCACAACAAGAACTCTCTACCAGTACACACACACACACACACAAACACTTGATCTGTGTGTGCGTGTTTTTTTTTTTTTTTTTGTGACATCAGGACACAAATTTGTATAATGACATGGGAATGACAGGTATTACAAGGAGAGGGTGACTTATGAGGACATTACCCCATGTCCCCATTTTTCAAAAGGCTTATAAATCATACAGGAGGAGTTTTTTTGAGAAAGTAAAAATGTGCACAGTGTTCTGTGATGGGTAGGTTTAGGTGTAGGGGTAGTGTAGGGGGATAGAATGTACGGTTTGTACAGTATAAAAACCATTACATCTATGGAAGGTCCCCACAGTTCACAAAAACAAGTGTGTGTGTGTGTGTGTGTGTGTGTGTGTGTGTGGCCTCAATTGATTCACCGTCTCATATTTTCTGAGCATGAACAAATCAGAGTTTGTTCAGACAAGAGTCACATTTCACTAGGCTATTTCTAGTCCTCTTAGAAGTACATCTATTATTATATTCAAATTAAAGCCACATTACATAGAGCACAGTAATTGCAACTTCATTTGCATTAACAGCCTGATCTTTTGAACTTGTGTGATTTCTGTAAAGCTCTGCACACCTATAAACACAGTATGCATGTCGAGATGTGAGTGGAGGAAGCTGTCACGGCTGATGAAAGAGCGACACACGCTAACTGAGTGAGAGCGCCATGATGTCTCAACTGCTAGCACACTTAGCCCTGCTCCGGATTCAATTAGAGAGATGCTGGCCCTCTATAAAATGTTATCGGTAAACACCGTCCACCGTGTCCTTTCCTTCTAGCTACGGTAATAGCTTAGCCACCTCTTGACCCTGTTGGCTACAAACCATTTGGTTCCTGAAAAGAGAGGTCAGAGGTCGTCACCTAGGTGTCGATCCCAATGGTATTATGCTAAATATCCAATCGTTTTACTCTTTCGCTTAATGTCCCCTGTGGTCACCCTACAGGAGCACTTCTTTAATGACAATAATGCTGTTATTCTGAGAGCGGTCATGCAAACAATAGTGGTGCAGAGACAGCGGTCTCTGAGGCTTAGCAAATGGCTCAGTAACATGAATCAGAGTGACCAAAGAATGTGCGGCGTCTGCCCTGCTAAAAACGGGCAATTACGTAATTAATGTGTGTGATCTTTAATAATAAGAACATCGTCTAGAACACAAGTGGGTCAGAATCTGCATGTCAGGACTTGAGGATTTGCTTAACGGCAGCTCTATCTTCACGTTTCAGCCTGCTGGACAGACTACAACTCTTCCTTCCTACCTAATGCCCACGAGACGTATCCTGATCAATTTCACACTTGCTCGTTCATCTAGGCCAGAGGAGAACTTGTCCCCCAACTGAGCCTGGTTTCTCCCAAGGTTTGTTTTTTCTCTTTCTGTCACCTGATGGAGTTTGGTTTCTTTTCCACTTTCACCTTTGGCTTGCTTAGATGGGGACACTTAAAGGGATTTTTTTCCCTACTATGGAAGTCACTGGCTATCGTCAAATGTCTAGTTACCAACATTCTTCAAAATATCTTCTTTTTAGTTCAAAAGAAGAAAGAAACTCATACAGGTTTGGAACAACATAAGGGTGATTAAATGATGACACAATTTTCATTTTGGGGTGAACTATCCCTTTAATATCCAGCAATATTACTGATTTAACTGCACTGACACTATCAGAAGAGAACAAAACTGAATTGAGCTGAATAATGACTAAAGTTTTCTGCTTTATAGCTTTATAGTAATTTTTTTTTTTTTTTTTTTTAAACTGATGAAGTTTGCAACATTGACACCGTTATTGAACTAAATTAAACTGACTCAAGCTAAATAATGACACTGTTGTCTTCAGTAGAGCTGCTTATAGATATATTGAACTTGTTTCATAATGAATGTAATTTAGTTATTGAAATGAACTGAATCACTGAACTGAATAAGAAGTCTGCATCATTAATTCTGTTACTTTCCTGTTTATAATATAGTGAAGCTGCTTTGAAACAATTTCTATTGAATAAAGCGTTATAAAAATAAAGCTTGACTTAACTTGAGGAAGCAGGAGTGTATTTACCCACAGGACATTATACAGAATTCAATGAATCCAGTCATGGAGCTCTGAGCAAGTTCACTGCTTTGTGAACCGGTCAAACAGAAAGAGAAAGAGAGAAAGAGAAAGAGAGAGAGAGAGAGAGAGGGAGGGAGGTCATTTTTCACATGTCCTCGGAGTGAACCAGAGTGAATGAAATAAATAGCTCTAGACCTCAATAACAGAGACGTGATGTAAAGCACTCAGACTGACCTCCTCACTGTACAGAGACAGCTACTCTGTGTATTGTTCCTCAAAGGTGAAGCTAGTAATCAAACTGGTTTTTATGCACAGAAATTAATCATGTTGTATAATCAT
The DNA here is from genome assembly GCA_039654765.1 of Mylopharyngodon piceus. Lineage (NCBI taxonomy): Eukaryota > Metazoa > Chordata > Actinopteri > Cypriniformes > Xenocyprididae > Mylopharyngodon > Mylopharyngodon piceus. The sequence continues at coordinate 7,103,617 of CM077445.1, forward strand.
GAGTCAGTTCAAAAGACACTTGAGAGATACTGTAGCTTCTCAATCTACAACTGCTCATAATAGGCTTTGTAGGCTATGCTATATTGTAAAAATAGCCACGGCTAAAGGGGTGCACAACGTAGCACAGCCTCTTGTACATTATCAATTAAATATGTAATATGTATAAACAGCATTTAAAATACAGATGGTGACAAATTGAAGGACAATCCGGGGAATCCACTTGCTCTGTTATGCTGAAGGGAGTATTGTGCTGGCATGGTTTGGGTCCACTTGCCCCATTAGAGGGAAGGGTCACTGCAAATCCATACTGAGTGAACAACTTTTATTCTATGATAAAACATTTCTCTCCTCATGGAAGTGGAAAATGCCCCCATCCATAGTGCACAAGGGGTCAATCAATAGTTTGATGAGTATGAAAATGATTAGTATGATATGGCCTTTGCAATCACAAGATCTCAATCCAACTAGACACCTATGGGAGATTTTGTAACTACATGTTAGACAGCGCTCTGCACCACTATCATCAAACACCAAATGAGAGAATGTATTTTGGAAGAATGGCGGTCCATGCCTCCAGTAGAGCAGCAGAGACTTGGAGAATTAAAGCTGTTCTGGTAGCATATGGTGGCCCAACACCTTACTAAGACACTTTATGTTGTTGTTGTTTTTTTCCCTTTCATTTGCCACCCATCTCTTTTTCAATGTGTTTTTTTTTTTTTTTTTTTTCCCAATGATGCAAACAGAAATCTGCTGTAAAGCAGCTATAAAAAGACAACTGAGTCATTATTCAGTTGAGGTCATTCAGTTTTGATTCAGAATGGTTCAAGAACTGTGTAAAGTTCATAAATTATGGAATGAGTTCAATTCAGCTTTAAGCAGCTCTGCAGAAAATAAGCATATGTCATCATCCAGCTCCCTTCAGTTCTCATCCAATAGTGACAGTGCAGTCAAATCAATAAGACTTCAGTTTGTCTCACTTAAAGGTCACCTATTATCCTAAATCCACTTTTACAAGGTGTTTGGATATAAATGTGTGTTGGCAGTGTATGAACAACCACCCTACAATTATAAAAATCCACCCACTCCTTTTTTTTTTTTAAATCCCCATTAAACCAAAGCAGTCTCATTAGACAAGCCGTTTTGATTTTCTGAGGAATGTGACATCACATTCCTCATGCCCCGCCCACGGCCACTGACTGACAGTCCTGTATTACCATAGTTTCCACCCTCAGCGAGCTGTATGCTGTCCGCCATTTTCTCCGCGCTCGAGCAGCTGTAGCGACAACAATGTCTGGTAAGTAATTGAGATGTTTTGTTCTTGGATGTAAGAGTGAACATAACGGTCTTCATTTACTGACATCTGAGCTGCTGAACGCAGTGGATTAGTTATATTTTTGAAGGGAATGCGCCACAGATCTAATATACACATACGATTTCTGTAACGCTGCCTGCTATTTACGTTCACAGACATAACTGACTGTTTATGTGAACTGTGTGTGTTTTTTACAGAACCTTGTGTATTTGACAGTTTAAACAAAACAAAAAAATGTGAAAGAGAAGTTACTCACAAGACTTGACGTCTGACAGCCAGCTGTCTGTGTGTGTGCTTCAGATAAGTGCACTCAGAAAACAATCCATTGGAAGTTTAAACTAATATAGCTTTAAAACGTGTGGAAAAATAAACTGTAATGATGAAAGAAGAACTATGCTATCCGTGAGAGTGATCAAGATATAGATGATAATCAAAACCAAGCAGTTGTCTTGTTAATATTTGGCAGAGAATCCAATTGAGACAGGAACTGTGACCGTGGAGAGGGGGCGGGGCACAGCAGCTCATTTGCATTTAAAGGCACATGCATGAAAACAGCCTGTTCTTGACGGTAGTCAGAAATGGGTATTTACAACATGGATTTCTAAATGATCTGTGAGGTATTTTAAAAAAAAAAAAACTTCACAGACACATTCTTGGGACACCTGAGACTTAAATTACATCTTATAAAAATGGGCATAATAGGTGACCTTTAAGTCTGCAAGGCATGCTGGGAAGAGAATGCTGTACTAGTTTAAAGTGAGATGTGTCATTCTTGCACACAAATAAAACCAAGACAGCAACACCCGAACACAAATAGCAGCTTCTGCATCACAGGGCTTGTTCATGTTTTCCATTCTACGAATTACTGCCTATCCTCTCTGCTCCTTCTCTCTTTTCTCTTGTACTTTTCTGCACTTTCACTTCTGCTCTAGCTTCTGTACTTGAGCAGCTTTTTCTAGAAACTTGAGTGTTGTTGATCTTGTATGATAAACTGCTTGTGATGTTCCTCATTTATAAGACATTTGGGATGAAAGTGTCTGCAGAATGACTAAATGTACATGTCAGTGTCTTCTCGTGCCCTCATCCACCCTTGCTCATATCTGCCTACCCTCAGAATCACAAGACAACACCCGGCAATCTGCAGCTCTAAACAAGGCCTTTAAAACACCCATCTGAGCTATTAAAACTCCAGAGTTACAAAACGTTCCCAAGACTCGAGTCCACCCCAAGCCTGTAGAAGCGTCTAGCCCTGAGCTGTAGACCCAGGAGGTTTCCACAGCAAGGTCAGACACCGAAGAGGGTTATTACATTACAATTAGGCCCTGGCCAAACAGTAGGGAGTGGCGTTCGACTTTACGAGCCTGCTAGTAATATGGGCCTGTTTGCTGATGTTATCACACAGAGCTCTGGGAGGTTTTGGACAGCCCCTCGAGGTGTTTGCTGCTGTTTTAATCATGCACTTACTAGATTTCTAAATGTCTAAAATGGCCAGCTCTCTTTGAAGTCCTCATAAAACCTCACAGAAGAACAATCGATGGGAAAGGCTCAAGGAGCAGCAGGTTTGCTTTCCTGGTAAATCTCCTAAAGAATGACATCCTACCTCCTACCTGTCTTGCAGCAAAAACATGCTTTTCATTTTAGAACATTTGTACAATCATTAATCTGACCTACTAAAGGTTTTAATGTTGTTCAGAGAACAGACGATTGCGTTACTACTAGCATTACACACACACACGTACCTGAAGACCACAAGACCACAGACAGGATCAAAAGTAAAAGCGGTGTAAACTGTCTGGATCATGTGACTTTCACAGAAAGGACACAAAGGAGCTGGAGTGAGTCCAAACCAGATGATCTCCACCTGGAGTCTCCAGAAATGCATGAGTTGTGGGAGATTTCCATCTAGAACCGTATCTTACTTAAAGTATATTTTAAAGATTTGAGCATACATTTTTATAGATGTACTTGTATGTTAAACCTATATATAACATACACAGCTACTCCTGCTTTAAAGGGAACCCCGGGTATTAAGACTTGTATGGCTTAATATAACATAAATTATGTCTCTTACTGAAATATGTAGTAGAAAACCTGTTAAAGATTTACGTTATTTAAAAAATCCATCCAATGACATATTTGGACAATTTGCCATTTTGTTTAGGTGCACAGTGCATTGTACGTCGATGATGTCAAATGGTTGCACTCGGTGACATACGGACACTACCATGTTGCTATTTTTAACGCAACACAAGTCGGAATATAATATACGATGCCACAATTTTCAGTCGATGGGCCACAAGAGAAGCGATGTAAGTCTCGCAATAAGAGGAGAAAAGAATGGGAATATGTGAAGAATGTGGACGAATAAAACTTCCTAAAGAACCGCATCTTTGTTCTCTCCAATTTAGCCCTGATGCCTTTCGTACTTTTTCATCTGTATACTTTGGGGCAACGGTAATCTAGTAAGGCATACAAGTCTTAATTCCCATGGGTTACTTTTAAAACCAGATCAGCCTTTTCAATTCAAGCCAGAGCACAAAATTAGTGAGGATGAAAACATCGAAGACGTGCAATGTCTCTGTGGCTATTCAAACTACTGTTGTATGATTGACGTGTAAAAATCGTCTGATATGTCACCTGAATGCATTACACAAGGTTAAACGTGCTGAGAAGATGCTACTGTTTTATGCTATCACAGATATCCCGTGCATCACAGCACACACGAGCTTTGAGGCAGTCTGTCTCAATCTGGGCTGCCCTCGTCAGTCTCCACGACAGGTATGGCATTTGGTTAAAGCCTACGCTTATAATCCATCACCAACTGTAAGCTCTTTCAGTAGTTGTGATCTACTAAAAGCCTCAAAAGCCCAGAACACACCAAGCCGATGGTCGGCCGTTGGGCAGTTTTTGTTCATCGGCCGACTAAGTTTTCTCAGTGTGTTCCACACCGTCGGCTGAAGTTGGTCCTCGTCGCTTTTTTTTTGGCCGATTCGACATGTTGAATCAGCATCGGAGCTCATCGGTCAGTCGGGCCATCTGATCATTCTGATTGGCTGTTCAGCTACTGCCACCTGCTGGTACAGAAAGGCATTTCTTCTTACGCAGACGCAGAACGGACGTGCTACTTGGCCGTTGGGTGTCGAGCGTCAGTTTGGTGTGTCAGGGCAACTTTGGACCCAGACGCTGCCAACGTGAGCCAACCCCGCAGTCTGCTTTCGTCACCACTAGTTCGTCGGTGTCGGCTTGGTGTGTTCCGGGCGGCTAAAGTGGAGAGAACAAACATGCGGGTCTTTAGGAAGTTTTATTCATCCACATTCTTCACAACTTCCCATTCTTTTCTCCTCTTATCGCTAGTAAAGCAGTGAAGACTTGCATCACTTCTCTTGTTGCCCTTGAAAATTACAACCAAAAACCGCACAATGTGGCATCGTATATTATATTACATTATATTCCGAGTTGTGTTGCAGTAAAAATAGCAACAGGGTAGCATCAGTAGCTCACCGAGATCAACCATTTGACATCATTGACGTAGAATGCACTGTGCACCTAAACAAAATGGCGCCCCCATTGTCCAAAACATGTCATGGATTTTTAAAATAATGTAAATCTTTCATGGGTTTTCTACTACATATTTCAGTGAGACATCATTTACATTATATTAAGCCACACAAGTCTTAATACCCAGGGTTCCCTTTAAAATATTGTGTGAATTATAGGATACAACAGATCTATTGGTGACCTGGTTGCAGAGGTAACCTTAAATGCAAAGAATATATATATATATATATATATATATATATTTATATATATTTTTTTTTTTTTTTTTCCCATAGCTTGACTACCTGTGTAGTTTTTGCTGCTTGTTAGATCCATCAGTGGCGGCTTGTGGGTTTTAAAATAGAGGAGGCACACTAAATTATAGTGGTCTGGGGGTCCCCTGCTGATTATTATTATTAGCCTATTATTAGCTTAACTGCTTTAAATTGACTTTTTGCTCATTTATAGACAGAAAATTTAAAGAAAATGACATATACAGCAAGATAATACAAATATAATTTCACTCACCTGGCTTATCACTTAAATGTCTGTGTTAAAAGAGCGCATTGTGCGTTTAGTGAAGCTGGCTGCTGTAGCCTATATTTGCAACTTATGCGTGGACTCTTCCTTTATTTGTAATTTGTAGACTGTTTGAATGATAGCTTGGTAAATTTGTTGGCGATCAAATATTCAATATTGCTACTCTCCAGACATGTGCCGATATTCGGTAATGCGATATATCACGATAATGAATGTGCACGATATTGTTATCGTGGGCACTTCAAAATACCGTAAATAATAATTTATTAGGCTACCAATTATTACAATTTTTATAATGCATTTAAGAATACTCTCCCCATCAACCGTATAAAATGCACAACACCGCTGTATTCTGCGTCAAAGGGACGCGCTCAGATGTAAACAAGCCCAATGTGCATGAGAAGCACATGGCGGAACAAGTGAAGGAGACGCGCTGAATGAAAGTGCACGTTCACTCTCTGACAGCAGAGGGCGCTGATGGAACAGCAGAATGCAGCGGTTACCCCGGAAACCCCGCAAACAAAGCAATGATCTAATGATTAGAAATGTTCTGATTATTTGTTATTGTTCAGTAAAACTTTGAGACATTACGGCTTCATTAGTTAACATGTTAATTCATTATTACCAAACTGACAATGAAAAATACTTATAAAGCATTAATTATTCTTAGTTAATGTTATTTCTTAGTTACTGTTTAATAACATTACTAAAATCAAAAGAACTTATTTAATGGACCTGAGATAAAACTAACAATGATCAGTTGTATTTCTTAACAATAACAAAAAATAATACTTGCTGTAACAAATGTAGCTATTGCTCAATCTTAGTTAATGCATTAAATAATGAGACCTTATTGTAAAGTGTTACCTGTTGTTCTTTATAGCCTAATTCTTTTGCACTTTAATCTGTTTGAAAATTTTACTTTATATATTTTTTGTGTATTGTATTTAAACATTCAGAGTTCTTTTTGTTATTACAAAAAGAATTCTTAAACCTGTTATACTATGACAACACTTTTTTTGCAACTTATTTCAATATTGTGATAATACCGTATACCGTGATAAAAGCTTCAGCAATTAATCGCAACGTGAAAATTTGATACCGTCACATGCCTACTCTCCATAAATAAGATACTTGATCCATTATCAGCGCAGCAGTAGCTGTTCAAACTAATATCACGTTATTCACGTAATTTTCGTCTCTACAATGATTGGTTGATATACCAAGGGAGGCTAGCCTCCCCTGCGATGTATCTTTTCTCAACTCTTCTAATCGCTAAATGTAAAACACTCAATGGTGATTGGCTAATTTTTTACCAACTGAGGTACAAGACGAGCTCGGCTCATGTGCCTCCCCCTCCCCTCCCCATAACGGTTGTAATGACATCGGCATATTCGGCAAGTTCGTGAAAGAACAGCGTTGCTTTCAATTTCAGTAACATGTTATGGTGTTACAGTGGTAAAATTACAAACAAAAAAAATACACATTCTGAGACATGAAATGAAACTAATAACTGGGAATTTTATTAACATTAAATAATCATTTCTCCCATTTTCTCCTCAAAATTTTGGGTAGGCTATACCTCCCTTGCCTCCCCTGACGAGCCGCCACTGAAATCCATAAGTATGTAGATTAATTATGTTATGTTGGTGGGTTGGAAGAATTTGTCATGGAGCCAAAAAAAACTTGAGGAACATGTTTTCAGTCACTGGGTTTAGAGACAAGCTCCTGTGAAACACAGGAACGGAAATATATTTTGGACCACACAAATGCAAAAGACACTGCAGGCCAACAAAGAAGAGGTTTTCATCATGAAGACATGTCTGAACATGCCCGTATCTGTGAGAGTCTTGAGCTTACTGCCTCAGTAAAAAGACTGAGCTTTCCTTGACCTCGGGTTTGTATTCAGTAATAATTAGACTCTCAAATTCAACCCACAATAAATGTTCCACCCGGATTACATCAGCATTCCAGTGGGCAAATGGCAAACATCCATTTAAACCAGTTTCATGGTGAACGACAAGGTCCGTTTTAAGGGCTGGCTATGATTTAACCTCAGTGACTGCCATGCAACATTTCTCCACGCTTTTCACTACACAGGGATGAGACAACCACACGAGTGTTTGTGTTTGTTCACGATACTGTTCCTCCGAGCTGCTAGATCAGCCCTCCAGAGAGTCCCACGGCACACAAATTAGCCTTTTATTGCGGCTGTTGACTGAAATGCACCTCACAAGAGCCGCAGAGGTTTTTAGATCCAAACTATAGTGAAGTCTGAACAAGCACAGCGGTTACAAAATGCCACTGTGGCTGGAGAATGAGGATGAGAAAGTGAGAAACCACAAAAATCATTAGCATACCATCGTCTCTACCACCTTATTAACATTTTGCATCTGTCTTCCCCCGACGCTCTCCTCCGATCAGGGCAGGCCGCTTGAATCCTACACATAAAGATAAATGCTCTCTGGAAAGAGGCTGGAAAAGTTTCAAGGCACCAAATGCATTCAAATGCCTGCCTGGGTTCAACTCTCTAATTCAACATTATCTCAAGGTTAATAGCCCTGACACACAAAAGCACTTAATAACCCAATAAAACAGCACTACATCATTAAACCTCCCTTACAGCACTGCCGCTGCACTGGGGACGGGGACCACAACAATGGCCATAATAATCTCAGAGACTCTAATTCACAGCTAGAGTTAGCCTATAATTCATGAACCAATATGCTTGTGTTTTGGATGGACTCAGAGAGCTGAGTGCAATTCAATGTCAGCTCTCGGAGCAGACTCACCTTCAGTTAATAAGCCACGATGACTGTAATCATAATTTGTGTGGAATAAAAGTTGGTGTTTTACTGCCAGTAGTGGTCATATGAGCTGGAAACTGCAGTGAATTGTATGTATGGGTACATTTTTGCCAAAGTTTGTAACATTGAAATTGAGATCACTTCTGAAGATCTCTGAAACTTCTGAAGATCTCCAAATTTCTCTTTGATCTCAATTTAACCTCATTGCTGTCTAGGAGCAACAATCGAGCTGTGCTATCCAGACGAGATACTTCTTTACTGCTTGTGTGCAGGATAAGATGATGAAAAAAAAGAAGAAAAAAAAAAAAGAAATATAACTGAGAACTCCAAGTCTCTTGTGTAATGAAAGCGCTTCTTCTGAATCAAATGTTCTGTTGGTTCCCTTTACTCCCCTCACAGTAATTACACACATCCAGAAAAAGACAAATGATGAAAAGTCTCAAGAAATTGTGTCAATTTTATTTTTTGACATCCACGGTTCCTTTGTTATTGTGTACAAGGTCTAAATGAGTTGCCTGCAGCTCTGTTTATATTAGTTTTCTGTATCTCAGCAAGAAAAATATTACTTTATTGTAAGTTTTAATAAACCCCTTTGGATGGAGAAAATCTACAACAAAACATCTGTTTATTTCAAGTTAATCTAATCAAAATTAGCATCAAATGTTTGGCCCCACAATTTGAGCTCAACATGAGCTCAACAGTTACATAATATGCCATCTAAGCAAAAAGACAAATTTACAGGGTTTTTTTTTCTTCTTTTTTTCCTCTCAGAGCCTACCAAATTCTAGGCTCACACAATCGCCACAAACGGCCGCACGCCTCCCACAGCAGGGTGGCAGAAGCCCGTCAGGGGTGTGAAGTTAGTTTGCCTGCTGGGCTTTTCTCCCCATCAGTAACAGCAGGGTATGAAAACCTGGAGTGGAAAGTCCCTCCGAGCCCAGCCCAAAAAAAATGGCCTGTAATCTGTGAGGTGTAAGGCCTGGCACTACAGCGAGGTTCATACGGGGCCTCCTTACACCGCCTGACCTCACCGTGTGCGTGCGTGTGTGTGTTTACTGTGCGAGGGAAGCAGATCTGACGAGTTTATACACAGTTTACTCTGTGTTTGGGTTTCCAGGGAATTACAAGTCAGTAATGGCTTCTTATGAGGCCAGATTACTGTGTCGCATTTGGACCGAGTTTGGATTGGACTGATTTATGTTGGGCTTGATCTGAAAAAGATTATTCCTTATTTTCTTTGTGTTTTTGACGAAACAAGCAACATCTGTTTGAAATCTATGCATGTACAAGGTGACACTGAACAAGGGTCCTTAAAACAAGTACACACATCTGGGGTCCTTCCTGCTTTCAAGAATAACAGAGGAAATATGTACAGATAAGACATGAATTATGAACATAATACATGATAAACTGCCACATCCTGCAGAAGAAACACAGCCTCCCTTCAGTTTAATTTCAAACTCATCTCCCACTGCTCTCAAAGAGCTTCTCTTGCTTTTTTGTTTTATTTTCTCTTCAGCCCATTTCATTTTTGTTCTGATGTTTATTGACCCATGACCGCAACACAAATACTGCGGTAGAGTGGTGGAGGGATGAAGATGAGAGAGAACACGGGACAGAGACGGGAGGGAATTACTGATGGCATGAATCTGGAGAGTCTTGGGCTTCACCACAGGAGCTCAGCCTGCAATTTCATCCATGGCCAAACCAGAAGACGACCAACCCAGTCTGGTCCTGTGTAGCCGAAGGATCACAGCACCTACATCTGTCTCAGACCCGCTGTCTGTTCATGCGGACTGCAATCGTCAGGACCAATCTGATCCTAAGTTTGCAAGGGTAGTAGCAGAAAATCTCTGCAAGATTGTCAGACTGTCAAACTTAGACTAAGCTTGTTAAGCTAGTTTCTAGCTTAAATGACCAATTGAAACCGTTTTATTGCTGCTCAGTCCTTTTGGAAACAAAAGGGTGTGCTTACATGAAGATGCTTTTGAGAACTCAAACTGCATTAGCCACTGCAGTTTCCAATGTCAGCCTACTACTGCTGAATCATCTATTTATCATCTATTTCTTTATAGATAAAACCTACTCTAAATTGTTCATGAAAACACTACAGTTTAGTGGTGGATTCAGACTGGACCAGATACTCTGGCCAGTAAAATTACTTTCCTGCTGGTTTAAACGTGGGTACACTGGTCAAGCTGGTCTAACAGCATTAATACTCAGCTTAATCATCTTGTGCTAGTACTGCAGCTCATCATTGTCCATCTTAAACTAGTTCCATCTTGGAATTTAATCAGTCTGGTCTGTTTTTATTTTCAGTTGAGTTGAAATGGTTCTGTTGAAGAGCCACACCCTGTCATCACATGTTCTACCTAAAAAAGATGGAGTCACAGACCACAATAAGCCACGTGAAGCATATCTTTCCCCGACACAACTGCAACACACTACCATCCTTCCTGATTGGATTGGGTTTGCTTACAGTGTTTCCCATCTCTGCTTAATGACAGTTAATATTTTAGAACTGCTCCATGCTGGGCAGTGTTGCATTACCAGTCATATATATCCAGACGAATATACCGCAGTGCCTTTGACTATCAGCAGCTCTCGACTGGGCTGGAGCCAGACACCCCCCATCCCGCCGGCTCTAACCCAACATGAGCTGACCTCAAATGAACCGCTACTGCTGCTGAAACTGAAGCACAGCACTGAAACAGAGTTCATTAGTGCTTCTCGCTCTTATCGTGCTCAGCTCAGGAACACAGCCACCCTGCAGCATGAAAAACACTGAATACACACAGCAAGTCCTCCTCTCCATGTCTGAGACATCTAAAAGGTGTAAGGTGTCTGATGTCTGAGACACGTCTGGGCCACAAAGCTAAATGAAAGGAAGTTCCATGCTTGTTTTCCAACCCATTACACAGAACACCCACTCAACTCTTGGGGAAAAAGGAGGTGTGACAGACAGGAAGGAGTTCTGCCAAATAGGGACAGCCAAGATGCCTGTATATGATGCCTGGCAGTGACCTGAACGAGGGCCATTTAGAAACCTGTCTCCACTTAATATGCATCAGTTTGCAGTGCTCATGAAAAATAGATTAGATATGTGACACAAGGAGAGAGACCTGTAGAAGATGGTGGCATATGGACAGATGGAAGACAGTGAGAATCAAAGAATGAAAGATATAAACAATAGGCAGGAAATGAAAGGAGCTAATGGCTGAATTGCAGGTTGGTCTTTAATTACAGTCCTCTGGTGGGACGCTCAGCAGACACCAGGAGGTTCTCCAGCTCGTTTTTTCTGCAGCTCCTCTGGGAGAAACCCCTGACAGGCCATTCCACCACAGGAGGGGCCGTATCTCACCAAACAGCTCATCAGCCCAGACCACAAAACCAATAATAGACGCCAGAGAGGAAGGCGGCCAGAGGGAGGAGCTCTGCTCATCACAATATCACACACTTTTTGCTTCATTAACACTACACGCTTTTATCTTTCAGGACCATTTTAATCGTACAGCCTGAGGATTCCTGTATCCTCTCTTTATTAGGGGTGGGCGATATACCGGTAGACAAAAAAAAAAAAAATAAAAAAAAAAAAACAGTAGAAATTTGTCAACCAGTAGAGATTTCTGATTATAGTCTCTATCTCAGCTATGAAAGCTTATGTGGTATCACGAATGCTTATCATTTGAATGTGTTTTTAAGCCTTGCAGTTTAAAACCAAATGATTTTAAACCCTCCACATGCAATAGGCAGTGGAAGAGAAATTATTTCGGTATATTAACACACTGTCTGAGAGACGGTTTCTGAGCGCACACACCTGAAACACACACACACACATACAGCCACTGCTTATAAGGTGCGTGAGTACTGAACTGATTATTTTTTGGACTTCTTATTTGGCTTGAACACTCAAATTCACACACTTATGTGTCAAAATGCCATCTTTGCGAGTATCCTCGTAAACACAGTATTTCTACTTCATTACTGTACAAGTACATTTTTTCAAGTATCTGAACTGAGTATTTTAATTTTGGGAAATTTTTATTTCACTACATTACAAAGCTTAATATTGTACTTTTTACTCCACTACATTCCATAAAAACATATCATTCCTCATTATTTAGAACTTTACAATTTGAAACGCATGAGCGATGTCCGATCTGTGAACGAGTTGATTCTTTCGATCTGAACCTGTTGAATTGGTTTACAAATAACCCTGAACCCTTGTTCTTGAGTCAACAACTCACTGATTCAACAATCCAGTCAAAATGGGCCAAGAACAGGGATATAACTGTCAGTTATTTGTGAACTAAATCTGCTGTAAAAAAGGCAAGCTGTTCAAGCCCATTGAAATGTTTAAATGTGGACATGCCCGCATTTGTGTGTCCCCGTCTGTATGGGGTAGGAGATTTTAATTAAAATGATGTAAATTAATGCACCTTCCCCAGTGCTGTAGCATTTTCAAATGATATAAAACTACCGGTAGTTTGTTTGCATATCTTTCTTCAGAGGTTTAAACAGTACCTGAAAAACATACTTGAGCAAAAGTACAGATACCTTGCAGTGAAAATTACTCCATTACAAGATACAAGTCACCAATTCCAATACAACTTGAGTAAAGGTCTTACCCCCGGTTTCACATACACAGACAAGGCTTAAGCCAAGTCCCAGACTAAAATGCATGTTTGAGCTGTTTTAACTGAAAGCAACTTTCACTGACGTATTTTTAAAATTTGTTGTAATGTTTTGTCTCAAGATGCACACCAGTAATGTTTTTTTTTTTTCTTTTTTTTCCCCAAGGCATGTTAATTAAAAGCTACTTAAATGCCCTAACTGAACTAAAGCCTAATCCTGGCTTAATCTAAGCCTTGTCTGTGAAACCAGGCCTATGATCTGATTTTAACAGTACTTAAGTATTTTACTCATACAGAATGAAGGCTCAAAGATGCAGTAGTCCTCAACTCCTAAGAGACATGCTAGTGAAAAAACAAGAAACAGTTGATTTGTGAGGAGAGCAATCAGGTCTGTTTTCTAAAATCAATATAAAACACCTCAAAACTGCAATAAATCAAGATTGACACAACAGCCTCTTAAACACTCATGTCTCAGTTAAGCTCAAGTGCTCAAAAAGGGAATAAGTGAACCAATATCCTTCAAAAAAGATTTTAATCTAATTTACACAGATAAATACAGTAATGTTAAGTAAAATGAAATAGTCAGTTTACTTGCACTGGATGTGCTGGTTGAATGGCCATTCAATAGAAAAAGACTTTTAGACTCTTCCATCCACTTGCTGAGGACGGTTACCACCAAACCCCGAAACACAGTCAGCATGTACATTGGGGCTGCATACTTACTCTGTACTTGCACACAGCATGTTAACATCATGCTTCTTCACACACACTTTTTGATCATTTATTAACTCTGTTTAACAGAATCCAATGATCAAAAAATAAAAATCTAATCTGTGTACAGTAAAGTAAAAGAATAGCAGTCTGTCCAGAGCCTAAATGTGAGAAACAAAGAGAAAGAAATAATAAGACTTTGGATAAATATTTTATATTAGAAAATTCTATTCTATATTAGAATAGTCTATAAGACATTAGAGGAATATCATACAAATGAAATGATTAGTTCACTTTACCCCATGATTTACTTACCCTCAAGCCATCCTAGGTGTATATGACTTTCTTCTTTCAGACAAATACAATCAGAGTTATATTAATAATCACCCTGATGCTCCTAAGCTTTATAATGGCAGTGCATGGAAACCACCTGTTTGAAGCTCAAAAAAAAAGTGCATCCATCTTTCATAATCATTCTGAAACAAAGCAATGTGTTTGTGTAAGAAAAATATCCATATTTTACACATTATAAAGTAAAATAACTAGCTTCCGGCCAAACGGCCATTCGGATTCTACTTCCATCTACTACTGATATTTTTCTTACACAAATGCATCGCTTTGCTTCAGAAGGCCTTTATTAACCCTCCGGAGCCACGTGGAGTATGTTTATGATGGATGGATGCACCTTTTTGAGCTTCAAACAGGTGGTTTCCGTGCACTGCCATTATAAAGCTTAGGAGTATCAGGGTGATTATTAATATAACTCTGATTGTATTCGTCTGAAAGAAGAAAGTCATATACACCTAGGATGGCTTGAGGGTGAGTAAATCATGGGGTAATTTTTTTTTTTTTAAAGTGAACTAATCCTTGAAGCTCTAGATCAGCATCTGTGTCTTTCTTGAAAAAAGAAAAAAAAAAATTCAGATAAGATACTCAAACAGATCAATGTTTTGAAAGACACAATGTTATACTATTCAGTGAAATCAACCTACAAATGACTGAAAGTGACTCCACTTATTAAGTAACTGGGATTCAAGAAAGTATTTTAATGAAAAAAGGACACACATCAGCTGTAAGAGCAAGAGACAGACTGGGAAGGTGTGGGCATGTTTTAAAAAAATATATTTATTAATCAAGCTGCAAATGTAGTAGGAGGAACAATCTTTTCGCATAAACCATTCAAACATATGCACAAGAGTATCACAAACAGGTACAAAACCTTTGAAAGGCACAGAGAGGATGCTGCTCTCTGTTTCTCTGTTGTTTCTGTGTCATTGAGTGACGCATGTAATTGGTTTTGATCGCTTTCATCACACCAAACTTCCTCCTGCTAGTTTCACTCGTCTCTTGCACTGAGTTCCTGATTTAAAACACAGCCCACTCATGATGACTGTTCACTCCAGGCTTTTTTTTTTGTTGTTGCCTTCACCCAGAGAAACTAACAAATTGTTTCGTTTACATGCTGCTGTAGTTTGTCACAGCAGTGCAAAAAGAATATAGACTATAAAACATCCTAAGCAAACATTGCTGGAAAAGGTTTTACAAGAAAATACTATTTCAATTAAATGTCACTTGCTGTTTCTTTGTAATTATTTCTGAAATTTAGAAGCAATTTTTGAGTGAAAGTTCTTTCAAAGTAAATCATACACCTATTTTTTTTTTTTTTTTTAGTGTACATCACCGAACAACACTGCAAAAATTATTTCCCGAGCATGCCCCCGTCATCCATTGGTCCACTGTCCATTGGACAAACAGATAGATTGGCCCCAAACTCACACCACTGGCTGAGATAATGTTGTCAATGTCAAGCATTTTAACATCAAAACAATGACACACTTCACCTGTGCATAAGGTTAGATGCGTGTCTGTGTGTTTTTGTGTGTGTGTGTACACAGGTTTATATTACATTGTGAGGACCAAATGGTCCCCACAAGGATAATAAAACCTGAGTTCACCTACATTGTGGGGACCAGCCAGCAGTCCCCATGGGGGAAATGGATTAATAAACATACTAAATGATGATTTTTTGAAATTGTAAAAATGCCTAAAGTTTTCTGTGATGGGTAGGTTTAGGGGTAGGGTTAGGGGATAGAATATACAGTATGTACATTATAAAAACCATTACCTCTATATGTGTGTGTGTGTGTGTGTGTGTGTGTGTGTGAGAGAGAGAGTGTGAGTGTGAGAGTGTGAGAGAGAGAGAGAGAGAGAGAGAGAGAGAGAGAGAGTGTGAGAGAGAGAGAGAGAGAGAGAGAGAGAGAGAGAGAGAGAGAGAGAGAGAGAGAGAGAGAGAGAGAGAGAGAGAGAGAGAGAGAGAGAGAGAGAGAGAGATCCACAGCCTCCAGGCAGGGCATCTGCTGCTCATTTCAGAAACTCTATCAGATAATGGCACATGTCTCATGTAAAGGCCAAGGGCTGGTGAAACAGACACCGGCGGCCCATATCGCTTCCACTGCCGAGCGGACGGGCTCCAGACACTGGCTCTGAATGGCCTATGTGGGAGCAGGGGGCCGATTCAGACTCATTGTTGAGACCAGGATGGGGCGGCTTCCAAACCGCTCCATTAAACCAGACACCGAGAACCAGAGCCTAGTACAACATCTGTCAGGCAAGTCCAGCCAAATCAGTTGTACTCCTGTTACAGCCATGACCAAGAGAAGCTCAAACTCACGGCTGTTGCCCTGATGCACAGATAGAGTTTCTTCCATCGTGCAAGCAGGAGTTGAGATTTCACTCCATATGAAGCAATCATCATGTAATATCTCTATGTCGTTCTTCGCACTGGAACTCCTCATCCTCACTGAGAGTACAACAGCAAACCACTATACTAGGCCCTTCCTGTTTTACTAGATTAATGATATTGGATTATGTTGAGATGATCTGCATCAGCTGATTACTGCATCTACTTGGCCAAATGACAGAAGTGTTACTCTCCGACGTCTCAGTTAATAAAATTTACCAACAGCTGTCTGTGAAAGAAGCATAAGATCATAACTAGTGTGCTCAGATGCCATTACAAAAAACGTATTTAGTCATGTGTGCACACTGTGAAACTGCGAGAGAGTGTATGAGTAGAGGGGGGAGTGAGATCATACACGTAGGTAACATGAACCAAATACCCATCTCCTCGACCACATCAGTACAAGTACGACCACAGACTCATCCTGCATGGTATCTGTTAACTCTGAAGAATCAGCTGTATCACTTCTGTCTTGATGAGTTTGTGTGAAACAGAATCATACCTAGAGCACACAGCAGGAAAGAGAATGATTCTGCCTTAGTTGTGTGAAGGACAGACCAGAAATAGTCGTTAAAGTCGCCATGAAATCAAAATTGACCATTCTTATTTATTTTTCTTGAATATTGCAATATTTTTTATAAATTATTTATCTGTGCTCTTCATTATTATTATTAATTTTTTTTTTTTTTTTTTTTTTTTTTTTTTTTTTTTTTTGGCTCATGTACCCTCGTAATCTTTAATCAAAAACTTCCCCTCCCTATTACAGCGACATCTCTTCTCTGATATCTTCTCTGCCCTACATTTTTTATGGTCCCAGAAGCAGTTTCACTTGGATATATGACACAATAGGGAAGAAAATGTTAGCACAACTTCCACTTCACACCAACTTTAAATAGATTCAGCGTGACCGGTATTAGTTTTTAGTGTGCACTTGGTTTTATGGGTGGCCAAAAGATTCAGTAAACAAACAATGAAGGAGCTGCGTACTGCATTCTGGAGTCGAGCAGCTGAAGCTGAAGTCAAACTAGTCCTTTATAGTGCCTCCAAAGGGTGATACTACTGCTCAAACTGTGGAAACAAGTGTCTAAAATGTGCTGTTATGTGTAAAGGGACTCCAAAATGAGCAGATGATTCACAGCCATACAATTGAGATGAAGATAAATGGCCTCTTCGATCTCAGCTAATTAAGATCTGGGCCTACAGGAGGGAGACATCCATGTCCAATCTAAATGTCAAGCCAGACCCAGAGGAGCCTCTTTAACTTCATCATAGAGGGCTCAAGTGACCATTGCTGGGTATCTATGTATCTCTACTGTATGATTGCTCCACAATAACAGGGTGTCACATTCATAGACGCAGGCAAGCGGAATTAAACACCCCATTCATTTTAATGAAGCACTCAGAGAGAATAAAGGTCATCTCTGTACACCTTTGCTCCTGTTCACTTACTATAGCTCTGTTTCTCCCCCTCCCTCCCGACGTCTCTTACTTATTGAAAAAGTGGCTTAATGGGCTATCAAATGAGGCATGTAGGAATCTCAGGGCTTCATTAGACCTAATCCAGTGTATGTGTAGACTCAGTGCAGCTCCACACAGACCAGAGTTCCTCTCTGTAAACATACACAGGAAACTGTAGAAGTTACCTTGACCATCTGATCTGAGCTCAGTTGGGCTGCTTCTTTGAACTAAAACAATATAGACATACTCTAACCTTCAGAACATAAAACTTCTTCAGTCCACATAAACCATTAATGGACAGTAAACTGTAAAATGGGTAATTCAGCTACTGTCACAATTATGACACAAGTAGGGCCCTATGAAATCAGTTTTATTTTATACCATTTTAATTTTTCTGGATTCCATTTTTTTCTCCCCATTTTAATTGTTGCCTGTATTCTAACCATCCACACCGAAACTTTTAATAAAATAAGAGAGATCATACAAAATGCATGTTATTTTTTTATTTACTACTGTCCTGAGTAAGATATTTTACATAAAAGATGTTTACATATAATCCATAAGACAAAAAAATAGCTGAATTTATTAAAATGACCCAGTTCAAAAGTTTGTGAACCATTGATTCTTAATACTGTGTGTCATTACCTGGATGATCTACTTTTTTTGTTGTGTGATGGTTGTTCATGAGTCCCTTGTTTATTCTGAGCAGTTAAACTGAGCTCTGTTCTTCAGAAAAAAATCTCCAGGTCCCAAAAATTCTTCAGTTTTCCACCATCTTTTGCATATTTGAACCCTTTACAACAGTGACTGAATGATTTTGAGATCCATCTTTTCACATGGAGGACAACTGAGGGACTCAAACACAACTATTAAAAAAGGTTCAAACATTCACTGATGCTTCAGAAGGAAACACGATGCATTAAGAGTCGGGGGGTGAAAACTTTTGAACAGGATGAAGAGGTCCAAATTTTTCTTATTTCACTTGAATATCATTTTTTTTCATTTAGTACTGCCCTTCGGAAGCAACAGAAAATACTTGCATGTTTCCCGGAAGACAAATGAAATACAATTTACCTTGATCTTCAAATTCCAAATGTTTTCACCCCCCATCTATTAATGCATCATGTTTTTTTCTGGAGCATCAGTGAATGTTTGAACCTTTTTTAAAAGTTGTGTTTGAGTCCCTTGGTTGTCCTCAGTGTGAAAAGACGGATCTCAAAATCATTCAGTCACTGCTGTAAAGGGTTCAAATATGCAAAAAATGCTGGAAAACTGAAGAATCTGCAGGACCTGGAGATTTTTTCTGAGGAACAGTGCTCAGTTTAACTGCTCAGGACAAACAAGGGACTCATGAACAACCATCACAAAACAAAAAAACATTTGTAGATCATCCAGGTAACCACACACAGTATTAAGAATCAATGGTTCACATACTTATGAATGGGGTTATTTTAATAAATTGAGCTATTCTTGTGGATTATATGTAAACATCTTTTATGTAAAATATCTTACTCAGTACAGTACTAAATAAAAAATAACATGCATTTTGTATTATCTCCCTTATTTTGTTAAAATTATTAACATTTTCACAGATTCTGCAAGTGGTTCACATACTTTTTCTTGCCACTGTATATACATTCCACATTCTGAGCTTTTATAAACACCCCCCAGTCCCACATCTGAGACAAAAGTGAGCAGTTTTTGAGCAATACAGATTACATCTGGGAATGTGAATGTAGGTAGGCTGATCCTCTATTAGCCTAAACCAACTTTTCTCCAAAACTTCACCAAAGCTCAATGAATCAATAAGCAAACAGAATAATAAATAAAGGCAGAAAGAAAGCCACCCTCCATGGCCTGAATTACATAAAACTGCTTAGTGTGATCTATGTTAAAGCAAATAATAAATAGCTTTTAAAATGAGAGTGGTTCAGCCCTGGTGTAAGTTGAGCTTTACTCTTATCGTCATGGAATATCATTCATTCCATCCTATTTCAAGGTCCATTTATGATTCAGACACCAGATCTGATAGAAAAAATGAATTCTGTTCTCAGATGGGGACCATTACCTCAGTAAAGCCTCACGTGTCACATGCAAATGAAATATGAATGCTGTTTGTGATTGAGTTAATTACTGACTGAGAGGCTTTATGAAGTTGAGCTCAATATGCCTCATCAGCATCCTGTAATCTGTGTTCAACCACGGGATCCGACCACCATCAGGCTTTGGCGTGTGATTCACATCATCACGAGAGGTGTGACTCATGCGTGTAGGCAGGCTGTCTGAAAGCTTGTTTACAGCATTTCTCCCATCATTCACTGAGCCTCAGAGAGACGGCAAACGCTTTTAAGTTCAGGAGTGCAAACAGCCCTTTGCTTCTTCTCTGTGTAGGGGGTCACACTTTGAAAACAAGCCACAGATCTCTTCAGATGGTGACAAGACACTAACAGAAAGAAGAAAGCAGATTGCCATTTCAGACATGACACGGACACACAAATCTGCCTGATATAAGTCTCAGGCATCTGTGGATTTGCTGATTACAGGGCCTCCATATCAAGAAAAAGTGAGCGCAGATACATACGCAGAGGCTTTAAACTTTCTGAATGCTGATCACAGCACGGTTAGTGCTAAAGGCCTGTGAAACATTTCACATGAAAACAATGGGATGATCATGCAATAAGAGCCTGACAATCCATACAAGAGACTCTGTGTTTGACTTCCATTACTGTCTTGTGCAGTTTGAAGACAACGACCATGATGGAGCTTTACGCTGATCCACAATCACACCATTGTCCATTTGCTTCTACATAGACTGCAAACAGAGTATAATGACCTAATATCTCTCACATCATTCTTTATGAATATCTGAGATTTGAATACTTGGTTAATCACATTAGTCCTGTACAGTCAAATAAAATTTTGTACTGCACGTTTGTTGAATTGAAAAGCTGTCAACTTAATTTTAGTGGGATGAAGTTTCCTATACTGCAGATTATTTTTAGCTTACAGGTGATGTTCTTGGAGCCATCTGCATTGTGTAGTCTATCCTAAACAAATGTATAGTCTGTTTCCAACTGATTCTGGCCAGATTCAACAATGTGGTCAAAGTTTTGGTTTTATGGAAAAATTCAGAGTGAACTAAAGGAAAATATGCTTTTTTTAAAGGCTTTCCTGGAGAAGAGTGTAATAGAAACTCTGTTCACGCCATAATCCAAAGTGCCCAATTCCAATCTTCTGATCAAATCCTTTTTGTTTTTTGTTTTTTTGTTTTTTGGATAACCTTTTCAGTGGGGCCTTCAGTGGGGCCTTCAATAGGGTGGGGGGGTGCGGGGGTGCGCAGTGTGCAGTACACATCACTGGCATTAATACAATTACAAAAAATGTCATTAATATGGAAACAGGATCTGTTCCAGGGCTTTAGAAAACAGCTATAGAGGGTGACTAACTGGAACAGTCTTTGAAGTCACACGTTTCAGATCACAAAGCACCACAAGAAACAGACCCCCCAGAAGATCACTTGGGGATTCGGCCAAAGCAGCAGTGCTGACACGCACATTAAAGGGATCATTCACTTGAAAATTATCATTCCGTCATCATTTACTCACCCTCATATCATTCAAATCTTCCTTCAAAATATCTTCTTTTGTCTTTTACAGGAGAAAGAAAGTCATGAAAGAAAGTCAGGTTTTTAACAACATGAGGGTGAGTAAATGATGACAGAATGATCCGTTTCTTTAAATGCAATTTCAAACTAAAATGAGATTATTGGAGTACATTTTACAAGAAAATACTATTTCAGTCTTTCTACTTCAAAATTTCACATTTAATTAAATGTGTTACTTGGGATTTCTTTGTAATTATTTGATTTACTATTTGATTAAATTTACTAGCAATTTCTAAATGGAAATTGTTTCAAAGTAAATCCTACACCATTTTTTTTTTTTTTCCATGTGCAGCTTGTAGAAAACATTTGCTTTAGATCATACATAAATCAATGTGTGGGAAAATGCAAAGAGAAGTTTGCTGCATTTTTCTCAGGCTATATTACTGAACTAATGAGGTAGATTGGTGTGATCTTAAAAGTTTCTACTCATCTGACTACAACTTAACCTTTCATACTGAGAGCTTAAAGCTCATAACTGGATCATCACACACATTTACAGTAACAGGTTTCTGCAACAATATTGAAAAGTCACAGAACAAGAACAAGACATGAAGCGCTAAGTCTCTGAAATCTACTCAGTGTGTAGTAATGTGTTTCTTCACTGAGAGAATGAGCAGGTCCCTCCCTGTAAAAGCTGCGCTTTCTGGCATCGCCGCCTCTTAAATTACTCTTCCAAGCTCCTGCAGGAATTTAATAGCTACCTGTGGCTTAAATTCCAATCGCTACAGGGAGTCCTGACGGAGTGAGTATAACCTCACCCAACACACACACACACACACACAAACACGCACAGACATCCTACCACAGCAGGAGAGAGATGGAGAGAGAGAACTGGTGAAAGACAGATATAGAGAAAATAGACATTCATTAACAGTCATATATATAACAGAGGGGTGGGACTCAATGATCACTATATTTGTTAGAGGTCTGTTTGATTAACACAAGAGACATCACGTTTCCATCATGTTTATGGTGTAGAGCGGCAGAGGTGGGTGATGCAGCAAACATCTCATGTTAAAACATGGAACTGGTCACTTGTCGGTAAAAATGCCACTATCATGGCTGTTCAAACAGGACAGGGTGCAGAGATCTTTGAAAAAGTACACTAGACAGATGCGTTTTATCACTGCAACCTGTCTCACAGTTTTTCACGCATAAGCGTTGTGAAGTCATCACGATCATGCTAAGCTAAACAAAGTTCCACCCCACTGTGCTGTGTCTAGGTTAACAGAAGAATTAAAGTGTAAAGTGCTTATATATAATTATAAACTACACATTTCTACTATTTAATTCTGAAAAAGCAACTGAACTAAGCTTAACTTGTACTAAACCCAGAATATTTTTAAGCTAATTATAATAATCATAGACTAGCAATAAAATATAACACCACACATGCAATTACCTAGCAAAATTGCAACATACAGGTCCGTTTAAAGGCAAACTATACTGTTGACCTGTTAGCAAGTTAACAACACTGCATTTTAGCAAAAACTCACTACATGCCAAGTACATTTAAGCAGCTGAATATAAGAAAGATATACTACTTTAAATGTTATTAGAAAGACACCGATCAGAAATTAAATCTGATAATTCCCACATGAAATTCCTGACTACATGGATTCCTACCAAATTGATTAGATTTCGCCTGTGAAAATTTGCAGAATAAAGCCTTGTTTACACTGCACACGTCTACGACGCGTCACGGCTCTGGTGAGGTTTTGTTCCGTCCTCTAGGCAGTGCCAACTTACACCAGGAGCATTTTAGGAGCAAAGCGACAGGATTCGCAAGACCACGTGATTTGCCTGTCCTACGTCGTTTCTCTCAAATTTTTTGTGTTCTAAAATGGGCAAGTTAAATGTTTGTTTTGTCCAGTTTAATTCTGTTGATTGTTGTGTTTTTGCTATCCCACATAAGTTTGCACTGGGTGTTTATTTTTAAATTGACAGGTTTTTGATCTTTTATTTTGTATTTACTGCGCGGCTTCGACGCGGTGTCCGTCAAAAATAGGCGAGGCACCTATCTTTAGCGAAGCGGCGCGGTGCTTCTGGGACGCTTCTGAAATGTGCCGCAGCACGGCTGGTGTAAACACAAGCGTTGACTCAGCCGTGGATCAGCTCCGGTAGCCGCGTCGCAGCCATAAACGCGCCGCAGACGCGTGCAGTGTAAACAAGGCTTAACGGTGAATGTGACCCTCACTTTAAGCATACACACTGACTCAAAGGCAAAAGAAATTAACAAGTAATTGCTGTGATTTGCTTGAACATTCAAGTTCATATGCACAAAGAATGAACCACAGGTATGTGCATGCAAATGCAGGACCTGAGATTTTAAGACATTGTTGAAAAAAAAAAAAAAAAAAAAAAATTCAGTATTTAGATGAAATCGCACACACATCAGTCCTTCCCCTGAGGCCATAGAGCAACAGTCAGTGGGTGGACCTTGTCTAGACTAAATTAAAATGACAATGTTTTTGCATATGCTTTCATTCCTTCACACTACACAAACATCCTACTTACATGGGGCTGAGCTCACGTATAATTCCATGCATTCACAGCGACGGCCTACGGCACTACGTGATACTGAGTTAAATACTGAGCTAATCACTCATTACTATACCACAGAAAGAGAGAGAAACAGGAGAGGTGGTCCATTTCCGCTGGCAGGGCCTCTATAATCGTAGTTCTGTGATGATATAAATCGTACCTAGTGTGCCAAAAACCCATCAGCTACACCCAGTAGTTATGGGCTCCAATTCATAACCAGGGCACTAAGCTCTCATAACATCAGAACTGGCACAGAGTCCAACAGATCTCAGATTTAAGACTAGACTGGACAGTCTCACAACTAAACCATCTGGAAAGCTGTAAAAGAGCGCTGACTTCACACAGGCTTTGCATTAAGTCAACTCAGACCACAGGGGTTCTCGAGGTGGGATGCATACAGCAGCAGATCCAGATGACTCTGAAACACAGATAAAGGCTAGCGGCAACAACTGGCCTCTCCCAAGGAAAATGCAAATCCGTACGGCGCTCTATAAACACAGCAATAAATCAGCAGGATCTTATCAAAGCTGTGCTGATGATCTGGGCTGTTATACACATGCACTTACAGACCCAATTTTTCTCATCAAACAAGCGACGTCACTTTCAAGTCAGCACACGGTAGCTTTTATGACAGATAAAATAGTAAATGTATAAATGCATAAAATCTTATTAAATATCCTATTAATTTCACCACTATTTCTTTGAACTTTCATGCTTTTCTATGATATGGAATCAAGTCGATCATCTTTCAGATTTATTTCATCCAGCCCACAGTATGTGAATGGATCAGTGGAACAAGTTGAAGTAGGTGATGGAGTAGCTCGGAAAGGTTAAATCAATTAAAAACATGAATCACCGCACGTTTAGAGGACAGACTGGTCTTGCCATAAGATAAGTGGCTGCCCAGCTAACAAAAATATGTTCTAAGAATGTTTTTCAGTGTTTTTCAGTCAGTCACATAGTGCTTACGGCTTTGCAGAAAGCAAAGATGGCAACAACAGTGAGCAGCTGCCATAGAGATGAATGGGAATGCTAAGGCATCGCTTTCTACAGGTACATAAAACTAGGGTTGTGCGATATTGACCAAAAAGATCTCAATATTTTCTGGGAATTTGTTGATAACAATAATTAGACGATATTATGCAGAGCGTGTTTTTGTGATGGTAACTTTAAAAGGGCAATTTTCTTCTAACCTTACTATATTTATGTATCTATATATCTTTTATGTCAAATTCTTACATTAAATCAGTGGATTCAATTAGAAAAAGACTAGTTAGAATAGAAGGCACAATAGACTGTTAGCAATCAAATGAAATCAGTATCAACAAATTCCATCTATGTACAGCAGAAGTGGCACGAAAGCGCATTTGAAGTTTATTTAGGTATTTTTACACACAGTTTAATGCAGATGTGGCATTAATGCATTTACACAGCAATTACAATTGCATAAATAATGCTATGAGATTAATGTTTTATATTAAAAATGAATAATGAAATTTTAAATGATTTTTTTTTTTTTTAAATGAAACGCAGCAAGTCTTTCTAATGAGTCAGTCATTGAGTCTTTCATTCAACCATTTGTTTAAACCAATTTCATATATAAATATCAAGTCAAAAACTATACAGGGGCATTTTTGCCCCCATACCTTGAATTTTAGGGTCATTTTAACTGCATCCTAACAGGCTACGCTACGTCACATAGTGAACGCCTGCACTCTCAATGTGTGTTTTTGCAATGTGAGCAACATACTCAAAGTCATCTTACACATTGTTAAAATGAGAATTCAATATTATCATTGACACATATCGCACACCCCTACATCACACCTGCTTCGATAAAGACATCTGACCCTGACCCTGGTTCAGCAGTAACACTGAATGAACACATCTGAAGGCCACAACACACCCTCACAATGACGCCACATCACTAATATCAGTTGAAATGGTGATATTGCTATGTACAGTCATTGACCAACATTTTTGCACGCCTCTCTGATGACAATCATGCCATTCATATTCACCTTCCCCATCCTGTATAGAAAACATACATTTGAAATCATCAGGCTGTTACAGGGCCTTGGGTTACGCCTATAGTCAAGGGACTCATTTGCTTTAAGACAGAAATACACTGACATAAATATTTGAAGAAATTTTGACAGAGTAGGTAAATCCTCTTTGACCACCCAGTCAGTGTCTAGAGCAACGCTGCTTTATTCATTCACACACACTTGAGGATGAAAGCATAAAAAAGACTTAAAAATGTTCTCTCAGCATGATTTCATAACTTATAGCCACACCACAAGTGGTCTAAAGTGAAGCACTTGTAAAGTCACCATCGGCAGGTCCTCAGATCTCCTCTCCATACTGGAGCAGCCGCACATCTCTGGGGAGCAGTTCTGTAAATACAGCCTTTATTCAACATGACCAGAACCGACATTCAAAAAAACCTCTGAAAAATCCCCACAGCTCAGAAATTTAAACAAACATCAAACACATGTGTGTGCCAGCAGCATGACGTGCCCTTATTTGACTTGTGACTTGCGCAGCATTACACCAAAAAAGAGCAACTTGATTAAAAGTACTTATTAAATCAAGACTAAACATTCCCCGAATGCTTTCGTGTTCCTTTCGACCGGAAACCTACCGGATGGCAGCTTTTATTTGTGGATGAGAGAGGTGTGTGCAGCCAGATCTCAAGAATAACAGTGGTGCTCTTTTACTCTCTAAACCTCCTCATAGACTGACCGATCGCCCACCCAGGTAGACGGCGCAGGAACTGCCAGCCATGTTTATAAGCCAGGATTGGATTATGAGCAGTGTGTGTGAGCGGTGGGGTCTGTTCAGCTGTGTCTAATTAACATTTGCCTTTCAGTGAGAATGCAGAGTTCCATCATAATCTGTTCATAATAACGAGAGTTTATTATTACTAGTGCCTGAGGAGAGTGAAGTTCAGGTGCATCCTCCATAAATGGTTCAGCCTGCTAAAAGTTTCATATTCAAAGTTTGTACTGCATTGTTATATAAAAAAGGGCTGTCAATTTAATGCTATTTTAGCGTGATAACTTATTTAAAAATAAATAATGCACCCATATGCTGTGTTTCCTAGTCATTAACTGGACTCTGGCAGGCCCGCCATAAGGGTTCTCAACTATGGCCCTCAAGGTATTTTTTTTATTTTTATTTTTTTGCTCCAACCATAGACTGTAAAAAAATTATGGACGTAGTGTCTGTGACGTCACCTGTAGGTTTCTGAAGAGCATTTTTGAAGCCTAAAGTGGGCCGTCGCCATCTCAGCACGCCTCACTGCGCACCACTCCCGGATAACTGAAAATGGGCAAAGGGGCAGGACGTGGTTGGAAGCAAAAAAAAAAACAGAGACCGAGGCAACAGGATTTGGGGTGGCAATACCAGGAAAAGGAATTGGAATAAATAGAAGAAAATAAATCAAATGTGGCTAGAAAGGTGGGATAGAGAGGAGAAAGGGAGACAGTTATATCAAATTTAAAGTGATGACGAGGTTAAGGTTGGGACATTGTACACTAAATAAAACCCTTAAGATGATAGGAAAACACCAGACAGGATTGTGTGAAGGATGTCAAGAAGAGGAAACAGTAGAGCATATAATCATGACTTGTAGGAGATATGAAGCTCTGAGCTTCAAATCTCCTACAGTTTATTCCTCATCATCTCCTATAGATGATGAGGAATAAACTAAGGGTGATAGGGGAACAGGAGTTCACGTTAAAAAGGTTACTGAGCATGAAAGATAGGGCACAGATCAGAGTACTGATGACTTTTTTAAGAGAATCAGGGGTATTCAGTAGGATTTGTAAAATTAGTAAAATGTAAGGGAGGAATTACAAAAGGATATTAGTAGTGTATAGAAATACAGAACCAGTTATTTTGGAGAATTAAAAGATTATTTTGGAGAATTGTTTTTATGTTTTTTTGTGTATCTTTCTGCGGTCCAATAGACCGCAGTGAGGTGGTGGCTTGAGCCTGTTGAATGGTGATTTAAGGCTACGTTGTCACCTAGTTGGTGTAACGCGCTGCTATAAAGTAAATAAACATGTCCCCATCTTTTACTCTTACAACGAGCTTATCATACTCGTTTGCTACATTAGTAGGATTTCCGCGATGCAGAAAACGCGGACGAAATCACGGAATCCAGTCATAAAACGGATTTTACTGTATTACACGGAATTTGTCATATTTTTGATGAATAAATAAAAAACAGGTCAAAACACAAATCAAATCACGATGTAGACTAGTGTCTGTGAATATTAAACTGCAAAAAGACTATTTAAATATGATCCTCATGTTCTGCATGTTCATTTGATTACCAGAAAATAAGCCATTGACTGCATAAACCTGCCCCTGTTGGATTGGCAGTAGCTTGCTTGCCCTACACAGTTACCTTGTTTATTTTCTTAATTCAAGTTTATATATATATATATATATATATATATATATATATATATATATATATATATATATATTATATATATATATATATATATATATAAAAAGTTATTTATAATAAGTGAACTTTAGTGTTCAGTGCACTGATGCCAGGCTTATTTTGGATAATAAAGTTTATCGTTAAATTGTTAAATACCCTGCCTTCATTACATATCTTTATCACGTCGGTATAAGTGTTTGATCACCACATTTGAGTGATCATTACAAAAAATGTGTTTCTGTATATATATTCTGTTTATGTATATATGGTATTCAATATACAGTACCAGTCAAATGTTTGGACACACAAATGGGAAGTGTGTCCAAACTTTTGACTGGTACCGAACTATAATATACACAAAGAATATCAGCCTCTTATCACACAATATATATTTCTTTACTGTCAGCCAGTTTAACAGTCTTACTTGTAACCAGGGCTTGACATTAACTTTTTTGCTCACCAGCCACTGTGGCTAGTGGTTTTCCAAAGTTACTAGCCACTAAGCATTTTCACTGGCCACAATTTTGCCAGTCAGTTTTGCAAATCAAGACTACATTGTATATCAGCTGGTATGTACAGGTGGGCAAGGGGTGGGCAATATAAGCATAATATGAGAACTTGTATATGTTATTTTTGTTAGCCTATATAAAAAGAACAAAGAAGCAAATTACAAATAGTAAATTAAAAAAACTATATTTTTTCAGATACAGTAGGTTTATTTAACATGTATACATTTGTTTAACATCTTTTGTTTTTTGATTAACATTAATGACAGACAGGTATTTAATTGGGCTGCTGAATGCATGGACATAATATACTGACACATAGCCCTGCTTGTAACTGTCTGATTTGGCTGATGCTCAGCGGCCTTTTCACTTTAGCATAATGTCCATCATTTTTGTGGGCAGATGATTACATTTCATTAGATTTGTAATGAGACACATTTGTAAACCTGATTTCACAGAAATGCAGGTTTCCACATAAATAAAATCTCAACTGCTGTTTTCTGCCAAAATAAAAGCTCAAAGGATTATCTTCTGACAAGTGAAGATATTAGGACAAAAGCATTGTAATTTCCCTACTGTAGTGTAAAGTAAAATAATATACCTATGAAAAAGTTACTTTTAATTTATTTTACAGTGCATTCCTAAAACACCAGTGTGAAGAAAATGTAGACTAAGACACTATATCAAAACTAAAAAAAAAAAAAAAGTCCACTTTAAAGTCTAGTTACAAGTCAACTTGGGGGGCTACAAAAATACATCATTCCTGAAGCACACAGGAACCACACATTAAAACACACATGCATCCTTGAAATTTTGCCCTTGGTTGGTAGTTGGGCCAAATGACACAAAGACCTGCTCTCAGTCTGTACTCACACTCCTCTCCTGCTGACCTCGTTTGAGCCGCAGCCAATCATAACGGCTGTCCAGAGCCACAGTGTCCACCAGGGCTTTAGTCTTGGCCCGCTGCTGATTTAGCATGCAAGGTGAATGGGACACACGCTTTGATCTTTGGGGGCTTGTAGGTCTAACCCTGCACTGTACCAAGCACATCCTCTCTGCGATGGGCTTCGGTTACACTCGCTTTCCCCACTGGCCTTGTAGAAGGTACAGAGCACAGCATAGAATGCTAACATGCAGTGGGAAGGGTTTGCATGCGGAAGGAGCTCACTGCGGAGCTTTGCTGA
Source organism: Mylopharyngodon piceus (assembly GCA_039654765.1). NCBI lineage: Eukaryota > Metazoa > Chordata > Actinopteri > Cypriniformes > Xenocyprididae > Mylopharyngodon > Mylopharyngodon piceus. Next base: position 7,133,716 of record CM077445.1, read on the forward strand.
GAATGCATCACCGAGGTTGGCAGCAGCTCTCTGGCATGGCTGAAGTCAGAACGAATGACCTTCCAGAGCCCTCGCCGGCATGCCAACCCTGATCTATTGGGCAAGAAAACTTGGACGGGGTCTGTGTGACGCCGTTCACATAGATACAGTTTCAACATGAACAGGACATGAACCTCTCCACACTTTCTGCCTTAGCACTGCTGACACAGAGAGATGGTTGACCTACCACTTTCATGGCTTTCCTGAAAGCTTCCGGCCCAAGATCCTCAGTGTTCCTTTCAACGACCTCTTCCTCCACGCAAGGTCAAATTTAAAAAAAAAAAAAAAAAAAAAAAAAAAATTTCACACATGCAGAAGGCTCATGTAAAGATTATCCTATCATGACTGCAGCAGCAGTCCCTGCTCTATTCTCTTCATACAAAGAGACGAAACATCAATTCGACATCACTTGATCCTGTAGTACAATCCATTTGTGGTCCGGAATGAAATACATTAAAAGCCTCAAATGAAAGCTTATGTTACTATGATCTGTCAGCCACACAGGTTCAGCTTCAGGTCACCCAGTGTTGTGGCCTGTACATCTCTGATTACCCAGTAGGAAAAGATGAATAGCAGAGGCCTAAAGGACATCAAGCGCAGACCTGGTGCTGCATGCTTTTAAGCCTGCACACAACACTCCTCAAAATGGCAACCTCGAAGAAAACGTTGGATAATCATTTCATTATTGCTTATGAAACAAATGCTTGAATTGTAACTGGTTATGAACACTGTGATTTTATTTAGTTTCCCATGTTCTGCTCTCATGTTTTCGATTGTGCAATTGTGCAAATGGTCATAACCATATGGCTCACATATTTCTTTAACACTATGATGCTGGATATCATAATATAGACACACTGCCATTATAAGATCTCCTTGAGGGCAGGACATTGTATATATCTTCAATTTCAGAACAGTTATCAAGATTCAATATTCATATTTACTGACAGCAGGTCATCACATCTGAACAATAAAAGTATGTACAGGAGGCCGGCGATGGAAATGAGAGGTGATTGAGACCACAGGTGAATGTGCCGTTATGATTGCTCACATAGACGTCCAGAGTAGCCATGAATTGTGCTGTGCTGAATTGAGCCATATTGGCCATTATCCCGTCCACAGAGAAGAGAACTACCTAATATGTTTTGAGTAATGTTAACAATACATTATTTAATTGCAATATGTAAGTAAATGATAATACATGGCTAGCTGTGCATTAAACAATTTTAATATATGAAGTGGAAGCAAAAAAACACCCAACATGAAGCTAGCTTTGGATTAGCCCACTTATACCATTGAACCTGGATTCACAGGATTTTAAAAATTTCAGACCCATTTCTAAATTGCCTTTTTTGAATGAAGATCTTAGAGAAAGTTGTCCGTAATCAACCTGTTGATTTCTTGACTGAAAATTGTATAATGGATACTTTTCAGTCTGGATTTAAAACCAAACATAGTACTGACTACTGAATCAGCGTTATTAAAAGATATAAATGATATTTTGTGATTGACTACGGGAAAGGGGTTGCCTTAATGCTGTTAGATTTGAGTGCAGCCTTCGATACAATAGATCATGTCATTTGACCATGTAGGGACAAGACATGCACTGTAAACATCGGAAAATTTGTTTCTGAACCTGCAACTATCTATTGGGGTGTTCCACAGGGATCAATTCTTGGTCCCGCCCTGTTTTTGTTATACATGTTGCCTTCGGGGTCAATTTTTAGGCAATACAATATAAATTATCATTTGAATGCTGCTGATGATGATGACTTTCCTCTTGAGTTTGATGACTGTACATAATTTGCTATTTTTTTTTATGTGTTTGACTGAGGTAAAGGCATGGTTGACAAATAATTTCCTACAATTAAATGAGGATAAGACCAAGTTTATTATATTTGGGAATAGAAAGAACTGGTTGAGAGTTATGGTCTACTGTCAAACAACATGCATGGTTTTGTGAATAATTCTTGACTCAGATATCCGCTTTGATCGTCAAATAAACAGTGTTCTGAAAGCATTTTTTTTTTTTTTTTTTTCAGTTGAAAAAGTTATTCAAATTGAAACCTATCCTTTCAACCAAGGATCTGGAAACTGTTATGCATGTGTTCATTTCCACAAGGTTGGATTATTGTAATGCTTTTTATTTAGGCCTAAGTGAACCTCTGGTAACTCGTCTTCAGTATGTTCAAAATGCTGCAGCGAGACTTTTAACCAACACCTGTGTTGATATCTCTTCACTGGCTACCTGTAAAATATAGAATACAATATAAGGTGTTAATGTTTGTGTACAAAGCATTGCATGATCAGGTATTTATTTTATCAGGCTTTTGGCATTTGATTGGGTTGGTTGCATGATTTATATTGGTGTCATGCTGTGTTGGTATTGTATGTTTGAAATGTTATTTTTTTTTTTAGAGTTTCTCTGTACAGCACTTTGGTCCATTCTTATGGTTTTAAAAGTGCTTTATAAATAAATGTTGAGTTGAGACAAGTTAAAGCTGTTATTGATGCTTGCAGCAAAATACTTGACTGGAATGGTCAAATTGACGATTATTTTTCATCAGTTATGGCTTGATAAATCTAGCATTCTGCACACTTTAAATCACAGAGATAAAGTAGTGCATTAAGATTGCATATATTTGAATTATAGCATTTTTATTATTTTACTTAATTCGAGACAGAGAGAGAGAAATGAGGGATGATGTGTATATTATATATATATATATATATATATATATATATATATATATATATATATATATATACACACACACACATATACATACATACACATACACACATACACACACACACACACACACGCTTGCGTTCTCATGCACTAAAGTCAGTACAGAGTACAGAGACGTTTTGAGGCTGAACTGTGTTACCAGTCGTCGCATGCAGGAGGAGCTGGTTAAGCAAGAAAGCTGTTTAGATGGAAACACAACTTATGTCAGATGTGAGTCAGTTTAAACAGCATTGCCGTATATTGAGCACTGAAACCAATCTGATCTACTCAGGAGGTTATCAAGTCAAAATGACACACTTACCAACGACGCTTATGAAACCGTCATGTTGTTTAAATATAGAAAACACTGATGTACTGTGTAACTGAAAGCCTTTAATTGGCTGTGAACATGATCTGTTCCCGTTTAAATAGCAATGAAGGAGTGGAATTAACCTGTGAAAGGAATAACCTCAGGCTGAGCTCATCAACACAGATGAGAGAGAGAACCGGGAGGAAATTTGAACTTTACAAGCTGTTTTTTCTAATATTGCATTACATTAGTGTTTTCACACAGTCATCGAGTCCTCACACACTCCATCACTGTCTGTAAATGACTAAAGTGTGACATTCTAGACAAACACCTCATAACTACAGTGTTTCCCAGACAGATGTGGGGAATCACATGTAGACTCGTACAGAGACAGATGAAACTGAACACTGTGAGATAAACTAGTAATGTTTCTAAAACACTGCAGGCATAACAAGACAGTATTTTACCCTGTCTAACTCTACAAAAACATACTCTGAAGGCACCATGATACAGTGACGCTATGGGGTGGTAATGATGCTGCTTTGAATTAGGGGAGATCGGGGCTAGTTGACACAGTTTTCACATTTGCTCCTTCATGTATGTGAGCAGAATCAGAATGAGATTTATTGCCAAGTATATATGCTTATGTACACACACAATTTCTCTTGGTGAAGCTTTCAGTGCACTGAATGAATGAATGAATGTAGGCTTAAACAGCCTATTATCAGCTTTTCAGCAAATACAGTAAAAACAGTAATATATTATGATACAGAACAATTCAGTACAAAAAAAAAAAAATAAATAAATTCTGCCCAGCAAATATTGTAATATTGTGAATATATTTATAACAATTGACACACTTTTGACAGCATACCCTAATAAAAATGTGACAATATGCCTCAACCTGAAAATGATTTCTATTCAGATCTCCCTTCATTGTCCAGTGACTCTTGTCTGCGTCAGTGTGTTTTATTGTGTTCACTTGTTAAACAATGGATGTTATAGAACTATGATGATATTGAATTTTGTTTTGGAGGACAGAGCTCACAAAATGATTAATTCAAAAGGGTTTTGACTGTCTTTGGCATTTATTTCTTAAAGTTAAGGTTATGCTATACATCGCTATTGAAATCAGAGGTGTAAAGAGTACCTGAAAACCATACTTGAGTAAAAGTACAGATACCTTGCGAATATTACTCCATTACAAGTAACCAATTCCAATACAACTTGAGTAAAAGTCTTTGAGTGTCTGATTTTAACAGTACTTAAAGGATTAGTTCACTTCTGAATGAAAATTTCCTGATAATTTACTCACCCCCATGTCATCCAAGATGTTCATGTCTTTCTTTCTTCAGCCGAAGGTTTTTGAGGAAAACATTCCAGGATTCTTCTCCATATAGTGGACTTCAGTGGCGTTCACCGGATAGAAGGTCCAAATTGCAGTTTCAGTGCAGCTTCAAAAGGCTCTACGCGATCCCAGGCGAGGAATAAGGGTCTTGTCTAACGAAACGATCTGTCATTTTTTTAAAAAAAATAAAAATTTCTATACTTTTTAACCACAGATGCTTGTCTTGCACTGCTCTGCGATCCGCCACGCATTACGTTGAAAGGTCACGCGTGATGTAGGCGGAGGTACCGCGGTAGGGCGAAAAACTTTTTTAATTTTCTCCTGGAGGGCTTGACAAAATCATCCAATATCGTTGTTTACCTTTTTTTTTTTTTGTAAAGGGTGTTTGGCTTAATCTTTGCACAGTCGCTTTGTAGACACTGTATCGGTACTTCTGCCTACGTCACGCATGACCTTTGTAACGTGATTACGTCATGCATGCAGATCGCAGAGCTAGTGCAAGACGAGCATTTAGTTAACCCTAAAAAAGTATTTTTTTTTTTTTTTTTTTTTAGAAAATGACTGATCGTTTCGCTAGACAAGACCCTTATTCCTCGTCTGGGATTGCATAGAGCCCTTTGAAGCTGCACTGAAACTGCAATTTGGACCTTCTACCCAGTGAACCCCACTGAAGTCCACTATATGGAGAAGAATCCTGGAATGTTTTCCTCAAAATGACATGGGGGTGAGTAAATTATCACGAAATTATCAGGAAATTTTCATTCAGAAGTGAACTAATCCTTTAAGTATTTTACTCATACTGAATGTAGGCTCAAAGATATACTAGTCCTCAACACTTAAGAGACATGCCAGTGAAAAACAAGAAACAGCTGATTTGTGAGGAGAGCATACACATGTTTATTTTCTAAAATCAAAAACTGAACACCTCAATATTGTAATAAATCAAGGTCGACACAAAGGCCTCTTAAACGTCTACAAACTCTCAAGTCTCAGTTAAGCTCAAGTGCACAAAAAGGCCATAAGTAATCCAATATCCTTCAATAAGGTCTTGTCAAAATAGCGGATAAAGAAAATCATGTTAAGTAAAATTAAATAGTCCAAGTCTACTTGCACTGGATGCACTCGCACTCGCATTCAAGTAAAGTAGCCTTTTTTGACAAGTTTGGGTGAGTAAAGGCAAAAAGCACAAGATATAGTACCTTCAATGCCCTTAGATGGCAATGTCGTTTCCTTATGGCGGAAACAAACTGCTGCAGAAAAAGTTAGGTGTCATGCAAAAATGTAATGTGTAATTGCATTACTCATCACAAATGTATTGGAGAAAAAAAGTACATTTACTTATTCAAAAATGTAATCAAGACAAGTAGAGAGTAAAAGTTGCTAAAATCTTTGATACTCAGTAAAACTACAAAGTAGCCGAAAAGATACTCAAGTACAGTAACTAATTACATTTACTCAAATACTTTACACCACTGCCTGGAATCGAGTAAACATTTGTGACAAATTGAGATTAAATTGAGAATGGTGTCAGCTGATGGCATAAAGATGTTATGCAAATGCTGCCGTTTTAATGGTGAGCATTGGTGGCAAAGGACCTGGAGAGTTATTGAGATCACAGTGTAGCTTTATCATCATTGTGCCCTTGAGTGAAGCATACACAATTAGTGCACTCTCAGTCATTTAGGATAAGACTTGTCTGCTTGATAACATGTACTCGTACGAGGGAACATGAAATGTAATGGATGACAAAAGCCTCCAACATTACCTAGAAGTGAAGACCAACATCCGCAGAACACTGCATTGGTGCTCTGGTCTTCCCTCAGCTTCAAGAGACTGGTTTACACAAACACTTTATTAAGGAAAATCAACGTCTTGCTTTGTGTAAATTGCTTTACCTAATTTGATTGCTCACCTCGCACTGTTTATTTTGTGTTATGAGTCAAGACTGCACAAACAAATTAAGTGACACACCTAAAATGAGTGAGAGCAATCATATCCATAAGCCAAGAGAGAGAGAGAACAAGACTAATCAGTTCTCTCTAATTTTACAATGTCATCTGATATAAGCAGCATTCTGGTTCCATCATCACATTATGGTACACTGCACTGCAAGAACGGTATGTTTATTACACTTTAAGGTAATCTGACTTAGAGCGAAATCACTCAGGTTTCTAACAGTTAACATGCTGTTGACAAACTGAAATCCATATTATCAAGCAGTACAAGAGTTTCCTGTCACACCAGTTTTCCTGTTTCATGTCAATAGTCAGGAAGTTCAGATGTGCCCGTTAGGAAATTGCTGAGAGGTGACTGGGAGCATGATGTAATGTACTCTGTCAAAATACTGGGTGTACAGCATACCATTAATGTATGTCAACACAGATTGCCACTTTTTAATTTAGAGATAATATTTGGGGTCTCAGTAAAGAAAAAAAACATGAATTGAATAGTTCGTACAAAACATTTTATCATAGGGTGCTGCAGTGATGACGTACTTTTGTAGGCCAACCAGGAAGTTAGCATCACACTTGTTCCCCTTCGGGGGAAAAAAAAAAAAAAAACAATTCAATTTTTACATTGGCTTTTGAGTTATCGCCAAAAAAAAAAAAAAAAAAGAAAAAAAAAAAAGCTTTGTAATCAACAAAGGTTTATGATACTTACACGTTTTGTCCATCGAGATGTGTTAATTTTTCACAAATGAACAAAACTTTTATGAATTTTGAAGCCTAAATACAATCACCAGAAATAAAAAGCTAAATGAACTACACCGACCACGGTCGCTCAACTTCAGTGTCACCACCCAGCTTCCGACAACTCGTTCAGTCTTTATTACCAAAAAAAAAAAAAAAAAAAAAAAGAGAGTGGACTAGTGTGCAGATGAGTTTACCTGATCGGTGTAATGATGTTTAATGTCCTGACCATATCTGTAGTCCCATTTAGCAACTTGTTAGCAGCCGCCTTTTTCAAGACATGTAAATGAGTGGGGTATTGGTGTGGTTTTATGTTGTACAATAAAACATGAAAAAATATCTTAAGCTTGTGCTCAACACAGACCTTATTTCAGGCTTTTAACCAAAATCCCATTCAAAAAACCCATTGACTTCGGGATGGAACCGGAAGTGCTAAAATGCTAACTCGTTTCTAGGTTTTGGCCTACAAAAATACGTCATCCCTGCAGCACTCTATTATTTATTCTGCCTTCTGTCATTCCACCAGCATAAGTTCTTGTCCGTGGGACACAAAAGGAAAAAGAATCTTTACGCAGCTCTTTTCTATACAATAACAGGTCATAGTAACCATGACTGCCAAGCTCAAAAAAAACAACAAGAAAAAACATAAGAGCACCCTAAAAGGATCATAAAAGTAGCTGGTAATATATATATATATATATATATATAAAATAATATTATAACAATAATATTATTGTTAAACTATTGACATTTGTTGCTCTACAGCATAACAAAAATATGTATGAAATAATACAAATATTAATAATAATACGTATAATAAAACTATAATAAAATGTTTACAAACCTATACCTAATCTATGTCTTCTGCTTCAAAAGTTTCAAAATTTTACAAATGCATACTCCTATGCATAATTGCTTTGCCAATTCAGAGTTGATGCTGATGAATACTAGACCACTCAAGCACTTTTGTGCCATAGATGAGTGCAAGCAGAGGCAGCTGTCAGAGGGAGTGTCAGTTAAAAGTTATGCTACTTATTGCTTGGTTCTGTAACACCAAATAAATACTTAAGTGTACCCAGTATTTTTTTATTTTTTTTTCTCCATTCATTCATCTGCATATAATCAGCATCCAGCTGTCCTGCTTATTGGCATTTCAAAATTTCATCAAAATTTCTCTTTTTGTGTTCCACAGAGAGAAAGAAAAAAATAAAAAAAAAAATAAATAAAAAACCGCATACGGGTTTGCAACAACATAATGAATAAATGATGACATAATCACTATCCCTTTAAATTGCTCCTTCATATGATTTTCCACTTATACATACATTCCCATGATAGATACAGAAAGTGACAGTTTGAACTGGCTATACATGTGGCCTTTTTTTTTTTTTTTTTTTTTAAAGTATGTATGAATGTTGTTTAAATCAAGTTTAAAAAAAAAAAAAAACTTTCATGTCATTGTTTATGTTAGTCTGATTACATTTCCTGGCCTGCCCTACACCTGCAATGCCGGGGATGTGGAACACAAGTGCACCTGAGGCGAGCCGCATAGTCTCGCTGTCACTTTGCATGTGAGAACAAATCAGAAGTATTTACATTTAAGCAGGGCTTGTTAACTTCACAACCAAACATCGTTCTGAATCACTGTCTGTTCTCTTCAAGCGGATGCTACAAGCACATGGCACTACGGGGAGAGTCCGCACAAGCACCCGTAACGAGCACTCGACTCCGAACCCCACATTGTGCAAGTAAATTGCTGGGATCTGGTGTTCTGGTGCAGCAAGGCATGCTGGGATGTGTTGACCTTTTCCTCAGATCATTATTAATACATGCAGGGTATTAGGAAAGGTTAATGAGTGAGAGGAAGGCCATTCTCTTCGAATGCAAACAAGGGCCTCTGAGCATTGACTGTTAGCAGTAACTGCTGACTCTGCTTTGTGTGGAAACTTAAACGTGTATATGCAGCGATGACACCGTCAAATCACATTAGAGGGATGGAACGGTTTGGTATTAATTTGTAAAACTCAGCAATAATATTTTATCTTTCTGTTTTTGATGATCACTCCCATTAATCAGTAAAAACTGGGCACGAAAATCATCATTAGGATGAAAAAAAAAAAAAGGCTTATTCTTTGTAGAAAACTGTTTAAAGAATAGTTCACTCAAAAACTGACAGTTCTCTCATTATTTACTCACCCTCATGTCTTTATAAAAGTATGCTGTTTTGTGTGAGGAACAGACTGGAATTTAAGTGGTTATTGAAAAACATCAGTAGGTAAGAGTGCGCTACGATGATGGAAACAGTTATAATAAGGTGCTCTATGGAGAGGTTATACTTAATATCCAAAAAAACAGCGTTTTTTTAAAAAACTTATTAAATGCTAATTATTTCTAAGGTGTGTGCCATGGAAATGCCATGTTCCTCAAACAGAAATAGCATATGGCTTCAGAGACTTAGAATATAGTGCATGAGCTGTCTGAAATGATTTTGTTGTACTTATAAAGGTGTTTTTATGTTGTCTTTTCGAAGCTTCACATAAGTATGAGAAACGCAAGCGTAAGTTTTCTTCAAAATTGCTAAGAAATACAATAATACTGGTTTGTGATGGCCTGGGGTTGAGTACATGATAAGCCGAATTTCAATTTTTGGCCAAACTATCCCTTTAATGTGGCATTGCATGCCTCTAGACTAAAGCTTCAGAGTTAATCCTCCTTTATTTACTTCCCATTAGACTACTATGATTTTACCTCAGTGACTTGAGTCCAGCGTGTCTGAAAAGGAGCGATACCTCTCTCACCCTACTCGCTAAACACATACACACCTTCCTTGATAGGAAATCTCAGCTGAGATAAACTTTAAAGACCCCTGGTGCTTCTTTTAACTCTTTTTCCCAGGCCAGCAAGAGTCTTTGTTGATAAGCCACAGAAGTCCACAAAGGTAGCCAGGGATTGTGAAGGTTCTGGTGCCATTTTCATTTGAGCAGATTGATGGGTTATTTTGGGCTGAAACTCAAGAGCGTTTACCTGTCCCCTACAGATTAAGACGGATGGCACGCCATCCGATCTGCATGCAAATGTGACCACTTTTAACACACAAGGACCGCACTGATCTGACAGACCACCGACTGTGCCCAAGCATGTCTCTGCAGGCCAAGAAAGTGCACATTTGGCAAGCAAGAGCCTCCCGCTATGCACTCCGCGTTTGCCGATGCGATGGTACGCTCGAAAAGCAGACGTCCTGTCATCAGACACATAAAGTCTGGTTGAAGCAGAGCAGCTCCCGCCGTGTGGCGCTCTGGACGGGAAGGAAAGGAGTCGTTCTCTCATTCGCATGCCAGGCAGGGTGCAAAGCGCATCAGCATTCCTGAACCCGACACATATTCTGCCAGCCAGCATAGCAGGAGAAACAGTGAGGGTGAGACAGGACGCGTGTGCATGTGTGAGAGGCACGTGTGTGCGCGTGTGCCTCTATCCGAAACCAGTCAGACGCGCTGCGACTCGACAGGAACTTGTAACACAGCGAGCTGACATGTTGTGGTTGTTTGTGAAGCATGAGAGATTTAGGTGCGAAACAGATGTCAAAGTTGTTGAAATACAAAAAGCGCTAACCTGTGAATGCTGAAAGCCCTGCCTTGCTGAGTTTTTCAACAGTGTTTACTTCACTGGGAGAAAAGACAAAAAAAAAAGTGTTGACCACTTGTCCAGCCCTTTAAATGATCAGGTGACTTCATCAGTCTTAGCCTCAATCGTATAATACTGAGATGTTTTCATGTTCACAGGCATTATAGCGCTTTTATTATATTTGGAATGGGGAGCTTGCTTTGATTGCATTCACTCTCCTCTGCTTTCAATGAAAAGACCGAAGCATTATAAAACCATGAGTCTCTTATATCTGGACATGTCAAATGGTTTTAGATCATATAAAGTCAATAATATAAATGTCATATTTTTATTTTTTATGCATCATTTTTCTTTCTCCTTATCATGGCTATGTAAAGCCCTCTGAATTTGTCATGCCTTGTCTTTAAATTGGATCAGTCTCAGTCAGTTGAGGTCTCACAGTCTTTTATTCTTTTACTGAGGCAGATGCTTCATATGTCTATTTGAGAAACACCACGCTGCTCTCCTGCTGTATTTCAGTGACCTTTCCATGAATGAGGTAACCACGCAGGGATTCATGCAACACTGCTCGTGTATGACCGCTGTTGGCCACCGGGGGCAGAGTCGTCTCGCTCATCTGCCGGCGTGGCCAGGTCAGTAATGTGGCTCTCAGTGGAAAGTGAAAACCCGTCAGGGGCCAGAGGGTGCCATCTTCCCCTCTGAGGAGTGGACCATAACCACCAGCCTCCTGTGGCACGCCTGCCCTTGCCAGGCCTGTAAAAATGTCAGGAGGTAATCACTGCCCTCCCAAAGTGCTTCTTCCTTGTAATGAGGCCCCCTCCCTTAACCTTCTAATGCCAATATCCTCTGTGCGCAGCATTCTGCCTCTCCACGTTCTATACGCCCAATATTCGCAGGGTCGACTGAAACGGTTAAAATGGCATAAATAGGTTTAGGTTCCTGGCTCGTCACCCTCTCGACACAATGGCTCTCGCTGTATCTGTCACTCAGTGCCACTCCTTCTTCATGTATAATTTATCACATTTAATTATTGCACCACTGCTGACAGCGGCTGTTCTGCCTTCCAGTGCTGGAGAACAGCTCATTGGTTTTGTTGTCTGATGCATCATTGACTGTTTTTACAGAGAGACAGACAAGGCGGTGAATTAGCCCTCCAGGCATGATGCACATACATTAGCCACGCACTTGCACCAGGGGAAGCGGGTCCCACTGAGATGGAGAATGGGGATTTGGGAACAACATAGAGCTCAGATTATTCTTGAAAGTAATGGGATCTTTTCTTACAGGCACAGATCCATAACACTTTACGGCTTTTCGATGGGGCGTAAGAGACAGACATTCGAATTCTGATGCTTGGTTCATTTTTGTTTCAGTTTAAATCTCCCAAATGATTAAAAAATATATTTTAATTGATCGTACTACATACAAAAGCACAAAGTAACCTTTTCATGTGAGGTTCACAGAGGGGCATTTCACCTGATGAACGCTCAGAAGTTGCATATGAATAAATCATCAAGGTTTAAAGCTTTATCTGGATATCACAACTTGTCATTAAACAATGAAATTTAAAGGGGTCATGACATGAGAAATCAAATTTTCCTTGGTCTTGGCATATAAGAGGTCTTTGTATCATTATTATATCCTGCAAGTTCCATAATCCTTTAATAGACCAAGCAGTAATAGAGACATTTCATACATTATTCAAATTTTACAAGCCACAAAAAAAAAAAAAAAAAAAAAAAAAAAAGTAAAACATTTTAGGCCACATTCAAACAGCAGCAGAATATGGTTGACAGTTCGGTTACGTTCACACACAACACGGTTATTTACGGGAGTGACAACCACATTCTACAACTCACACCCTTAAATTTTCAGGACTCACAACCACATTCTCGGAAAACCTGTGCTGTGTGAACGCAACCGGACTGGACAACTAGTTGTCTGTCACGTCATACAGTGCGAGAGAGCCGCTCTGCTAAGGGGGGTTTTGTGTGTGGTTTTGCTTTCGGTAACTTACAGCGACGAAGATATGAGCTGTGCGTCATCTGAAGGTTCTAGATCCAGTCACTGTTCTCCACCGGAGCCGCTCCCGTCAGTTTTATGTTGTGTTCTATGCGCGACCAAAGACTATAGAATAACACAAAGACGTCTCATTCGTATTGTTTTGAATGGGATAAAGTGCAACGCGCAATATGGCGGAATAAGTCCCGCCTTCTAAATAAGAGCCAATCGTCGATTGGTAAAGTCACGCGTCACTGCAGCGGCCGTTAGAAACTCCGGTTCCTATAGAAACAGTCAGGGTGTGTCTCAATCAGCTCCCTAGTTCAGTAGTCAGGGCACTGACCAGGGAGTCGGCCATTTTAAGGGCTGTCTCAATCGCAGAATCCTTCCAGGGCACTGAAACGGTCGCTCCCTAAATAGTCCCACAATGCACCGTGAAAACCAGGGAGCATCGATGCTCACTATGCTCCCTTAAAGGAAGTTCTGAAGCGCGAAACTTAAATCACGTCAGCCAACTCACTACACATAACGACGCGCGATAGATGATTTTAAAAATACAAACCATTCTTACATTATATTTCAGCATAAACATACATTGCTAGACAGGTATGAATATAATTTAGCTAACATTTATAATTTATTTACGGCTGAAATGTTGCACGTATATGTAACAAGCAAAGAATTTATCATAATGTACTTTAAATAACATTACAAGTAATGTCAGAAAGATATCAGCTCTGCTTTTGTTCATAAATACCAGTAGTGATGTTGTACAATGAGGACGTTGTCACGTCGCCGGAAATAGAGTCATAAGTGTCCCAATCTGTAGTGAACCAGCGTCCTTTACTGTCCTTACCAGTGCCCGAATTCGTGTACACGATATACTGATTCACGAATTCGGGAGCAAGGGAGCTGATTGACATACCCTCAGACGCGCGCCTCCGAAATGAGACACAAGAGACGCGCATTTAAGATTGCGCATGCGCATTAGCTTGATCCATCCTGAAAAATACCGTTTTTTGTCATGATTCGAGCGTTTAGAAACAAAATTTATGAGACAGTTGTTAGATTTCATTGGTGATTTCAAATATGAAATTTAATCGAAAGCTTGGCAAACAGCTTTGGAGAATTTGATGTTTCCCCATTCAAAGAGATAGGAGCTGTACTTGAATCCCCGAGAGGCGTTTCAGAGATGGCCGCCGAGTGCAATGACTTGTCTTAAAGGGACTTTGGCGCGACTCAAATGCCGTGTCATGCGCAGACGCTGCAAATGACTTGAGACGCGAGTGCAACGGTTAAAGCCATCCAGCTAGCGCGTCTTTATTCTGTCGGTTAATGAAGATTTGACGGATAAACTCGCGGCTCAATTGGACTCTTGTCGTGTCAAAAACTGATAAGACTTTTATGGACTTTTTATGGACGTTGCCCTCTTTGATATTACTTTCGTCACTGTTTGGTTACTATTAAGAAAATACTAGCTTGACCTATATTTAAATAGATCAGTGGGCTTGACTCTCGTTGCACGATAACAGACAGTATTTGAGACGCTACTGTTTGAACGGAACATTTCGAGACTCACACCTTTAAGTAAAAGCTGTTGTCATTTCCAAAAATTGTCAACGTAGCCTTATTACATAATTTAATGTATTATATTTATTGTACTGTAGAGTTCTTCTTATTGTTCTTCTTCTTCTTCTTATTATTATTATTATTATTATTATTATTATTATTATATGCGTGTGTTCATAAAGTATCAACTGGGTAACCAAACAATTGTCATTACACTATTGCCCTATTGCCAGTTTATTTCATATGGTAAGCACCATTGGTGAGCATGTACAGCAGTAGGTGTTCAAGCATTCATAGACTCCAGACATCCTTAACACAGTCCACAAACATCTGAATCCTCTTTGCAATCATGGAGGCAGGCCATTCAAGCTGTTTCGAGATTTTGTGCATTGTTTTTAAAAACACCTAATTCAGTCAGAACTCGCCAGATCGTCCCTGGCACTCCATCAAGTGTGTTAACACATTGTTTTGGCATGGGTTGGGCTGTGAAGTCCATGGCTTATTTGGCCTAATGACAAAACTTCAGTCCTTGTGCAGCTAAGCCCCAGCTGGAGATCTTGATTTAATGTGTCAAGCATGTCCGAAAAGCTTTCCAAAAATGCCTATTCAACTGGCGTTTTTACAATAAAGACTTGCTAACTTATGAAGCCGACTTTAAAGCCTGACAAGCTCTTGAAACGCTAAGCATTCCTAAATTACACACAGTTTTGGAGCACATAACAAAAGTAGACAGAATGAACATTACTATAAGCATGTTGTTCTTTTCAGGCAAGCTTTCATTTTGTTGCGGAGCCATATGAGGTTGCTTGGAGATGCCTGCTTGAGTAAGGCAAATCTGGGCTAATTTTGTGATGATCAGAATGACAAGTGACCTGCAAAACCAAAATGAAATCTACTTCAGGTTCAACCAGTTTTGCAGCCTCAAATAACAAAAGGCCAAAAGCTGAAATAAGCACTATAATTTAATCTCATGCATTCTGGACACACCTGAACGGACTAACTGAAGTGGTGTGACAGTACTGAATAACATCATTACTATCATGCTGCTTGAAGGCGAAAGCGACAGAAATGACCTTAATTTGTCAAACGTGAGACTGGATAGACAGACTGGAAAGCAATAACACATGTGTTTAATGCTCTGGTGGGATAGACTGTCCCAGTAACCTCTGAACCCGCGATGGCTGCAGACTGAAGTGCAGGTCTTGACGGTGGCTATCCAGAGCTCAAGCGCTGACTGAGTTAATTGTGCATGTGATGACAGCATTTGGACTTCAAAAACCCTATGCATGGGGAATTGAGTTTTACTGGCCATGCAGTCCATCCAGTGAGGACCAGAGAAGAGCTTAAACACACGCTATACTGCATAAACTGTCAGTCATTTGAACACGCTTGACTGAGCTTTAAAACCTTTTGATCTAAAGGTTTCTGCTTAAATGCTTGAACTTTAGGTTTGTAGACAATCTGTTATGTCTGCATAAAACGTTCAGTTATTTTACATTAATATTACTCATTATTTATTTATAATGTATAAGTAAAGTGCTCCTCACAGGTTCCTTCACAAGTGTTTAAAAGAATACCAGGATGCAACTCATAACATGTTGATGAATGTTCAGAGTGAGCAGAGCTGGAATCACATGTTTTGGTCATTTGTATTATTTCAGAGTGTTTATCACATTACTGTTATTCTAAAATGTGGAAAATGGACTAAAATAGAATAAATTCATATTTACTGGCTGTATCGATTGCCAGTTCCAATTAAGTTATGACAACCATATTTCAGTCAGGACCACTTTTGAGAATAGTAAATTTATTGACAATCTGAATTTGGCGAAAGGCTTAGGCATCAAGGGGCTCAGCTGCCATACTAGACAGTTAAGATACATCCTTAGGCATAAATCCCCCAGCCTGACAGTAACCAAATATTTCTTAGCTATACACAATGCAGAAGAGATACAACAGTTACAAAAGACTGACAAATAGTTGTATGTTCTAAGAAGATCCAACGCTGTATAACAGAGGTACTAGGAGGTGAAGGGGTGGTGGGTGCAAATATCTGTGCGACAGACTGAAGAGCGTACGTTTGACTGGGCTTAATACGGTTGATTAGAGTAGGTGGAGTAATTGATCAGCTGAGCGTCAGCTGATGTAGTTAGCAATCAGTGGTCTGCCTGAACTATGCTTGAATTCCATTAGGTCACTCAAGCTCCATTTTAACATATTTTATTTTATTTATTTATTTATTGTTTGTTTGTTTTTTAAAACATTTTATCATTTTGCAAGTATTCTGGGAACGTTACTTTTGAATGTTCTCTGAACCATTTGTAGTAAAGTTTAAAAAAACTTTAGACTAACGTAACGTCCAACTAAAATGTTTCAGAAAAATGATGTATGATGTATAAATAACATTTTTGTGCTGTTTTGATAATGTTAATGTCACTGTAAGAACATTAGTTTATAACTTTGAAAGAACCATGCCTGAACTTTAGTCAAAGTTCTGTGAACATTCCCTGTTTGCTGGGATGAGTTTGCATGCTGTAAAATTGAGTCATTTAAAATCCCCTAGGCTTGATAACGCATGCTGACATACAGGAAATACCCACATTTTTATGTGTGTTTGTGTCTGCACATCATTGAAGCCACATGCCTTCATTTTAAATTTAGGACAAATTTAATGCACAAACTAATGCCTTACATTTATGATAAACACAAATTTTTGTAGTTCATTAGACACCAACTCAATTCAGCTTTTATTTATTCATATATTCATGTATTCATGTAATAAAAATGCTTGTACATTGTAATTAAAGCACACGTGTGACTGTTAGATTTACAGTTTTTTTTTTTTATAATATACACCACAGTCTAATAGCTCTAGGTGAAGTTTAAATTACAGCTCTTCTGTCGGATCAGTATGATTTCTAAGGGACTGTTGCGACTGATGGATGCACTATGATGCCTAATATTATGTTTTGAGTTCACAAAGAGCTGAGAGAGGAGCACAGTTCACTGTCTGTTTGCCATCTCATGTCTACTCAGATCAGCAGCCTGAGCAGATTCCTGATGCAGCTGTTACAACATGGAAAGTCTCCACAGCAAACAACCATGACCAGCACAGTTAAGCAGAGAACTTGAACTTCCCAGAGCAGTGCTGTTAGTGTAACAGCTTACTGAGAGACGCTTCCTGACTCACATACCACAGCCACAGAGTCATTCCTGGGGATTTGCCGACCCAAGGCAACCGTATAGTAACGTGGATGGATGGATTTTCCTTTGTGAATACATGCAAGCAAGAAAGAAATGCAAATACCACAGGTTTGACAGGTTGACCCTTTGTTAAGCTTCCCTGAACATTACAGGCCAGTCCTTCCTTAGCATTTTCTAAGTTTATGGAGGATCTGTGTGTTCAGACAGTTTATAGTTATAAAGTAACAACTGTGACTTGTCTTTGAAATGAGGAAATGACTGTAGGAAGCATTTGAATTCACTTCTGATTCACAGTCTTTGTAGTTTTTAATCATGTTACTTTGTAACTTCTTTAAAGAATAATGGCAGAAAAAAATACTTCGCAGTGTCACAATTCATTTCAGCCCAGGTAGGAATAATGTCTGTTCCACTTTTACTATTTTATCAGCACATTTTACTGAAAAATACAATTCTTTTATACGTTCTGTACAATCTGTAATGCCTGTCTGAGTTATTTACTTGCCCTGATGTCATTCCAAACTTGTATGATTTTTTTTTTTTTCTGCAGAGCACAAAAGATATTTTGAAGAATGTTGGAAACAGTTTTGGTGTGCATTTGGATACCATTGACTTTCACTGTATGGATAAAAAAATTAAAAAAAATCTCAAAATATCTTGTGTTCCACAGAAAGTTTGAAATAGAGGGAGTAAATGATGACAGAATGATAATTTTTGGATGAAATAAGATTATCAAAACCTGCTTTAGCCTTATGAATGACATCATTTGCTGACCTCTGTTTCACTTGGGTTCGTCACTTTGAGGTCAGTAGGAGATCCTACACTGTTCAATGTTTTATTCTGATAGAAAGTCAGAATGACTCATTTGAGGTGTGTTAGACTGCATCCTGCAGATTCCCGATTCATTACACGTGCAAACAAGGAGGAGTGACCGGCCGATGAACTGCTGACAGAAAAGACAACCTCTTCCCCAGCATGCTGCTTCTCAGCCTGTCTTGTCCTCTGTCTCTCTGTCCTTATGTGGCTCCTGAAATCTCAGCACAGTTAAACCGTTGTGAAAGACTGACAGAATAAGGCTTTGCATGCCCTCTTTGCCAAAGACGGATGAAGGATTGTAAATGCAGCTACATGCTGATGCCAACTGCACAGAGGCATGCCGATGGAGGACAAATCACAATTTGTGGACTGACTAATTGCCTATTTTAGACTTTTTTGTGTCTAAGTGCAAAAATAGCAGTGTAATTCCATCTGTGCTTTCATCATGAGAGCAGTGCGGCTTAAGGCTTTGTGCTTGTTTGCATTACACTGCTAAAAATAGAAGCAATGCAATATTGCTTATAGCTCCAGGTTCATCATATTAATGATCAACATGAGCCACTAACCACAAACAAATACAACACTGACTGTCTTCAAACATATTTAAGCACAGCATAGGTGTCCAGACACTTGTGACCACCGTATAGCATACATCTGACCTAGCATTTACAGATGGTGAAAATAATTTCTTGGACAGCACATTTTTCACATGCAGTTTCCTCCAACTAACAGGCATTTATGTGCTTTTTTACTCAGCAGTAACGGCCCTGTTTAACTCTAGATTACCAGCTGTCAGCAAAGCCGAATGAATCACACTGTTAGACCGAGTCTAATCTCAAAGACAGACAGATGAGTAGAAATTTAACTTCATTAACTACAGTCTGCCAAATTCCAATGCTATTAGCATAAGGTATTTCCACGACTGCAGTGTTTCTTTCTTTTTAAATTCCTTTTTAACTTTCATAATAACAAAAAATGCAAGAAATGAAAAAATGAAAAATGACAAACTAAAATAAAACAAAACGACAATAAGTAAATTGAAACAAATAGTTTGTTGAACAAACTAAATTTAGGTTCTTGTGTCAGAAAAATAATTTGTTGAGTGAACTTAATTAAATTAAGCAAAATTAGTTTGGACTGATTTATTGTAGTCTTGTTGTATGAACTTAAATTCATCAAGTTGTTGTGGTTACCACTGTGGTGAAGAGTGAAGCTTGTGCTTAGATTGTACACAGATGGCTTAATCTGCGTATAAAGAAGAGCAGCACTGTAATCAACTAATCTTACTTCAAGTTACAATAAATAGCTAGGAACATGTTCATACATAACTTTTTATAGATATAGCATGTGAATATAATGAACAAGAAGTTACCTATCACTACACTGATGCCAGCACATGCATGATAATATTGCCACCCACAACCTAACAACAAGCTCTCCTCAGCACAGTGGTAACCACAAAAATTTCAATATAAACTCTTTTAAGTGCCCAGCATAAATGAACATTAAACACTAACAAGCCTTTCACTTTACTAAAAAACACATTAACAGCACTTAATTTTACTTAATTTTAAAAACATTTACCCTCCTGATCTATCCCTATGCAAAGCATGCTGGGAACTAGAAATTCACTGCCCAGTTTCAGTCAGTGCAACAGAAATGATTCATGTAGTCCACAAATGGTTTAAGTTAACTTAACATTTTACAAATTTAATTTCATTTAACATAATTAAATTGAAAGCAAATGACAATTAAGTAAAAAACTAAAGATTTGTGTTGTTTCAGCTTATTTTATTTAAATAAACTGAGCAAACAGCTATAATCATTTTTTGAGTGAAGCATGACTGATAAAATAATCAGAAAACCACAATTTAATATGAGTATTTAACTAGTGTGAAGGCAAAGAGAAATAATGCACTCTGGATACATCTCTGTGCTCAGACAGAACATGTTCACTTATCTCTGGACGACAGGCACTGAGAACTAAAACTAAGCCTGCTACTCCACTTCATTTCACAGGCTGTGAGAACCTAGAAGGTACACTGTCAGGACAATTGGTAATGCTAGTCTAAATGTGGAGCTTTTCCATAGCACATTGATATGCAAAAGAGACTGTGAACTGAGAATGAGAGTGAAAAAATAGTGATTTTCTTTTTCGTTTTTTTTTACGCCTAGACCGCAGACTGTACAAGCCGCAGGAGTGACATCAGGCTCTCTCTGTTCATTGCTGCTTATTGAATAATGTGGATGAAAAGGACCAGGTTAGAGAACAGTCACTATCACACCAGCACCATCTGCTATTTTCTACAGAAGAAAAGAGTGAAATTGTTGCTGGCGGCCACCTTTACAATGCAACATTTCCTTTAAATAGCCATTCACATATAACATTAATGTTATATGTGAAGAGTGAATGAAACTGAGTAGTTGATTGTGTCTTCATATGATGATCATACAATTCATAAAACAACCACACAAGCCCATGCCCTTTTTCTAAATCTAATTTCATCTCCAAAGCAACTATTAACTTTCTCATCTTAACCTGCACATTTATGCAGTATACATAATACTCTCTGTTTTAATGCGAAGCTCATGTCACGCCAGTGTACTTTTGTCTGCTTTTCTCTGCATTACTTCATTTCAGAGCAGCGACCTCCAACATGGACAAAACGTGCGGTGGGCGGGGCCGCTTCTCTCGCCTCGCGTTTAATTGGCTCGTATGATTCCCCCTCGCGTTTGATTGGCTGCTAATGACATCATACTGGAGACTAATGACATCATAGTGGAGAGACGCCGTAGGGCGAGATGCTTGGCTGGTCTCGACGCAGTCTGAGCTCACTCAATCCTCGACTCATGGTAAAGAGTCAGGGGAAGATGATGGGATTACTCGTTTGATGAAAGAAATGGCTGCAATGCGGCTCTAAATGTTTCCCGTGGATACTGCGCGCTCGCGCCATGAAATCCAGCGAGTCCCAAAGACGCTGTCCAGCTCCACACGTGCTGAAAAAATACTGCTGCGCTACATAAACCGCCATAGACACAACTTAAGCTCTCCTCGAGAGTTTCTGATGCTTTCAGTCATTCGTGATTGATATACATAGTCTTAAATGACCTCATCATTAACCTCTGCGCAATTGTGTTGAGAAAAAGTTTAATTCAGCCGACCATGGCGAAACCTGATGTGTACAGGAACTAGTCTGTCTGCGTTAGGCGAGTAACAACATGTGCTGAGATATTATAATAACTTTCGTTAATCATATTAAAAATCATTATTGTGTAATGCTTATTTATGTACATTCAAATCCATATTTTTACATATCTCTAGGCTATATTAATATTTGATGCAGCTATATATTTATATTACTTAGGCTATAATGCGTTTCAAAAATAGGTAAGGGTACTTACCTTAAGTTCATACATTGTGTCAAGATGTGGAAAGTAATCGTTCTCATTATGAATAGTCCAGTAATCCCGGAGGAAAGTAATATCCCACAGCAAATAAATAAATAAATAAATCCTTAAAAGGGCGTCCGCTGGAAGAAGTTATCCAGTACTCATAGTTCCGATGCTTATGTGTAGTGGCCTATAAGATAAAAAAAATGATTTTAAGTTAAAGGAAGAAATGAATGCAGCTGTGTTCTCAGCTCTTTTTTCTCTCCAGGCACAGATAAATACAATAAAATTGTCCACTATTAAAAAGAGTTTAACAGATAGGCTATATGTCTCAAAGTCTCCGAATGCAGTTAGGCCCACTTGCAGTTTGGGGCATATAACAACATAATAAGTCTTGCAGGGAAATTGATTTGAGAGCTCAAATGAAACAATTTGAGGATATATTTGAAGATAAATTAAATTTTTTTTTTTTTTTTTTTTTTTTACTTTCCTAAAACGTTTTAATAGCTTCAACTTTGGTTTGACATGTATTACTGAATTATTTGTATGTTTGTTGTACAGCTGTTGCGCATTTTAAATTAATCTCATGTGCACATCTGTCTAATGCATTAGGTTGTAAGATGGAGAATAAAAAATACACATTTCTGAAAGATCTGACAACTTTTTCAAAAGTGAACTCCTTTTGGTCTCCACAGTTACTGGGCAAATTAAACGTACAGAATGTCCATGTCAAGAATTAGCGGATATAAAACTTGAAATAAAAAGGCAAATAATCACTTCTGAAATACTTCCATGAGCTGTTCTGCATGGAAAGTTGTCTTTAAATAGGCCTACCTAATGTTTTTGAACATATTCTGGGGTAAAAGTTAAATTATAATAAAAATATATATTTATTCTAATCAGGACTGGTGAAAATGTACTAAGTTATCGTTTCTATGTATTTTTTTCTTCTTTATTTTATTTTCTTCTTTATTTTCTTTATTTCTTAACTTTTTACCATTCGTTGCAATATCATGCACTTAAGCAATGAAGGTTAAAGAGATCATTTGCGTTAAAGTTCCTCATATTCTCTGTTTGGTGGCTGCAGAACAAAGAAACTCCATCGTGCCTTTCTAAGTTCTGTAACAAAGGACTAAGACCGACTGCTCATTGTACCTGTTGCTCTTTCACACAATCTGAGCATTTCGTGGTTAATATGCATCAAACTCATGCTCAAAAATAATCGCAAATGGCACCAAACAGTATTGCATGAATGGCGAATGATTTAATTTATAAGAAGACATTAAAAATACAAGTATGCAGAATTTATCAGTAGGCATCATGCGCAGATAATTATCGACATCTACTTCGCGATTAACTACTGCATTTTCTGATAGATCAAAGAGATCAATGCATAGTGCTCTACTTGTAACAAAACTCGTCTTTCATTTAATTGTGAAACACTTTGCATGCGTAATTTTCGGTCAACTTCCTTCGCCAATCAACTTTTGACAGCTTTGTCTTCCTGCGTCATCCTTAGTCCCACATGAGCCAAAAGTGGAAAATAACTCTCAACCTTTTTTCTCCGAAATACATCCTCTCGTTTTTGCCATCCAATTTCTTCATATTTCATCTTCATACATAGTTTGAGCATCTAGAGTCGCCCTTCAAAGCGCCCCGCTGAACAAAGGAACGCTCCTCTTGCTTTGTGTTCAACTTTGCGAGCTGACGCACCAACTCTTGGAGAACTTTTCAAGATAAAATTCATAGACAAAATATATTTGAGCGCAACAAAACCCCAATGGGCGCATGCGAATAACTCACCTGAGCGTTTTGCGAAGTCTTGGCGTGAAGTCGCGTGCGCGGAAAAAAACTTTTCGAATGCATATTTGGGTTGTGTTGATGGGTCCCTTTGTCTACACGTGTGAAGGGGTTCTTGGCCGCGCCTTGTTCATTTCAGTTCGAGTCCCGCCCTCTACATACAACTAAATAACAACAAAGAGAGCAACTTACTAGAATAGCTACTCGTGAGTGCCCGATAAATGCGTAAATACGTAATTGTTTTGCTCTCCACGGTACAAACTGCAACGAAGCACCATTGTTTCTTATATTTCATGTTTCTTTGTTTCATGTTCATGTTCTCCAAGAGTTTGTGCCTTTTGGAGTGAATGGGCTTTTAATGTTTTTTTGTTTGTTTGTTTTTTGTTTTTGTTTTTTTTTAATAAATAAAAAAAGATCTGGGATTTTACTCAAAATTGATACTGAACGGTTATGAGATTAATAAAAAAATATTTGCAGTAAACTGCAGTAAGGATAAACACACTTGGTTGGAATGAATATATATTTCCTGTCATAATTTCCAAGTCAGAAAAGAAAAAGGTTAGGGGTTCTTTTCCTAAATAGCTAAAAAAAAAAAAAAAAAAAAAAAAGAATCGACAAAAAGTTAGAGTGCTAGCCTGAGGCGGTAACCATAGCAACAGCACGCATACATACATCAACCGTTTTGTCATCATGTATCTCTTTTTTATAGATTATTTACATATAACGAGTAAATAAAACTTTTTTGAGTGAGATATATTATCATCATATTCGACCTTCTGAGCGTCATAATTTGTTCACTGGTCAGAATAAGCCTGGTAGTATACATATTACATTTTTATGCGAAAAAGTAGGCTATTAACGCGAAAAAGCATTAACGCATTGAAATATATTTAACTAGTACTTCTGCTGTATAATGTCAAGCAACACATTTTACTGTACTGTTTTGGTGTCTTGACATAGAGCATAGAAAGAAACAGACAAATGTAATTTTAATACAGTTAATTTAAATGTAATCTAATTGGCCTACAGGGAAAGGACACACGTGTAATGGAGCGTGAAAGAATCAAGAAAAAGATTATAAAGTCAACAGACCTTTGGATATGTCATTGTTAAATCAATATACAAAAGCCCAAAAAATATTTAGTTACTTGAACGTGATAAACCTGTAGGACACTTGTGTGGGGAACTGACTTCATGCATCCACTAAACATCAATGCTTAAAATGTGAGTCATGTATGCTTTCCTAAATGGCAAAAAAAAAAAAAAAAAAAAAAATAAGCCATGCAGTTGTCGGGCAAATTTTGAGTGAATAAAACTCGACAAACAAATTTATTATGACTTAGTAAGGCATTTTTTGGAAAGTACTTTAATTCACAGTTAACAGTTGATAGGTATATTTAATAATAAAATGGGGATTTGAAAACAATAGTTGAGTTGATCAAGCAGTGTTAAAAAGTGTAAACACCTTTGTAGTTAAAAACTTTAACATATTTCATTCAGCTCAGAACAGTGGTTTGTTTGGGTTCAGATGACATAAGATTTAAGTAAGATATTATAAATTTTTAGATATTATAAAATGTTATATGCAAATGCAGTGAGCTTCCTAAAGCATTTTGAGTAATAAGTCATGATTCACAGCAAAAATGGTTCCTAAATGTAAATGTTTACAATTTTATATATTGTTATTTACAGAGAAATGGTCTACCATTTGGTTGCAGATGCCACTTATTTTTGTATTTTGTAACCGAATGCAATGAAATGTGTCTATTTTACATGTGAAACAGTAACAGATTTATACAGTTTCAGAACTGTAAATAATTGTGATGTTAATGTTTAATATTGCAGAAAAGGTAAAAAGAAGAAAAGATCTGACAGCCTCAAATCTGTGTTTTTATAACTCACCATCGGTGTACAGTAAATAGAGCCTTAAGATACACTTATCAATGACAATGACAACAGAGCCAATCTAAAGTGCCAACAATGTTGTGTTACAGTGACAGCAAAGTGCATTTTTTCTTCTTCTAGGAAACACTGCTAATTCATTTTCAAGGTTACAATGCTAGCAAACTGACCATTGATAAAATATAATTATTGGTTATACTGAGTGATAACAACAGTATTTAAAATTCAAAAATAACTGTGACTGAGGCATAATTTTTAATAATAAATGTTAAAATATAGCCTATGGAAAGAAATATCTAATTCATCAGTCACTGTCATAGGTTCACATGCATCTTTACATTATATTACATTAATAGCATAAATAAATAAAAAAGTGTATTATTATTATTATTATTATGTAAAATGTTATCAGTTATAATGATTATATTGTGTGACTGATCACATGTAAACTTGTATTTTTAACAGATGTGTTTTTGCACTTTTTAAACGGATACAGTTTTGTTTAAAAAAAGTGTTTATGCATTTATTCATATTTACACTCAACAGTTTATATGTGCCACAAAAAAACACACACTGTGGGTGAAAAATTAGTAAATCACCCTTTCAAATTTTTTCTACAGTGCTGTGGTTGCCCTGACAAAACCTGAATATGCTGTCTTTAGACCCGAGATGTTTTAGTTAATAAATCTCTTTAAAGGTGGGATCAGCACACAAACACAACCAGCATCACACTACACCACATTAACAAACTGTGTTTGAGTTCAAAGGAACTTACTCAACCTTCATTTAAAACACAGAGATCCACCGTATTTGAAAAGAATGGGAATGGTAGAGGGAGGCTGTTTTATATTGAAATATTTCAATGCCACAGAGTGCAGTTTTGGAGTATTTGGGCAGAGTGCAGTTTTCAGTATTCGTACCATTTGGATTCCCTCCCATTATTATTAAGGGTATTTACGTGAGCACAATAAACACATTCAGTACAGAAAGGAAACATGTTTAAAAATAAAATCATGTTCACAAAAATGAATCTTGTTCAGTCTCAAAGATGGTTAACAAATAAGCATAAAATTAGTATTCAAAATTATATAATTAGCCATTTCACTAAAGTCATAGGCTAGTTGGTGACAATAGTACAAAATTTACATTTCATGATTAATGATCACTTAAAATTTCTTATCCTACATGTTATTGACTGAAACACAACAATCAAGAAAACCAGTACGAATGTAGCTCCTCTTGCATCAATAATGTTACAGTACTTTTTAACTTCTATTCACAGAAGCAACAGCAACAGATCAGTAAAAGAAATAAAATCTTTTCTCACTTTAGTACAGCAAATGATATTTTTAGGCCTATATTTGGCAGCACATCATGAAAGATACTATAAATGTGTGAGACTGGCTCTTCTGTCATTTTGTAAGGCAATGAAAATGGAAAAACTTGTGCCTTTCTTCTTCTAGTGGCTGTCAGGAAGTATCTTATGAAAGAAAAACCTTTTTCTTTTTATGGAGGATACAGTAATATAATGTGCTACCTACAAGACAATGACTGCACCCACGCCAAACTCCACTGAGGGTACTTACAATGTAATATCTAAGCTTTCTTTTGCTGCTCTCCTCAGAGACAGGCAGGCAGGCAGGTTTCTCTCCATTTCTTGTCTGACACCCCTCCCTCTGGAGAACAGATCTGGCCAAAGCCCCCTGCTGAGTTGTTCTTTGGGCGCTGTGGTAACACCCACACTACCAGCGAGAGGAATGTACAATACAGAATATTGTATTGGGCATACTATAATACAACAGCAGTTTGCATGCATGTTATTTCCAATGTGTTTTGTTTATATGCATGCTTACATGTAGTCCAGTATATTACATTGTGCACATGTTTTATGGCAATCTCACAGAGTACAGGAGAAATATCAGGACAGCCTAAATGATGCCTGGCTGTGTTTGGCGGTGGAGGGCCCGATAGCAGCCCATCCCCCTCTCTAAGAGCCCAGACTGTCTGGAGGAGGGGGAGGGGAGATGCAGTCTGCTAGACAGCCAGTCACTGAGTGCATGAAGCCACATGGATCACCTTTCAGTGCATTCTGTAGAGATGTGCTTGTGTAAATTCATAATCAAGGATCATCTGTACTCCAGTAGCCTGACACATGCATATTAATTTACTGTCACCGAGGCATAGCCTAAGTCTTGACCCGCAGTCATTTGTAAACTTGCTCAGATATAATAGCCATTTACACTAAGCAACATGCAGCTTGCACAGCTGCTGTTATGTGAGCGTTAAAAATCGTTGAGGCAAGTAATATGTGCTTTGCAAGTCCAAACAGACAAGGCAGACGGTTCATCGGGATCAAAGAGTGACACGCCCACTTATGCAAATGAGGAAGTGAGTCAACAGAGCAATGTTTAGGGTTCAGTTCCAGCTGAGTTTATTTCCTTTATGAAAAAGTTCTGTACAAGAGTTTATGAACAGTCTGTCAGGCAGTGACTTGACACAATAAGCTGGCATGGGATTTATGGCATGATTAGACAAAACAAGATTTCTACACAGCATATTGCACAGAATGGATGAAAATAAAGTTAATATATTTCAAATGTATATATAAAAATCCTTAACAACCATCTTGAAATGAAGTAGGCTAAGCAAGGATGTATAAAGATAGCCATTCTAGTGCTTGTCGAGAAAGCGCAAAAACATACATAAACACACAATCTTTTTGCCTATGATACAGCTGTACAAAGATTATTTTTTTCCCATTTTTTCTTGCTTTTTTTAACACAACAGCTATAAACCTGAATCGGAAATACAAATCTATTCACCATGCCTTAAGATACTAAAACAATCAGCTATACTTATCCGACAAGTAGAAAAGATTAAATATTCAAATACAGTGAGGAACGCACATAATCGTCGCGAATCTCAAATGGACCATTTTGAATGTGTAACGATTTTCCATCCAGTGGTTTCTTAAGATATAAAACGCCAAGAAAATCGCTCGTTTTAAAGCTACAATCTGTTTAATTCGGCACGCTCAGAGAAAATGTAAAAAACGAAGCACATGTTGGCTTGAACTGGGTTTTGGAGTGTGTGTCTTTAAGACGCCTGCAGATTGAGACTGTAAACATGAAACAGGAGGTCGATTCAGAGACCACCGACACACCTGCCTCTTCAAATTAGGAAATCCAAAACAGCGATTTACACCTATTGACACCCCCCATTTATATATATTTGTACAAAAATACACTGAGAAAATAATCAAACGTTTCCTCTCTTTAAGTGTCAAAAAGTCTACATTTAAATATAAAAAACAAAGGTTAAAACTCTAGCCCTTCTTCGGAGAAGGAGACAGACAGATGCGAGGGTACTTACAAGAACATAAAAATAAGACGAACTGTTTGGCCAGTAGCCTATATAAATACATCCATATAAAAGTGGCATCTGAAGAACACAGAAAAGGAAACAACCATGACAAAAATTAACAGTATTTCTTAATAGTTTCAGAAACTTAAGAGTTTTGGTCCTGAAGTAGTATATAAAGTTCAGCACAGATTTGAGTTTGTGTTTGAATCCTGAAGTTAAGAATGAAAACAGCTGGTGATCTTTTTTTTTCCTGCGAGTAGGAAATCAAACATAGCGCCATCTATCCATTTAAATAATCCTAACGTTAGTTTAACTGTTCGACAGTCTTACAGAATTCTCATTACAAGAGGACAGTTAACATGCGTTATTTTTTTTCCCTTTTTTCTTTATGTAAAAAAACCTGTTTGTCTTTTGTCAACCCACCTTGCCAATAAATCCGCCATGCTGAAAGACAGCCTATATTTCAATACCTCTGTTAAGCAATCAAGTCCACAAGGCGAATCAATAAAGTTCTTAAACGTCTCTTTTGATGTAAAATGATTAAAATAGACGACAGAAGCCCGCCTTCATGTACGTGCAAATCAGTCAGTTTCCAGTTCAGAACGTGTTTCTCAAGCACTCCTCGTGAATTTCCTCCTGTCGTCTCGTGCCGAGCACGGGGAAATGACTTTGGCCCTCTCGCGACAAAATGTTTAGCGGCACTTTTCCATCCTGCCAGCGTTTCACGAAAGCATCGTAGCTTTTGTTTTTCAGCGCTTTGCCGTTGTCTCACGCGCGGGGCCCCTCACATGGTGGCTTATTTTACAAACACACTTGTCTGCTATCCCTTTTGTTCAATGTTCTTCCTCAGACGTATTTCCTCAACTTTCTCTAGTTCAATACGTGAGCAGTGAACACCAAGTTAGAAATGGTCGACTCCAACCAGTCCCCTGAAATCATTTCGCTCACCTCAGGGGTGCAGTAGTCGGGGAACTCGAAATGAGAAGCTCCGGATTCAAAATGCATGTCAAAGTCTCTGTCAAGCACCGACGAGCCGATGCTTCCCAGGGACATGCTGTCAAAACTTGGGCTCGGGTTAATGTCCAGCATGTCGTCGTCGAGTTCCTCGTCGGAAGAAGAGGAGAACTGGGATGAGGAGGACGAGTGTGACGCGGACGGAGTGGGTGAAGACGCCCGCATGCTGGTGTACCTGTGGCGGTCCGAGGACGAGCTGCTGGGGGAGTCGGCGCCCTCCTTGCCGCTCGTCGCGCCGTCCTCGTACAGGCTCAGCGGGTCGGACTCTGCGGAGCTGCTCAGGGTCGGACTGGCGGGCACAGCTGCTGAAGACGGGCTTATACCGCTGCCTCCGAAAATGTAAACCCTCTTAGCCTTCTTGTCGGGAATTTGCTTGGAAGCCGACGCCGACTTGGTTTTGTAAAGAGAGTGGTGATCCGCGGGTCCCTGCTCGGGAAACGCCGCCTTCGCGCTCCCCAGAACTATTTTGTGCGGCTTGCTGGTTGATCTGGAGCTCCCACTCTTTTTTGAGGACGGTTTCGAGCCGGAACTCGTGCTGCCGCTGCTGCCGCTGCTCCCGCTGATCTTTTCTCCTTTCTCGCTCGGTTTCGAGCCGCTTGACTTCACTTTTTTTCTCGGCCGGTACTTGTAGTCTGGGTAGTCTGCCATGTGCTTGAGTCTGAGCCGCTCCGCCTCTCGGATGAAGGGAATCTTGTCGCTGTCTTTCAGGAGCTTCCAGCGTTTGCCAAGTCTCTTTGAGATCTCCGCGTTGTGCATGTCCGGCGACTGCTCCATAATCTTGCGCCTCTCGATTTGCGACCACACCATGAACGCGTTCATTGGTCTCTTTATGTGACCGCTGGGGGTTTTGCACCAGCCGGGGTCAAGCTTGTCACCCCCGGATGCCGTGGAACCAGGGGTTGGAGAGGAAGCCATGTCCAGATCCAGCGCGCCGGAATCGGAGTCTCCAGCAAACAGCGCATCGGGATTCTCCGTGCTGCTTGTTTTCTGGACCATTGCTACAGTCTGAAAGAGAGAGCGTGCACTCTCAAGCCCAACGTGTCGCTAAAGAAAACTCAGTCTGATAATAGTCCTGAGGAGAGCCGAGGCGGCTGGTGCACCACACGCTTTCAGTCGTGCTTAGTGCAGTGGCTTTGTGTGTCTAAAGTTTTGTTTCGGGGCTTTATCATATAGTTCAATGAGCTGATACAGTTTCCGATTTCCACAGTGTCCGTGCATCCAGTAATAATGTTGTAACAGTCGATGAGCAGTTGAAAGTTTGTATATGAGCGCAGCTATGCGAAAGCTCAGTGTTAGTGTATGCGCTGCGATGCAGCAAAGCTCTGTTCAAGTTTCGGAAGATATCTGACTCCTTCAGCATATCCTTCCCCGTTAAACCATGCGGGAAAACCAGGATGTAATTCTAGCACAAGGGTCCGTCTCTTAAAAGCAGTCTGTAAGTTTCAACAGACTTCTATTCTGCCTCATACAGCTTTATCCGTTTCCAATGGTATAATAGAGACAGTGGTCAGCCAATCATAGGCTGTTTCTAGCCTTCTCTGCGCCAAAACACGCCTACTCTCTTTTCATTGGCTGAAAAAGGAATCTAATAATAATCAGCGCGTGCAATGAGGAGCTTTGGGTCTGACCTCATTCCAGCATACACGACAAACTTAGTTTTAAAGGTACATGATTATGTTTTTTTTTTTTCCCTCTTCGTTTTTGCTTGTAGACAAGGAAGGCGTGATCTTTGAATGCATATACAAACAAATACTGCTTTGAGTGAGAAAACGAAGCTGGATATGTTTTATATCAGACTGTATTTGTCAAGCACTTACATTTAAAGAGACAAAACAATATAAAATAGCCATTACATAAATGAAAAATAAAGTATCATCGCCTATCCATACATTAAAGCTTAAAATTGACTTTCTGTGTATTCATCGATATCCAACATCAAGTCAGCTCATTTCTCAAGCTCATGGCTGTGTTGGGCTGTACACTGGCAGGAACACAGCTTCCAGCGTAACTGAATCCTGTCTCCAGTCTATGCGCATTAATGTTCTGGCTGGATCGGAAGAGGGTGGAGCCGCTGAAAAGCCGGGCGGTCCTTTGTCACAGAACGCACGCCCCAAACCCCCTAAACACAACAGGCAACAGCAGCAGTGTTCAGTTTCAAGGTTGAGCAACGCTGTTAACGTCTCGTTTAGATTACAAGAGAACTTAACTTGCCGAATACACTGGAACAAGTTTACACCGTATGCCACCTCTGCCCATGCACCAGTGGTCAATGGTGTATCACGGAGAGAATGAAACTGGTACATGTTCATGATCAGGACTAGAGGTCGACAGTCATAAACAATATCGATTTGAACAGTTGTTATTTTCCCCGAAAAGAGCCCGGGTTGTAATCTAGATCTAATGTCGAAGAAACACTGGATTGGAGTGACACTAGATGGCAGAGTGGAGCCAAGGGAGGCATTTCGTCTGCTTTTAATGCAACAGAATGTATATTTGTCAAAGAATTACATAATGACCATCCAAGAGATATTTTACAACGGTTTGTCTTACATCCTTGTTATTGTTTACCCAAAACAGGCTCAAACATGAGATCTTAAAAATAATGTCACGCATTTCACTTGAGCATAAATCAGCAAAGTAATGGCATTGAGCCATTCATTGTGGTTTGTGTTCATGGGTCATGAGTAGAATATTAATTGTTAAAACCCCCTCAGGAGCAATCACATACGACACACATATCAGAACAGAGTAACACATTAATACAAAAAACATCTTTCATACATGACATATGAAAGATGAGTCTAAAATGACGTTATATATCCTTTGCGTTTTTGATATTTCTTGGTGTAAAACACGTAAAAAAAAAAAAACCCGGCTCTGCTGCGTTTCAAAACTTTATCTTTAATTAAAGACTATAAAGCACACATATAAATAAATGCATCATGAATATCTGTAAATAACGATAATAAAACGTGTTATCTTTATACATGCGGGGAGGGGGAGTGTATAAATTGCATATTACTTTATGGCTAGTGTTGGCGCGTGACGCAGCTGAACAGCTCAAGACTGTAAACGTGCAAAGCGCAAAACAGCAGGTGCAGGGTGTCTATAACACACAACAAAATTATAAGTATAGTCTACTATCCGATTTATTGGCAGTATTATTGGACACTGGTATATCCAGTAATCAGCTACTTTTATACTGCATACATTATAAAAGTAGCTGATTACTGGATATGCCAGTGTCCAAGCAATAATACTGCCAATAAATCGGATAGTAGACTATACTTATAATTTTGTTGGGTGTTTGTTGTTGTTTTTTTTCTTCTTCTTTTTGTATATCACAACAAATGTACATATAATGTGCACTTAGCCATCCATTTCAAAGAAAAGAATACATACAAAATACATACACAATGAATGTTATATAATTTAGTTCATTTGTAAGTACTGCCAAAATTGATCCCATGTTCTTTTAAAGTGTATATTTTTCTTGCAGTAAATAGTATTCTGGTAAACAAAATAAAAATAAATAAATAAAAAAACAACAACAGTGTTTTAGTCCTAAGGCATGACAAATAAATGTATAAAGAAAATGACAAATATTCCTTGTAGTTTCTACAACAGGGGTTCTCAACTCTGGCCCTCATGGTCCACTTTCCTGCAGAGTTTTGACCTTATCAAAATATACCTGAACAAGCTAATCAAAGTCTTTGGGAATACTATAAAGTTATAGGCCGATGAGTTTGAACAAGGTTGGAGCTAAACGCTCAAGGAAAGTTGATCTCAAGGGCCAGAGTTGAGAACCCCGGTTCTGCAATAATTCAAAGTCATAAAAGCTGCATGAATAATTATACAAGAATTAGAAAAATGCTGTTTTAGATGTATAGCATGTCAGACTATACAGGCCACTAAAGTTACTTTTTGACATGTAATGTCAACTACCCAACTAAGTTATTTCTCATTCTATAGTTCTGCAATGCACAGTCAACGATTGATTAATGATTACTGATGAATAATTGATCTGCTCTGAGATGTTGAGTCATATGCAGAGTGCATGTGTACGCACTAAGATCCATGTTTTCTGTGAACTGACATAGACACCTTGTGTATATAGGGCACACATATACATAAATCTGTGTCATTCACTGACAAGAAACCGCACATCTGCTGTGCTATAATGAAGATATTGATCATCATATCATGAAATGTATATTTGAACAGCTGCTTCAGACACATCTTATCTTATCAACTGAGCAGCTGTCTGGTTATGCCGAGTTAATCATTTCTAGACACAGCTCCCAACATGCCTATTGACAAGACTTTTGTTTTCAAACTTTGATTTTGAAAGTTCAGCAAGGGTAGTGAGAACATCTGTTGGTGCCAGGGTTGGATGAAAGTATGAAAGACAGAGATATATGAAGAAAGTTTAGATTAGATGTTTTTTATTTGTTTTTATTATTTTTACTTTTTATGGGCCCATGCAGAAAGCTGTCTCTCATTTAAATATCCATAATGACATTTTTACCCAGTTACTATATAAAAGCTTTAAATAAGCTTTAAATTGTAATAGTTTAAAAAAAAAAAATAATAATTCCCTATTACTTGTTGATGGAAAGACACAGAGTCTGGTATTTTAGTCATGCAGCTAAAATCCTCTGGGACATGTGAATTACAAACACACACACTGCCTCGGTCCTAAGCCCGTTGGAGAGATGTTTGGCTGCGGAACAGTGGATTCCCCTGTGGTTCACATCCATACATACCACAACTCACTGTTCCCCGAGGAGCTTTAAAAGAGTGTGACAAAAGTAGGTGGCAGGCATCCAGACATGCAGTGGAAGCACTTTTGAGCTCACAAATACAAGGTGCATTCAAACATAGTGAGAGCAGGGTAACACAGGTTAGAGACACACCTGATAAAGTACACTTGATGTTGACACCTGCAATGAAAAGAAGAGATCAAATGCTCAAATTATATGATTTTTTTGTGGCCACAACCAGACAGTAAAATGTATGATGTAGTCCTAGTCATGTAAGACCATCTGATGAGACACAAATTTCAAAGGCCCTTGAATTCACTGCAGGCCCACACCATAAAATAAGAAAGCAGTGTAAAAATAAAATATGACCAAAAAAGCTATCTATTGTGGAATAAAACTATACAGTAACTGCACAAAAAATGCTGTTCTTATTTCCAGCAATAGCCAAACAAAATATCAATAGATTCCTGGCAGTGAAAAATTGAAGCCTGACACATTTTCCACTGAAATGACAAAGTGACTCAACACCAATTACAGGCAAACGTCAAGCTCTTCACACCTGATGGGCAGGGGAAAAACTGAAATGGAGATGAGACATAAGGGTTAAAGAAAAGTGTGTTACTGTGTGCGCGAGAAAAAGAAGGAGGGCAATGAGCGGAGAGGGGCCATCTGCTTTCAGTTTACCTCTTTGATTTGCCTGTGTATTTAACACGAATGTTAAGGAAATGTGTATGCAAAACACAGCATTGTCTGGCCATCATGTTTTGTTCTTGTGTTTGGAAATCAGGGCAGATGTTTTTGCCGTTCATTCAAAAGCAGAAATGAAATTCTGAAGTGAAATCAACATCACTTGCATTTCATCTTTTTGTCCTTTCTCTTCTTAAGGCAGAAGTTTTCCTATTACAGAATGTGATCATGATCACTAACAGTTGCCTTATATGCCTTTAACACAACTAGAGTGAGGGCAGTTAGTGCTTGTGACATCTGTAAGAAAGTATGTTTACATTTATAATTTCAGCAGATGCCTTCATCTAGAGAGGCTCACAAATTGGAGACTTGGTTGTTTTGGAAGGGTTGGGAAGATCATTCCACCATGTAGGTACAGGGATTTTTTCCAAAACTTGATGCTCATTGTCAGTGTCCAGAGATTCATTGATGACGTGATTCTTAGTATACTGTAGTTCTGTTGGTGCTAAAGCTGTTTTTATATAGACAAACATAGGCACATGCCTTCTGTAATATGCTGAATACCAAACTGGATTTTTTGTAAAAGTCCAGAAATTGCCTTAAAAACATGGTCTATAAAATATTTATTTGGGCAAAAGACGCTTTATACTTCTGCTATTTACACGAACTGTATGTGAGCAATTTACAATGTTATTTACAATTTTCAGAGCGATTATAGAAATAATAATAATAATAATAATAATAATAATAATAAACATTCAGGCTTTTTAATTCATTTATTGAGGATGAAACTGAGAATGCCCTTGAGCAGGTGGTGTTGGCCAGACAAGACAGTTTTTTTGGTCAATTACAGAGACATATGGTGTATTAACACCTTCACCTGACCACAGTGCAAGCACAGTCCTCTGAAGTGACCTTAGAGCACTGAGCAATTACCCAACCACAATTTTTTTTCCATTCAACAAGTCCGATGAGCTCTCATGTTCTCGCTCTCCTTTACAGCATTGGTCTTGACCTTACAAAAGTGTGTGGGTTTAAGACAATCTTGACACTGTGAAATTTAAGCTGTGTACATTCATGCTTGGGTTTTTGAGCATTGTGTAGAAAGAAGATGCCTTATATGGTTTCTTTGAAAATGGAAAATCACTGTGTAATGAAAAAGGTTCCTCTCTGTGTCAATGACTAGTCAGTTTTTGGTAGTCTATAGTGTCCATATGTCCATAGTGTTGATGTCCTAGGTGTTACTAGACTCTATTTTAGAGGGCTTCACCCAGCTGACTTTCATCTCCCCACCCCTTAAAAAGAGCAATTATATGATCTCTTTTCATATTTGTACAGTCTGTAGTTATTTTACTATGACTTCTCCCCTTACCAATCATTACATTACAGCAGTTGTCACAGACACACTCCAGAAAGATTTGAACTTGCAAACACTAAATGCAATAAATATTCCTCTCTAAGTGGCATCTCATATTCAAGTAAGAGACTAAGCCCCCAAGATCTGAGCGCTATCCCAGAAGCCCACATTCTTTTAGATCGCATCAGGAACGGACCTGGCGATCAGATGCATTGGTGAGGGATTTCCTGTGCTTTCATTCTCTGTGTCGCTCTCTCACCCCACTTCCATGCTGGTAGCCCCGGTCTGGGTAGGATGCTGAGCGATGGCAGATGCGTCAGCTGATCTCCGATCATTTGGCTCCTGCAGCTCCAGTTTGCACGGGCGTCTCTGGGCAGAGTCGGACTGCTCGAGTTTCCCTCCTCTCTCCCCTTAGACGCACTGCGGCAGCCACGGCACACACACACACACACACATTTCCAACCCTACACACACACTGCACTCACTTCTGTTTTTAGGAGGGAGGGAGTGAGACAGCTCTCTTGTCTTGTCTCTCCCAAACTATTCCTTCTTCAAGTCTCTTCTCGCTTGGAAGGCTTTCTTCGGAGGACGCGACCGTGTCTGTGAAGTTTGGAGGCAGATTTTTGAAAAAGCTTGGATCTATACACTGGGTTTCCATGAGGAATACAGCATTTCCCCAAAGAGTTTGCATGCTTGCAGGCGATCCCAGAGGTACACGCTTCCTTGAAGGAGTAAAAGCATCTTCTTTGGTCTGCTTGGCACTGGATTGTCGTGATGGACTTGGATAACGTTCCTGCTTCCAATTTAAGGCTTTGACCACAGGCCTCTCCCAGCCGGACCTATGCTGTTCCGGGACATATGCGATCATCCTGTAACTGGATAATAGATTCCCGGAGTCTCGCTTTCAGCGGGTGAATCAAGGGAGAGAGCTGCCCCAGACAAGCTGACCTAAATCGATCCCAGTGCTGTCTGGAAGCTGCAAGTGAGAGAGAGCGAGAGACGCAGCTGCGTAGCTCTTAACCAGCGGAGCTGCTCTCCGCCAGCAGCCATCGTGTGGAGAATCGAAGGGATTGCAGACTCTCTCTCGCTCTCTTTTGCTGAGCTGCTGGAGGAAAACTGGCACGCCTTACCACATCTCTTGGGGATCAGCTCCTTTCCAACTGTTTCTTCATCCTCTCCTTCAGCAGTGATCAATCAGTCAGGCTCTGGCGACAGTTTCATGGTGAATTAGTTGCTGCTCTGAGCCGCTCTTATCAGGCGGCACTTGGGGAACACATCTACCAGGGCTAGGACGCGACTGCGCTGACTACCTGCCCGCTGTCTGCCTCTGTGGAGCTGTATGAGGAGCAGAGCAGTAAGACGGTCTGGGCATGACAAGTGGAGCAGCTCGACAGCGCTCACGGGTTATGGCAAAAATGTATCCTTCGCCTTCTGCCTCCTTTTTTTTCCTGTGAGTGTATTATGCTTTGCTTTCTCTCTCTCTAACACACATTCTATTCTCTCTCACATACACACACACACACACACACATCTATTCTCTCTCACACTCTACGCTCATCTCCGACTCTGTCTGTTGGAGTAAGGCTGATCTGTGAACAGTGTTGCGCAGCTATTTGATATGATATTAATGACTAATGGCCATTTCTGAGGGGCTTATCCTACAGATGCACAGAAAACATGATTCAAACACTTGACGAGGGAAACGACGTGTAATGGTAGAGAACGACACCAGGAAACAAAGGGCAGCAATTGCTCTTTGTATTTGTATTTAAGTGCTATGCATGGCAATAACTAGTTTTTATCAGTTTTACCACAAGCAGCAATGATTTACAGCTTGATTTGCAGCTGTAGAAAAGGTACGAATGCTTATATTTTCTGACATAGGACAGCAGATGCTAAATATTTTTGCTGTACAAAGAACAAAATGAAAGTATTTTACATTTTAGTTACTACTACATTTATAAATCCCTTACAGGGTTTGTATATCTAAAACTTTTTTTTTTTTTTGCCACTTTAATTTTAATCCTCATTGTTCCCTATTAAAAAAAAAAACCTATACTAAAATCTATTTAAAATACATTTATTTCATACTAAGTATACTTAAAATCCATTAACATATTTATTGACATATCACTTAAGACTTACTGATGTAAAATTATAATTAAACTTTATTTGGAGTATTTCTTTCTTGCACAATGCACATTTCTTAATATTATTAGTTATTTCTTTAGTTGGACCTCAGCACTATTTCCACACAATTAAAGTGCATTAAGTACAAAAACAGTTGTTCCAGTTTAGCAGACTTTAAATATACCAGTTTAGTATACCAAAAGTACAATTGCAGGGTATTTTTGTTTAGCACATAAATATGTACATGTATTTATAGTATACTTAGCACAAAATAAATGTATTTCAAATACGTTTTAGTATATATATTTTTTTCACTAGGGGTGGTTATCACATTTTAGGATATGAGAAATTGATAACACTTTCCTTAAAGCCTTTATGTATAACACATTATAAAAGTATTCATAATGTATTCATTATATCTTTTCATAAATAACTGTAACCAAAGTTAAAATGCATTATAATATTCACAGATTCCTTGTTACTTCTAATAAAGGTGAATTATAATGTCTTATAACTGTGGTTACAATTATTCCTGAGACCAAACAATGCATTATAAGGTGCATTACAAGGCATAATTAATGCATTAAAAATATTCTTACAATGCATTATACATAAAGGCTTTAAATAAAGTGCTATCGAGAAATTATTCACATTTAAATATGTTGTTTTTTATTACAGTTCTCTAAGATAAAAATATTGAATGATCATAAGTCAGATCAGTCCCACATTCAGAGAGTAAAACAAGGAGAAACGTAAGATGCAGACGTGCTGAATTAGATACTCCATGTCTTTAATTACACATTAGAAGATGGAAATATGGTTAATTTTTTCTAGGTCATATGTCCATTCTTCTTTTATATATCTTTGTAATGTGAGATTTCATGATGTTGTTTTTTTTTAAAGCACCATTTAAAGTGCTATGTTTTGTCATATTTATATATTTTTTGTACCTTTTATTTGTTTTAAATGAGCAGAATTTCATGAAATTATTATGAATAAAGACAATTAAAAGCAAATGCTACAATGATGTTTCTTTGTGCATTCTGTTCAGTCTTGTGTCTCTAGTACAATGTACCTATATGTCATTATTCAGGATCTGAGCTCTGTCAATTCACCATGAGTACCATCAATTGTTGTCGTTAAAAGTACTAAAAAGCAATATACACCCATTCTGATCTAACACAAACTTGGTAAGATGTTTAGCAGTCTCATCTCTGTTCTTCACCCTTGAACTGCAGCCAGGTAATACGTAACAGATAAATCATCTGGTCTGGATAACAACCAAGTGTTTTAGGCATCATAATTACAGCCTGCTCTATCTCTATCACACACTGAGATTGTAATACCACTGGCCTTTCTGTTGCCATGTATTATATTATATGTGTATGAGCTAAAGCTAGTCCATCACATTAGCTCATGTTGTATTTCCGACTCTAAATTGCTTGATGTCAGGCAGTGTGAGTAGCCCACATATTTTTTTTGAGATGTCAGGCAGAATTGCTTTCATTTTGTTCATTTGTTGTGATGTTTTGAGGCACTGAGTTTTGAGTCACTGAGTTTCAGTATCAGTTAGGAACAATAAAATCACTGACAGGAATTAAATTTCAAATGATTAGTTTAAGGCTGAAGTGCATAATTTTGGGATGTTAAAATGCTTTCTCACTATAAGACATCAATTCCCAACACAACAACAACATGTTGGAAATGGTTTGTGTGACATTTAAAGAACACAAGTGTAATTCTAATGTTGAATGTCATGTTTTTGGTCTCAGAAACAGGGTGATTATGGATCAATATCTGACTAGTGAATAAAAAAAACAATGGATTTTGTGGCAATCTTATCTCTTTGGCTAACCAATGGAAGATGAAAGGAATGTTCAGGAAAAACTTTTTTAAAAACAGTGATGATTTACAATTCTGTTTGGTGATGCTAATGGTGCAGAAATTATTTAATATTAAATCTAAATGACAAACATGGCTTTATGTTTGCATCCAAATCATCTGAAACAGGCTAACATCTGTATTTGTGTGAAATATATGCACACCATTTGACAATTTCCATCCAGTAGCAAACGTCACATGTATGAACATGTACATATAGTATGGTGACCACAGTCTCTAAATCCCTCTTTTCAGATTAATATAAATTCTTTGACATTTCAGGAAAATGCCCTACATCATGCCAATACATAATGAGCGTCCATCACATTCCATACAATGAATAATAATTTCATCATGTAAAAAAGAAACACCTCCAATGTTGGAAATGGTTTGTGTGACATTTAAAGAACACAAGTGTAATTCTAATGTTGAATGTCATGTTTTTGGTCTCAGAAACAGGGTGGTTATGGATCAATATCTGACTAGTGAATAAACAAGCCTTTGGTTTCATAATGCTCAGTTTGTGCTGTTTTCTTCATGATTTAACACATTGGGAAACAGCAGAACGCTTGTTATGCTCTTGCGAAAGATGGCAGGAGAGACGTGACAGACAGCAGCATGATGATTAATCAGATTTTCTTGTTTGCATCAGCCATGCTCAAACGTAACGACTCATGTCCGTCAGCCTTGAAGAGTCTGAAATTAGCGTCAGTGTTGGCAGTGAATCTCTTATGCTCAGCTTATGCTCTTCTGAACATGATGCTCGTTTATCATTCAGTACCATCTGAAAAATACGTCCTGTCACTCACATCAGATAGCTTTTCAAAGCGGCAGAGCTTTGACTTCATTTTAGCTCCTGTTGCAGAGCTGTGTCAGCTTGTACCCAACTCACAAATGTCAGCAAGAATTGATTTTATTGTGATCGATTGTTAAGATTTTTTGTTATTGGAACTGAGACAATGAGACTACCTGTATGTCCAATGTATGAAAATGCTGAAAAAACAACATTTCACTTTATCCTCTGCATTAGAAAACACTCTTGAATGACTCAAAATGATGCCAGTTCCTTCAAAATTGTGACATACTATAACCTGATGTCAGCTCAATGCTCAGTGCATGAGTCCTCAGAGGTGATTCAGGGCACTGATGTAACATGCACATGTATACAGAAATACTGGCAAACTCACATTTTCAATTAATTAGCAAGAGGAACCTAAAGACATAATTTCCTTTTAAATGTTTGTTAATCCAGCTTCTTTGTTTTTGTCTGCTGTCAAAGATTTGCTGCTCTGGACCTAAAAGAACTTGCTGTGGTGCCTTATGTTTCCATCCATCCGTCAATCCACATGCAAACATTTCAACCCAGGTGCTCTGTCAGCACACAATTCTGGAGTTTCAGTATCAGCAGGGTTTCAGATAAAGATGATGGACTTGTTTTATATGCAGCATGTCAAGATGTCCCTGCAGAGTGTCCGGGCCTGTTCGTCGTCAGGCCTGGACGTAATTGGAAGGGAAGGATCTGATCATGGGCAGACACACGTCTCCAGTGAGCTCAACCTGAGCCTATGGGTAAGCAGGGTCCCTAGTGACCTCTCCATACACCGGAGATGTGGAAGAGGAATGATATCATGGAGGGAGAGATGTGCAGTTGCATGTGAGGTGGCAAGAAGTGTGAATTAGCAGGAGGTGAAATGGAGAGACACAGCTCACACAGCAAGCAGATGGACTCATTATTGGAGATGATGGGAAATGTGGAGGCATTAGCCAACCATCAGAGTCACCAGCCTGACTCTGCTATTAGCTTCTTACAGAGATCACGTCCTGCCAACAGCCACACGCTCATTCCCAGCTAACAGGGAATATTCTCAGAACTTTGAGTAAGATGGCAAGATTCTCTCAATGTTATGAACAAACATTCTTCCAGTAATGTTATATAAAAATTTGATCAAAGTTATCTGGTCTTTAATAATGTTTTCAAAAAGTTAGCACAAAAAAGTATATATACGTCGTTAATGGGACGATTTTATCTGAAACGTTTTAGTGGTAACGTTTTTTCAATATTACTACTTGTTTCAAAACGTTCAGAGAACATTCAAAAGTAGCATAACCAAGAAAAAATAAAGTATTAAACATTCAAAAACTGTACGTTTTGAATGTTCATAGAACATATATCAGGTGCTATATCAGATATGTATAATAACAATTTTAGAATATAGCTGCGAGCAGCAGTTATCGGGGTTCAAGCCCTTTAAGGCCTTTAAGCACGTGTAAAAAGGTATTATGTTTTAAATAGAAAGCCTGTAACCATCTCGATCATAGATGGAAATGACCATTAATAGCCAATGCAGGCAATTTACCATAGGGAATATATGGTTTTTAAAGCTTTTTAACAGTTATCGAGGTTGAGACAAAAACATAGGACTAGTTTGCAAAAGTTGGTTTTTGAAATAATCTCCAATATTTAATGAACTATTTGATGGACAGCGGAGGTCCTAGAGGCAAAGTTGCTCAGAATGAGGAGTTTTACCATGTGGCATGAAAGGCTTGTGCGAAAAATCGCATCATACACAATCCTTTACGCACGTGAAAAACGCGAAGGCGCCCCCCGGTGGCCGATTTCTTTCAAATTTCTCACAAGCCTCTAGGTACCATGAGTCAAACAGGCCCAGCAAGTCAGCCTCCATTAACCTTGTCTGATAGCTGCTCAAACTTCATTGGCAGCAGCCGGACGCGTTTTTCGAGATACGCAAATGTCCTCAAAGGCAGTCTTGGCACACTGGACAAAGACACCACATGCCAATTTTCAAGTCAATCAGACTTAGGGTTGCATTTTTAATTTTTTTCCATGTTATAGCACCACCAAGTGACCAATCACCACTTCCTTTTTCACGTGACCACAGAATGAGCTGTTACATATG
This sequence comes from Mylopharyngodon piceus, assembly GCA_039654765.1. Classification (NCBI taxonomy): domain Eukaryota; kingdom Metazoa; phylum Chordata; class Actinopteri; order Cypriniformes; family Xenocyprididae; genus Mylopharyngodon; species Mylopharyngodon piceus. The sequence continues at coordinate 7,177,247 of CM077445.1, forward strand.
TGTGCTGAGTTTGGTGAAGATATCTCATTCTGTTCAGAAGTTATAGCCATTTTAGTAAAATTGTCTCCGCCCACTTCTAACGTTTTGGTGGCCCTTAGAGACCGCGAATCGAAATTTCAACTTTTTTAATAATTGACAGTCAGAGTCCAGAAAATCTTGCTGCACTGGTTTGGTTCCGATTGGGCCACAAACCTAGGACTAGTTCGCAAAAATGTGTTTTTCAAAAATATCCAAAATACCCTAAAAATTCGCGAGGACGACGAAGGAATCCAAAGCATGCATCCGTCTTGAGCCAAGGATTCCAACGATATAAGACACTTGAGTATTTAGGAGTTATACGCGAATTTGTACTTTTCACTGTTGTAGCACCCCCGTCAGGCCGATCGGGGCGAGCCTTGGTGAAGTTGTAGACGGTGTGAGTACTACCAGCCAGGGCCGGATTATCCATAGACGGGATTGGGCGAGTGCCCTAGGGCACCAGCCAATAGGGGTGCACCAAGTGATTAAGATAATGACTAGACCTTTAAAAAAATTTCATGTTTTGTATATATATTATTTTGCTGGAAAGATACGGATACAAAATGAACAGTTAATGACAATATATACAGAAAGAATATAAAATATATGCATATAAGGAACTGCGATTGGGTCAGGTCACAGTGTATTTACCCCCTCCCAGTCAGAGTCAATCAAAATGGACAGGCAGCATCAGCTTAGCAGTTGTGCAAAATGTAAATTAAAAAAAAGAGAAAATATCACGACACATATCCACCTTTAAAAAGTACCTGCAATATCAAGTTTTTTCGAAAAATCGTTCACCAGAGGATATGCTGCAAATTCTACGAAAAAATGGGCTACAGACTACTTTCTCAAGAGTATTCGTTGCACTCAGACTGTTCTTAACCCTGCCCGTTACCAACTGCGAGGGCGAGAGATCCTTCTCTCAGCTTAAAAGAGTGAAGAATGAACTCAGGACAACCATGAGACAGAAGCGGCTGTCTGCACTCTCCCTGCTGGCTATTGAATCTGAACTAGTCAGGGGACTTTGAGGATTGATGCTGCCTTTACATGCTATCGGAAATTTCATAATTCCCATTTAAGAAGTCGCGATTACACGATTGTTGCATTCAAGTGCTTTGTTGTCGGAATGAACAGGACTTATGGAGGACACCAGGGGCCCGTTTCAATAAGGAGGTTCAACCAACTCTGAGTTGACTTACCCTGAAATGGGAAACTCTGAGTTTTCTGTTTCAGAACAGCTGAATTGAGTTAGTTCAATCGACTCTGAGTAGGTTGACTCTGAGTTAAGCGCGTGCACCACGACTATGAAAAGCCATTATCAATGGAGCTCCGATATTACGATTCACAATGGCAACAGCACGTGACAAAATGACGTCCGCATACTTCTGAGTCAATGCAAGTTCAATTCTTATCACTGTTATAATATCAAAGGTGAAAACTGGCAGAACGGTAAATTATTGAACTAATATTCATTTTCATGGTATCCCACATGCAAAAAAAAAAAAAAAAAAAAAAATTAAGCGCTTTTTTTCTTTATTTTGCAAATTATGTTCTATTTATCATGTAGGCTAAAAGTAGCAGTTCTTTGCAATAAGTGTAAATAGTAATTAGATGCTATTTATATTTTACACTGGCAGATACATACTATTTGCTATGGAAGCCCGTTTCCGCCACTAAATAAAAAAATAAAAAGAGTAATTGCGACTTTTTTTTATCTCAGAATTCTGACTTTTTATCTCGCAATTGCGAGTTTATATCTCACAGTTGCGAGTTATAAAGTCACAATTCTGAGATATAAACTCGCAATTGCGTGATATAAAGTCAGAATTCTGAGATATAAACTCGCAACTGCGAGAAAAAAAGTAAGAATTCTGAGATATAAACTCACAATTGCGTGATATAAAGTCAGAATTGCGAGATATAAAGTCTCAATTGCGTGATATAAAGTCAGAATTGCGAGATATAAACTCGCAATTGCGTGATATAAAGTCAGAATTGCGAGATATAAAGTCGCAGTTGCGTGATATAAAGTCAGAATTCTGAGATATAAACTCGCAATTGCGAGAAAAAAAGTCAGAATTGCGAGTTTTTATCTCAGAATTCTGACTTTTTTTTCCTCGCAGTTGCGAGTTTATATCTCAGAATTCTGACTTTTTTTCTCACAACTGTGTGAAACTTTATTTCTCACAGTTCTTACTTTGCTTGCGTTTCCTTTCATTGCGACTGACCATCAGGATCAGGATTGCTGCTTCGTTATTATTCTACATAAAATGGAAGACATCATAAAGGATTATTTTTAGCGCGGATTTACCAATAAAGAAATTTTCATTTTACTGGAGGAGACACATAAAGATTAGTCTCCGGACATATGCATTATGCAGGAATATGCATATAGCATGTTTCCACGGTAACCCTGTACATGAGTACAGCGTTTCAAGGAGAAAAAACAGCTTTTACTGCCATCTAGTGGGCTTAATACCTATGACGTTTCATCAACTTTGTAACTTTACAACTCAAGTCTGGTGGCTCCATAAAAAGGGGCATTCAAGGGTAGAATCATGCAGTTCTGCAAATTACAGTGGAAGTATCTGGTGAATAAAAGTTGTTTTTAACAGAATGGATACACTAATGAATTTGACACAATAATAACAATATAATAGTAATGATAATAAGAATCAGCTGTGGCGGAGGCGCAATAAAACAGACGAAGCTGAAGTGGCACATTTTATACACCAACAGCTTCAGACATCAGGACGGCAGCACGGCTATCGTTGGATGCACCAGAAATGTTGGATGTCCGGAACTGTTACAGACAGAGACACTGTCTGTCAGTTAATTGCGAGAAAAAAAGTCAGAATTCTGAGATATAAACTCGCAATTGCGGGAAAAAAAGTCAGAACTGCGAGGGAAAAAAGTCAGAATTCTGAGATAAAAACTCGCAATTCTGACTTTATATCACGCAATTGCGAGTTTATATCTCAGAATTCTGACTTTATATCACGCAATTGCGACTTTATATCTCGCAATTCTGACTTTATATCACGCAATTGCGAGTTTATATCTCAGAATTGTTACTTTATAACTCGCAATTGCGAGAAAAAAGTCAGAATTGCGAGAAAAAAAGTCTGAATTCTGACTTTATATCACGCAATTGCGAGTTTATATCTCAGAATTCTGACGTTATATCACGCAATTGCGAGTATATATCTCAGAATTCTGACTTTATATCACGCAATTGCGACTTTATATCTCAGAATTCTGACTTTATATCACGCAATTGCGAGTTTTTATCTCGCAATTCTGACTTTATATCACGCAATTGTGAGATGTAAACTCGCAATTGCGAGATAAAAAGTCAGAATTCTGAGATAAAAAGTCGCAATTACTCTTTTTATTTTTTTATTTAGTGGCGGAAACGGGCTTCCATAATTTGCACCTCAGTATTGTTGTACATTAACAGGATGCAATAATAACAGAGTAAATTATTTTATCATTATTAAACACTCGTTAGGCCATTTACTTCCACTTTTATAACATTTTCTTCATTTTTATTGAAATTATTCAAATGTGGTCACCCTAGGGCACTACACTGTGTTAATCTGGGCCTGCTACCAGCCCTCAAAGTTTCAAGTCTCTACAACTTACTGTTTGGTCTGCCCGATCAATGTTAAGGGAGAATGCTGATCCTTGGAAATGTTAACAATTACAATTTCAGCGATACACGCTTGAACCCCTAAAAAAACAAAACAACAACAACAACAACAACAACAAAAATAACATTACAATGTCCAGAAATCAATCTCAATGGTAGAACTCATGTTTATTGTGATAATTTTATTATTACATCTACTATATCTATAATACAATATAAGCTATTGTTAGTCCCGAGATCCTTCAAGTTGGTGAATAAATACATAGATCCGCAATTATTGTTTGGATTCCCTAATAGTCTGGTGGTAAAACTTTTAAGTGTGTCAGAGGTTCTGTATAGTTTTTTTTTTTTTTTTCTCTCACATTCAGCATGATTTCAAAAACAACACATTCCAGCGCCATATAGCTTCTTATTTAACACAAATGAAGGTCAACTGGATATGTTTCATTTGCATTAGGTATGCTATATCCGTGCAGAGAGATGTTTCAAAAAAGGGATTGGGGACAATATCGACCCTGGCAAAAAAGTGGTGGAGACATGTCCCACCCGCAAATTACGCGCATGAATGGGAACATTAGCAAAACGTTCTTAGAACATATTTTTGTCAGCTGAGTGCATCTGACCGCTTTATCAATCATCAGCAGAAAGACAGGCATCATGCAACAGTGGGAAAACTAGAGAACATCATCGTAAGATCGGAACTATGGCATAAGTATGAAAAAGTACCTGGACACACTTACTCGTGTTAGTAGCCTAGATGAAGAACTAAATATCAGAGCCAACATTCAAAAAACAATTTTTGCTGCTTGTTTAACTTTTTTAATTGTGCTGAATCAACACAATTCTTTAACTTAACTTCATTATGTTCAGTTCATTTAACTTAATCATTTTGTGCTGGGACTACTTCAACTGTTTTGTTGACTTAACCGAGCAGTGGATCTGTAGTTCTCGGCAAGCTTTGCAAAGGGCTGAATCAGGAGAGAAATCTTGAGATAACGTGGAATTTTATGTGTTTATTTTTTAGTAAATAGAAAAACATGTTAATGTTTAATGTTGGAGATAACTGGAGATAGTTTCTATTGCTTTTGGGTTTTTGTGGTTGCCATTGTGCAGAAGAGTGGCGCGTGTGCTCAGCCTGTGAGCAGCTATGTGATGGTTACAGTTTGTGTTGCTTCATATTGATTGTTACAGCAATAGTAGTGAAATCAGGCTTCTCTTACTTGCTTATCCCATATGTTATAAATAATAAACATAACTGTCTATAGCATGCTGCTTACATGGTATTGATATTGTTTATCACAGGAACTTAAATTTATTAAGTTAATTGAGCAAAACATTTTTTGTTTAAATTAACTAAGGATGAGGAGAGGTGGATATACTTGCAGCTATACTTTTATTTATAAACAAGTCAAAGAAGATAATCCAAGGCAGGAAACACAGGGAGTAAATGCAGCTAAAACATGTAACAGCTATGGTTTTAAACAAAGGCAATATCAAACAAAGGACAGAACTAAACTCAGGGCTTAAATACACAAGATAACGAGCAACTAGAAACATGTAATGAACGTAATCAGTAACTATTGTAACAAATAAGGAGTGGGAACATGGGAAACAGGAACAGAACACATGAAATACAAACTAAATACAAACTTTTAGTTTGTATCACATGTGAAACTAACAATTCAGCTCCACTGAAATTAAAAGTAACGATGAGGTGAACCTATAAGTTGACCCAGTCAGAAAATATTTTTTGTCTTGCAGTATAAGACTTTGGCTAGTCCTAATCAACTTACAGCTAGTATGGCACAAGTGAATGAACCACAGTCTTTGGAGTCTGTGGCTTTCTGTCATCTTATAATATCAAGTGATAACAGACAACTTGAAGTAAAATCTTTTTTTGTGTGTGTGTGTGTGTGTGGGAGACAACATATGTGAATGCCTGTCCTCCACTTCTGTGCTCTAATTCCATTCAGCTTTCAAGCTTCGAGACACTTTCTGTGTTTTTTTTTTTTTTTTTAACCGATGGCTGAACGTGTACGCTTCTGTCCCTTGTGTGCCGGTCATCACCTTAAATAAGTTGTAGTGTGTTTTAAGCATGTCTCGCCTCACTGACCTCGGGCAGCAGGTGTGTATTGAGGTGAAGCAGCTCTAAAGCAAACCCTCCTAATGTCAAGTCCTGCTGACCTTTTCTTCTTTCTCAAGCATGAGTAGATCCACTGTAGGTCCTGCTGGATTTATGGACTTTAGACTCTTACGGTAGGAGAAGAGACCTGCTGGAAATTGGATTGCTGCTGCTCGTGTCCCTCGAGTCACTGACTTTTAATTGGACGGCTGCTTTTTGTTCAGATATTAGCATGAGTAATGTGTCTCGCTCTGGGCTCTATGACGACCTCCTGACTTCTCAAGGTGACGGCGACTTTCATTGCACAAGTCTCTCTCTCTCTCTTTTCCTGTTGCCGTTTTGGGCTAAAAATTATTTCTGTTCTCTCCTCCCGTCAGAGTCTATTGTGAAAGTCAAGTAGGGCTGGAAGGAACCGAAGAAAGGAACACCCTGTGATCCGCTTTCAACACCTTGAGGTTTGCTCCGATCCTCACGCCGCTCTAGTCTCATTAAACTCCCACTGCGAGTCCATGAAAGAGGCTCACGGTAGTTAAAAATAATGGCTTTTGCTTCTCACCTGGCAGTGATTAATATTTCCTTATAAATAGCTTTTCATTATGAAGTGAATCCAAGGGAAGGTAATTTTTACTGAAAGACCAGTTTCACCCCTTTACATTTTAAAATGTAAAATATCCTTTTTAAATCCTGTCGAAATAATAGGATGAATAAGCAAAGAGCTAAAATTATTCAGGCATGCTTGTGTGTGTGTGTGTGTGTGTGTGTGTGTGTGTCCATATATCAGTGGGAATGATAGTATGCAGTGTTTTACACTGTTTGCCAGTTCAACTTAGATCTGTTCTGGATCATGAAGAAATTTAAGCAGGATTTAGATGTTCATCCATGAATTCATGGACAAGGAAGGTCATATGACAGACAGATTAATGTTTTCTTATTCCTCTTCTTCAGAATGAATACATTAAGCTGCATTTATGTAATAAAAATGATCATTAAAGTCTCCTGGCACACAGATAACGCCCTTTTCCATGAATTCTGCATCAAGAATAGAACATTTTGTGTTGCAGCAGTACTGTTGACCAGAACAGTGTGTTTGTGAGTGTGTAAACACACACAGACACACTCTGATGTTCTGATCAATATTGGATGTCCAGCCTTTCCCTGAATTACCCTTTACATTACCTCATCAACTGCTGGTTTTATAGAGATGAGGCAATATGCCAACAATTGGATCAAGGTTCCTGTAAAACCTTTACAATATCGCTGATGCACTCACTCAGCCGAACTCTTCATATAGGGTGCATATATTTACTCTGCCCAGGGGAACGACAGAACAACAGAGAGAGAGAGAGAATGAGGCACTATACGAGCAGATAACTGTGTTTAGAGCCTTTAAAAGAATGTTTGTGTGTGTTCTCTCACTGATCTTCAAATGAGTCCTGTCCAAGGTTACTGAAGATCTCTTTTGTTAGATGGAAATGTTCTCTGGCTTAATATCTTGTTTTCCATTTGAAGCTGGTGGAGTAGAAACACTCACAGGCCATCAGCCTGCAGCTTCTATTGAGTGAGTCTCTATGCAAGACATTTGCACAAATGATCAAATGAAAGAATAGTGATTGTGTTTGGAGAGCAAACCATGGGAATAAATGAGAGTTCAAGCGGATCTGTGTAAACAGTTCATAACATGTTATGAACAATAAACATTGGATACCGAAGACTTAATTTATTACTCCTTTCCAATCGCTCTCACTCAGACTTCATCATTACAATTTTATAAAGAAAAGCAATTAATAAATATATAAAGCAGAGGTCAGTCAGTGTCATTGAATCCATCACCATGCATGAGGAAGAGCGTCTCCATTTCTCTGTGACTGGAGATACAAACCTTTAATGGCAGTAAATGCCAAATCTAATGGATAAAATAGTTTTTTCATATTAGTAGTAGTTTCTAAAGTGTAGTACTACTCATTTGTCCTGCATTACTTCCTGCATGGGTAACTACCTAATAATGACAGACCATTATTCTAAAGTGTTACCCAAATTTCTGATCTAGCCAAGTCAGAAGTATGACAAATGAAAGCATTTGTTAAAGCGAGTACAAGGTAGAATATGAAAAGCTAATTGGCTGATTAAGTTAGTCAAAATACTCTTAGCACGAAATTGAATATTTTAGCATTATTTAAGAATGAAGATTTACCAATAACATGTTTCAAATTCATAACTGTTTGCAGATGATGTGACATCATCCTACAATCCAAGATTTTTTTCTTAGAAGCATCACATAATGATGCACAGACTATACTCCACATAGAAAACAACGATTACACTTGACAAAAAAAAAACAAAAAAACCAAAAAAACAAAACTTACAACATAAACCAACATTACAAAATAAAACAAACTGCAAAAACTGAACCAAAAATAAGTTCAGCAGCACCTATAAAAACAACAATTATCAAAATAAATAAATAAATAAAATAAAACTCTACAGTAAAATCTATTCATGGTGCACTGCATGCAGGTGTCTTAGTACATATGCACTGTATTTTGTGTTTTCCAATAACACTCACATGGTGGTTTAACTCGCAGTAAAACCAAGCTTTTTTTTTTACACTACAGTTGTAAAAAAATGTGACTAATGTCAGCAGATCCACCGGAGGTGAGCTTGAAGAACCCAAGGGCAGTTTATTAATTCTAAACATAATCACACATAAAACAAAGACTTGACTTGACTTAAAACAGAAACATATCACTCACCAAACAGTGGTTACAGGGAACAATAATAAACAAAGACACATGGCAAACTTGAGGGCTTAAATACACAAGGACTAGTGGCTAAACAAGACACACCTATGAACCTAATCAAGACAATAACCAATAACAACATACAGGTGCTGGTCATATAATTAGAATATCATCAAAAAGTTGATTTATTTCACTAATTCCATTCAAAAAGTGAAACTTGTATATTATATTCATTCATTACACACAGACTGATATATTTCAAATGTTTATTTCTTTTAATTTTGATGATTATAACTGACAACTAAGGAAAATCCCAAATTCAGTATCTCAGAAAATTAGAATATTGTGAAAAGGTTCAATATTGAAGACACCTGGTGCCATACTCTAATCAGCTAATTAACTCAAAACACCTGCAAAGGCCTTTAAATGGTCTCTCAGTCTAGTTCTGTAGGCTACACAATCATGGGGAAGACTGCTGACTTGACAGTTGTCCAAAAGACGACCATTGACACCTTGCACAAGGAGGGTCACAAAAGACACAAAAGGTCATTGCAAAAGAGGCTGGCTGTTCACAGAGCTCTGTGTCCAAGCACATTAATAGAGAGGCGAAGGGAAGGAAAAGATGTGGTAGAAAAAAGTGTACAAGCAATAGGGATAACCGCACCCTGGAGAGGATTGTGAAACAAAACCCATTCAAAAATGTGGGGGAGATTCACAAAGAGTGGACTGCAGCTGGAGTCAGTGCTTCAAGAACCACTACGCACAGACGTATGCAAGACATGGGTTTCAGCTGTCGCATTCCTTGTGTCAAGCCACTCTTGAACAACAGACAGCGTCAGAAGCGTCTCGCCTGGGCTAAAGGACTGGACTGCTGCTGAGTGGTCCAAAGTTATGTTCTCTGATGAAAGTAAATTTTGCATTTCCTTTGGAAATCAGGGTCCCAGAGTCTGGAGGAAGAGAGGAGAGGCACACAATCCACGTTGCTTGAGGTCCAGTGTAAAGTTTCCACAGTCAGTGATGGTTTGGGGTGCCATGTCATCTGCTGGTGTTGGTCCACTGTGTTTTCTGAGGTCCAAGGTCAACGCAGCCGTATACCAGGAAGTTTTAGAGCACTTCATGCTTCCTGCTGCTGACCAACTTTATGGAGATGCAGATTTCATTTTCCAACAGGACTTGGCACCTGCACACAGTGCCAAAGCTACCAGTACCTGGTTTAAGGACCATGGTATCCCTGTTCTTAATTGGCCAGCAAACTCGCCTGACCTTAAGCCCATAGAAAATCTATGGGCTATTGTGAAGAGGAAGATGCGATATGCCAGACCCAACAATGCAGAAGAGCTGAAGGCCACTATCAGAGCAACCTGGGCTCTTATAACACCTGAGCAGTGCCACAGACTGATCGACTCCATGCCACGCCGCATTGCTGCAGTAATTCAGGCAAAAGGAGCCCCAACTAAGTATTGAGTGCTGTACATGCTCATACTTTTCATGTTCATACTTTTCAGTTGGCCAAGATTTCTAAAAATCCTTTCTTTGTATTGGTCTTAAGTAATATTCTAATTTTCTGAGATACTGAATTTGGGATTTTCCTTAGTTGTCAGTTATAATCATCAAAATTAAAAGAAATAAACATTTGAAATATATCAGTCTGTGTGTAATGAATGAATATAATATACAAGTTTCACTTTTTGAATGGAATTAGTGAAATAAATCAACTTTTTGATGATATTCTAATTATATGACCAGCACCTGTATATGACGATGGGAGCACATGGCAGGATCACATGACTAGAACATGACACAAACAAGGGAAGCACATGGCAAACAGGAACATGAAACTTGACTAAACTACAAAACAAACAAACAAAAAAAAAAAAAAACACATGAAATATGAACATGAAAGAAAATAAAAAAACTATACGTGAAAACTAATATTGCAATTAAAGTATTTAATATTACCAAGAAATTTCTGAGAGTTTGATACAGAAAAGTCTTGTTACTGTGAAGGTAATGCAATTATTGACCTGGATTATACTGTAATTTCACACTAAAAATTTTAACAGTATAAACTTAATGTCTAATGTTAAAGTTTGTTTTTATGTTTGACATATAATAGCTCCACAGTATGCTCGTTGGAAGCAGGACATGCCGCCATCTTGGAAGTGACGTCAAATGATGCGTCTTGCTGAAAAGGTAGCTCAGAATGTTGGCTTTCTCAAGCATTCCAGGTAACAGCATGCATGTTATTATTTATGCACTAAATATTTGTGGATTTCCTGCATTACACATTAAGGTTGATTACAGAATCTGGTCACAATCTCTTCATGTTACAGACTGTTATATGACCTACTTCATCATGTTTATTTATTCTTGTCAGGTATAAAATGATAGTTTCTCAATGAATAGATTCTAGGATTATGATCACTAAATGTGATGCATTAAAAACCATCAGTGGTTTTGTGGCTGGCAGCTCACTGTTACAGGACATAATTTCAATGTGAGAGTGACATCAAGAAAAGATAAACAAGAAAGATTCATTTTGTCTATGAAACACACACACACACACACACACACACACACACACACACACACACACACACACACACAAACTCATTCAATTTGACATGTCAAGAGAGGCCTCCTGCTAGGCAGTATTATTAAGCTTGCACATTATTTATGCAGAGGAGATTGCTGTAGCCTGATTTCGCTCATAAAATGTTAATATATTCATGAGGAAATTGTACTCTTTTAATCTCAGGATGAGACACTTATCAGGGAGTACCACTTGATTCTGCACTTTGCTTGTATTTTAGCCTGCAAACATAAAGCCGCCATTTCAAATGCTAATTCTCATTATGCTCTAACGTCCTTGTGTCATGTACGGTAAATGTATATGTATGGAGTTCCTGATCAGGCACACTTCTGAACGGTTTTTATTGTGCTTTACGGGGAGAGAAAAAGGGAATCCCACTGGCTTAACTCATCAATAAGAAATCACAAATGTGTAATATTCAGCACTTAACCAAATTCAAAGGCCTAGTTCAACTTATTTTCAAAGGTAACACTCTCTAAGGCCTTCTTTCAGATGTTATGGTATGTAGACAGACGCATTAAGCATTCCTTTAGCAGTTTTTGGAAAGACGGGAACGAGCCGTAAGAAAGCGGCAATCCAGTTACCGTCAGCAATGTCAAGTGGACACTGTTCACATACCATAATATAATCTAGTCATTATAATCCTAATAACTAATATGATTTTAATAATCAGATCATTATTCAGTTATTTTCTATTCCTAAATCACAGGCTTTGCTGGTAATCCAAAATGACTCCAAAAGAAACAGCACTCTGGATGTATTAAATTAAAGAAAAAAAAAAAAAACAACTTGCTAGCTGAAAATTACCTTTCTGACGGTTGCTAAGCAACCACTGCATGGGTATAAACCCTTGTCATTTGCACAGCCAAACCAATATCTTAAAATAAGCCAACACACGGCAGACAGCGGCGGAAGCGTGGCCCATGTGATTACATCTTCTCTCTGCGAGACAGAGATACGGCCCTCCAGAAGAGCTGCAACATTAACAGAGCCTTTCAAGCAATTTCACTTGCTCTGAGCTGCAGCTCATCAGACGGGCCGTTGACATGCAGGAATAGCTCAGATTCAGCAGCGGGAAACCAACCGAACATATTCTGATATGGCCGAGCTTATAGCCCTGATTGAATTTCTTCAGTGTAAATCATAAGTCTGATGAGTGCAGTTTTATTAAATGGGTCCTATTATGCTTTTTTACATTTTCAACTTTCTTTAGAGTGTTGCTGTTTGAACATGAAAAAGGTCTGCATACTAACAAAGCACAAAGACAGCTCCAAAGGGAGTTATTCTCTATCAGTAAGTTTGTTTCTGAACTGTTTGTTTCTTGTGACTGTTTCTGAACTCCCCGAAACGCTTCTGCCAGGAACGTACGTCACAATATCCCTCATTTAAATAATCCCTGCCCAAAGCATAGGAAAAAAAGGGGTGAGTTGTGTTGAGTAGTGTGTTGAAATTCATGGTTATGGTAAGGGGCGTGACGTTTCCCAAACACACCACACTGGTCTAGATGACAATCAGAGCACATTGCAATTTTGAGAAGAAGGGACTTCATAGAGAAAGGAACTAAACTGAGAGTTTCTGGACATTAAAACTACAGGTGAAGTACAATGCTAAGGTTAGATTAGTGATGTTGCTAACAGCTATAGTACAGGCCCGTATCAAGAAGGAAAATTGCTGTAGTGACAATCTAATAGCTATAGCAATGTTAATAATCATGTTTGAATGTCGTAAAACATAGATGTGGCTTCAACCGCATTTGTGCGTGGGTATACTATTTTATTATATATATATAGCATACAAGAATAATTGTACTATTAAACAGATAGTTTTGAGCTTCTCTAACATCTGAATTATTTTTAAGACCTGCAGTTTAGCAGAGATGACAGTAGAAAATGACACATATATTGACAGTCTGTCATTATTCAGAGACACAGCGCTAATGCACAAAACCAGAGTCTGATGCAGTTCTCTAAGCACATAAACGCTTCTACACTACTGCTGATCCTGAGGCTGGACTACATTGTGGAGAATTTGAAGAATTCGTTGGAAGCTGTCAGTCTGGAACTGAGGCGAGAGAGTTCTGCGATAAAGCACTTAAACCATGAACATGAGTAATGAACAGCAGAGCTGCTTGGAATACTACAGGAGCATTTCAGACCGATAAGATTGAGCAAAACACTTCTGCTTGACTTCAAAAGCTCTGCAGCCTGGCAGATTTGAGCACATGTAATACTAAACGCCTTCTGATCATGTTCTAAACGCCTTCTGATCTGATCAACCCACTTTAACCGAACTCAACGCTGGGATCTCGGGAGGGTGTTTAGGAATCATATGATGTTTGGTTATCCATCGCCCACTTCTCTCTGTCTGCAGCAGAAACAGGTGACCAGAGGATATAGTGCCTTTGATGGAGCCGCATCTCTCCCGAATATTGATTTAGGTATATGTTCAACTAATGTCAGGTAAAATAAGAGGCCCTCAAATATCAAAAGGATTAGTTCACCCAAAAATGAAATTTCCCTCATGTCGTTCCAAGTCATTTTATCATCTTCAAAACACACACCAACAAAAAAAAAAAAAAAAATATGGTGATGCTTCATAACGTTCATAAAGAGATATAAATCCATATGAATGGAGTGGTTTAATCCAAGTATTCTGAAGAGACACGATCGGCTTATATGATGAACTGATTTAAAATACGGTAAACGTAAGCTCAAGCATGAGAAACAATGAGTACAGTTTAGCTTCCATTTTGGGTGAATAGACTTTCAATGGAGGGACAATCCCTCAGGTTTCATTAAAAATATATTCATTTGTGTTTCAAAGATGAATTAAAATGTCTTATGAGTGTGGAATGACATGAGGTGATGACATATATCTCTGATGACAGAATTTTCATTTTTGGGTGAACTAAATCTTTAACTAAACCAGCATCGCATTAGAGTGATTTAGTGTTTAAAATAGGCTTCACTGACTAAACTTAACTGAACTAATTGTCATAATCACAATCCCCTGCGACTCTTTCACAGCAGCATTGTGTACATTGAGTGTACTGACATATTATAAATGTACATCTGCCATTTGAAAGAGTCACGTTTTGTTGACAGTTCCAGCTGGGCGGCAGGCGAGAGGAAGAGGGAGTTGGCACATGTGAAGATGTGCGTGCTACGAGCTTCCTGTGGCCTGTATTTATAGACACACATGTTTTCAATGCACAACAGCTTCAGGAAGTGAACCTGTAGAGACAAGAAGCTGCTCTGGGGCGAGTGAGGTGAAAATGTGATGATCAATGTGCTTCAGAGGTTGAGAAAACAAGAGAAACAGACAGTATTTTGATCAATACTGCTACAGGTGTTTTAACCATCATGTGCCTGACAGGATTGACTGTACTTATTTTAAAAATGTCCTCTGACCTCAGGTCCTGAATGAACCTTTAACCCACTGTTGTTCACAAATTGCGATTAAGCTTTTCAGAAATGGACTCTTATCCAATATAGTATTGTTTGATGAATGAATGAATGAATGAATGAGTCAACCAATCAATCAATCAATCAATCAATCCAGATAGCAAGAGTGTCTTGTGTGCAGCAGTCAGATTTTTTTAATCTGGGGTCTCTGCGACAAAGTACATTTTTCCATCGAGGACATTTATAGCATGTCAGATCTTACTAATAATCAGCTCTCACGAGATAACATTTCATATGTATATTTAGATATTTAAAAAAGGGCTTTGGGGTCTTGTGTTTCCTGATGCAGATAAGCCTGTCAATTCACAAAAACTGCTGACTTTTTATCGTTCATCTAGACGCCTGAGAAATTCAGATATAATCTGAACGTTGTGACCACACACGCTTCCTGACAGTTGACAGAGTGTTTCGGCTCACAGCACCGCGGTCTGTTTTTCAGCAGATAATGTGATGTCTGTGTGTCTGTTCAGTAATGAACCAATCCTGTGGCGCAGCAGTAAAGCAGGAGAGCAGAGAGAAAGAGGAACAAGATGAGGGTCCATCCGTCCCCCATTATCATCAAACTTACTTCACGCTGTAATTGATTTTCATCTTCCCTTTGATCAGGAGAATTGCCCTGCATA
The DNA here is from genome assembly GCA_039654765.1 of Mylopharyngodon piceus. NCBI lineage: Eukaryota > Metazoa > Chordata > Actinopteri > Cypriniformes > Xenocyprididae > Mylopharyngodon > Mylopharyngodon piceus. The sequence continues at coordinate 7,192,460 of CM077445.1, forward strand.
AATTGTCAATGCTGAGCAACATTACAGAGACACACACACACACACACATGCACATCACTTGTCTCTGATTGTGAGTCTATTTTACTGTCAAATTGTCAACAGATTGATCAATACAAACATTGCTGATAGACTAGACAGTTACACATAAATGTGACAGTGATGAGGACCCTTAGAGCTGATATGTGTATTTTTGTATGCTAAAATACTTATCCAAAATTATTAATATTAACCAAGCTTAATAAGAGGAGACAATTATAAGTCTAACTGAAGAGTGAAACACTGTGATGTGATGTCCACTTCTGAGTCAACCAATCATGTGAGTTTGGGGCGTGCTTGAAAAAAAAAGAAAAAAAGAAAGAATATGAAATGCTTTACTGTCTGCAGTAACAGGGTTTTGAAAATGTTTTGCTGATCAAAAGCTTGATATTGTGAAGCACGATTTTATCTCCACCGTAAAAACAACACAAACATATGATTGCTTGTGGTGGCATTTCCGAAAGCTGTGTGGATTGTCTGATTGTTTAATCAGATGCAGCACGCGCCACAGTAGCGCGGGTCTCTGCAGGGCATCCGACAAATTGGCGAGTGAGAAATGTTATTTTGCGAGAGTTTTTCTGTCCGTAACCCCGACTCTAAATGTTCACCCCTGCAAATGAACTTCTCTCAGTGTAAATAAAGTATTCATGAATTCCATTTGCAAGTGAAGAGAGCTGCGCTTAATTATCTCACAGAACAAAGTTAATGCCGCCTCATTCCTATTTCGCATTAGATGAGAGCACGAAATCTTTCATCTTTAATTTTTTAATACTGGCTCTGAAGACTGCAGAGATTTTTGATGGCTGTTAATACACTACTTTAAAAAAAATTGTCCAGAGCCAATTACAGAATTTTTTTTATACAAGCTGATGTTGTTGAGTTCATTTTCATGAATAAATGAATGAGAGAAAAAAAAAGACTTCATAGCACATTAAATTAATCAGGCAACATGCATTTGATTTGTTAAATTAAATACTGATTAAAGCATTAAATGAGTGCGGTTCTTGGCTGGGTTTGATGATTGTGAAGTGAATGTTCAGACATTCGTCTTCTGGTCATACTGTATCTGAAAGCTCTGTGGACCTTCATTGGCTTCATTGTGGCATTCATATTTGGTGGATTTACTTTTGTGTAATATGTGTTCAGTTACTTCTAAAGAGGAATTGCTTCTAGTCAGCTAAACCAATCTGGGCAGTTTTTCTCAAAAACATCGTAAGCCTAAGTGGATCGAACCGTAGAACCATTGCCACCAATGGTCTCTACGATCAACTTCTACTTCAAGCTCACGATGCTTTTGAGAAACGCATCTCTCGACTGTGATTACGAATGTAATAAAGCAGACATAGGTCTGATGAACTGAACTGATGATATAGTCTACATGTCATAATTATGGATTCTCTTCTGAGGTGGAAGAGAGAAATTCATGAGATCTCAGAGGATTCTGTTGCACATCATGTATCTGTATTACATATATTACAACAAAGCTAAAGGTAGGCTACACCTTAAGAAAAATGTGCTTTTCACAACTCCTGTATGATTGCAGAAAAAAAAATTATATATACATTATAAAACATTTATACAATATATGTTTTATTGAACATTGATGGAGCAACAGATTTTTATGAAAATAAAGCATAAAGTGGCTTGGTTTGTTTTGTTTAAAAATCTTACAAATGAATGAGGTGGCAAGGTGGGGCTTTTACCCGCAGAGGGTAAAAGGTTTACCAGCATGGGGCTAAAGGTATTTATACAAATACTTTAGCTAAAGTAATATGTTCTGTATAATATCAATTTATGCTAATATTTGATCACTTTAGCATAGTTTGTAGCTACTATTTTCTGTTTATTTTGACAAATAAAATAATTTATTTTTGTTCTATAAATATAGACCTACTGTCATTCTAAAAGCATTGATGGAGATCCCATAGCTTTACAATAGTAACAATAAATATATTTTATTATATGATATGATTAATATTATAAATATGATGGTTTCATTATCTCTAAGGTGGACACTCTAGTTGATATATATAAGCTATGTATTATCATGTTAATTATTGTGCTTTTAGCCCCAACAGCAGAGGCGCTTTTTACCCCAAATACCATACTTTTACATATTCTTCTGTTATTTAAGAACTATTGCTTTAATTACGTTCCTCCTCGACTCCTACGTCCTCAAGCCCATGACCTGGAAACTGATCGAATTCAGCCATCTTGAAGGACATTGAGGAATGAGGAGCAGGGAAAGGAAGCGAGGGAAGGAAACAAGAATGCACAAATATGAAATGAGAAGCACCCAGAGATCAGCCAAATTCCACGTGCAGTTTTTGGCACAGACTGAGTGTCTTTCAAGATTGCTCTTGTTAATAAACAGTTCAAATGCAATGCCATAACTGTGCTGTAGAAACGATCTTTCATCAAAATAACTTCCCCTTGCAGCAACATCTCCTCTTATGATAAGACAGAATGATAGAATGAAAATAGACTTTTATCAAGAAAGCCAAAACATTTCTCATGCTAAACCAGTCTTATTTCATGGTTTTTACTGGTGATTAACACTGGTTGAAGTGCTTGAGTAAATATAGCCTACATAAACACAAACAGCAAAAAATATATAAATAAGTTATTTTCACTTAATAACAGTATTCAGTGATTTAACACATAATGGAAGAGCAAAAAGTTCACTTGACTGTTTACTGCCTAGTTGTTAATGAGCTTTGCTTTTGCCAGTTTTGCCCTTTATAATGACACAAATGCAGCCAACCACAAACCAAATTTTATTTTGGCAACTTAAAAATATTCTTCATGCTTCTCAGAGCTAATTCATTAGCATGCTGGTTCAGCAGCCGTATAAATAATTCTGTTTTCCACACTGGCCCTGGTTATTGTGAAACCCTCAAAAGCCAGTGTTTGGTCTTGATAATTGTGGCCTCTAATTATGGCGTGTGCCACTGTTGATCATGCTAATAAACTCTATGAGGGGAAAAAAACATTTGGTTTGCAATGGCCCATTTAAGACGTCACTCAAGAGCTTATGTTTTAAAACACACTGTTCCTAACTATAAGGGAGATTCTTTAATTTTTCTTGTTTTGTTAAATTAGGTCACCATCTCTGGTGGAGTTTGTTCCAGGCTTCATGATAAAAACTGGCTGATGTCCAAACGACTATCAGACGAGAGTCGTCTTCCACTCTTTCAAATGTGTCATAACCGTCTGAGTTGAGATAATCCAAGAGCCTGGCTTTTATCTTATTGGATCCTGGTTTTTTAATTAAAGACATGTTTCACTTAATTTCCCTGTGCATATTTATCAAAGCAGCAGAAGGCTGGGCCTTGAGCGTCCCACTTCAGGGGCCTCATTTATAAAACGTGCATATGCACAGATTTGATTTCAGACTGTGTGTACGGTACGCTAAAATCCACGCCAACGTTCATATTTATAAAAAAAAATATCTTTGACGTGGAAAAGTGCTTAGCACCACGTCAGGTTCTAAGCAGGCATACGCACTTTTCCGTGTGGCCATTTTAACAAGGATTTGGATGTTGACTGGTGCTCTTTTATATGCTAGTCACATTAATTAGGGGGTGTTTACAAGGCGGAGATCTGAAACCATTCAGGTTCATTTCAAGATCATTTGCAGTTTATAGATTTCACATCCGGAAGAGAGGCATACGCAGGTTTTCTGTGCGTACGTTTGTTTCTCTGAATCACACATAGCCCACACAGATTTGAGAAATGGTCTTAAATCAATTGTAGGACAGTTTCAACGCAACATTTTATAAATGAGGCCCCAAGTCCTGACAGATGGTAGAGTCCAGGGGCCTCATTTATAAAATGTTGCATGGAAACCGTCCTACATTTGATCTTACGATCTTAAAATTGTGAGCAGCAGAATGGGTTCAGAGCCCATATTTATCAAGTTTCTCAAAGTGCCATTTTAGTCTTAAGTACTGAGAATTCATTAAATTTACTCCTAATTTCAAACACTGGTTTAAAATTTTCAGTTAAAACATGGTGGAAAGCATGTTTATCTTTCATTTCCAATGTGTATATCAAAATGTATTCTCTTGAAAATTCTTTATTGTCAAATGTGTGTTGAATGTAAACTCCTCTTAGGAATTTCACCATTCAGTGTGAATTTATCTGAGAATATTCCTAAATAAGGAAATCTATTCAGTGATTGGTCCATGCCTATGTCGTCATCCAAAATCCCGTTTGTGGCACAGCAAAGTGTTGTGAATCATCTCTCAGACTGACACTTAAGATTTAGTCCTACCCTTTACTTAAATTATGACTGAGATGCCTGATAACTAACTTTTAATCGCAGCTTTGAGCCAAGAATTTTTTTTTACTCTTAAGTGAATTCTTAGCAGTGTTTTTGTGAGTAATTCTCAGAGGCTTGATAAATACGGCCCAGGTCTCCGCCTTCTAAACACTGCCTAATTAATGTCATTAACATATATCAGAGCATCAGTCAACGTTCAAATCCTTTATTTGAGAATGGCGAGCGGCAAGAATTGCTTAGATTTCCAAATACCTGCAGTACACCGACTCTCTGCCACCGACTCTCTTTCCACTTCAAAGACCGTTTTTATGATTGTTGGTGTGGATTTAGTGTATGCACACTAAGTCTGTGCATACACACATTTTATAAAGGCCCAGGGTCTAAGCAGATGTATGCAGTTTTCCTTGCGGCAGAGAGTCGGAGTACTGCAGGTATTTGGAAATCTAAGCAATTCTTGCCACTCAAGAATTGGGTGTATGTTCATTCTCTGAATCACACATACACACATTTGAGAAATGACTGTAAGATCGAATAGGACGGTTTCTACACGACCCCTGGGGCCTCATTTATCAACAGTGTATAGAAAAGGTTCTATATTTTGTCCTCCAAATGAAATTTAGAATGTGCCTAAGTACAAAAAAATCCATATTTATCAAACACTTTCTTTTTGTAGTATCACCATTCCACCACTAGATTCTCTGCATAAGCATGCTCAGAGTTGTGCTTATATATTTACACACATTCCACAAGTAGTTGGTAGATCCCACACTTTGCGTTTTTGTTCTTACACACTCATTACGCACACATCTGTTGATAAATGAGGGCCCTGCAACCTGAATGGCTCCAGTGCTGTTCATGATGGTTCTGTGCGTTTCATTCTGCTCTTACTGTGAGGTAGTTGCTACAACACATGGAAATCTGTATCTTGTAAGCTCTGTAGAATAATGACGAAAACTACACTCTTAGAAAAAAAGGGTAACAACCAGGAAAATAACAAACTATTTATACTGTAAGTATTTTAGATCTAAGGGGTACGTATACTATTATGATAGACAATAATCTTACGTTTGGGAGCAATTTAGCAAGAAAGTGCACTGATTAAGTTGTTTCAAGGCAAGTAGAAAGAACTTTTGCAATCTTTTTTAATACATGGGGAAATATACTTTTGTTTCATGTAGTTACAGGGTAAGTATGACATTGCGGGCTGTAAATTAAAGTGGTGCTTGTTACACTCTTGTTTCATGTAGTTACAGGGTAAGTAATAAAAAACCCCGCAAACAATCTGATATCACTGACTCCGAAACCTTTATTTGAAAAACAACTTAATTAAAAACAGGTCTACAACACTTATTATTCATTTATTCATTTTTTTAAAATCAACTTTTCAATTCAAATTCTAAAGTCCTTACAGAAAGTAACACGTTTTGTCCCTTTGTTGTTGTTGTTGTTGTTGTTGTTTCTCTTGCTTGGCTTCCTCCTCCTCTTGTTTCTCAACTGATGAATCTTAAGAAGGAATCCCATTAAAAGAAAATACAGTACACCCAGAAATTTTCTCATGGTTTAGGCTATTCATCTTTTCGCTTCTGACCAACTGTCACCAGCGCCTGCATGAGAGTCGACTTTGCGTTCGACGAAGCATATTGTAATGAGCAACGTGAAGCTTTCATGACGTTCTCGCGGGAGATTCATGTGAAACTCGCGCGAGAACTGCCGTCTCTGTTATTCTGTCTTGTTTGTTTCTCATTCTCATTATCTGTTATTCTGTGTATTTTGTTGTGAGCATTAATAAAAAAATAAAAAAATAAATTAAAAAAAACTGACGGCATCCGACATCCGCGTGACTTTTCGCGTGAGTTTCTCGGCACGCTTACGTCACGCTTCGAGTTACGTCAAGCATGAACTCTCAGCCCTCTCATGCACGTGCAGGTGACAGTTGGTCGAAAGTTTAAAATTTTAAAAAATTTGGTATTTTTCTTACAAATACGTATCGTTTCACTTCAGAAGACATTGATTCATCCGTTGGGGTCGTATGGATTACTGTAGTTATTGCTGTACGTGCTGTTTGATGCTTCGACTTTTAGGAACACATGAGCTTGCATTATAAAGCGTTCCCAGATATTATTTATTTTTCTAAAAAACTTTGTGTTCATCTGAAGAAGGAAAGTCATATACATTTCAGATGGCATGAGGGTAAAAGATGAGTAAACGGTGAGCACATTTCCGGGTGTACTGTATTTTCTTTTAATACAGAATAGCAAATGACATGGGATTCCCTCTTAAGATTCATCAGTGGAAAGAAAGAAAAAGAAGAAGAGAAATAAGAGGAGCAGGAAGCCAAGCAAGAGAAACGAATAAGAAGTGTTGTAACTTTAAATCTGTTTTGAAATAAGTTGTTTTTCAAATAAAGGTTTCCAAGTGATATCAGATTGTTTGCGTTTTTTTTAATTACTTGCCCTGTAACTACATGAAACAAGAGTGTAACAAGCACCACTTTAATTTACAGCCCGCAATGTCATACTTACCCTGTAACTACATGAAACAAGAGGGTAACAAGCACCACTTTAATTTACAGCCTGCAATGTCATACTTACCCTGTAACTACATGAAACAAAAGTATATTTCCCCATGTATTAAAAAAGATTGCAATAGGCCTAGTTCTTTCTACTTGCCTTGAAACAACTTAATCAGTGCATTTTCTCGCTAAATTGCTCCCAAACGTAAGATTGTTGTCTATCATAATAGTATAAGTACCCCTTAGTTCTAAAATACTTGCAGTATAAATAATTTGTTATTTTCCTGGTTGTTACCCCTTGATTCCCAAGATTGTCCCCCTATACTTACATGTTCTTACTTTATAGGTACACTATAATTATCGAAAGTTACGCTGTAAATTCGTTGTAAGTACGCAGTACTTTCCGGGCTGTAATCTAAAGCGTTACCAAGAAACCATTATGCCAAAAAGGCTCTATGTAAGGAGAATACTTTCATGTTTAATCTAGTGATAAAGTATGATGTTTAAATAAAATTTAATTAAAATCAAAACTGAATTAAAACAAAATTATAACTAAATCCATAAAATGATCCCAAGATGGGAATCCCTAAAAGGTTCTATATATGAGGCGCCTGACAGAACCCTTTAAGGTTCTATTAGAGCCTTTTCTTCTACAAATGTAAAAGTGGCAATTTGCAGAACATCCAATCAGCATTTAGAGACAAATGCATGTAAACTGAACACTGTGTACAAGCCCAATGTATAACCATAAAACATAGATTTGAAAGGTGATATTCATTAATTGATGCCTTCATGAATCTGTTTATTGTTCTTGTCCTCTCTGGTCCAGATGGAGATAGTGTAAAGTAAGGTCTGTTCCATCATGCCTTCTGCATCCTCAGACACTATGCACAGCTTATTTCGACCTCCCCTGCCATCAGCTCGTCTCCCACTCGCAGCACAGTCGGCTCCTGCTATCATTCACTGATCACACCACGTCTCTGACGGTGAACCTGCAAATGACATTTTTCAGGATGACTGTACGTGTGAGAAGATACAGTGTGGTGGAGAGTCTGACTCATCCTTTTCCTGTCACGCGTGGACTCTATCCATCTCAGCCGTTCTAGCGCTATTAGCATTTTGTCACTCTGGGTGTTTGAAGGCTGTGTGTTCTTTTAGACACTGTAGAATATCTTAAAGCTTCTCTATAGCGACTACGTAAAGATTCAATATAACATGATGCATTCAGATTTTTAGGTTCTCTCAATTAGTCTTAAATTGTCTTAAGTAATACTGCTTTGTTTTGTCAATTTGAATTTAATAAGTTTGTTCATTAAAAGCAAAATGCCTCATCTAAGCATTAAATTCATTAAGGCAACTACAGAATTATTATTATTATTATTATTATTATTATTATTATTATTTTGGTCAGACTAGTTTTCAATAAGTAACACAAACTGATCTATCACTCTGGTAGCCACATGTAGTTTTATAGGACACTTAACATGGGAAGTGAACTATGCAAGTTTCTGATGGATCAATCACCTTAAAGCAAAGATATCTGGGATGTTGTTTTAAATTGTTGTACATAGACCTCAACACTTGACACACAAACCTCAAGAACAGTGATAACCAATCGATGTAAAAGATGAGACATCAAGAACAACAACTGTCATGACCGGCTCAAAGCCATGACAAATGAATGGAGGACATAGTAAGGTTAGTGAGGTTGCAACCAAAAATATTTATTAACAAATAGAAAAATATATAAACAAGAAATCAATAATCAACCACAATTTCTGTCAGACATAAGATGCTAATGTATCAGACAGAACCAGATTTAAAGTAATAGCAAAGTTGAAATGAACAAGAACCAAAGCCAAACAAAACAACCAGGAGCAAGCATCGACCTCCCACGCAAACAAAGCCTACGCTTTTATAGAGGAAGAACAGGTGCACATCATTCTCTTGACTAGCCTCATAGCCACACCCACTGGCCAGCTGCAGCAGGAAGAACGGGAGACCCGTCACATAATTACAAAACAATTACAACAAACCTAACCCAACTGCACAATTTATTCATGCTGGGAACTCACAAACCCTTGATCTTAATGCTGAATTCTGTTGATCTAACGGGTTTTTTTTGTTTTGTTTTTTTGTTTTGTTTTTAGTTTCAATTAACATTTGTTTTTGTGAGTCAAAAGGTCATATGAACTGAAAAATATGTTGTTAGTTTTTTTTTTTTTTTTTTTTTTTTTTTACAGTGTATGAATCTGAAACATTTCCTGCAGTTTTGGATTAAGTTTATATCCTATGTGCTGTATCTATACCCATACATCAAAAACAAAATTTCTGTGCAATAATGAGTTTAGGGTCTCTGTCTGAGTGTGTGTCTCAGTCAGGCTCTTTAGTTCAGTCGCACCTACTCAGCCATTTTCAGTGCACTGAATCTTTCCCTCCGTAGAATGCACTGTAAAAACAGTAAGCATCGGCTGCTCTTTATATTCACTTAACTGAAATAGTGTCATGTGTTCAAGTCTGTGCATTTTAGCAATGTCATCAGTAACTCAGTGTGACTAGTGCCTGAAACCACAGCATAGAGAACAAGGGAGTGTAATGAGTGAGTGATCAATCATGGGACATGTATTGTTTGACACAGAGAGCTAGACTTGGAGAAAGAAGGAAGATTCCCTCCAGATCTTCTTCTGACCTTTAGAAGTGGATGCATTCATGCAAATTGGAGCATTTCACTTGAAGTGAATGTGTGAGCGGCAGACAGCAGCATGATGAGACATTGACATCAGAGAGATGGCAGTGTCTTGACCACGCTGTGTTCTGTGTCATCTCTGATATTTCATTATCACAGGGCAAGACAACGTCTGAACCGACTGCCTGCCACTTAATAGAGAAGCATTTCTTGTCCTTTAGTCCATTCTTCCCTCGCACCATTATATGCCAGTAAAGTATAGCCAATAGTGTCACGTGTTGATGAATGTCAACTGCTGTGGCAGCTCTCTCTCTCTCTCTCTCTCTCTCTCACACACACACACACACACATAATGATTTTAATACTGTACAACCTTTACATTCTATCCCCTAACTCTTAACCTCTAAACCAACCCAAAACAGTTCTGAGTTTTTTACATTTATAAAAAAAATTAAATTAAATTAAAATAATTTAGTCTGGTTTATAAGCTGTTTTCTTCATGGGGTCTGAAATGTTGTCCTCACGTCACAAAGTAGAAAAAAAAGTCAGAAAAAAAGATGATTAATGCTTTTATATAAAATAAGAGAGATTTTACCGAGCATGCTCTCAAGTTGACAGTATTTTTACTTTGTTAACTTAGTATTTTTACTTTGTTCACATGTACATTTATTTATCATATTTATTTATCATATTTACGTATCTGTACTTCATAGAGTATTTTTATTTTGGAATACTTTTACCTTTATTTCACTATATTCCAAAGCATAAAACAAATGAATGGCCATGTATCTCCCCACTTCTATAAGAGTTTCACATGATATGTTTGCATGCTCTTTTTGAAAATGTTAACACAGTTTGCCCCATGTGACATCTGCTTTTATATTGTATGTCTGCACTATTTGTCACCAGTTATTATTATTTATTTTTTTAGGAACACTCAATTTATTTTATATTATTATTATGCTGCTCACTTTTTGGATTAATTAAATTGCTTTCATTTTGAAAGAACATGTTTCAATCAATTTGAATTTTGCTGCTTGTCCAACTTACTTAAATATAACAGGTCCTGTTATATTATACATCAAATAATAATCCAACAAAATTCTTTCAAGATGTTGTCACAACATCATTTCATCAAGTTTAACAAACTTTGCTTAATCCAGTTGAGTTGAGACTACAATAATGATTTGAGTTGTGTTAAAGCAGCATTATAGAAACATTTCCACTTTCCATCATGCTTTGCAAATCAATGTATTTGGACATGTTTAAGTTTAAAATTACTAATTTCAGTTAAGTTCATCATGCATAAAGTATTTGAGTATTAGATAACATGTTTCCATTATGTGGAACCACTGTCCATAATTGAATTGAGTTTAAAGTATCATATTTCACTTGTTTATAGTTGAATTATCAGTAAATTAAATTAATGTTATAGTATAACAATGTTTGGTAACACGTTATCTTCATGGTCCCCTTTAGACATAGGGGTAGGGGCAGGGTTAGTAGAATAAGGGGTTAGAGTAGAATATGTTGACATGTACTTGCAAAGTTACTTGTAGTCAGTAGAATGTCTGTTGGGGAGCATCAAAATAAAGTGTTAGCAGATATTAAGCAGACATGTACAGTAGTCAACATTTGAAGTGGATCAAAACCTTTCATCAAAGTTGTCCTAAAACCTTCTTCTTAAGACAACTTAGTTCTTAGGACAACTTTGATGAACTTTTTTGATCCACTTCAAATGTTGACTACTATAGTTGCAAAGTTACTTAAAATCAACAGAATGTCTAAAGGGGACCATCAAAGTTTATGTTTTGATAGTGTAGAGTGTTTTGGTTATAAAATAAAAAGTTTGCTCATTTGCACTAATTGTCCTTATTGTAAGATGAAGTATATGAAATTAATAAAGTAAATTAAAAAATGGTTCATTGACAAATACTTTTTAATCATAATACTTTACATTAAAAATCAAGTAGTTTGGTACATTTACTCAAGTAAACTTTTATTGATGTGTCTGTTCTTTTACTCATTTACTTGGTGTGTGTACTTTCTCCAGCGCTAATCTTAACAAATACAGTTTTTTGTGTGAATGCATCAATCGATCTGTTTCACCAAATCATTTATGCCCTTCATATTCTTATTGCGGAAACTTTTACAAAATAAGACACATGAAGTGGTTTTATATTGTCACTGCTGTGTCGTTTCAAACACCTTTTATTCTCTATAACACACCCCCCATACAATATTGCTTAATTATAACAAATGCAAATTGAATGACAAATGAAATTGGCCTCACTTTGTTACTGTATTTATGAGAATATATGACTGAATATAGGCTATATTCTTAGAAATTGTGATTCCATTATAATGCATTAAGAATAATTTTGTAATTTACATTACATACAGGCTTTGAAGAAAGAGTTACTCAGCTTTTGATGGCCCCTTTTCATGTCTCAAGGTCAAGTCCATTGTAAAAGAAGAACACCATTCCAATCCAACTCTCGGAGTCACAGGAGCAAAAGCCTTTGTATTTTATTATTATTTGTATCAATTAGAAGCAGAACTGTAATTGCACAGTCAGTTTGTCTGTAGCTCAGCTGTTTCACCAGAGCTCATCTTCACCATGAGGAAGTCGTGTGGAGGTTTGACCAGGATTGGGGTCATGCGGGTAATGAGCGCTGCTGTCTCCCTGTGGCACATCAGAGTGCTGCCGTTCGTTCCCCTGGCGCCCACCTACATGTGCACGCATGTTCTCACTGATGCTGTGGGACAGCGCTGTCCTTACCTCCTGGCATCACGCCACGGCATGTACCAGCCTACAGTCTCTGCTTCAGCAGCCATTACCCTCAACCACCACTGACTGACATGAATGGATAAATGAAGCACAGACAAGAACACAGAGGAAAGAGTTCATGCAGCACTACCACACTGATCACATTTTAACTCTGACCCATTGATGATCGAACATGTGCTGTTTGTTTACGTTTATGAGTTTTCAGCAGTGGCAGTCCTGGTGTCATGGGTAAGACGTAATTAACCAAGTTAAACTGATCTAGGTTGTATGGTAGCCCATTTCCACAACATAAATCTTAATTAAAACTGACTTTTTAAGTCATCATTTTGACTTGATTTAGTATATCATAATTATGATTTATAAAAGCATGATTTTTTTTTCAATACAGCACATTATTCAAAATAATGATTTTTAGATTTAGTTTTTCAGCAAAATCTACTTAGCTGAAAAGTCTGAAAGGGCACAAAGCAAGTCCAAAGTCACAGCCAGTGAACATGAGAGCATAAATATAGTATGCTAACTAATGAAGCATTTGTTTTGATTATAGGCCAACATGTGTTAACCAAATGCTTCGAAAAAGACAGCACTGTATATCTCAGACAGTTTAGTTGCAGTTCAAGGCTTTAGAGTCCTAACACACACACACACACACACACACAAACACACACACACACAGCTGCAAGCACTCATTACATGTATTATGCTAATAAGCTCAGGCTACTGGGGATAAGAACGCATTTGCATTATGTTGATGCCCAGATCCACACTAAATGGCATCCAAACTGTGAATCTGGCTTAATCCAATCTGAATGGGCTGTAATTTCTAGGGATTTAATTTAGACTACTTTCAGTTCGGTTTTTAATCATCAAATAAACATGCAAAGACTAAATATAGTTTGTGGAAGCACAAGATTGTTGGACACACAAACACTGTATAGTTGAGCTTGAAAACAAGAGAAATGATTGCAGCCAAAGCCATTTCACAACAATTTCAGCAAGATGATACTTGATTGCTGAAATATCATGGCTACTTTAGAAGCTTATTTTTACATTAAAGTTATTGAAGTTACTGGAATATGTTTTTATGTGTTAAACACTGTAGTCCAGCTGCTAAATATGCTGCAACAGACTGATTTTGAATGCCATTAACAAGATTATGTGACTTAAACGAAACCTGACTTGATTAAATTGTTATTTTGAGCAACTGGAAATTGATCGGTTCAGCGGGTGCAGTACTTTCATCAGCCGTCTCCGAACAAGTAATTACTGTGCTTATTGAACAAATTATATTAATTCATTATCCACTATTTTTGACTATCCTGATTCCAGCTATAATCTGAAAAACACAGTTCCTGCTGATGGGAATGTAATTTCTCAACATATGGTGCACTCCCATGCAAGCCAGCATATGGTGAACTTAGTTTAATTTTCACACAAATTTTACACAAAATGCCTGTCCTTCTGTTGGATTTCAGTAACACAGCAGTACTATGTTTATAAAACCATAAGAGAATGTCCATTGAACTCAGAGGAACCTCAGGAAAGACAATTTCATGAGAGATAAAAGTACGTAAAATGTTAAGACGGTTAGCTACAGTTAGTTTGTAGGCTACTTGAACAGTTTCTGTAGAGAATCACATTTAGTAAGGGACTGTAGCAGCAGTTGTTGATCAAATGCCCTGGAAGTCAGACAGTTAAATGACGTACAATAGGGGTTATGTGCAATCTAACTTCCGTTTTCTGTAAAGCAGATTAGATCGCTTCCAATTTAGGTCCTTTGTATGTGCTTCATGAAAAATTAGCTGTTTATTCAAGATAACTTAAAAGGAGCGACCAAGATGAGCATAAGTGAGCATAACTTTTTTCATTTTTCTTCTTCACTCTAACATTTAGATATTTAATAGAATAAAACACCTATAACAATGTGAACTAGGCAGTTTTGCTGATTACCTTAAAAGTCCATATATATGCCGTCAGTTCATACTGCAGTTAACACTTTCTCTGACAAATGGATGCAATGAGCCCAGTTTTCCGGTTTGATCATGTGACGTTCGACATATACCCTATGTGACTGTTCATATGTGCTGGCTGTAAAAAACAAACAAACAAAAAACAGTGTCAGCAATCATACTGAGCACTTTATATTTTATTCATGCATACGTGCCTCTCCAGATAAAAATAAATAAATAAATAAACTAATAAAATCACAGTGGACAAATAAACATTCATTTAGCAGTTTGTAAGTACTTGAAACAGTTACAGAATTTCTCACTATGGGGCGTTTCCTCCGAGGAGGCAAGGGAGGCAGTGCCTCCTCAAAAAAAAAAAAAAAAAAAAAAAAAAAAACTGGATGAGAAAATAATCGATATTACAAAAATAACACAATGCAAATGTTACAAAATTTGACATTAAAAAGTGTAAAAAATCACTCGTTTTTCTAAAGAAACACTGTCAAACTGCGACACCCGCAGAGAGTCCGCGTCTCTTGTGCCTCCCTTTTGCTCAGAAATAAAGCAGAGTCCGTATAGCGTGCGGTGGTTTAGTAGGGGGTAATTGAGAATGAATGGGGGAAAGTCAGGTGAGAGGAGGCAGTGCCTCCATTGCGCTATGATTGGATATGATCGGTTATGATTGGACATGACTGGTTTGTGCGATAAATCCCGCCTCTTGTTTTCATGCGCGTTCTCGTCGAATCGGCCTGAATGAAGACAGTGATGGCGTCAATGGGAAGACTAATTAAAAAGTAAGTAAACAACTGTCACTTAAATATCACCGCTTTATGTCATGTCAAAATCAAACTTGAAATGGCCTGAAAACATGAAGACTCCGGGTGTTTTTAGTGAGCAATCAGCGTGGTGAAATTAAAGGTAAATCTTCGTGTGTGACCACTGACCAGTGTGTACAAGCTTGATGACTGCCTGCTGAAAATAAATTGACTATTAGAAAGAAAAGCTGAATATTAGTTTATAAATAATATATTGTTTAAATTGTTACTGCCTTCAGTTATTATTTGAGAATAAATGTAAAAATGCGTAAAAACACTAACATTAACTTGATGAAATTTATACTTGATTTTAATAAATAGAACATTACATAGTGTAAAAATACAAAATAGAATTGTATTTGGTCTCTCTTTTTATGTAATGTTAACTTAACCAGGAAAATTGTTTTAAACCACCACCGCACACCACTGACATGTATGAAATGTGAAATGACCAGACAGATGTGATAATGCAACGTGATCTCATGAGAATACATGTGTATTTTTACGTAAAGTGTGGTTCTACCAGACGTAAATTTACTTATGTTTTCATACACACAAAAACGTACAATAATGACATATTTATAGCACTAAAACGTAAAAATACTTACGTATTAACAGCAATAAAACGTAAATAACTTACATATCCAAGTGTGAATGTGTATGAATTCCCATGTATTAAAATTGTGGCACTAATGTTTTAAATCTTTTGTATTCAATCGTCATCAATACATGTTTTTAGTCGAATTTATTGAATACAGTTTACTCATCTAAGCCTACTTAATATGAAATAACATCTGTTCGTGACTTGTGCTGCAAACTCGTTTCGGAGGATTGCAAAATGTTAAACAAGACTACACTTTGAAACCTTAAAATGAATAAAATTTCTGTAATTGTTTAACCATTTTGTAATATTTAGTTTGTTTGCTGTGCGACACAGAAGGCGTTTTCTCCTATTCAGCGACTGACTATAAGATACACCAAAGCACAACATAAATTCACAAATCACATCGATTTTATTTGTTCGCTGTACTCCAAATCTTTAGAATCCATATGTTTGTAAGGAACAGATCCAAATTCAGCACTTTGCAGCGATCTTTATCTTCATTCTCAGCAGCGACCTTCACAGTCAAAGCCCGCGCTCTAGTGATGTTACGTTCGTGAACGAATCGTTTAGGTGAACGAATCGTTCTTGTTCACGTAGTCCATTGACTCATATTTCTCGTTCACTGAAATCCCTCCCTCCACAGCAGCAAAGAGTATAGAACCCAAGAGGCGACACTCTGATACTTTTTGGGCAATAGCCACTAGATGGCGCTCCGGTAGCGCGGCGGCCATTATGGGGTGAAAATACTAACTGGACCATAGAATCCTTCACATCTTACGCACCCAAAATCGGCGAATTTCACTGCCAAATCAGAAGCGCAAAAGAACATTTTTCTACAGTGACCGGGAGGGGACATGATCGGTTTACTTAGTTTTGTCGTGGCCACGACATATAAACTCGTGGGAACGTGATAATATGTCGTGGCCACGAGATATTAATTCGTGGGAACGTGATAATAAGTCGTGGCCACGTGATCATTTTGTCGAGGTAACGACATCCTTATGTTGTGGCCACGCGATGTAAAGTCGTGGCCTCGAGATCATATGTTGAGGGAACAACATATTTTTCTCGTGGCCACGACTTCATTATATTGAGTGAACAACATCTATTTCTCATGGCAACGAGTTAAATGTGTAAACAACCTGCGCAACCATGGCAACCTGGAATTATCAGAAATGGATAGGCCTAATTATATTTATTTTTAATTAAGAATGATAAAATAAGGGCGAAATTAAGAAATTATTATATTAATATTTGAATGCTGTGTAAATAGTCAACATCGCGCGCAATTAATAGGCTAAGCTATAAATAGCCTATTATATTGCGCGCAATGTTGCCAATAGACAGCATTCAAATGAAGTTATTATCAATTTGATAATAACATGTATGTTAGCTATATTTTGGCATTTAAATCGGGCATTTAAAGTATTTACAAAATATAGCTAACATAGGCCAACAGAAAGGTAAAGAGATACGGGAAATGAAGGGGAAAATGAAGCAAATAGGGCTAACGTTACATAACAATGAATAAAAAAAATGTAACCATTAATGATGATGATAATAATAATAATAAATATAAAAATATGAAATAAAAATTAACAATCAGTGAATGGATTTAAAAGACTGTTGGGTGTGATAAAAATATACACGGCATATTCTAACATTTATTGATAAACTTCATTCGAATGCTGCTATACTGTATTCATCGCACACAACACAATAGGCATGTTAATATAATCATTTCTTAATTCCGCGCTTTGTCTTAATTAAAAATAAATATTATTATTAGCCTATCCATTTCTGATAATTACAGGTTGCCATGGTCGTGCAGGTTGTTTACGCATTTAACTCCTGGCCATGAGAAATTATGTTGTTCCCTCAAAATAAAGAAGTCGTGGCCACGAGAAAAATATATCGTTCCCTCAACATATGATCTCGAGGCCACGACTTTACATCGCGTGGCCACGACATAAGGATGTCGTTACCTCGACAAAATGATCTCGTGGCCACGACTTATCACGTTCCCACGAGTTAATATGACGTTCCCACGAATTAATATCTCGTGGCCACGACATATTATCACGTTCCCACGAGTTAACATGTTGTGGCCATGACAAAACTAAGTGAACCGAACATGTCCTCTCCCGGTCACCATATTTTTCAAATGAAATTATCAGTAAATTTTATGGCACTTACAGTAAAGTTGTATTTTCTTATATACTATGTTTTATTTTACCATTTGTGGAATCCAACCATTCAACCATCTGAGGTAACGTAGTTAGCCTACTTTATTGAGTAGTTCCATTTTTTGCAACTTTACACATTTATTAATAGTAAATTAATAATTAATAAATTTAAGATCATCATGTTTGCAGCGAACAATATATTTCAGACCTAGTGGAGTAATAGTAGCTAATAATAGTATTACTCCACTAGGTCTGAATTGAAATAGGCTATATTGTACGTTTTATTGGATCACGCTACAAACATAATGATCTTATAATACATGATGCATTGCTGTGTCCGTTATCGCATAATTCCCACTTTTGGACACTTTTGCTTTAACGGACATTAGACAACACTGCAAAATCAAGCTGTTATATTCATATATTTATTGTCCAACATTCCCAATTTTTCTGATGCATGTCCTTAATTTAATTTCATATGTTGGTATTAATTCAGTGTTTATAAGCCTAATGCTAATACTAGATCTTTTAAAGAATTTTAACCCAAACTGACTGGGTTTCTAGAGAGCAAAAAGGTTTTGTGGAAAAAGTGGAAGGCTTACACAAAGTCTGTAAAATAAACTGTTAAAAGGATTTGATGTTCACTAGTGATAGTATTTTATTCTGTGTTGTCACCATTCAGGTTGGATTTAAGCTTTAATGTACTTTTTTTTTTTTTTTTTTTTTAACAAAGCAGCTGATATTGCCATAGAAACTAGTGGACTGCCGAGTCGCTTACACCCCAAAATGGCGGAAACGCAGGCCGCTGCTGGGAGCCGGTGTTGCAATGGAACATTCTATTGAGTGTCGCTTCTTGTTAGTGTATATTCTTTGACAGCAGCGCGGCACTATTATGGAGCTAGAATTATGACAATACTATTTGAATTTGAATTGTGTAAATTTGAATTATAGACAAGTGTAATTTAATAAAATTGAATATTATGTGGCATTTTACATAGTTCTGAATTTGATTTTTTAAAACTTGAATATTAAACATTTGAAATTGAACACAACTGAAATGTTTTCATGGCAGAATTTTATAGACATGTATTTTCAAACAGCAGATTTTTCGTTCTGAAATTTTAGACTGCAAATATCCAGTTTTTAAAAATACAGCTTCAAGTTTTCAAGATGAAAGAAAGAAATTCAGAAGAAAAAAGAAATTCAGAACATCAAATTCAATATTGCAAATTCAAAGTGCAGAAATTCAGATCGTACAGAAAGTCGGTCAGAGGCCATCCGTAGGGAAGAGTAGAGGGTCTCAGAAAAGTCGAACGGAGCATTTCGGCCAATTACAGAGCAGTTGTTTTTCTGAGGCGAGTCTGTGCTTAAACATTTATGAGCTGTATTTATATGTTAGGTTGGCTTTTTCAGCACTTGAAACATTTGTCTAAGTTTCTCTGTTGTTTGTTTTAAAGTATATTTGTTGTGAAAGTGATTAGCATGCTACTGTGTCTACACAGGACGCGAGCGACGTGACAATAGAACCCACTGATTATAATCAATAATATAATGTCTACACTGGATGCAGGTGGCGTAGCGCAGCACCGTGTCTATGCCGGACGCGACGCGACGCGTCACAACAGATTGTAGTGACCGCTGCAAAGAGCAGAGATTTCTTGGGGTCCTCCCCTAGAAATATATATATATATATCGATCGTCGAGCAATGAGCGTGTCTCGTGCGAAAAACACAGAGGAAAAAGAAGCAAGTCCGTTTTGTACAAATGCTTTTAATATGATCCAAACTTTAAAAGTGCATTAAAATAGAAACGATACAAAGTCCTTGAACATGGAAAGCAATGAAATTTAGTAGCCTATAAGTAGGGCCTAGGTCAGTTTAATAGGCCTACAATTATTTCATCATATACCGGGCTCTGCGCTTTGAGAGGGGTTTGAGACGAGCAGGGCAGAGTCTCTCTCATAAATTCATGTTTTTTCCTAATATTCCAATATTGTCACCATTTGAAAATTATCAAAGCAAACTGTATCTTCCGTACAATATGCTGTGATGCCGAGAAAAGCGAAACTGAATGCCGGTAAGTGTGAACTACGGACTGACATGCTGAAAAAAAAGTAAAAACAAAAAACAGATATTGTAAACTATATATATATATATATCCTACGACTTTTTATTTCCTTGTCCCTCGTTAAATTAAAAAGATTAGTACAACGTGTCTGTATTTCACTAAATTAAGGGAATGAATAGATTGTGGGAAGGAATTATTAATTCGTGGCCATGATCTATCTTCCCCTGCGAAAATCTAGGGGAAAAGAATCAAGAGATTGCATATCTAGATGCCTCACGAAATAATGGATAAGTGTCTGTGACCCATTAAAAATAACAAAGTTTGTTTTCCAGGAGTTTAGTTTTACTTGCGCAAAGCATAAGCAACAGAACATGAGGAAACATCGACACGCACAGCGCAGAATAAAGTCATATAGGCTAGCCTATAAAGACTAAATAGGCCAAATATTTCACTCAAATAATTAACAGATTAACAAAATGAAAGAAAAAAAACTGCGACAAGTATTAGCCTGTATAGCCTACTGAGTTTTTTATGTTTTGACGCTCTCCATCACAAAGAATTTGATGGGAAAAGAAATTGAGACGGCGGAAAGCAGAGGCTATCCTGTCTGTTTTCTTTATTTTAAAAGAACACAATGTTCTGTTTTTATAGGCTACATAAATTAAAGTAGACCATCTGCAGTTTAAAACGATGCTTTTGTAGGCTATGAGCATTAATGATGGAATATAGTTTTCTGGGGCTATAAGTACTCAAGTGACTGGTTCAAGTGATCGCGCCGGCGCCTCGCGCGCACACACAGTTTGATAATTTATTTATACTTATTTACATGTTTGTTGACTATATTTATTAGGGCATTCCTCAAGTAGAATGGTTTTGACTGACGGCTCTCTGAAAAGTGAACAGACGCGCTGAATTAGAGACGGTAAAAGTGAGTGGGGCCAACATCATTGGTCTTATGAAGTGGATGGGTCTTGCCCTACCCACATACAATGGTTCATACGCCCACGCATTATACCATTGATTTCCGCTCAGTACACATTATTGTAAGCCATTTATTCATGTTCACACAGTGCGCGTCTGTACTAGTCAATAGAAAGGCAAGAACCCATTGATTATAATCAATGATATTGTCTACACTGAATGCGGCGCGGCCCGACGTGACAGGTCAAATCCCCAACAGCAAACGAATTCCCGTTATTTCTGACGCAGTCCACGCTCTTTGCAGCGGTCACTACAAGCTGTTGTGACGTGGCGCGTCGCGTCCGGCATAGACACGGTATTGCGCCACGCCGCCTGCATCCAGTGTAGACATTATATTACTGATTATAATCAATGGGCTCTATTGTCACGTCGCTCGCGTCCTGTGTAGACACAGTAGCATGCTAATCACTTTCACAACAAATATACTTTAAAACAAACAATAGAGAAACTTAGACAAATGTTTCAAGTGCTGAAAAAGCCAACCTAACATATAAATACAGCTCATAAATGTTTAAGCACAGACTCACCTCAGAAAAACAACTGCAGCTCTGTATTTGGCCGAAATGCTCCGTTCGACTTTTCTGAGACCCTCTACTCTTCCCTGCGGATGGCCTCTGACCTACTTTCTGAATGATCTGAATTTCTGCGCTTTGAATTTGCAATATTGAATTTGATGTTCTGAATTTCTTCTTCATCTTGAAAACTTGAAGCTGTATTTTTAAAAACTGGATATTTGCAGTCTAAAATTTCAGAACAAAAATCTGCTGTTTGAAAATACATGTCTATAAAATTCTGCCATGAAAACATTTCAGTTGTGTTCAATTTCAAATGTTTAATATTCAAGTTTTAAAAAATCAAATTCAGAACTATGTAAAATGCCACATAATATTCAATTTTATTAAATTACACTTGTCTATAATTCAAATTTACACAATTCAAATTCAAATAGTATTGTCATAATTCTAGCTCCATACACTATTAGCGGCGAGCGCATGCGCAGCTCTGTGTACTGTTTCATCCTGTCAAAGAATGACTAAACCTCGACCCAATAGCCTTCGAGTATGAGATGTGACGGAGCATGTGATTTGTTAAATTTAGTGAACGAATACACTGACCGAGATGCTTTTGTCTGAACGAGAGAGATCTCGTTCGTGAACGAATTGACCGAACTGGTACATCTCGTTTGTGGATGAAATGAATGAGAGTGTACCCGGTAGGTCGGTCATTTAGCATGTGAGTCAATCAAGTTCAGCAATCAGCAGAAAGCGGATGCAAAGCGCAGTTATAGGTACTGTGCACATACGCTTGTTAATATATTCATATTTAACTTACAGAACTCCACGTTTAACATAATCCCAGATTTATGAATGTGTAAATGTCTGACCAAACAATTAAAATGTTAATTTTGCAAGAAAACCTTGTGCTTTGGTGATCTAAACCAATTATTTTATTTATTTAATGAGTTGGGTCTAGATTTTTTTTTTTTTTTTTTTTGTAACAAGTAAATACATTCGTTAAATTAAGACATAACACATAAGACACTCTTTTTCGCCACCTGCTGGTGTATTTATGTAATATGAAGAAATGGTCACTGAACGAATCAGTGAACGAATCTGAATGAATCATTTTGGTGAATGAACTGAAAATGAACGAATCTCTTGAAAGAATCAAAATTTCCACCACTACTGCTTGATTCAAACAGAGATTGTTTAATATAGGGAGATGAGAGGGTCTGTATCTCTTACCACTGGAGAAAGTGTCACGGCTAACTTAATCACGTGCGGCACCTCTCAGCCTATCGTGTAACGGCAGTGACGTTAGTGCCCGCCGTTCAAAGCTCTTTCCCTGTGTACCGCCAGAGCCGGAGCGTTAGCATTAGCCATTACACTTTTTTGGCTAAAGGTTGCAGGCTTTCCTTCCAGTGGCTTTGATTCAAATTTGAAGTTGCACCAAAGCCACTGGAAGGCAAGCCTGCAACCTTTAGCCAAAAAAGCATAACGGCTAATGCTAACGCTCCGCTTCTGGCGGTATGCAGGGAAGGAGACCAGAGGCCATTTTTTGAATGGATGTCAATGGATGAGAGGCTTCACTATGCTGATTAAACAGCTTTTGTGGGGAAATAGCTAATCATTTAATTAATTGACAGCCTGTTCGCTAATCTTCAGCATGTTTTACACTAAAAAATACTTTCGTTGGGAACTATATGTAGATTTTAGCTTGATAAAAATTTATTTTTTTAAGAGAAGGCAGACTAGGGAATGTTGCAACAGGTAGCACTCATTTACGGCATTACCAACAGCAAATGTGCCGCATTACTGTTTAACAGATAGAACAATAGATGTTGTGTAAAAGCCACTGGAAGGCAAGCCTGCAACCTTTAGCCAAAAAAGCGTAACGGCTAATGCTAAGGCATTAATAATAAGACAACAGCCTTCAGCTCGCTAACAGTCAAACACAAACTTCTAAAACTCTTAAGCACATCAAACAAACATGTCATGTGTCGCCTTCTCGGGTTGAGCACTCTGAATTTGGGACTTTATGCATAGGGATGAACATAAAAACAAATGTTCTTGCAGAGAAACAGCTTTGTTAGAAGTATGGGGGAGCTTCAACCCAACAGCAAATAAAACCTCTTAGGCCATAACACACACGTTTCTGAGGTTTGACTGGAGATTCACACACACAAACGCTGGGGAGGAGAAGCAGAGAATCTGGGCTAATGGGGGATGATGGAGTCTGTCGTGTGTTGAGGGATTGGTCTCCTCCCACCCCGGTGGCCACGGTGCCAGCCGATCTGAAAGGTCTTGCACATAAACGGGATTAATGCAGAACCCCGTCGGCAATCATTACACATTCTCTTTAAAGCATGCACCACAACTCCAAACAAGCATTTGGCCTGCCGTTTGTAAATTATTCAAAGCAGAAAATTGAAAGTAAAATCGCAAAGGGAGTGGATTTAGGGAAAAGAGGACGAGGGGAGATCGACAGAAATAGATAAACTGGGCGAAAAGAGTTTCATGAAAGGACTGTCTCAAAGCAGACGGGAAGAAATCTAATGGGTTTCATGTCTGTGTGTGTGTGTGTGTGTGTGTGTGTGTGTGTGTGTGTGTGTTGGGGCGGAGGTGGGGGGGTTTAACACCTCCAATAGTATGACATCCAGCCTTGTCGAGTTGTAATAACTGTTTACTGCATGCTGGGTGCAATTAACCAGAGCTTTCAGACACTTACTATGCATTTCTATATTTGCACACCAACAATGATATATAGTCTGAAAATAAACTATGATGATTTCAAACATTTTTAAACAGAAACTTTATGAAGTATAATGAATATGGTTTCAGATTGTGCGACCAATTAAATTCAATCCATCTGTGTCCAAAGACACCACAGTCTTAAGCCCAAAGTAGGGGTGAGCAGGGCACAAACTAACGCAGGGTTAGTTGTAACACACATGGTTTAAATACTTCCACACATGCTAGCATGATGAAACTTAGTGTATTTAATAGTTGCCACATCAACAGTATATAGAGAAAAATTTTTGCAAAAATTCAGAAAACTTTGGGAGATATTTAACCATAGCAAAAGTAAATTTCTTAAGTTAATTTTTCATCTATATTTTTTGTTTATTTAAAATTTGACAAATCTGATATTTTTTGATTATTTTAATCTCCAATCTTTTATTTAGCAGTTTAGTTCTTTAATGCTTCACTAACTAGCAGAAGATACTAACCAGTTTTAAAGTTCAGTTGCGCAGATAGGGTACGTTAACACTGCATTACCATGTGCCCCACTATTAGAATTGCTATTCTATACAGTTATTGACAAAATATTTTAGTTTGTCATGTATGTTTTTTTTTGTTGTTGTTTTTTTTTTTTTTTTTATTAGATCAGATTAAGCTGTCATATGGTCATTACAACGTGACCTCACGTTACAGTGTGCCCCACCTATGGGGCATGTTGTCACATTTCACTTTCATTCTTTTGGGGTAAATAAAGTTAAAAGTATACACTGTATTAATGAAAGAAAGCCACATATTTGTACCAGACATTTGTGAATTAAAGTGGAAAAAAGAAATACTCTGAACCCCAAGTAGATTTACACAAACTGAGAAAGTTTAAAAAGCGTTAAGTTGTGCCCCGCTTTCCCCTATACTTTGGCCATCCGCCTCTGCGCACCGTCCGCATGATGTAATTTTCGTCATCAGGAGGGTACGCGCACATCCGCACACCCCGTCCGTGTGCAGACCAATTTTTGAAACCGCATGACCAGTTCGTGTACAACAGCGCATGTGCGAGTGACTTGAGCAAAAAACTAAATCCACTAGAACACGTCTTTCCGCCAAAGGAGTATACTTTGAAAGGCTCATTTGCTCAACTGTGCGTGAGACGAAGCAGAACGCGGAAAATGAAGTGTACCCGGGCCTTTAAACCCTGGGTATACTTTTTTTAATGTGTACGCACAGTCGAACGTACAGCCTTGCAAAGTATACTTCGCTTGACTCGTACGGGTACACAGGCGTTCGACGTATGCACAGTTTTGTGCAATCTCTTGCCATGAGTTACAACCCATGTAAATATATTTGTATTCTTTCATGCTAGAGTTGTACAAATGAGAGTACTTTCTAACGTCTTCGCACAATCTGTTGTCTATGTAGACCTCCATTGTCACTGTAGCTTGCATGTGCTCTGGTCTGTTCTGTTTATGCATGTTTTCTTAGACTACCTTTTGAATCGACGGCCACAGGGCTCGGTTGCCACCTTGTGGATAAGCTAATTACTGCAAAAAATAAAATAAATGCGCATATGCGACTTGCGCATACAAAGTACGCGTGGTTACAAAAATCCAGCAGTGCGCTTACTCTTCTGGTGACAAAATTCGTGTCACGCGCACTGTACGCGGACCCCCGTGTAAGCGTAAAAAGTGAAGTATACTTTGGGCTTTAGAAGAAATGGTTAGAACCTTAAAGTGTTCTGTAAGGTGCTTCATATGTAGAACCTTTTAGGGGTTCCCATGGGATCATTTTACGGATTTAGTTTTAAATCATTAAATTTCATTTAGCTTTTTATTATTTTGATTCAATTTTATGAATTAAAAAGCTTGTATACATACTTTATCATTAGAAAAAATGTAAATAACCTGTTAAACATGAAAGTATTATGCAATCATTTAAGACATTTCTCCTTATACAGAACCTTTTTGCCATAAAACATTCTTTAAAATTGAGTCAAGAACCCTGGGATTCTACATAGAACCCCACTGAAATTAGTCCATATATGGACAAAATAGTCCATTTTATTATCCATTTTTGTCCATTTAATCATGTCTTTGGTGCATTTACAGGTAAATGGTGTGAAATATGTTTCAACTCAAATATTCTTTGTGCAGCAATACATGATGCGAAATTCAAGGTTAGTTGACACATGCATGGATCCTCTGCAGAAGTGTCTATGAGTGAATGTATGAGGGTGTTTGTGTTTCATCACAGAAACATTAACAGATGCTTCACAAATAACACATCCTTCATTTCTCTCCAATTAAGCAGAGGCAAATTACACCTTAATTAAATAATCGACTTTTCATATATTTCACATGCGTGTCCTCAGGTAGACGTAACATAGACTGAAGATAAATTTGGACAGTGTAATTGTTCTGCTTTTTAAAACCAATCATGACTATTTTCAACCAAGATATAAAGGAGAGAAACAGGAGTCTTCAGCAGTGGCCCATTTTACACCTTCATCCAGAGAACAAAAGCTGCTCGAGCCATGACAAGAGCCTCTACAGCAATATGCTTTGATGAAATATAGTTCAAGGAGAGATGCTGTGTTTTTACTCACACCATGTCTTTGTCATTTATTAGTAATGGAACATAGGGAGCTTCATAAATAACCGAGCATTCTGTCCATTCTTCAGCACTGAAGTATTACGCTCACACTGAGTAATAAATGTTATTACCCAGGTGTACACTACGATAGAGGTGTGCGGCGCGTGTGTGGAATGCTGTACTTTCATGGTTTCTTGGTTCATGGTGAACCAGTGTTCCTTGAGCTGTGATGCCTTGAGCAGAAAGCAATCCTGCGTATTACGACAAAGCCAAATAATACGCCTCCGGTAAATCTCTATCAGTAAGAAACAGGTGTTTGTAAATGAGAAAACTGTCAATCTACAGCATTAAACAGAGGTGGTGCAGAGCAGTCAGCAGTCCTCGGAGACACCAAGAAAAAACAGCTAAACTCTACAGAGGCTTATTTTACCTGCTCTCTAAAGATCATTTCAAAGCATCTTTAAGCATTAATGGAACAGTTCAGCCCAAAACAGACATTTTGCCTTTATTCCGTTGTTATTTTCCATGAAATGTAGAACAGTTGATGGTGACTTAGCTCCTGAAAAAGGATCAAAACAAACAAACAAAAACCACCATAATCATAATCTATGTAGACTGACATTTGATTCACTTACTTGTTTGCAATTAGAATAAAAAAAGTTTTTTTGGAGCATGGCAGTATGCAAAAAGAGCTGCAAAAATGTTCTTCCAAATTTCTCCTTTTGTACACCACAGAGAAAACAACAAAAACAAATCATGACAGCATACGTGTTTGGAACAACTTGAGGGTAAATAATGACTGAATTTATATTGATACATGAGCTGACCCTTTAATGTGACTATAGTCAAACAAATGCTGTTTGATACAAAAAAGAAACATTGCGGTCATCGTCTGCTGCTCTTTGCTTTAAAAATCAATAGATTCATTAATCACCAAAACACACAGTCACTTTACAAAAGCCCAGATAATCCATTCAGCAAAATCAAATACAGCAGCCACTGCCAATTTCACAACTGCCCACGGTCACCGCAGCCTCGCTCCTACCGTCATCTGTGAAGCCAGCTTATTTATTACCACGTAACAATGTGCTATATGTGCAGTATGCAAATCGACTTGAAATAATTAAACCGTTTTAAGCACATGCAAATGGCTGGATGTGTGGTGGGCTTCATTAGCGGAGGGGAGTGTGTAAGTAATGTGTCGAGCGGGAATAACTGCTGCCTGAGAGAGAAAAAGAGAGAAATAAATGGAGACGGGATGAGAGTGGGCATATGATACGCCTGAGAACAAAGACAGAGTTATAAAAGACAAAATGGCCCTGACATTACAGCATTTTGTCTCTTTCCCCCTTCAGATTGCCTGGCATTCATCTCGGCGCTAATTCTCCTGACTAGTCCTGTCACAAACAACCAAGATATATCCAGCTCTGGAGCCACTGTAAAGCAATTATATAAGCTCCTCCAACAGCGAGGCCCTTGATCGGAGCTCATTAAACACAACGGTACGCCGCTGCCTGCGTGCAGTTCAGGCCACTGTCTAGTTAGAAAGACTTTTATAATTATGCCGACTGCCGCTATTTGCCACTGGTGTCTGCACCAATGAAGGTTATGGCAATTAACAACCTCACACACTGCCTGGCTTACAAGAACCACACAGGAGAAGGAGGGCGAACTGATGGCTTTTTATGACTGTTTCGACAAAATGCCAGGACTGATCTGGTTTGCCTCCCGATGTGAGAAAAGACACAAGAACATATTGAAAAACTTCAAAATGAATCAGTAAGCCTTGGTTGTTTTACAGTCAGTCCATATAAAACCGTTTCATAAATACACTTGATTGTGATTAGTCACTGTGGTCTCATGTTATGCGTGTAATGACTGTAAACTGTGCAATTGATCGTTGTCTCAGCTGTGCTAGTTTTATTTATCTCATATTACTCCATATGCTCTCTCTTCTCCTAAAACCAAAATAAAACTGGCGAGTCAGCCTTTATTGCAAAATTAATCTTAAAACTAAACATAATTCCTTACCAGTACTCACTGATACTTGTTTAGTTTTATGGCAATTATCCTTTTAGATTTAACTTTATTGTCACAGTACAAAGCCAATGATAACACAAACATCTAACCAGAAGTGCTGGTTGTGAAGGAGGTATAAATGGTAGATGATTGTCACAGTGCAAAATAATATGAACAGTGCAAACAGAAAAAGATGATTTGATTAAGTATTCAAGAATAACAGCAGAAGAACAGTGTGATGTAACAGTTATCATGTACAACTGGAGTTTTTTTTTACATATTGTTTTTGCATTTTGATTTTCTGAATCTTGAAGCTGAATGTAAGAT
Source organism: Mylopharyngodon piceus (assembly GCA_039654765.1). Classification (NCBI taxonomy): domain Eukaryota; kingdom Metazoa; phylum Chordata; class Actinopteri; order Cypriniformes; family Xenocyprididae; genus Mylopharyngodon; species Mylopharyngodon piceus. The sequence goes on from CM077445.1 coordinate 7,221,543, forward strand.
CTGACATACAGAAGCTTATGGTAGCTATGGTTTGTTTCAAATAATTTGTGGTCATGAGGTCATACAGTAAGTGAGTTTTCTGCATTAACCTGATTCGAGCTCAAGGCCAACAGCTAAATCATGTGCAGGACGCAGGGAGGCCACACCATCTGTCAAACCAACCAGCAACATCGAACAGAGCTTCAATTGTGTGTGACTTGATAGACAAATCAAACCATCACACACTGACCAGAGGGTGTCTTACCTTCATTTAAACCTGGTTTCAAACAGCTAAACTACATTTTCTGAAAGAAAATGAACATCCAAATTCATCCAGAGTGTTCTGTGGGTTTTAAAAAAGAATATTCTCTCTCTCATCTGGATGTGACTGATGGTGATTGGAGAACAGACTCAAAGGAGATTCCTGTGTTCTTCACTATGAGAGGAAAAGAGAGAAAGAGGTTCATTAAAAGAATATCTTAGAGCTTGAATCTGCTGAGGCAAAGGATTTTAAAGAGAATATGTTGAAGGACGTTCTCACTGAATCACTACAAAACCAACAACAAAAGAAATCCATTTAGTGGGAGGTACACAATAGAAATAGACTGTATAAAAAACATCTATCTTCCTGTCTTTGAGAAGACCTGATATCCTGTGGATATATAGCTTTAGATTTTAGGTTATATTGATCATGTCAAAACAAATGGCTCGCCAGCCAAGGGGATTCAGAGAGCGAGAGAGGAAGAAAGAGAGAGGGAGGTAAATTTAATCCTAAATTGAGTGGAAAAAGGTTACTCTCAGGGTCAACATCAGCATTATTGAAAATGTCATCGATATGAGATGGCCACATTAGTTTCACTGACACAGAGCAAACTCATGGGCCATACATGGCCTTAAAGTCACATTTAATTGGAGAATTCCCCAAGTAAATAAAAAAGGTGACATTTTGACTCCTGTCCGGCTCCAGAATGCTAAGCTGACTACTGGCCCGAAATGTCAAGATGGAATAATTTGAGCTGATATTCCTGTCCTATAGTTTCCCTTTGCCCCAAGAAAATCACAAAGGTCAAGCTTTCATTTGACAACCATTCACTTGAAGCAAAGGATGTATACAGTGATCACAGAGAAGCACCTGTCTCCAGACTTGGACATTTAAAGGAGAGTTTGTGAGGGTCTAGTTACTCCATCACATGGTTCACCACATCATAAAAACAAACACAGATTCACATTCAGGGACCACTCCATCGAGATATGGAGCTATTAGACAGACACTGGTGAGGTTTTTTAACATCTCTTTTCTCAGTCATCACTGAATTAAAAATGGAAACTAACCATGTTTTATTTCCAAGAGATCTGGACGCCACTCGCTTAATTACTGTTTGGAATGTTTACTAACGTATTAAATGCAAGTAGTATATAAGCTAGTATTCCACTCTGAACATTTTCTATGAGCCTTTCCCAGTTGGAGCATGTAAATTAAAGAATTACAGAAGAATCTTTGTGTTATCATAAGGGGTAAGGAGAAAATGGACACTATAGTTGAGTTATATTCTGTAGGGCATTTATTAAGATCTCCCAAAAAATACTAATTTTGTAAGTTAATTAAATTAATTAAAAAAATAAAAAAAAAAAACTGAATGCACATCATTACAACATCCAGTAGGAATTTGCCAAGAGGATGTCTAAGCACCTCAGTGACCTTGTGAGATGCAATTTTGTTGGAAGTTAATTTGGAAAAATATTAAATGAAGCATGAAGCTCTTCTTCTGATTCAGACTGACTGAGAAATTGTACCTTTCAAATGATGAACATGATAGCGAAGTGCTGTAGAAAACCTCTCACATTATTTGATGTCTGTACATAAACCTGAATAAAACATGCAGCAGAATCTCAGTATCCTACATAAACAATTAGAGCAGACTGCACTCAATAAACACTCTCTAAATAAGAGATTCTGCTGGTCTTTTAGCTTTATTCCAATTAACCAACATTCTTGATTAACAAACACACCCTTAAACAGCCTTTGATGGTTTAATGATCAGTTACATTAGAGGTAATTAGCTGTAAGATTGTGTTCCTCAAGAAAACTCTTAGTGTAATTACTCACTGGGACAGATGAGCCATTTGCACTGACAGGATGGACGCAGAGAGGTCATCAGGTCATATAGAGTCTGTATAATGCACTGCCGTGCTGTTTGATTGAGTAATTGCATAGATGGAGAATTAAATCTACTATTTGAAGCTCTTGATTACAGAGTTGTGAAGACCTAATAGGTGGTATACGGTGAATGAGAGAGTCGTTTAATGAGGTTAACGAGATCTAAAACGAGCTAATTATGTCCTAACGATATCTTTAATGAGGGACTGAAACAATGACATCTACTCCAGAGATGCAGAATTTATCTGACTCTCATGGAATGTTCTCCTTTGCTCTGGAGCAATGTTCATCAATAGGGAGGTGCTTTTCTCCAGGACATAAATTAGATTCATAATATCGTCAGAGTGTAATGCTGTATAAAAGACATGTGCTATAGGATCCTCTACTTCTACTGACTTTTAAATCAATTACACCCAGCCGTAGAAGTTTAAATGTGCTGAAGTCCACACTGCAGATGAAACAAAAGAGATGTATTCCAGAAGATTCCATACGGTGTGCTCTGGTGTTCTCGGTAAACCAAAGCTGTTATTTTTCTTCAGCTGTCCTAGTTCTCCCTGGAGGACAGCAATAATTTCCACAGAGGCACAGCAGATTTATCACTGCTAACTGAAAAAAAAAAAGAAAAGAAAAAAAACAGCACAACAAATCTTTTGTTGTATTCAAACAGAAGACAACTGTTGGATCTACTGGAGGTGGGACAAAGCTCCATACAGATTATGAATATGGTGCATAAGTTCATGAATATAAACCATGCATCAATGCATCATTTAACCGTTATTGTGCTGAAGAGTGACCCACAAACCCCAGCATGTTCTGGACCCAGACTTTTCTTCATTTGTAGTCATGTGCATGGAGACAGTCATTAATCAATGCTTTTGCTTCATATCATATTTAATTATTTCAAGTACAAAAGGTTCCACTTGTCTTAGGCCCTGTTTACACCTGGTATTAAAATGCATTTTGGTTGATCGGATCACAAGCGGACAATGCTAAATACAAATGGGGTCTAAAACATTTTGTGCTTGTCCACTTTTGACCACTTCAAGAGGCAGTCAAAAACGTATTCCAGACTTGACGGGATTGCTTTTATTGTGTAGACGACACTCAAGTGGTCGAAGGAGTTCAAACAGCCAAAAAAGACCAACTACTCTCTGCCCACTGACCTAATGCATAGCCTAAACATTATGGGAAGCGCACTAGCCAGACGGGATTTAAGACCCAAGTTTGGTTTAAAGACGAAAACGTACCAAGCACAATGTTCTCTCATCATTCTTGATTTCTAACATGCACTCACCTCATTCGGCATAGTCTTGCAGCTATCAGAGCAAAAACGAAAGCTGCTGCTCTGTTTTTTTTTTTTTTTTTTTTTTTTTTTTTATTAGTTTTTATGCTCTCTGTGAGCTTATTTCATCTATTAGACTGAAAGATCCGAAAAGGCACATACATTTACCCTCCCATAGACCCTCCCCTCGAAGAAATCAAGACAGAAGTGGTTGAAAGTGGACAAAAGAAACTGATTTAAACACCAGGTGTATCTCCCTCGTCTACTTGTGATCTGATCGACCAAAACGCATCTTAATACCAGGTGTAAACAGGGCCTTATTTTTGAACACATCATGTTTCTTGTGGTCGTATTTTACTTAATACAATATTGTACTGTACTGTACTAATATTGTACTGGTCTTCTGTAATAAAATCAAGCTATGTGCTGGGGGCAAACAAACTTTCTTTCCAGTTACCACAAGGCTTGCAGTACTGCAGAACTGCTGCAATGAGATTTTATGCTGTAGCAGGCCTTAACAATAAAGCAGCATTGTGAATGTGACTATTAAATTTAATCTAGACTGGTGTTAAAGATGGCATGAAACGGATATTGGGATAATCTTTTCTTCCCTATTATTACATATTTCCAAGTGAAACGGCTTCTTGAACAAGAAATATGTAGGCCAGGACTTGATTTTGTTCATGGGGAATTGATGGATAGTTGAATGTTTGTGGTTTGCTATTGGTCGATCATATGTGACTGACAGGTTGTCCCGCCCTTGTGCCAGTAAACACATCATCAGAGATGTTGCTGCAAGAGGGAGCGGAAGATATTTTGATTAAAGATTAAATAAAATAAAATAAATAAAACTGATATGCACTGATAAATCATTTATAATAAATATTAAAATGCTATATTCCATAAAACAAGAAATTGTCCATTTTGATTTCATGGTGATTTTAAGCAGAAAGATGTAGTTCCACTTTTATTTGTTGTGGCACAATGAAGTTTTTTTAGAGATCATTTTTAGAAGTTTTGTTAGATAATATGTTATTCCTGCTTTAACATCTTAAAGTTGGCTTCCTATCCAATATAAACTCAAGGAAAGAGCTACATGTGCTGCTTCTGAGAGTGGATTAAAGTTGAGAACAAGGGTTTCTTTGTTACAAGGGCAGATGGTTGCATTGATGCCCTGCAGGATGCTGACCCAAAACCCCAGAGATTACCAAAGCCTGGCCATGATAACCATACGTTTCCTCAAAGTACTCAATCTGTGATTGCTGGCTCATTTATATCTGTCACAACCCTGTCCGCAAGTTCACATCTGCTAAAACCCCTTTAAATGTGAAGTTCAAATAAAGACCTGTCTGCAAGACAAAACAAAAACCTGTTTGTACCTGCATTACATTTTAAATACCCCTCATACACAGCAGACTGGGTTCATGCTACTCGTTAACCACTCACAGAAGATAGTGTAACGCACGCGTCAGTAAGAGTGTTTCAATCAAAACAGCAGGTGCACAGCTCGACGACAGGCCTGGGTGTGTTTTGTGTATGTGTGATTGTCTCTGTGTTGACATTCAGATCTGTATCAAGCAAATTTGGCAGTTCCACGTAAAGTATACGCTTTCTGCCACTCGGTAAACAGTAGTTATATCAGATATGATGAAGCCGTTGTATATAAAACAGAAGATTAATTTGCTGGTTAACTAACAGATCGATGGCCATCTGTCCATGTGAGTGTTATAGCTCATGAACAAGCGTATGGATCAGACACAGACTGTCAGGCACAAATGGAATGAAGCATCCATCATAAGAGGCTTTGCAGTATAAATATTAGCACTATCAATTAGACACAGGTGCCTGTATTTACCACATCCCTCTGAGTGAACTCATACAGTAGGATCACTATGGTAACAGGGTTTTCTTCAGTGAGTGAGTGTGTGTGCTTATGAGAAGCAGAGCAGATGTTGTGAAGCTTTTGCGACTGGCGGCAGAGGTGCTGCCTGAACTGACCCAGGACATCCAAGCCTGAGCCCCATCACCGTCTGTCAGACATCTGATGCCGTTACACATCCAAGTCATCATGAAACGGAAGTTGTGATCGTCTTTTCTTTCCTATTGTGACATATATCCGAGTGAAACGGCTTCTGGAACAAGAAAAAAAATGTAGGGGGCGGGGAATTGATTGGATGGTTGTGGTTTGCTATTGGTCGATCTCATGTGAGTGACAGGTTGTCCTGCCCTCAAGCCAGTAAACATGCCATCAGACAGAAAAGATGTCCCTGCAAGAGGAAGGGGAAGCTATTTTGTATGGAGCCCCGCACATGACATGCAGAAAAAAAAAAATAGTGGGCTAAATTGTGCGCACGAGTTACTAATTCATTCCCTCGATTTATAAACCATGCACACAATTTAATAATTAGTTCCCTCAATCATCGCACAATTTATAAATCGAGGGAACGAAATAGTAAATTGTGAGCATGATTTACTTTTTTTCCCTGCCTGTCATGTGCGGGGCTCCGTAATTTTGATTAAATATCGCAAGGCACATGAATTTTAAAAAATACGAATAAAATGATGTGCACAGAAAAAAAAATCATTTATAATAAATATTGCAATATTCCATAAAAAAACAGAATTGTCCATTTTGATTTCAGTTTTTAATTGATAGAAATTTGGATAAAATTAAGATTACAATAATGGCAGGGCAAAGGTTCAGGAAATAACACAAACTAAAGTCTGTCCACATGATGCCATCACACAGTGTGTTGGAGCTACACTAGGCTAATCACATTCAACATTTGTGTTAATTCTGTACAGAAGTTGGGGTTGTGCGGTAAAACCACAATCCTTTACCATGGTATGAGTAATTGTAGTAACATAATATAGTAATTGCAACCAAAAGATTGTTTATATATTAAATAGCTATGCGGTGTTGACTATTTGGGGATAATCCAGTAAAAGAAATACACTAGCGTTCAAAAGTTTGCGGTAATATTTTTTTAATGTTACAATGTTCAAAAGTCTCACTCAAGGCTGCATTTATTTGAACAAAAATACAGTAAAAACAGTAATATTATGAAATAATATCAAAATTTAAGATAAATGTTTTCTGTGTGATTATATTTTAAAATGTAAGTTATTCCTGTGACGGCAAAGCTGAATTTTCAGCATCATTACTCCAGTCTTCAGTGTCACATGATCCTTCAGAAATCATTCTAATATGCTGATTTGCTGCTCAAGAAACATTTCTTCATTATTATCAATGTTGAAAACTGTTGTGATGCTTTATATTTGTGGAAACCGTGATAAATTTTATTTTTCAGGATTCTTTGATGAATAGAAAGTTCGAAAGAACAACATTTATTTAAAAAAAAATCATTTGTACTATAAATGTCTTTACTGTGATTTTTTATGAGTTTAATGCATCTCTGCTGAATAATAGTATTAATTTCTTTTTTTTTTTAAATCTTACTGAGCCCAAACATTTAAACAGTGTACAAAGTGTACAGTGTACTTTTAAAATGAAAGGTGCTTCATCTCATTTTATTTGTTTTGATTTTTATTTGAAACATGATGGACACAAAGCAAATGACCAGATTATTCATAACAAATGAGTGTTTCACATTATGAGTTCAGAACTAAAGACTCAAAACAGTCAAACTAATATTACAAAAACATGTTTATATTATAAATATTACAAAACCCTAACTTGGATGAGACACACTTGAAATTTTGTAAAATATTCGGTAGAAACACACCTGTGAAGCACATTGGTTACATTTTCCATTAATGAACAAGGTGAAACTGTATTCTGTGTCAGTTTTACTGAAGGAGGTTCAGTGAAATCCAGCATGATGAACTACACTGAGGGTTAATTATCATAGGACAAGGCACATTTCACTTAGTGAGAAGATCGAAAGGGCATTGTTTTTGTGTCAGATCCAATTAGATTTATAATTAGCTATCAATGATTGCATGCTGTGTGGGGAGCATTGTAGTTTGCTGTGAAAAAAAAGTGCAAATAGACTGGTGAACTTGTGCTCTACTATAAAAAATGACCAATCTCAACAAAGTCGAAATAAAAGCAATCAGAATCATCCCTGTGGCCTTTAATGGGCCAAGGCTCTTGAGATCCCAATGGCTGTCACGACCGCCACCGGGACACATATCCTGTCCCACAAGGCATGTTAAAAAAAGAAGGAGACATTAAATCAATACGTCAAAATCGAATTGAACCTGCCAATCATATCAGTAACATGGGAGCAAAGTTCACAGTGACAGACTGATCAGTCAATATGAAATATTGTTGACATCTAGAGAGGAGCGGGCTGTTCGCAACAAAGAGAACACGTGCCATTGATCTCTGGGTAGGCCAAGGCAGGAGAGACACTTTAGAAGCAGGTGTCAGCATGTAGATTGGGTCTGTCTGCCATATAGTTCAGTGGGCAGCCATTCCAATGGCACTAATTACAGGCTCCATATGATATCAGACAAGTTCATGTCCTGGGGAAGGGGGAAGCATACGCTGACAGATTAAAAAAAAAAAAAAAAAAAAATTCACAAAAGAAAGATGCCTATTTGCAGCTCTGATTGACAGGAATACCTGTTCTTCAAGAAAAATGTTCTTCAGCAGTGTGTGTAATGGACAACAATTCTACATCAGACTCCATTCTGACCTAAAGAAACTCCCCCATCCAGCCAGAGATCCATTAAAGCATGCTATTCAAAGCATAAATCTCACTGAAAAGCCAAAACAACACAGATATAATCCACTTCATGCACAAAAATGAAGCAATCAGCCATTCTCTTTGGACATTTTCACCCTGGACGCTCAGCGTATATCAGAGACTTTTTGTACTAGTGCATTCATGTTCAAAATATAAAGATTTCAAGCTTTTTGGATGCTTATGTGTCAAAATGTTACGTGCTCTGTGACAAGACAGAAGCTTTATAAGACATATGGAAACTACTGAATTGTATACTAATTTTATTCTACAAAACAACACAGTGATTCGAACTTAACAAGGTTTTACCATTGAGTGAAACTGTGAAAACTTCTTCCTACATCTTCCTAAAGTAGCATGTGTGACAGCAAAGACTCTAAACAGCTGTTGACATGCCATTATACTGCAGTTTTTACTCTCGGGGGCTGTAATTGCTTGGGCTCAGAGCCCAAACTATAGTGCAATATGAAGAAATAGAGTGCGGTAGAGTTACAACTACAACAACAAAACAGAGCTCCATACGCCCACATATCATCGATTATGTCAACATGTCCCTTGCCATGCAGAGAAATGGTCTTTTCTATTAAAACACAAGAAGAATCTATGGTGTTCTCAAGTTACATGTTTAGTTCAGCAGCTTCAGAGAAGAAAGTGACTCAAACAAGTGTTTGGACGTAACTGCTGTTAATCTGTCAAACCATTACATGCTGGTCCGTTTATGTATACGTTATGTTCTGACATTTCTCTTTTGCCCTCTGCCATAAATGGATGTGTTAGGGTGGAGGTGCTCATAGTTCTCTTCCTTCTCTCCGTTAATTAACATTATTTACTGACCCTGGCCTTTGAGGGGGCTCAGGAGAGATGGCAGGAGAAATTTAAAAGTGTAGATAAGCCAGTCGGTGCTTGAAAAGGGGAGTGTTAACGTGGTAATGTGACAGCCGAACAAGTCTGGAGAATGTCAGAGGCAAAAAGGTATTACCATCTGCTCTGACAGTCCGCAAAAGCCATTAGCCCGTCTAAAACTGACAGCTCCCAATCTCGATACAGGGAGCTGATGCAATGCGAATGCAACACCGTCATTCGCCCGTTCCCTCCCACACTCTCTGTCTCTGATCCCTCTCGGTTGTACCTGATATGTGGCTAATCAGCAATGGGTGACCACAGCAGGACAGTACGGACCCCTGCTGCTTCACAGCTCTACTGAGGAGCCCCATTATTAATCAAAGATCAGACGGTGGGGCCCCTGGCAACCGTCTGCCACCCGTGCCCCATTCTCTGGCCCCGAGACAATGATTTTGGGGCCTCTTGTCCTGAGTCTTGATTACATTCATCAAATAAGAGGCCTGCATACAGTGAGAGGTGAAGAGCACAGCATATAAAATTAATCCACAGCACAGCAGAGAACATTGAGGAAGATGGAACCATAAACAAAGCAGCACTTGCTTACCGTTTTGAATATCAATCATGCTAATTACGTTCTTTATTCCACTCCGCTCAAGTTATTATGAAAATATTCATGCATTCGAGTGCTCAGGTAAGATGATGTAAAATTAGAACAACCTTCTGTCTGTGCCTTCATGACTTATTTGCTTGCTTTCATAACTTTTGCTTATATTCTCGTGAACTGACTCGTTTGCTATACTGAACAGCCAATCAGAGTTCTCTCTCTCTCCGATGGCCCGACGCTGATTCAACATGTCGAATCGTCCGACAAAAAGCCGATGAGGACCAACTTCAGCTGACGGTGCGGAACACACCGTCAGCTGAAAAAACTTAGTCGGCCGACGCACAAAAACTGCCCGACGGCCGATCGTCGGCTTGGTGTGTTCCGGGCTTAACACGCTCATTAACAGTGCAAGAAACCATAAATGATAGTACAGATGTTAATAAGTACTACAGGTTAGAAGACAGCACACTTCTGCTCTTTCAGTTGTTCTTTGTCGAATTGTTTAGCCACTATGAACCTTAGTCAGAGTAGACCACATATTTTAGACCACAAAACATTCTGCAAAAAATTAATTGTAAATTAAATGCTCAGTACTTCTGTTCCTCACAGATGTTTTCATTCATGTCCAATTTAATATTTTATCTTTTTTTTTTTTTTTCTTTTTTTTTTTAAATAACTGAACAGCTGCTGCTGGTGGTTTTTCAGGTCATATGTACATCACTAACAAACTGGTCTGCTAGTCAAATGCTTTTGCTTTTGTTGAGTTTGGTCAGTTGTTGACCAGAAGAACACTGTTCTAGGTCAGTGTTAATCTCGCCAACAAAATCACTGACAATGTTTTTTTACAAAAAAAAAAACAAAAAACAAACAAACAAAAAACTAAAAACGTGAACTAAAAATGAACAGTGAATGAACACCAGTAAACTAAAGTTCTTTACGAACGGGTTAATTTAATCACCAAAAGCATTCTATATTAATCAGAGATTAATCAGATAATGCACAAAAGAGCTTGAAGTAAGTTACATTAGCTGCTTTTCCACTGTCAGGCCAGTGCGAACCAATGCTAACAACGTGCTGAGCAGGGCCAATAGTCTCGGACCTCAAGCTGCGAGGCCAAAATCAAGCTGTTTCCACTGTCGGGCCATAGCCACGCAGTGCTACAACGTCACAGGACCCCACAATTTCAACAACATGGGGCTAGATCGCAAAATGAACATGACGTTTGGTCTTTACTTAAAGACGTAAAACTCCACAGCATCAACACATTAGCTACTTGTTCAGTCGCGCTTGCTTCCATTAATTTGTGATCACAGGAATGCACAAAACAACTCCATTTTAATTCCAAAGGCTTACAAATTTAGAAAAATATTGATAAAATCGTATGTTTAGGTCACATTTCTTGAAGCAATAAATACACGATTATAATCATATGATTTGTTATATGAAGTTCTTCAAGCAATCTCTGTTATTTTCCATAAGCATTATTCCATATTTCACCTGACTCATGTAAGTCTTTTTTCATGACCACTCCTCAAGCCCCAGTTGGGCCGCTTTGGACCAAGATATTTGGTGGGCCAAAAACCCCTGGCCGTTGGCCCCAAGGAATCCCGAGGAGGCCCAATCAAGCCCCGGAAGTGACAGTGGAAACGTGACTGGCCCTGGCAGGCGCTAGCAAGCTTGCCTTTGGCCTGAGAGTGGAAACACGACTAATGTGGATACATTATTTCTGCATCAATGCACTAAAACACAGAACATGAATAGCTAAAGCACAAAGACCACAATATTGTGTTACAATAACAACATTATTTTGATATGTTTAAATGAACACATGAAATGTTTGAGTCTTTTTTTTTTTTTTTTTACATTGACTAAAACATTATCTTCATTGACTCAAATATGATGCCATTTCAGTCAGAGTGCGACTAAAATGAATGAATTTGACAAAATGAAAAATGGACAAAATTCAAAGGATATTTTCATCAAAAGACAAAAACTATGACTAAAACTGTATGAACTCTGCTCAAGGTACAGGTGGCTGTGCTATGTGTGAGATGAGAACTGCTGGAGCAGGTCAAACTTGAGCCCTGCAGCTGATGATAAGTGAACTCCAACTCATATTCTTCTCATTTTCATTGGAGTCCAACTCCTGCAGCCAAGACAGTGGCTCAGGAATCAATCAACAAAACCAAGAGTTATTTGTGAGCCAAGATGCTGACCCGACTGAGCTATAGAGTCTCTTCTCCTGCCTGCAGAAACTCACTGTCAGCATCTTAAACCACAAACTCCTGCCTCAGAAAGCCCTTGAGTCTGCATGTAACACCTAACAGCATGAGCAGCTGTGGCCTGTATCGACTGCCTCCAACAGATTCATGCAGGGAGTCATTTCTTTGTTTTCAGTTCAAGTTCATATGGAAAACAGGAGGGAACTGCAACATTCCTGATATCAAGGAGGGCATGCAAAAACTTAACGTCAGCTTGTGTTTGAGTGAGATCATGCAAATAATACTGAATCCATCCAAAATGACTTCAGCAGTACCAAACCCATGAAGGCTGCACTAATTTAGCAGGAAAGAAACTACGATAAAGAGAGAGCACACAGACATCATTGTCTCCAGAGGCTTGAAGCAGTTTAGCACGGATGCACTGAAGATTCTCCAAGGCATCTACTGACCTATAAACTCCCTGCTGGGCAGAATCTGCAGGACCTGTAAAATCAATATCTCTCTCCCACTAGATGGAAGCCATTGTTGATAATTGTTTCTGCTGCCAATGTTTTCTTACGCTGTGGCTGCGGTGGACCTGGACAGCAGAGATACTGTATTCAGCTTGGATCCCTAGGCTTCTCTCACATGGGCAATTGGAGTGTTCTCTTATCAGGTGCACTGAAGCGAGGAAGGATTTGAAGCCGAAGTGGCGCACGGTGCTCCGGGTCTCCTAGTTGTCACTCTGGAGAATGTCCTGGCATCGAATCAAAGGCTGAGTCCATGACCAACCTGATTTGACTCAGTCTCTGGGGCAGAAGAGGGTCTCAGGCCAGATCAAGAGAGCGGCGAAAGGCTGAGGGAGATTATCCTCTCCTGCAAAAGCAGGACAACAGGAGAGAAAGAAGAAATAGGGGTGAGATGTGAAGGAATGCTCTTGTCTTATAGTGGCGCTTGCTTCAAGCACAGGAAGCAAAGGGGAGAGGGAGCAGGGGCTGATGGGAAAGGAACGTCTCAAATGACCCATTCCATTGATTCAACTGCCACTGACGTGTCCCTGAACAACAGAGGGGTGATTTAGAAACACTTTCTACCTTAAACGACTTAAATGCCACAACACACGTTAATAATGGAGAACTGCAAGAACAATAGAGCACACAGGTCAGCAGATCCCAATGAAGGAGCGGAGGCCAGACAATGCTGCTGCATTTTTCATTACTTGAGTCCACAGGTTTGCTATGCAAAATGCACAACAGACTATTACAGTATTATCAGATATCAGAGGAATAAGACTGTCAAAGCAGCATGAGCACATAGCTTAACACTTCACATATTTGATTTGAAGGCATAAACATTTGTTCGGTCAGTTTTAAAAGCAGTATGAGTCCAATCAGTTCACCATTTGGAGAGGTCAGGAGATTCCTGCAGAAAGGGATCTGTAACAGTATAGCCTGTAATTCTTCATTTGGTGTGACCATTACAGTTCATGGACAGACCGCTGCAAAGGAGCATGAAGCCATTTCAAAGGACCAGGTGCACTGTACAAAACACCTTTCCATCATGTTGACCCCAGATGCAGTGCTAAACAAACTCAAATATCAGTAAAAAGAGATGACTTCCATTGCTTTTCCAATGTCTCTAAACCAGTGGTTCTCAAACTTTTTAACTCAAAGTTGTCCAGCACAATTTTTGAAGGCCCACCAGATATGTTGGGTATTTTTGACAAAGCTGCTTGTTTTCAAACCTTTATTTATATACTGAAATATTGTGGTTAATTAATACACATTTTCATCATCTTGATTTTGTTTACTTTTAGCCTTTTAATTTACATTATAATTACATTATTTTAATATATTCATAAAAAAATTTATTCATTTAAATACATTTAAGTCATCCTGGAGTATTGCTGAGGTCCCCGAGTGGGCCCCGGACCCCACTGCCCTAAACCACCCTGCCCTAAAAGAATGGGCCCGAAAACCATTCATACAAATGCTCTTTGATGTTGTTTTGTTGTTAATAATTTGGTCCACAAATTTCAACTGCAGCTTATACAACATGGACATGACTTTGTCAAAGTAGAAGAACTTCAAAGCTCCAAAATGGGTAGAAAGAAAAACTCCCAATAAGAAACTCTTCCCTCTGGAGACGTGTAATCCTGCTATACTTCTCTTTGTAGATATTATGTGACCTAGAAACGTTTGTATCAACTGATAAAAAAAGAGGACTGTTGCTGCGTAACTTCTGCCACATAATCACAATATGTGCCACTTTTACCTTCCTGGTAATTAAAATTCAAACTCCTCTTTTCAAAGATTGAGTGGGTAAAAAAAATGACATTCGCTCTAAGAATCAGTTTTTGGTCTTATAACAGTGGGAGATAAACAGCTTGAAATCACTTTGACAGCCTGTGTTACTCTCATCACATACCACAGGGGATTTTAATTCCAACCTGTGAAATTGTAATTGCTTCTCTAGCCAGCACTGGAGGATTGTGGGTAACAGACATTTTCAAATTCTGTCAGCATTGCCCTATATGAATCCTCCGTCTCTCTCTCTCTCTCAAAGCCCTGTGTGTCTGCCTCTTTGCTTGAACAGTCTGTGTTTTCCTTCCCAGGTTCCCCTCATTCTCTGTGTTTGTAGGAGCCATAGTTGACACTGAATTAACTGTAGCTGTCAGGGGACTGTTTCAGAGCAGCAGAGCCACACAAAATAAGATGAATTTCTCTTCAGGGTGTGTGTCAACTTCCTCTTCTCCTCGTCTCTGTCTGTTGTGTGGTACTTTGTGTCTTCCTCTCCTCCTCTTGCTGTGAGGCAGCTTCATAAATGAATTTAATTGTGTTTCATTTGTAGGACCCCCTGCTTATAGACCTGTCAACAGACGTCCCATCAAACCCCAACCAGAAAAAAAACGCTGACAAAAATAAAAGATGCTGCTGAACAGAAGCTAATTAACAATGATCATAACGATAAAGCTCTCTAATGCAGCGCTTGCCGTCATGGAATCCCAGAGAGACCTGCTGAAGATAAGAATAATGTCAGCATATATCGTCCTCTGAGGTTCAGAAGATGGCATCAAGATTTTGAGGTAGAAAATGGGAGAAAAATTCCTAGTTATTTATTTCATGTCTGAGAATGTTTCTTATTTGTAATTTCACCATTGTAACACCATAAAGAATACTGAAGTCGGAACAACCACTGCTCTTTTCAATGAATGTGTAGAATCTGCCAATGTAATAACCACTCTGAAAACTGTGCTAAGGTGATTTTTAAGGTGCTAAGGTGTTTTAATGCTAAGGTGTTTGCCTCTGTTGGTTTAAAAAAAATGGCAATAACCATCACTTTCAATGGTTAGAGTGTTGAGAAAAAAAACATTGTCAAGAAGACTCGCCTCCCTTGGTAAATCAACCAATAATTGTAGAGATGATGAAAGAGTAATTTACATGATAATAGTTTGAACTTTTTCCTTTGATAATCTAGCAACTACCTTAATTATGGAGGGTAGAGATATTGAATATTTGATCACCATTACATTTCCAAACTGCCATTTGAGCAGGAGCTACAAATTAAAAATAATAAGACCAGGCCTAATTTGGACATACATCAGCAATCATCTTCACTAAACAGTCAAACGTGCTCTTTTATTGTAGGCATTTAAATAGACAGCAGGATGGATTGTTTTCTTCAAGTGATAGCTGAGTGAAATTATATTTATATCGTCTTGCTTTATGTGTAATGTATTTTTCTTTTTTCTTTTTTTTTTGTCTAAAAGTGCCAAAATATATGGCAGTTAAGCAAAAACAAACAATTAAAAATCATCAGGAGGGGATTCCTAGACCACTACAATTTAGTGTTAGTAATTTTAAAACCCACCAGCTGGAACTGGAAGAAACTTTCATCCAATAATCTTCAAACTGCTGCCTGGGAATACTCAACAAAAACATACTGATCTGGAGATTATGTCATGAACGTTGGACCTTAGAACTTTTATGGGCGATTCTGAAAAAAAAGGTGTTCTTCAACTACTTGAAGTCCCAAAGCACTCCTGGGACAACAAACCTGAGGCTTCAGCCACTACACAGCATAGATTCTTGATTACATCTTAAAGCTGAATTGTTCATTCATCTCTTGATTAGTTGTGAAACAGTTTGGTAAATTAAACACAGGCTGAGCAGTAGAGGACAAAGGTAATTAGCTGCACTTAGCCGGTGGGAGAGCAGAATAACCATCACTCACTATCCACATTCATTTCATTTTGTGCCCCATTATGGCTCAGTAACATCATTACGCCACTCCAAATAGTGTAACTTATCTTCAATTAGTGGAAGTTGTCGGTCATTAGGGCAGATGTGGATGTAGGGCTGAGCGCTGTGGGGCTGTACGTCAGCCCTAATTAGATGGCTCACTTTCACAGTTGATAAACACAACTTCGCTCTTGGACTGCATTCATCTATTGTTGGTCATCTCTCCGATCACTTCTAGCGAAACGGACCATCTACCGGCTCACCTGTGTTTAGCGTGGTGGAGCTAATAGCTTGTGAATCGTCTGTGGAACAGAAAGAGGTGCATGTTGAGTTTAAGTCATGAGTCAAGAGTTTAAGGTACAGAAGTGGAATAAGGGTGCAAGTGTGTCTTTATGGCTGTGAGTAAATCCAGCTGACTTTTTTTCTGTCGGATCTCCAACCGCACCCTTCTAATGCATCATATCTGTCAAAGTTCAGTTGGTTGCTGAAGTTTGATCGTTTCATTTTCTGAAAAAAAAAAAAAAAAAAAAAGATACCCAGTATTTATTCTTGTTCAACCTAAAGTGTTGAACTAAAATTAACATCTAGTTTATCTCTTGGTTTAGCGTTACGGATCCCCAGGGGACCTCATGAAACTGGAAGTAGGGGGTGCCCTAGACTCACCTACACACTTTACATTATACACATTATACCCGAAAATAACATGGTGTTTTGGACTTGAACCAGAATAACATGTAAATATCATGGTGAATTCCAGCATCATGTTGCCACAGTATTTTTTTTTTTTTTTTTTTTTTTGAAGGATATTAAACAAAATCTTGATTCACTATAGTTGCAGCTTATATTAATATTATATATTCCTTTATTATTGTGTGTTTGTGTAACACCAGAGATCATTATCATAGGCCAAATGAAACATTAATATAAATAACATTATATATATATATATATATATATATATATATAAAGGACGATTTAATGTTAATCAAATTCCCAGTAATTAATTTCATTTCTGGAAAATAGCTATTGTATCCCGTCTATAAGGGTGGTGATAAAACAGATCCATATTCATATCGTCCAATCGCAGTCATGCCTTGTGTTACAAAGGTGTTGGAGAAATTAATTAATAAGCAATTGATAGGGTTTCTTAAGAAATGTAATATCTTATCTGATGTCCAATCTGGTTTTCGTTCATCATTTAGTTGTATTACTGCAGTTATGAATGATATTTATAATTTGTTAGAAACACAACAATTTTGTGCAGCTATTTTTAGTGATCTATCTTAAGGTTTTGATACAGTTGACCAGATTACATAGTATTGGTGTGTCTAATCCAACATTATCTTGGTTTTCTAACTATTTATTTCATAGATCCCAATATGTAAAGATTGATCAGCAATTATCTGAACCACATCTGTGTTGACAACACAGGGGTCCCTCAAGGCTCTGTGTTAGCATCAACCCTGTTTTCAATTTACAATTTAATAGTATTTCTCAGGTGATCTGTAGTCAGAAAACCTATATTCACTTATGTGCAGATGATACTATTCTTTATGCTGTAGGATGGTCATATGATGAAGTTTTAAAAAAAACAGGTACAGGACTGTTTTAATATAATTCAATATGCTTTTAATGATTTAAAATTGGTTCTAAATAGTACAAAAACAAAAGTAATGTGTTTGAAAAAAAACAAAACAACAACAACAAGGTAATAAAGACATTACATTCTGGGATGGGGCAAAATTTGAAGTAGTATCTTCATATAAATATCTCAGAATTTGGCTCGATAGTTCTTTAACTTTCACTAATCATATAAAGTGCCCTCCACTAATATTACCCTTGGTAAATATGAGCAACGACCTTTTCCCAAGATCTTCTTCTATAATGCCTGATGAGTTTGGAGAACACCTGACAAGATATCAGAGACCATTCCTTCATACAGAATCTCTCTAGATCCTTCAGATTCCCAGCTCCATGTTGGTGGTGCTTCTCTTCAGTTCACCCCACTCATTTTCTATAGGGTTCAGGTCAGGGAACTGGGACGGCCATGGCAGAAGCTTCATTTTGTACTCAGTGACACATTTTTGTGTAGATTTTGATGTTTGTTTTGGAACATTGTCCTGATGGAAGATCCAACCATGGCCCATTATAAGATTTCTAGCAGAAGCAGTCAGGTTTTGATTTTTATCTGTTGGTATTTGATAGAATCCACGATGCCATGTATCTGAACAAGATGTCCAGGACCTCCAGCAAAACAAATAGGCCCACAGCATTAAAGATCCAGCAGCATATTTAACAGTGGGCATGGGGTACTTTTTATCCCTGTGTGCACCAAACCCATCTGGTGGGTTTGCTGCCAAAAAGCTCTTTTTTTTTAGTTTCATCTGACCATAGAACTAGGTCCCTTTTGAAGTTCCAGTCGTGTCTGACAACTGAATATGCTGGAGTTTGTTTTTTGGACGAGCGAGGAGGATTTTTCTTGAAACCCTCCCAAACAACTTTTGGTGATGTAGATGCTGTTTGGTAATTTTTTTTAAAGGCTTTCTGACCCCAAGACTCAACTAATTTCTGTAATTCTCCAGCTGTGATCCTTGGAGAGTCTTTGGTCACTCAAACTCTCCTCCTTACTGTGCATTAGACACATGTCCTCTTCCAGGCAGATTTGGAACATCTTTAGTTGATTGGAACTTCTTTATTATTGCCCTGATGGTCTTAAA
Organism: Mylopharyngodon piceus; assembly: GCA_039654765.1. Lineage (NCBI taxonomy): Eukaryota > Metazoa > Chordata > Actinopteri > Cypriniformes > Xenocyprididae > Mylopharyngodon > Mylopharyngodon piceus. Next base: position 7,240,280 of record CM077445.1, read on the forward strand.
ATGGGGATTTTCAATGCGCTAGCTTTTTTCTTATAGCCATTTTCTATTTTGTGAAGCTCAACAATCTTTTGTGCACATCAGAACTATATTCTTTGGTTTTTCTCATTGTGATGAATGATTAAGGGAATTTGGCCTTTGTGTTTACACATATTTGTACTCCTGTGGAACAGGAAGTAATGGCTGGACAATTTCATGCTCCTAGTCACCCTGGTGTGCTAAAAAATGTAAATATGAATGGGAATATACTTTAGAGATATTTTACTTAAAAGAATTTCTAAGGGTGCCAATAATTGTGGCCAATATGTATTGTTTTCAATTGTTTTACTTCGATGAAAGGTTAGAATTTTGTGAATTTTTTGAATGAAAGATCAAAAGGATAAACAATGCAGATTTATTTTCACAGCCGCCTTTGCTCATATTTACTAAGGGTGCCAATATTTGTGGAGGGTACTGTAACTCATCTTCAGAATAAAGTTAAATCTAGACTTAGTTTTCTATATCGGAATAGATCTGTATTTACTACATCAGCCAAGAAATATCTTGTTGAAACCACTGTTTTACCCTTGTTTAACTATGTTGATGTGGTATATAGAAATGCACGTAAAGGTGTTCTGGAACAATTAGATGTGTTGTATCATGCAGCAATTAGACTGATTACTAATGCATCTTATAGAACGCATCATTGTGAATTATACTCTCTTTTGAATTGGACATCATTGCATTCAAGACGGGAAATACATTGGTATATTTTCATTTATAAAGCTCTGTTAGGGTTATTACCTAAATATCTTCAAAAGTTGCTGCAAACTCAAACTAATACATATACAACTAGATCATCTAGTTATATCTTTTTGACTATCCCTAGAAAGAAAACTTATGGTCGTTCCGCTTTTGAATTTACTGCCCCAAATGTTCGGAATGCGTTATAGAAGCTATTGAAATTAGAGACATATATTTCAGTCTGTGCATTTAAAAAATGATTAGCGAGTGGTTTTACTACAGCCTGTAAATGTTTTAACTGATATATTCCTTTTTTTTATTTTTATTTGTTTATTTATTTTTTGTGTATTATAATGTATGGTTTTATGTCTTTCAGGAGACCTTTACTCTCCTGCCAGGCTGTTATTGAAAATAAGAACCTGTTCTTAATGACTTGCCTGGTTAAATAAAAGTTAAATGAAATTTCATTTCTCAGGATGTGTATTTCTTGTTAGTAATTTCACCACTGTAATACCATAAAATATTATTGAAGTCGGAATCGCTGCTGTTCCCCGAATGTGCCAAATCTGTTGATGTAATTACAATAATTAGGAAAACTAAGGCGAGTCTGATGGGATTGAGAAGGGGAGGATGAGGCAAAATCCATAGCCAGAGACTTTTTTTTACCAACTTCCATTAAAAAAGAAAAGAAAAAAAGCCAATCACCACTGAGTATTTCATTTTCAGCGGTTAGAGTGTTGAGAAAAAATACATTGCAGAGGAGGCTAGCCTCCCTTGGTCTATATCAACAAATCATCGTAGAGACGTAAATTATGTGATATTAGTTTGAACTGCTAGCGCTGATAATGTACCAACTACCTTAATTATGGAGAGTAGAGAAATTGAATATTTGATCGCCAACAAATTTCCCAAGCTACTATTTGAACAGCAACTACAAACTAAAAATGAAAGTAGACCCCATGCCTAAGCTAGATATACTATAGCAATTATCTTTACTTAATGGTCGAATGTGCTCTTTTAACACAGACATTTAAAAGGACAGAATAATGGATTTTTGCCTCAAGTGATAGGCTAGGTGAGTAAAATTACATTTATATCGTCTTTCTGTATGTCATTTTCTTTATATTTTATGTCTAAAAGTAAAAAAGAAAAAAGAAAAAAAACTATTTTAAAGCAGTTAAGCGCCCCCCCCCAAAAAAAAACAAAAACAAAAACAAAAAAAAAACTCAAGAAGCGATTCCCAGACCGCTACAATTTAGCATTCCTCCTGTATTTTAAAATCCACCAGCCACCACTGGTAAAAGTAAAATGTTAAAGTAAGAAATTCAAAGACCCAGTGACTTTTCCATTCAGTCCTGATTTACTGGAAAAAGTAAAAAAAAAAAAAAAAAAATATATATATATATATATATATATATATATACACACACACACACACATATAGGTTTTCCAAGACTGTGGGAATCCTGAAAAAAAACAAACAAAAAAAAAAGTTGTAGATGGGGTAATAAATATGGGATAATAAATATCATTTTTGTTGTTTTAGCTTATTTTGTCCAATTTTAAATCATTTTAAATCATCATCAGAAACCCTTGTCTGCCTAGTGGGCCCTGGACTCCCAGTTTGAGAACCATTGATCTAGACATTTAATTCCCTTTCTATTAATGGCACAGATATTTTTGTATATATGGTTTGTATACATTACACATACACAGTTTCTTATACCAAATGAAAGCAAATGTGGTAAATGTTAGGATGGTCCCGGTCTCCCCTACACTACACTCACGCATGTATTAGTGAATATTTCCTTCTATCCATCTCTCCTGTAGTGATGAAAATCTCTGATAAGACTGGCAAGCAGGGAGCATAATTGCTTTGGATTTGAAGTGCTCGTGTCAAAGGTCCTGGTGCTCAGAGGAAGTCCAAGTGATGGGGACAATTTCCACTGTCATCATTCATTGTGCAAACAGGGACAGAGAGACACTGCACCATAATGAAAGCTGGAGACACTGCAGGCGAGCAGCTTGATTAAATGACATCACCACGACATCCATTCACAGGTCAGTGCACATAAAATGACAAGAGACCAAACAAATTAGCCGAGCTTGAGCAAGGTTTCTGTGGCAAATGGCCTGTATGAGTGTGTGAAGGGATTCACCACTATTGACAGGTGCCACTTAACAGCAGAATGTGCCTCCATCCAGATTAAAGGTTTTCTGGCATGCCACATCAAAACATTACTGACAATATAATTGACAATTATCCCTTAAGTCACTGGAGGTCACAAGAATATGGCTTGGAAGCAGATGTCAATTTGCAATTGGCTAGAAAGCTTCTGCACCTCCGACTGGCTTCTGAAGATGATTTTACATATTTTTTAGTTCTGTACAGTAAGGCCTCTTTCTCCTCACTTTCAAAACAAAATATTTAGCAATGAGATTAACATGAAAAGATGCTTAAAGTAGCTTCAAGTAATGAAAAAAACCTGTTGTTTCTCTGTTTGGATGTTCAGGTGTGCGTCACTCAGAGCGGTTATGAACAACCATGTTGACAGACTAAATATTTATTTAGGTCCCTCCCCAACGTATTCAAATACCCTCAATCGCTCAAAGTCAAAGGCATAAGCCTCAACACAAGCAATGCTGGCAAGTGACCAAGCAACTAAACAGAAGTGCTCGCTGTCACAATGGCTCCTGAACTCCCAGCATGCACTGCAACAGCAGAAGTGTGTGTGGATTAGATAACGCAGCGAGACACTCCAATCCAAGACACAAGGGCCACCCAGCTAAGAGAGTGGATGAAAAAGCACTGCATGCAGCCCACAAGTTCACAAAAACCCCTGCTAACTCATATGGGTTTGACTAAACAAACAATGTGACAGAAGCAGTCTGGAAATGGTCAGACTCTTAACGGGATTTAACTTGAAACATATGAAACATGCACTGTGTCCGCACTGTGGATTTCAATCCTCATGGTTTTGATGTCTGATGAAAATGGTTCCTTTCTTTCTGACAAATAGAGTATCTGTCTCATAGAGGTTCATTTGGGGGTATTGACGCTGACAAAGGGCATTATGCAGACAACAGAGATGTGATTGAGGGTAGAAATGAAGCATTCAGACTATTTACATGAAAGTCAAGAGTGCACTAAACCCACAAGATTCTCACTTTCCCGTTACAACAGTAACAGAAAAATGTCTCATCAGCAAAGCAATTGTGCCATATTGACTCAAAACATATTGTCATTCGTGTTTGTCATGAACTGTGTTGAAATATTGTTGATTAATGTAAAAATAATTGTATTTCCACTATGTTCCTTAAACCGTTGTTTGTCTATATTTAACATATCTGATTAGTAAATATCTTGTCGTGTGATAAAATGCTCAATTAAACATTGTGACTCAATGGCCCATTAACAACATCAAGCAAACAATCCTGAAATAAAATAGAAAATGAACACAGCTTCTCCATAGTATTCAATAACAGGCGTACAAGTGAGTGGTCTCACTGCTAGCTGTTGAGTGATTCAATATAATACTTTAATAAGCACAAAAGAAAAAAAAAAAAATCATACATAAAACAGTGCAGATGTGAGTGTTTATGAGCAGAATATCCCTCAGGCTGAACTGACAGCAGCTCTCCTCACAAAGCTATTTGAGGGACTGAACTTTCAACACCTCCAATAAACAGTGAGCTGGCAGCACTCATGCACGGAATTATGGGTCATACTGAGAGCAGGGCCTCTATTCGATAGCTCCAGACTAATGGTTTATGCATATGCATGTGCATCTTCATTGGAGCGGTATAGCTGGAGTCATCCTCTCTGTCCTGCCTGAGCTGTCAATTCCCCTCTGGCGGTGTTTACCGTGAACAAATGATGTTTTGATATTCACACACACGCTGGCATCGACCTGCCAATCAGAGCCCTTATCCCCTCTAGTCTTTTCAGAAACTAGTTCATCTGTGAGGCTGCCAATTAAACAGCACAATGAAAGATTGGAGGCCCTCCCAGAAGCGATGCAGGAGTCGCCACATACACATACAGCCAGTAAAACCACTTAGAATTAAATGACACTGTGCATGGAGGTCTCAGATGTGATGTGTTGTCATTCAGAAGGATAAATCCACAAAGTTGTAAGTGAAAACTGCAGTATGAAAGATCAAAAATGGGAAAGCTTTTGTTGTCGGTCATTATGCAGTGCTGGAGCCACTCATATTAAAGATGACTGGATTCATGTACAACCACTATAACCTACAGTTCCTGTCAACAATGTTGTTGAACTGTTGAATGGTTCTTCACAATCTGTTTAATGTCAATGGGAAATTGCTTTCACAACCAATTTGAAAAAAATGCAAATTCCTTGAATTCACCTTGAAAATACTTTATCCACAGGCAATTGATTGACAAGATTTACGAGATGCTGAATCACCTATAACAGCAGCCTAACAAGGAGTAAATAGAGTACAGCAGTGATGCATTTTTGTAGGCCATCCTTTAAGTTTGCATCACCCTGGTTCCCTCAACAAAAACATTAGGATTTCTTCCATTGGCTTTTGGATTATTGCAGAAAATAAGCTGTGATCAACAAAACTTCATGATTCTTACACGTTCATCATGATAAATCTTAACAAATGAACACAACTTTCATGAATTTTGAAGCCTAAATACATTCACTAGAAGTAAAAAGCTAACGTAGGTTATAAACGAACTACACCACAGTCACATGACTTCAACGTCACCACCATTAAGCTTCTGACAACTTTCAGTTTTAATTTAAGAAAATTTTCTGTGAAAGCATGAGTTAGAAGTTTGCATGAGTGCGATTATCAACACAAGGCTGGAAAGCAGACTAGTGAGTAGGTGAGTTTACCTGTTTCTTGTGATGAAGTTTAATGTCCCTGACCCCCTCTGTAGCCCCATTTAGACACTTGTTAGCCTTTTCAAGACAAGTAAAAGCTTTATTAAAAAAATTTAAAAAAAATCACATGGGTATTAGTGATGTATTTTATGCTGTAGAATAAAACCTGAAAATATCTTGCGACCCATTCAAAAAACAAACAAACAAACAAACAAAAAAAAACACTGATTTCAGGACGATGGAACCAGAATTGCAACATGCTTACCGGGGTTCACTTCTGGGTTTTGGCCAACAAAATACATCATCCATGCAGCACTAAATAAATATTTGACTATTGGGTTACTGTATTTTCAACACCTATGTTACCTGAAATCAAAAAGTCGTTCGAGTTGTTTTAGAGTAAGTTGTGACATTGTAAGAAAGGTTAGTAAGACTGATGAATAAAAAAAAAAAAAAAAAAAAAAAATCATAACACTGAATCATAAGATGAATTTTGATTTCTCATTGACTTAATTGCATTTTGAAGTGAGAACAAACAGGAGAAGAGTTTGTTTTTTAGTGTCTCAAAACAATCCAGAGTCCCTGAGGAAAAAGCACTCTTGTTTTGATGACCGTCTCCATGCTCAGAAAGACACACGCTGCTTCTTTTCCAGGCATTTCCATGGTGTCGAGGTTACTGCAGTCTCTTCTCATCTGGCCCGTTAACGTTCTCTTAGGAGGCAGAAGTTCCTCCAGGGAGTGTTGTGAGAGCGCTGCTCCCCTCATGCCGAGCACACACAAGGAGTGTTGACTACATCCCAGTGGACTGGCGTCAGCTCCGCTAAAGCTTCAGTCTACACTGAAACGTGCCCACGGATCCCTGCTTACTTAAGGTTTTGCGTGTCCTGTCATTCTGCACACTCGTGTAGACAGAGCTGACTCCAAAATGCCCGCACAAATCGCTCAGCTGTCTCAGTGCGTCTCCTCCGAAGACACAGCCCGTAATAAGACTGCAGAGTGGGAGATTTCAGAAGGAACACTAGGCTGGGAATCTGTGTGGTGCCGATGGGGTTTAACGCTACAGCTGACTCGACATACAAGCTCATTTGAGATGTTTTGACAAAGCCTCTGTTGCAGAAATGTTTGAAGAACGCATAAACAACATATAACAAAATGATTCCTGTGGTGAGGAACTGTCAGCATCATGCATCTGTATATTGTACACTAGACCATAAAGACATGTAAGCATTGGTACAGTTTGAGGGCATTTGTAAATGAACAAGAAAAAATGAATATGCAGGATTGCTTATGAGGGTTTGGCATAATGTTTACAGTCAGCGTACTTTATTCCCGTAATATCTGAGCACAAAGTACATATGGTTTCTTTAATATCAACAGCCTTTTAACACTTCATCCTGTCAACAAGAGTATTACATTTTCAATTAATCTGACACTTAAGAACACAGATGATAACACACACCATGCAACACCGTATTCTGACTGAGGTTATAAACACACTGTAGCTTCACAAGAGCACAAAATAAAGTGACTGACCTCCTCATGCCAGAATCCCTGAGAAAACATTCCAGAAATACAACCCAGGAGACAGAGGAGAGTATGTGGAGTCTCATTTATTAGACATGCTTTATGCTGGGAACAAAGACGGGAAGAGTCTGTTGCTCTTAGCCCAAAGCCAACAGTGAGACACCTGGCCTGAAAATGAATGACTGCTGGGATTGAAAATGAACAGAAAGTCAAAGACGCTTTCAAGCTCTCCTTGTACATAGGCACAGAGGCTTCAATTTCTACAAACAACAACAACAACAACAACAAAAAAGATTTTCTAAAACATCATAACAGTTGCTGTCACTTGAAAGCAAAAAAGTTTCAGTCTTTAAAATAAACTTTAAAATTGGAGTCTTTAATTTAATCTAATTAGCAGTAAAAAAGAAAAGAAAAAAAAGAAATATCCCTAATCATCCAGCATCATTTACCTTTACTTGACTTTAAAACACAAGACATTAGTATTTGACCACCAGTTTGAGTCCTTGGGTCACTGCACACTCTATAAGGCCTTATCCGACACATCAAGAATAATTTAGTGTCAGTGCAGCTCAATCACAAAAATCATGATTATGGCCGCCAGAGCAAATCCCAAAGAGAGCAGCTTGAGTCCATCGCCGTCAAATCTCCATGACCATCCCATGAGCGCAGAGGATGCTGCAGAGGAACGGATGTCATTCTGATGGGCCTTCTTTAGGTCCTGTAAAATAAAAGAGAATTGAAGATAAATACCAGACAGAGCTAAACAGTGATAAAGTGAAATAGCTCAGTGTTATGGGTCACTCATATCTGTTACTGTACAAGTAAGCGATGGGTTAGTGACTCCTGCTGCCTTTTGCAAGGGGACCTTCCTAAAACATGTTAAAGCCCATCTCTGGGTCTGTGCTCATGCAAGAATTCAATAGTTTTAATCTGTAAGTTTATGCCTTTATTCCACTACTGAAAGCCATGAAAAGCACCTGCTCTCAGTGACAATCATGGGTGGTGGTTCAACAGAAATAAAGACCCATTAAATACAGAAATGATATTCAACATCATCACCTGCACTAATCGCAACTCAAAAGAAAAAGATTATTACTGTGACAACAATAGAGGAACTGATGGAACTGAGTTTATGGAGTTTATGCATCAACGGTATTAAATCATCACAATCGCTGGAGCACGAGAACGCTTGGATGGAAACTGACTGTGTGATGTGATATGAGTGAATGTGTGCGGTCCAGATGTCATCCATCTACATCACTCTGACAGGATGGTGTAGAGGGCAGTTGCACTCGAAAATGGCAAGAGATTTAAGCACAACTTCACACCAGAGAACACATCAGAGACTCAAAGGGTAAAATGGTTGTAAGTGGAAGTCGTGTCCTCTCTAATGTGTTGGCACATTAAAGGTTCATCTATAATGGACACAGTAATGGGTTGATGTCTCCCATCAGGACAGGCCTGACAGCTCACCCAATAATATGTGTTCATTTCTGTACCCGTGATATTAAATACAGAGCCTCAATCTGAATGGTCATTTTGTGATTTTATATTTCAGGCTGTCATGGTGTTAATAGCCAACTGTTTGTAATGCAGATTGTAATGTGAGCTCAATGCCCATTGCATTTCTGTGGTTTTAGGAAAGGGTAGGTGGTGATCTTTTGGGCAGACGGCACATTATGAAAAGTGATGGTCCTGGGCTGCCATCTTTAGCATCTCTGGGTCATTAAAGACCATTACAGAGAGCATATATTAGTTTTTACATGTGTAAATGGCCTTCTCACATAACCTAGAGGAAGTCTATCTGAGAGGCCACACTCTTAAAATTAAAAGTTCCAAAAGGGGGTTTTTGCAGTGATGCCATAAAAGAACATTTTTTGGTTCCACAAGGAACCTTTCCATGAACAGTTCTTTAAAGAACTATTACTTCTTAGTGTAAAGAACTTTTTAAAAAAATTAAAAAAAAACAAAAAACTTTTATCCATTATAAAGAAACTTTGGTGCAATGGAAAGGTTATATTGAAGTTTAAGGTTCTTCATGGAACCATCAAGCACATTTACATGCACACCTATAAAATCAGCTTATTGAAATAACCCATTGTCCCGGTTTACATGCAAACCCGTAACTCAGCAATGCAAGTAAACCGCGTTTACAAGACTTTAAGTCTTAATAAAGTTATGACGTCACTACCGTGACATCAAAACGTAATCATCTGTGTATCTGACTCTGAGTATTCCATTTGTTATGTCTGTTGTGATGTTAAATAAAGCATTACAAACTGAACAGTGTTCCAACATGTCAGCTTCATATATTATCAGTTACAGATGCAGCATTTTGACTGTGGCACTTCTGCATGTGATGAGAACACCTTTTTTTTTTTTTTAATAATTTCTTGGGTCAAGAAAGAGTCAGAGTTTGTGATCTATTTCCACCTCCCCTACAGCGAAACGTTCGCTCTGTCTGGATGAGCTTAAAGCCACAGTAATGGCTTCACTTACATACAAGCACACTTTAATAAGCCGTCAGAACGCAGGTTAATGCGTTCACATGCCGGGAGTAAGTGGCAAAAATATAAAAATCAAGAATCTGTGTCGATTGGTTTATGCCACCTAACATTACATTAAGCTTCCAATTGTTAACATTAGTTAACTACATAACATGAGCTGTAAAAATGACAATTCAAACAACTTTACAGTTCAAATAATACAGATTTTACAAAAACAATGTTTTATAAAATTAGAAGCCTTAAATTTCAGTTTTTAATCCATTTTTTAAGAAAAGGGATGGGTCAGAATTACAAATAATTATATTTATATTCATTTAAAAAATTATTACATATATAAGGTGATATTTTTAAATTTATATATATATATATATATATATATATATATATATATATATATATATATATATATATCATATATATATATGATATAAACACCATAAAGTAAACATTGTCATATCTCATGGCATTAATGTGTGGCAATGTGTAATGTGGATTGTGAACTGCTCTGAAAACACAAGCCTGTAGAATGCGCAACAGTGCCGCGTTTTTATTTTAAAGCATACGGCGCTCACATTTAATTAAATCCATGACTTTTGAAGTTTAATAATCACATTACGCCATATGTTTTTCTTTCCCCAAATTTAAGACCTTTTGAAATGATAATTAAGACTTTATTAGCATTTAAGATATTTAAGACTTTTTATGGGCTTAAATTTGATACAACTGAACTGAAGACTTTTTAAGAGACCACCGGGACCCTGTATGGTGGGCCTTTTAGTGGCATCAGTGCATTCACTTTTGACTCCAACATGACCGTAACATGCTCAGAACTTTTTTTGTGTGTGTGGCTACAGGAGAAGATATAACCTGCTCTACTAACATGATACAGTGGCTCTTTAAAAGCACACTGAAAGCAGCCTGTCTACAAAACCAGAATTGCTATTCAATTTCCTTTTTAATTTCCTATCGTACTGGACATATCCCATTAAAAGATGAATAAGAACAAGTAAACAAGTTCTGCTATGACTCTCATCAGAAGAAAAGCAAAGGAAAAGCAAACTCATTGTGAAAATTTTCCCTTGGGTGTGTGTGTTGAGTCTGCATTCCCACTTCAGTGGGCCTAGAACAGAACCCTGGGGATCTCCAGTGATGAATAATATAATCCAAGAGACGTTCTGCTCTAAAGAATGTCTGAAGTCGACATGAGGTTAGACTTGAGTAATGTAAAACACCTCTGAGTCTCTGACTGCACTACGGGAGAGCACAGAGGAACTGGTTGGAGTGTATTAAAACTTTCAACTGTGTGGGGAATGCCTTTGTACTGAGCGGATATTCAATGCAATTACTTGCCACCCATCTAATCCCAGGCAGGATGCCTGTGATGAATGTGGGTGCAGTATTACTGGATAATATCTCCTTAGCAATGGAGATGTGAGCTTCAGTTATCTGCTGATGCTGCATTACATATATTTCAGGCCATGCATAGAAACCCTTCCTCAAATCCTCAGCCTCTTCCTCTTTCATCAAATTATCTGCTCATAACTGAGAGGGAGGCTCATAAGGAGAGTGTATTTTAGAATCCTATTCCCTTGTCAAATAGGAGCAGGAGCTGATAGGATGGCTGGTCCCATCAGCTTGTTTTTTTTTCTTTTTCTGATGGAGTTTGGATTCCTTGCCACTGTCGCCTTTGGCTTGCTTAGTTGGGGACTCCTACTATTCAACAATATTACTGATCTGTCTAGTGTTGTCAAAAGTACTGACTTTGATACCAAGTCAGTACTGAAATTTTAAAAATGTGACGCTTTGAGCGCTGTTGAGCAGATTCGTAAACACCTGATTGGCCATTGTGTTCATGCGCTCAACATATGTCTGTGATTGACTACAATGATCAAGCGGGAGCGTTTGAAAGCACACGGAACTGTTTGAATTTGAAAGCAGAATCAGGAGTGTTTGAAAGCAGGCGTCTATCAGTCTGCTGATAGACACCTGCTTTCAAACATTCCCGTGTGTATCTGTGTAAGCGCTCGGTGAAGAGCGTCAATAATGTCTATTTACAACATGTTTTTGAAGCATTGGTCATTGTTGCCAATCACAGACATATCTAATGAGGGCGTGAACACAATGGCCAATCAGAGGTGTTTACGAATCCGTTCAACAGCAGCTCAAAGAGTCACATTTTTTAAATTTCAGTATCGACTTGGTACCAAAGCCAAAACAAACTTTGTTACATTATTTTCCTGTTATCACTGTAAAGCTGCTTTGAAACAATCTACACTGTAAAAAGCACTATATAAATAAAGGTGACTTGACTAATAAAATCACTTGAGAAGCACCAGAATAAAAGATAAAAACCATTACCAGACAGTCTAGTTTGGAGGGAGCCAGTGAGTTTTATTTTTCTCTCATTACTCTCTTCATCTGCCAATATCTTTTCCTTTTTTTCCCCTCCTCTTTCTCCTCTTTTGATGAATGTCAGTTAGAGTGACCGCTAGTGCATGCTGCATCCAGACACCACATTGATTCATGTCTACTTCATTCACACACACAAATCTAATGAGTGTCCGTCGATAGACTGTGGCGGCTCAGACCGAGGTGAGAGGCTCAAGGACAGGGACACTGGGCCTCCAGACGCCTGAATGATCTCCCGCCCGGCTGAGGTGATAATCCACACACACACACACACACACACACACACACACACACACACACACACACACACACACATACACCTGTGATCCATCTATCTCAGACGCTTCACCATGGGGGATTAGACACAGCCGAACCCAAATAAACACTGCCATCATCCAAACACAGGAATTTGCTGGAAAAAAAAAAAAAAACAAAAAAAAAAACTTCTTGTTCTGATGTTTGTCTACACTGAACAAGAGCTGAAAATGAAGATGGCCATTTTGACACCCGTCCCATTATTTTAAACATTTTGGGAAGTGATGTGAACTGGACTTGAAACTGTGTTGCCCACATCAGCATCAATGTTTCAGCATCAGCATCAAAGCATCAATGTTTCAGATACACTAACCACTAACAGCTCAAACAAACAAACAAACAAAACAAAACAAAACAAAACACTATATCAGATTTTCACTACACAATTATTGTGACCAAACAATTTTTGTCAAATTTATCTTCAAGTTTATTTATTTAACGTTTTCTCTTTTCTGGCCAATGAATCACACTGAAAATACGAGTGTAGGGAGGAGGAGAGAGAGTTTGTTGATCAGCAGACTGCCATGTCTAACACAACAGAATCCAAAAAAACAAAACAAAACAAAAAAACAACCTCCCACACTGGTGAGATAACTTGAGTCATCTCCTCCAATGTGATTTTGTGCAGCAGAAGCAACTACATACTGCATTCGTTGTTCCTTCTTTGTTCCATTTGTTCAGCATGTGGGCAGTCTCTTTGCAAGTGCCCTGCACTCACAACAAAATGGAAAAGCACATAATCAAATTCATATTACGCCATTTTAACACGACTAAACATACAGTACATACTGAGTGACTGAAACAATCTTTGTCATAGAATATACTTGTTTGTTCACACACAGTTAATTTATTTTCAAGATCTGAGTTATATGGGGTAAGGTCATGTAAAGATGATATTCAAACACTCAAATTCTTTAAACATTAAATAAAGCACATAATCAGTACATGAGATTATCATTGTCATACTTTGTATGCTGTTGTTCCAGTCTTGGCGTCTCAGAAATAGAAATTGTTTCTAAAATATAATCCTTTGTTGTTCTATGCAAATCACTGTCATGGATGATAAGGACAAAAACTGTCTTTTATTGCATTGCGTCTGGTTAGGACATGGTGTTAAGGTTCAATATCTTCACTTACTATTTTGTCAACCACAGTTAGTGGCACTACATTATTATCATATGTGCAGTTTTTACACAATATCAAGATTTTATTTTTTTATATCACAGTTATTGTCAATACAGGTGTATTGCGACACACCTAATCTTTGGCTGACACGATCTCTGCATCAACACACAAACTCAGCTTATGTGTGTTCTTCGCGTAAATAACATGATTAAAGGATTTTAGCCAGAGCTGCGGCTTCAGACACCCATCAGGAACATCAGCGCTCAGACCTTCAATCTCAGTTTGCACAGACAAAAACCGAGTGCAGCTGACAGCAATTGCTCTGCAATATTTTCTTCCAGATGTCAATTCATGTCAAAGAACCAATTAACAAATGTAATTTGTAATTTTTTACTGCAAAAGCTAAAAAACAAATGCAATCACCTAAACAAACATATAAGATATGTTTAACATTGTGCTGCTTCACAATACTGACTGACCAGCTCACCACAGATATAAATACAGCTTGAATCGTTTGCATATGATCAAATAACAAACATCTGCAGAAATATGTGGTTTAAGCAGATGTTCCAGCAGGCTGTAGTCACTCCGAAGATAGTGAATAACATCAAAACAGTCTAGAAGAACTTACACTTCGTTCACTTCATGATTCTCCTTTACTTTTCTAGATGTGATGTGTGTAGGATGACACAGAAACAGCCAGTGTCGGCTGGGAAAACTTGGCCAGTGGCTCTCCAGATGATGTAAAGGTCCAGCAATTACAACTGCCACTGGAGAAACACGCTGACACTGAGACAGACAGACAGACAGACAGACACACACACACACACACACACACACACACACGCAGCGTCTTTCAACAGAGCAGGGCCATGTTTGTCCCTTCAGAATCTCTCTCTCATTGTCTCTCTCCAGTGTTCAGAGCAGTTTCAGTCATGGAGCACTAAACATACACACTTGTGTTATAAGACCTAATCATCTCAAACGTATTCACACACATACACTTTCTGGGAATATTCAGTTCCAATTAGTCCTTCCTGACCTATCAATTAACATCAATTAACACTAGCAAATCTAATTAGCCCCTAATAAACACAAACAAACAAAGGCTTTATCATGGGAGAACACAGAAACATCTAAGATCAAAGTCAGAGGAAAGACCCAGATCTGCAGTATTCCACATCATTACATCATGCAGTGCTGCAAAAGACGTTTCCCAAACAAACAGCTCCTGTTTCTCTGTTTATACACATATTGATTTTACTTTGGCCTGGCACGGGCACCACAAATGTTGTGAGTTTTAGTCACATCACTTAAGGCGAGTGAGAGTGTCCTTCCCAAGTTACGGAGCACCAGCCAGGAATTTATGAAATGCTCTTAACATTGCTGATTAACACTTCTAAATGTAGATGAAATGTTTATGAGATGTTTATTTGAATGGTCTGAGTCATATGTGTATGACAGATAAAAAAAATAATTGTATTTGCTGGATTTTCGCAGTGTTTTAGCAAAAGTATCAATCTATTTTGCTGCTAGGTTTCTGCTACTATTGGTAAAATAACTGCGTCATCTGCAGCTTGTAGTGCTTTATGTCTTTCGCGAGAGAGAGAAGCAATGCACACCCTGAGCGCATGTGGTGTGTACCGCTCCAACGTTTTGACACTGCTCACTTTAAACTGAAGAAACATTAAAATGGTGCTACCATTGTCATTATGTCTCGCGATCCGTTGGAACCACCACTATTTGACGACCCCTGACCTAGGCATTATACAGAATACAAAGAGTCCAAACATGACTGTGTAATGTTGAACTTTCACCATGCATTCATGTATACCTTAATAGGTAAGTTTGTATACCTTATTGTGCTACAAACAGCACTCATTAAGCATATACAGTTCTGTTAGTAGATATGGAGAACATTTGCTATATTTTGTGTCCATTTTGTGTAAAGAAGTATGTGTGGAGTCTGTGAAGATCTGTTCTTCCCTTGTGGCTTCACCCATGTGGCATGTTTTTTTTCCTATGAGTCCTAAGGAATTTACGATCATTCACACTTGTGGATAATAATGAGGGAAAACAAATGAGTTCCTGTGATTGAGGTAGTCACTTTGTGCTGATAAACCCCCTCCTGCTGTTCTCCACAAGAAGTGGTGTTAGGGCAAAAGGCATCTGTTTTGTTGTCCACAGAAAGCCGATCACATTGAAGTTAAACTTTTTCCACACATGGGATGGAAAGATGTTGCCATTCTGTTTGCCCGCTGTTCACTACATACGTCACAAACACACACGGTAGGAGAGTTACTGAAGCTGTGACAGATGCAGTGACAGATGCAGTGACAGTCACTCAATTAATCTTCTCTCTTCATAAGAACAAAACTTTCATAAACTTTCAAAGGAACAGTTCACTGAACAATGAAAGATCTCTCATCTTTTACTCAAGCTCATGTCGTTTTAACCTGTATGACAGAGGTTCACTGGAAAGCTCTTTGTACACTTAAGGTGAAGGAATGACATAACAGTGGTCCATATGGTTCCTGCAATATACTGATGCTGTATGTGAGGAACAGCCTGAAATTGAAGTCATTATTGCAGATCTTCTTCATTCACCTCCAGTGTATGTAAAGAAGAAGAATGAACACACCGTCAAACAGCCTTGTGTGCTCCAATGAAGAAGGACAAGCACGAGGCTGACTAAATGAGGACTGTCCCCTTCAACACACCATCTAGGTTCAGAATAATGTCTAAACATTTCCTTGCTCATCAGAGATCTGAGATCAGCACTCCACAGTCGTCTCACCTGAGCAGGTCTGGGATCAGTGCTGGAGGTCAGCGAGTGCAGCTGTAAAGCAGTGCCAGAAGACATCTACACACCTGCAGTGGCACAGCACTGCTCCTCCTCCCGTCAGCTGCTTCCGCTTCACTGGAGTAAGAGCCCAATAAATCAGCATTCAAAGCTGGATTCATCTGATCTCTTTCTCTCTGATGATGTATCTGTGTCATTCTGCACTCTTTAAAGCAATGTGAGCATTTGACAAGCAAGTGAATATGGAAAGAAAAGAAAAAAAGACCAAAATGACCATGGGCACTGGAGACAAGTCACAATGCATTTAAACCTGCAGAAACATTTGAGAAGCTCTGCTTTGGAGCTGGTTTCACAGCAGGTTTCCACAAGTTTCTGAGAGTTTTTTGGTCTTTGTCAATGAACAAAAATGAACAACCATTGATTGATCAAATAAAGATTGAATAATTTATAGCATCATGTCTGACATTAATGGCAGCAAACACCATTGGCTTGTGTGTGTCTATGCATAAATATGAATAGATTTGAGAGCTTCCACAGACAGGAAGATTTTCAGTGAATACAGGTTTTGAACAATATGGCCAAAATAAATCATGACAGAATTTTATATACATTCACTACTTTCTTAGTTTGGGGTCAGTAAGATTTTTTTTTTAATGAAAGAAGTTTCTTATGCTCAGTAAGATCAAAACAGTAAAAACAGAAAAAGAACTTTTCTATGTGAATATACTTGACCAGTGCTGGCAAAATGAGTCGCAATGAACAAATTTCCAAAAAGAGTTATTGTTATTCTCACATTGTCTATTAAAAAAACCTTCAAAATGATGTATGATTTGTTGGAATCCGAAAAAAAAAAGAAAGAAAAAAAAAAAGATTGAGCTTACGAGATTTTCGGCTGAGTTTTCTGAGGGTTCCAAAAAAAAAAATCATCTAGCAACCATACCTTAAAATCCTTGGTAATACCACCAAATTTGGCACAAACCAAGTCAAAACCCATATCTATAGGAAAAATATATATGTTCAACTTTTTTTCCCCCAAGATTCCACAATTGTTTGATTAACATTAATGAAACAGACAGTCTATATATTAAGACCTACTATACCACACGTAGCTAATATTGTTACACATCAAATGTTTTCCCCCAACTGTTAACCATACGTTCACTTAAGGCATAACAGATGATGTTTGTGTAAATACTTGCCAAGACAGATTTTTTTGAAGTACTGTAATTCTGTGTATGTGTGTATATTGGGATCACGCGCTGAGGCGTCTTTGTGCGAGCACTTCGGATATGTCAGTCAGTGTAAGATAATTTTGTTTACATCAGCATGAGTTTGAAAATTACATTTCATTGGTTCAGATTCTTGCCATCGAGAATTCGCTATGAATATTAACAAAGTTGGAATGCTGCGCTTTACAACGACACCAAACTTGTGCTGAGGGAAGCGCCAGTAGTCGAGAAGCAAGCAGAGAAAAACTGCATTTTTCATGGACAAAGGAAAGTTACCCCTCTCAGAAAACATACAAATGAATATACTTTTAGATGTTTAATTGCTATTTGGAGCATTAGGATCGCTAGTTGAGGGCTTAATGAACTCATTTTTGTAGCACGGGTTACATATGTTAAAATTTAATTTGTGATGGCAAAGCAGAATTTTCAGTATCATTACTCCTGTATTCAGTGTCACATGATCCTTCAGAAATCATTCTAATATGCTAATTTGCTGCTCAAGAAAGATTTCCTATTATCAATGTTGAAAATATTCGTGCTGTTTCATATTTTTTTGGAAAGTGTGATACATTGTGTGTGTGTGTGTGTGTGTGTGTGTGTGTGTGTGTGTGTGTGTCCTCCATGAGTGATATAGGAAAAATCCGACTGGCTCTCTGACTCTATTTGTCATTCTGTGCTAATCTGTGACGGCTGTGTTATTTTTCTAGAGGGGAGAGAACACACGTCCACACAGAGGACATCAAATGATGCTTCAAAATGTGATACACATTTTAATTTCACACCCCATCAGATTTTACTGCTGCCCTGGCAGACCATAAAACGCAAAAGAGAGAGAGAGAGGAAGAGGAGGAAAAGAGAAATAAAGAGAGATTGAAAATTCGCTGATAAGTGGTCATGGTCATCTAACAGAGGCTGCTCTGAAAAAGAAAAAAAGCATAAAGATTTTTTTCTGAATTTAAACAACAAGCTACAACAATCAACTCTTTCTTAATGCCTGACGTCTTTGGGTGGGAAGCACAAGGATTCGTCCTCTCTTCACAATTGCTGGAGAAGACATGCAGCCAGAGGCAGTGATAAAGCAGCAGGACTGTAGTTTAATGGAAGGAGGTCTAATGATGCCGAATGAACTCTGTAAGTAGTGGCGAGCTGCTGTCTTCATATGGGACCGAGTTCACTAGTTAAGCACTCAAGAGCCCCAGGCAATGACAGAGAAACGTGTGTGGAGAGCTAATTAGGGCAGCAGAACATCTCGCTTGCACGATTCTTCTCTCAGACACACTTCATTTAAAAGTCACTGCTCTATATGAAAGAAATGAGACTTCATTATAGAGTTTATAAGTTTCTTCTAGCTCCATCATTTGACAATAAACTGGCCAAAGAGTTACTAAGAACTGGATCCTCACCATACAACACACAAGCTTTCACCCTTCAAATCATAAACTTGCAAAACTAAACCATTTGACATCAACATCCAGACCAAGTCAGTCAGTCCAATAATCAGGCTGTCCATTTGAGTTAAGTGAAATAGAAAAACAGCTGTGGCAACCTGTGCTTGGGGTAGTTCTGGTTACCTTTAGTTGGCAAACTAACAAACTAGCTGGTCATACCTGCTTAAAGGAATAGTTTATCCAGATGGAACACACACAAACAGAAAAAAAGAAGAATCAGCTGTTCTGCTCTTTCAGCAAAATTTAAGTGTTTATTTAACCTTAAGATTAATTGATTTTTGTTTAAGATGAATCACTTGTTGAATTCCTCATAATACATGTAAGTTGCTTTGAATAAAACTGTCTACTAAATGTAAATGTAAAACAATGATCAACCCATATACACCCATGCCCAAATCCAATATGGCCCATTGACTTTAACTGTATGAACAAACAAGAGCTGAAATATTCATTCCACACAAGGAAGAACATGAGGGTGAGTAAATGCTTACAGAATGATCATTTTTGGGTGAACTATCTTTTTAAAGGTGCTTTTTGGAGGATGGTGGCTGGTCAAGCAGTATGGACCAACTAACAACCTGCTTAAACCAGCTTGAAATTAGCTATTATGTCTGAAACACCAGCTACCAGCAAAAGCTGGTCTTTTTTCTAACAAGCCGAACCAAGACCACGAGATAAAGACAGTAAGTCTCACTGCTGCCAGGCATCAACTGGTGTTTAAATGTACGCAACACAGAGGAACACAATTAGACTTTCATTTAGCAGGAACAATGTCCTCATTTCTTTTATCAGTTCTCTATGTGATTTAAAGAATGTATATTAGATTCTGTTTGCTCAGACTATAATAGTTGATTCTTGTGTGTAGGTGGTTTCATGTACTATCAGAAATCCTGTGAACATGCTTTTTGAATTTCACACTCTCATCCTAATGTAAAACAGACTGCAAACAGAGTGTGAAGTCTGGACTCTCGGCCTCCAATCTGTCACGTCCATCTCTTCAGACACAGACAGAAAGAGGGTGCTACTCACACAATTTTCCTTCAGACAGACTCTCTGGCAGCTTAGTGGTCAGTTGGCCATCACAGGCTCTGGGCACGACTGACTTTTCACTCAGCCAGCTTCTGCTGGTCCCTGAAAGGACCCCATCATTACTACATCACATTCAAGCTATTGGACTGCAGCTGAAGCTGTTGTGCTTCTAAACACCTCAAAACTACTCAGAACATTCTGGAAATAAAAACAACAAATGAGACCACTGTAAAGAGAGGGTTACTTAGCTTTTCCACTGATTGCAAACCAAAACCAAAAGTCAAATCGCATTTATTTCTATAGTGCTTTATACAATACAGACTGTTTCAAAGCAACTTCACAGGATCAGAATCAATGACGCAAACTTCATAAAATATGAGAAATTAAAATTCTAAAGCAGTTCTTAAAAGACAATAGTGTCATTATTCAGCTCAGTGATGATTCAGTTCAGTTCAATAACTGTTTAAAGTTCATCAATTATGAAATGAGTTCAATTCAGTTCTACAGAAGACAATAATAGCATTATTCACCCTCAATTCAGTTTAAATTTTTGTTCTCATCCAGTGTCAGTGCAGTCTAATGGATAATTTTACTGAATATTTTTTCTGAGCATTTTGCCATCTTCAGAATAAAGACGTGTAGAACAGGCTAATCTGAAATGATATAGTCAAGTAGACTGACCTGAGGGAGTCCAGACACCTGGCCCTTCTGAAGAGGCTGAGCGATAGAGGCAGTAAAGACCTGAGCATCCTCCACTGGCCGGCCCTTCATGTAGTGCTTCCCAGCCTCGTATATATCCACCTCGATCATCTTCCCTTTGAACTCAGGCTTCTTGGGCACCAGCACCTGCAGATGCATGAAGGAGAACATTTTACCAGGTCAGTCCCTTGAGGTTAAAAACTGTAAATTCTTTATAACACAATATACAAAACGGCATCATGAACAAAACAATAGGAAAGCAGGGCCATCTACACAGTGTTTAGCAACAAATATAACCTACATCTTACAAATGAACAGTGGAAAACATTTATGAAAACTGCAGAACTGTGACTTTTTGCAACTGATAATGCAAATAAATTGATTCTCATTAACCTTCAGCTCTGAGATTCATGATATCAATGAATGTGTAAGTAAAAATTAAACACTAAATCAAAACACAAGGCACAGGGAAAAAAAAAAAAAAGTGTTTGAATGGTGAGGGCCAAATCAAACACCATGGTCTTCTCACGTCAAGCGTAACACTGGAGATCAATAGCACTTGACACATCAGAGTCGTGCCAATGTCCATTGCTTTCACATGCCTTCCACCGTATCCACTCCACATATAAACTTTAAACTGCTTGTGAAAGATTCTCACATGCTCCTCAGGACCTGTTGTTCATTTCCATAAAAGAAGCTTGTTTTGAACTTGTAAATGCCACATTGACCATGTGGAAAAAGAAAAGAAAGACAAGCATCTTTTTCATTGCATGTGCTGTTGCGTTCTTGATGTCAGGTCGCCGTACACTCCTGTAATCCCAGAGCATCGGACACATTCGGCTGAGACCTTTAGATCTGCATGCAGTCTGAAGGGAGATGAATCAGTCCAGGCGTGGAGGCTGAATTGGATTAAAAAGCTGTGCAGTTGGATCTATAGGGGTTTACATTGAAATTGCCTTCATTACGCTGAGCGGCAGATAAATTTGGAAAGTAAAAACCACCTTCCCCAGACATGAAAGGCTCGGCAGAAGCTTAACGCGCATTATGATTCATCAAAACACCGACATATCAGAGGATCTGTCGAATACGTTTTCAATTAGGCTGGGGAAATAAATGTGTTTTTCCTTTTCCTCCATCTCTGCCGTGGCTGATGTGTGCCATGAATTTTAATACTTTAATATGAGAAGAGTTTTTTTCCCATTTACTTTTTCATTCAATTACACAAACCCTGAAGGTCAAACACTAATATTTTAAGGTGGCAGATAAAACGCTCGTGTGTCTTTGTCTTGTCTCTATTGAGATGAGTCCTCGCACACTTGAAACCCATTAAGAGTGGTCCACGTTGTGCTGGAAATTGCAAATCATGTCTACATCCAGCTTCTCACTGTTAAAACAAATGGTATTTCAGAGCCCGTGGCAGAGAATGAGGCAGCATTTCTTTGAAACTCTTTTTGAAAGCACAGATCTGTGACAGCACTAAAGACCACAAGCGTGTCCTTGAAGAACACATGAGCAGGATGGTGGAGGAGGTTGTGTTGAGGTGAGGAGTGTGGCTGGTTAGCTGTGAGCCTGTCCATTGTTTGGTTTGGGATGATTTAACCAGGAGAACTTGCTGGGTGTGGAGCACATATAATACCTAGTGCAGCAGAGATGACAATGTGTAGAGTAACACAGACAATATAGTGGTTTAAGATATGAGCCAGTCATTGAAAGGCCTTTGTTTTAAACCCCATATGGAAAATCCATGTAACGACTGAGACAAATCAGACACAATTATTTGTCATATTGAACAAATAATCTTTAAACTCACTCTGTCCCCATCCCCCGAGAAGACCAGTCTGGGCAAGGGCCTCTTGGACACGATCAGATAAGACTTTTATGATCCGAAACTATGCAGCTATGCAGAATTCTGCATCCAAAAGTCATTTTGAGTCAGGCCCATAGAAAAGGCACACAAAGCCTGAAAACAGACCTTCCTGCCTTAATTTATAGACAGACTGTTCTATAAATGAACATGCATATCCCCAGGAAATGGTATCCATTATTACTGTTTGTTGTATTGTACTCATTGTATTCACATGTTTTATGATACATTTAATGTAACTTCAATTATGCCATGTTTAGTGTCTATGGGTTCGTATCGAGAAGATTTAAATGCTTGTGTATACGATATGTCGATACCTGTGCAACACATCAGTATTACAAGAATCTTTAATAGTTCTTCTTCAACAACTCAGCCAGTTTAATCATGCTCGGTCGTAAAAGCCCCGACAGGAGGAATGTTGTCGCCCGGAAATTCAACCTTCTCATTGGTCAGGTCAACCCTAAGAGGTGTGACTTTGACCAGAGATTAAAAGCCAGTGCACAATGCTCCTCCCGCGCTCTCTTGTTGATCTGACCGAAACTGCATCAGTGGGGGGGTTCTGCCTAGGCCTGCAAGGCCTAGGCCTGTGTGCTTAACTAGGAGAGAAAAGGACTCTTTTCTACTAAGATTCAAACTAACCATGCAAGTTTGTTATCGCTTCTTCATTCAATGCAGAAGATATCGATTGCAACTTCGGCACCATCGGACTGAACCCTCAGGACTTCCTACTGCAACGGTATATTTGGGACGCTCTTCAAAAAGGCAGAGGCCTAATGCAAGTATCGTACGATATACTAAATTGCTGCTAGTTAGTTAAAAACTCCTTTGTTAAAGGAGTTTTATGATAAAAACTGATGATTCTTTCCTGGTTTTTGGTTTCTTCATAGCTCCTGCTGTTTCCCACTTCCGGTTTCACTCTATCATTTATCATTTTACCCATTTATGTGTGATGTGTGTGTATGTATGTGTTTGTCAGTTTAGTTATGTGTTCGTGATTTAGTTAATAAAACTTGCACAATACATATTTGATTCTGTCTCCCCGTCTGTGAATAAATTGGCTCTTAAATGATCAGATCTTATTATAGCTCTAAGCACTGTAAATGCTAAGAAAGAATTATTTTTCTGTAGCCATGAAAAACACCATTCTCTTAGAATTAATAATCGAGTGTTCACAGGATGAACTGATTTATTGATTGCAATTTCAATGTAGCTACATCAAGTTAATCTGATCAACTGATTAAAATATTCATAATTAATCATAATTAATAATCATAATGAGTTATGAATAATTATTAATATTTCCCCTTTGAGCTACATCCATAAGGGTGAACCAATGAGGTCTAAAATACCTTTGCTGTTATTAGGTGTCTCTAGTTGAGTGCAGACAGGTGAACAATAGTAAACAATAGTAGCAGCTCACCTGTCTGCACCTACACCCCACTGCTCACTTGCAAAAGATCTGATGAAATTTTGATTGTTGAGTGACTAAACTAGCTAGAAAATGACATTCTTAATTCTTGTACTGATTTCCAGTCAATTACAACAAGATCATTTCACCCAACAAATATTAAGGCATGTTTTTAAACATCTCATGGTGCTGGCAGATGTTTTCACTCATTTATGCTTAAACCTACTCGCTGCCATCCTTGATGAGTCTGAGCAGCTCTGTCTTCAGTCTTGTCTCTGACATGGGCGCTGGCAGTGCAAAGACAGACTGGGCTTAAGCTCCAAACAACCTGAGCTGAGCTCTTAATCGGCACCATGTTCATGGTGATCCGTTGAGTAAAGCTGGGCTCTCTCTGATGGATGGTCAGTCACGTCTCAAACACTCTGGAGAGCATTCCAGCTTTGAGACAGCAGATCAAGAAGGAAAAGGAGAAACAAAGGAGGAAAAGAAAACAGAGGGCTTGCACCCCAGATTAGACCTCCCATCCTTTAATGCGCAGCCCCATCCTCAATCAATGGAACTGGAGGTGGTTTTCTGCTGGCCATTATAATGGAAAGATCAATGGCGGCTGGCGGGATGGATGACCTCCAAGACCTACAAGGAGCTGAGAGCTGCAGCACTGCGCTTGTCTGTGCTCACGACTGAGTGTACTATTTTATGATAACATTTATTTCACTTCAGACCATTGACTAGTTAGAAAGGAAACCAATGGCTTATAACAATGCAGAAGACATAAGTGCATTCAAAAAGTAAAGGAAATATAATATATTGGAGACATTGCTGAACACTTCAGGCACCATCAAGTGTCTTCCTATGGACAATTCTACAAAAGTTTATTTTGTTGTGTTCCATGAAAGAAAGAAAGAAAGTCATATGACAGGAGGGTGAGTAAACAACTACATTCTTTTCATATATATATTTTTTTAACTCTGAGGTGATTCTGGCATTGTTTGGAGACAGACGTCTCTGAAAGGGATTTTCAAATGAGAAGCTGGTGGAACAGAAAACGTTAGTAAGTACACTCTGTCTGAGCAAAGGGAAAGGCCAGCTCAGAAAGTAAATGGACCGTCAATCATCACGTCAGCCAGAAAATGCGGTGAAGGCGCCGGGTCATGATGGGAAATGCTGGAATTGTGCTGCTGCTGGTATTTCTGCTGTAATTATGAGGTGAGGGCTAGACTGGAATAAAGAAAATTAAAGAAAACACAGTCTTGTTCGGTTCACATTCATATTGTAGACCTTATGGATCTACAAGTTAAAAGGAGAATTTTTCCATTGCTCTGCTCACAATCATTGTGGGCTTCATGGATGCTCTGAATAAAAGCTAACATTTTCTTCGGCTTACAAATCACTTTAAACAGTACCTTGTAAATTCTTTCACATGGGGAAATATGATCAAACCACTAAATTCTCCAGAAAAAAGTGACACTTATAGAGAAGCTTTTTGCCTAAAGACAAGCCTGCAAACATCTACTGCAAACTTCAAACACTTGGAACACAGGTGTTCATGATATATTTGAAGCCTGCAACCCTTCTACGTCTCATTTTTTGTAGGCATGCTCAGTTTGAAATTTAAACGTCAAATTTAATTGTTGTAATTGAAAACCTTGGCTTTTGACATGGAAATGATTGAAATAAAATCAATGCTTCACTTTCCCTCATCTGGTTTTTACTTCAGGAAATAAAGTAACACTGAATGAACACAATCATTGGACTAACACAACAAATATGAACCACAAAGCAGTTCATACATCACTGTTGCAGTTCAGCAGAATATAACTACTAAGTCAAAGGCAGGGTTATTATAGGTAACTTAAAAACCATCAAAAAAAAAACAAAAAACATTTTCATTACTTGTAATAAAATATATAAAAAAGTTTAATGTAAAAAAAAAAAAAAAAAAAAAACATTTCTCACTTTCATTTAGTTGAACTTGATGTACTAAAATAACTAAAACTGTAATAAACAATAAAATGATATTGGCATATTTAAAAAAAAAAAAATTAAAAATGAGAAAAACAATCAAATAAACTAACTAAACTTAAAATGAAAATGGAAAATATAAAATTTAAATCCATTTCAAAATATTAAAAAATATCACAGTCTCAATGACACTAAAATGACACTAGTCAAAGTTTAACTTGTACCTGCTCATAGAACTTGTTGTGGGCGACATAGTACTGGGAATCAAAGGACTCTTCAGTGACCAGCACACGCTGCCTCTGCCCGATCTGTGAGACAAGACAGAGAAACACACATGAGCAGGTTAAAATGCATCTGAAAGACACAAACAGACTAGCATGCGGCTCCTTGAAGAACTCTCTGTGTTTGTAATTGTGATGAAGAGCTGTCACTGGCCCACAGCTCATCTAAAAACGAGCGTTTAAAATCCCCTTCCCGACCTGACAGCAAACACAAGTGTTTATTAGCTTGTAAAAAGATGACATTTGTACCAAGCCTGAATTGTACAGATGTATTTAACCTGATGCATGAGAGAAACAGGACCATCATTCATTCACATCATTATTATGTGCTAATTGGAGGAAATAAAAGGGGCTGCAGTGCTTAGAGATGGATGTGTCTAGTCCGTGACTATTGTAAGCTGTACGCTGATATTATCTTACGATGGAAAATATCTCCTTTCATTCACACTGTCAAAAAGCGACTGTGCATGTATTTAATGGTTTTCAAAAAGCCTTTGTGTGCGACCATGGGTTTACTGCTCACAATAGTCAATTTAATGCACAGACAGACATTTGGGAGAATAACACAAATCCAAACACACGCACACGCTTTTAGAGGAAGCACAAACGTGTGCACATTGTGTGTGAGGCCTGCCATGCCTTCAAAAAGAAACAGACGGGAAGGTTGCTCTCGAACGATGGGCAGAGAGAGAGAGAGAGACGCTTTATGCAATCCAGATTGCCTTCTCTCTATTTAGCTGAAGCATCTGGCCTTTTGAAATCACAACTAACTTAATGTGCTTTGCGGAGCCTATTGGCCTGTGAAAGGGGCCCACTTTGTTCGGGGCCCCTCGGCCGACTGCAGGAACAAGAGAGCTGCTTGCTGAACCCCAGTGCTCATGAAAATGTGTCTGTTTATCCAGCCCAACCAATCTACAAATACACACATGGGTGAGCTGTACACTTCCAAAGCTACTGGAAACCCTGAATATGAACTTCATTGTGGTTCTGTCACAATACATACAGCATTTCTGCTTGATAAAATGGGGAAACGCACAAAATACAACCAATCAATCATTCTGTCATGCAGCGACATTCAAATACTTTTAAAAAAAACAATCTTTCTATACAATGAATGACAAGGGCTGTGTCCGAAAGCTTAGGCAGCTGACTTGTAGCCTTGACGCCCTATCAGACAATGACTTTGCAGGAAGTGTTTGCGCACAAAGGTTCCTCGCGATTTTGGAAAGACAGCCTGCAACCCTTCTAAAGCAGCATCTATCAGCGTCTAATGATCTACAACAAAAGAGAAACCTTTGGTCAAAACTAAGTGAATATTTAATTACTACGATAGTAATTTTTCAATAGAAATGACATCAAAAGTGTAAAATGTTAGTAATACATTTCCATAAAAAACTTTCAGATGCCATCTTTAATGTTTAGGTCAACTGTCACAGAATCAAACACATGGGATTGTGGGGTATCATAGCCAATGACGGATACATCTATGCTGCCTTCAAAAATCAATCAAATGAAGCTATCTCAGTAGACAGGATGTGGCCCAATCAATGGATTGGGACGTGACTTGTTGCCTTCCTACCTCTGTATGCTGCCTGCGGAGAAAGCATTTTTAAGCTTTCGGATGCATCCTAGATCACAGTGAATCGAGACAAAAAGAGGGGACAGTGATCTAACTTCAGCCTCTCCAAGGACATTCAGGCACTGAACAACAGCAGTGGTGTGGTCACTGGAGGTCAAAGGTTAATAACAGCTCCACATTGTTTGGGCTGTGAGACTCTTTTACAGTTGAAGGCCTGTCTCAACTGCTCTCTGTGAAAGTGTTTAACAAGTGACTGAACTCTGGAAAAATTACCTTCCATATGGGTGAAAATGCAGTTTTTCAGTGATGAAAATCCTATATCTCAAACACTTTTTTTTGGTCATTTTGACAGTTGTGGTCACTATGAACTGTCATTTTATGAAAAAAAAAACCTGCACAAAGATTTATGAATTAATCCTTCAGAAATTGTATTCAACTAGACTCATTGACAGTGTGATGCACTCATGGCTGTTTGAAAAATATAATTTATTTATAATTCAAACACTCACCGGCCACTTTATTAGGTACACCTTGCTAGTACAAGGTTGGACCCCCTTTTGCCTTCAGAACTGCCTTAATTCTTCATGGCATAGATTTAGCAAAGTGCTGAAAACATTCCTCTGAAATTTTGGTCCATATTCACATGATAGCATCACACAGTTGCTGCAGATTTGTCGGCTGCACATCCATGATGTGAATCTCCCGTTCCACCACATCCCAAAGGTGCTCTATTGGATTGAGATCTGGTGGCTGTGGAGGCCATTTGAGTATAGTGAACTCACCGCCATGTTCAAGAAACCAGTTTTAGATGATTTGAGCTTTGGGACATAGCAGGATAGAAGTAGCCATCAGAAGATGGGTACACTGTGGTCATAAAAAGATGGACATGGTCAGCAACAATACTCAGGTAGGCTGTGCCATTTAAACAATGCTCAATTGGCTCTAAGGGGCCCAAAGTGTGCAAAGAAAATATCCCCCACACCATTACAACACCACCAGCAGCCTGAACCATTGATACAAAGCAAGAGGGATCCTTGCTTTCATGTTGTTTACGCCAAATTCTGACCCTACCATCTGAATGTCACAGCAGAATTTGAGACTCATCAAACCAAGCAACATTCTTCCAGTCTTCTATTGTCCAATTTTGGAGAGCCTGTGCGAATTGTAGCCTCAGTTTCTTGTTCTTATCTTACAGGAGTGGCACCCGGTTGCTGTAGCCCATCTGCTTCAAGGTTCGAGGTGTTCGATGCTCTTCTGCATACCTCAGAAGTTTTTCATATTTTAATTTTTTTTTAAAAATGTATACATTGTGTTATATAACCTCGGCAGTAAATTACCAAAAATTAATTGAACACTGCTGTATGAGTGTTTCTAATACTACAGATGAGGGAATGACACAAATTTCACATCATTCTCTCTTTTGACTGCTGTAATAAATCTCTCTCTCTCTCTCTTTTTTTTTTTTTTTTACCTCTTTTGTAAAGTCGTGGAAATGCTATCATGGATTTTTTCTATTGGAGGAAATGGGAATACAACAATTATATTTGCTGTTGTCTCCTGTTCACCACTATGGAATTACTACAGGATTGTGAAAAGGGTCTATTGACTCCAAATGGCCTACCCAAGCTTCAGAGATGCATGAAGTAAATAGGATTATCCACAAGTTCCCTCAAAGAGCATGTAGGAGTTTCTCTGACTCTAGCCTGAGGCAACGAGGAACACATCTTGTTAATGTTCAAAGCTGCCCGACAGGTAGAGCGATCACAGACGAGCCTCCTCGGGTTCCACACGTTGATGGGACGCACACAACAAAAGGAAACACAAGACACATCCTTGCAGGAAAAGCTGCTTACCATGTTGTTCTGTGGGCAAATTAGCCATACGAGAACCTGCTTTCTTAGCAAGAAGCTGTGATTTATACACACACATTTAAAGTGGTCAGCACACTGCACAGGTGCATGCTTCAAGTTATTCACCTAAAAATGAACATTTCATCATCATTTACTCAACCTTGTGTCATTAACATGCAGATATTTTCTTCTTGGAACACAAAAAGAGAAATTATCTTCATGCAGCTTTTTTCTATTTAATCAGTCCAATTCATAGTGACCAAAGTCTGTCGAGCTCCAAGAAGGTCAAATGCCATAACCGTAACCAAACAATTTAAGTAATTTAGTATTTTTAAGTGATGAACAGACTGAAATGGACATTGTTATTCACTGAAAATCAGCTTTAAGCATTCTTCTCAGCTCGAGCGGAAAGGAAAGGCTTTGATTTCAGTCTTTATGAAGTTTTTAACAGCACGGACAGACCAAAGCCCTAAAGCTGATGTCTAATGATGAATTTAGTGTGGGGTGAGAAGCACATCACCGTACTGAAACATACATCAGAGGAGAGCAAAGACCAGCAGTGCTGCTACGCATCCTGCCGATGATAAAGAACGTCCAGCATCAAGTTAGTTCTGGAAACACTAGCCTGTGCCTCTGCCATTTGATCACAGATATAATATTCCCTCTTAATTGAACCTAATCTAGGTCGTGGGATGAAAACATCAAGAAATCAAACAAAGAATGAAGAGCGAGGGATTACGATCCTGCAGGACGGATGAATCCCGTTATATGAAAGCACAGGATGAGAAGGAGAGAATATTTGTTGTGGAATCTCTTCTTCAGTGCTGTCGTGAACAAAAACAAATAGAGCCCAGCTGGATTTGAATCAAAAGAGAATAATAATTACACCAGTCCAGCACAAACATGCCTGCTGATCTGCAGGGCTTTACAGGCGACGTGAGAGGATTCACATCAGATGCAGACAAGCCTTTCAGGAGATAAAGACTAGCTGACTCTCTGGTGAGCTTCACGTCTTTAAACGTTCTGGGATTCCATAGGTGAAGCGCTCAAAGATTTCTACAGGGAACATGAATCTTTTCAGTTTGTCAGGAACGTTAGACAAGTGACGATGCAGCGTGTCAGGATTAAGATGATGATCATGTTTTAATTGATAATTAATCAATCAAAACAACAATCAGAATGAATTAAACTCAAGCTTTTAGGATGTGAGACTTCTTTCAGCAGAATGAATTGCTTTGTCTGTTTCCTTCCTGCATAAATGTTGTCAATCTCTCATAGTTTGGGTGAAGTGAACTTTCTTGGAATGTCATCATTGTCTGCTTGTATGTTCAGTGAGGGGCAGTGCTATCAGAAGACATTCTTGCTTTCCACTGCACTGTTTTTACAGTGTTTTTCTATAACATACGTGTTAACTTGTTGCATATGCATCTTTTGCAGCATCAAGTTAAAAGACGTTTTAAAATGCACAGTTTTTTTGTTTTTTTTTTAATTCCACTGCCCTGCATCTAATGTTTTGTAAACACAAAAACACACACTCTGAGTGAACAGGCCCTCAGAGGCAAGCGGCCGAACACGAGAAATACTGCACACCTGAAACAGAAAGAATGCATCTGATAGTTTGCTTCACACATCAAATGTCACTTAAACTCAGCAAAAGCTGATAACTGTTTCGAGCAAAGTGCCCCCACACCGACTCAACTGAAATATTTTCATTTGTGCGGAATAACATCCAGCAGACCGAACACATTCAGAACACAGATGGCATTCAATGAACCACAGCGACTCTTAAAGACACATGAAACTCACACCGCACTCCAAAATCTAATTACGGCCATTAAATTTAGTGTCTGCAGTTACCGTGACGACCCACCAGGACTTAATGAAGACCATCACATTGGATTATATAGTGTGAAAAGAAACAAAGACAAAAGAGTACATGAGGAAGCAATTAAAGAAGAGAAACTCATGTTGAACATCACAAACAAGATCAAGGAAAACATCACTGGTGCATGTGCTATTTTTACATTAAGAGTGTGCAGGAGAAAACACCACTGACACACACACACACCAGTGAGAGCGAGGTGATCTACAGCAGAGCAGTATCATGATCATGAGCAGCTCGTCTCATTAACAATCATTAACAAATCACACACACACACACTGGAATTTGACATATTCATTCTTATTTTTTACTTTTTCCTTAATCATTTAAATAATATTACAATTTATTTCTTTTTCTTAAGTGTTCATTACTTCGTTTATTTGCACTTTGACTTTTTATATTCTTTATTGTTTTTCAATAAAATGAACTAATAATATTCTAATTGTTAATATATTATGTCTACTCCATTTGCACTATTATTTCAATTGATTCACATTTCCCTCATATTGACTGCATACACTATGCTTATATGACTGCACATGTCGCAATGCAACTACAATCAAAACAGACTGCATCCTTTCTTACACTTTTGCTAATGTTCAAAAACTGAAATTTACTGAAATTGTTTATTTATTTAGCATTTTATGTTTATTGATGCTTTTATCCAAAGCGACTTACAAATAAGGAACACAACAAGCGCTCTTAAGGAGGCAATAACATGAGAAGTGCTAGTAATACAACGTTTTAGACGTTGTCTTATCTAGTGCAAGCTAGAACAGTGAGAGATATAAGAAATAGTTAAAGCATTGAAGACGACAGCAGTTAAATACTCGAGGATAAGTTTCAGCTGTTTCTTGAATATTGTCAGCGATTACAGGAGGTATACGTTTCAGTAAGTTGTACTGTATCTTTCAGTATACCTTCAGATGTTCATTCATGTTTATACTTTATCTACAGAGGAAGAGATGATCACGTTCACTCGCGCTCTGCGCTGCCGCTTAAAATGAGGCGCCTGTACAGTGATGTCACGCCACATTAAAGAGCGTCAAAACAGCATTTTTTATTTGAATTTCGTAATTAAATGGACAGAATTTGAAAGACACATTGTTTCTTATTGAAAGTAACAAAACGGGGAGCTTATTGCGATTAATGGTGGTTAGGCTACAACGCTGTATTCGTGTGTAGATCCAATGGACCAGGGCTGGGCGGGGCAGCGCATTCGGTATGCAGTGAGAGTATCACGGTACGTACCGTGGGTGGTGTATCACGGTTTTCACCACTAGTAATAGAGACAGCAATATAAAACAATACAGAACATGTGTCACAGGTGTTTATCTTCATTTTACAGCTTCAAACACACCTTATCCAAACAGAATTCAGAGTCTGAAATATCAGCTTTAAAATCAAACTTTAACAATATCAGGCTACAGCTAAACACACACACACACACACACACACACACGTACCGCCCCCCTCATTTATCTTCAGATGTTTGCATTAAAAAAATCATTTCATTATTTACTCAGAATCACAGTTGCTCTGTAATGAAGCCACACAAATGATGTGATGGTGAATAATGTCATTAAATACTGATGTTTCTCATATTATACTGACCAATACATCTCCACAAACCTGCACTAGCTCCAAGTGATTTACAGCCTCACTTGGAGCTAGTGAAATCAGCCTCAGCCTGTCAGATTGCAGCCACGTGGGGAAGAGAATAAAGCCCTCCGATTCCCCTTCATTAGTGTTCTTGAGTGAGTCACGGCACCACGTTCAGCTGAGAGACACAATGAAGTCTAAATGAGAAGGACCTTGCTCTTGGTTTCAAGTGTTTCAATGATTTCAGCATGACACATAAAGAGGCATTTGTGTTCTCGTGGCACAGACGATACAGACCACCAGAACTGAATGCTCATTCTGAAGAGCTCCTGTGTGTTTCATGAATCAGTGTGTGTGTGTATTGTCATGCTCTGCTCCATCAGTGTCGAGTGCTGATGGTGTGTCTTGTCTCACTGGACTCCCTTTGCCAGATCACATGTGACCAGCTGGTTTCTTTTACATTACACATAAAACACGGCAGCACTGACGACATACAGTCAGTTCATAGTCAAATATTTCACAAAGTGCATGCATGGGAACAAAGTCCTTTTTCAAGGAAAGTCTGTTCACTCGGCGGCCATATTTGTAACACTTGAAATCCTGAAAACTCAAAAAATGCCTGCCAAACTCACAATTAAATAACATATTTCAAATCAGCAAAAAAATATGACATGAACTGTCCCATAAATGTTGTTTATTATGCTCAGATAGCGTTAAAACAAACTTATTTTTCAGCTAGACGAGCCAGTGTGCACGTGCAGTCCTAAGCGCGAGTCTCAGGTTTCTATTGGAACCGGTGCTTCTAACAGCAGCTGCAGTGATGCAATGACTTTACCAATCAGCGATTGGCTCTTTTACTTATAAGGCGGGTCGTATTCCGCCATATTGTGCATTGCAGTTTCTCCCGTTCACAAGTAATAAGAGTGAATCGTCTTTCTATATCTATAGTCTTTGACGGGAAGCTATAAAGTTAAACCTGTCTAATCACATCTGTCTGTCTGGTTTACACTGAGAATCTGGCTGCACACAGATGAAGTTATTTGTGCATGTACACTAAGACAGAGATGTATTTAGAGTGTGTCTTATCTGATATGATCCGTGCTAAGATTAGAGTTACACTCCCAAATATTAAAGGGTTTGTGCACGCAAAAATGAAAATTCTGTCATTAATTACCCACATTTCGTTCCAAATCCGTAAGACCTTCGTTCATCTTTGAAACATGACGAGAATACTTTTTGTGTGCAAAAAATAAAAAAATAAAATAACTTTATTCAACAATTTCTTATCTTCTGTGTCAGTCTCCGAAGCTGTTCACGTGAGCACCACGATGGATGTGTGTGATGCTGATGCAGGAGCTGGCGTTCTGACATAAAACCTGGAAGCGCTGCACTGTTTACAACGTGAAAATCGTCAGACTGATGAACAGTGATGACCAACATGATGAACTGTGATGAACAGAACAGAAAGACAGAAAACACAAAGGAGAAAAGGACTGCCAAGGAACGACGAGAAATAAAGGATGAAAACATGGACAAGGAGCGGCGGGTCACTGTAAGCGTTTGCTTTGCTGCAGTTACTGTCCACAGCACAACTCCAGACAACACAATTCATACAGCTCCAGAGTGTCAATCTGAGGAGTTCCAATATTCATATAGCTCATCTAAATCTGAGGAGCTCCATCATCTACACCATCACCATCCATCATCTACCACATCATGAACAGAGTAATTCATGAATGAGTGACATTTCAAACACATGATCACTGTAGTCTGTAGTTTCCTCATCATCAGATGAGGTGATGCTGTGTCCGATGTGACAGCGACAGGCACAATCTATACACAAACATACTGTTAATACTAACTTAAAGGAATTGTCTGGTTAAACATCTCCTTTTGTGTTCTGGACTATCCCTTTAAGTAGAAACCAAAAGTGGGCAGTTGATTTTTGCTGTATAGCAGTATTAATCTTTCCCTGGCTATGTGACGGCCTGTATCTGTGTTTGTGATGCCTGATTGCTTCTGACAGACCTGTGTTAGTAAATGACTGTCAGAGGGAGGGGATGCCTGATTGCTTCATCAGCCATGTCTGTGTGCTGATTGCGTCCAGCAGTTCATTTAAGCACATATATAACAGCTTTCATAATGATGCAGAGGAGATGGAAATTATATCTCTAGAATATAATTACACAAAATGCTCTCTGTATCGCTTTTCATCACAAAACACACATACAATCAGCATTCACCTTGAGCTGAAGATATTCCCGTCAGCTTCTTGCTAGGAAAACCAAGTCCTAATTTCAGACCTGTTTGTCTGACTAAACCTATCAAAGTCTTACAGCCGTTCATATACACTGTGAATGTCAGTCTCATAAGACCTTATTTTTAACACACTGAACCTACTATTACAGTCTCCAGCGAGTACTTGCAATCGGTTAAGTGCTAGTGATTCAGTAACTACATGCAACTGAAATACGATAAAGCATGTAAAGCGCTGCTCACAGACACTCACTGTCACTGAGCCTGAACGTCTATGAACTGAACTTCACATGTGCTTCATGTGATCTGCCTTAATGCAGTCATTCATTTGTGTATATGAATTGTTGATGCCACTTTTCCAAACTTTTCAATCAAATGGCTGCTTTCTTTAAAGGTGAAAGCAGCTGCTAGAATGTAAAAGGCGTGTTTTGGCTCCTCCATTTACAAATGCAATGTGTTCACGTGTTTCCGTGGTTTGAGTGATCAGATCTCCAAATGATTCAGACACATTTATGCTCCTGTCCAGCATAGACTGATGTTAATATCACCTTCTGTCCTGTCTGTTTCATGAGTCACCTTTATTTCTATAGCGCTGTATACAATTCAGATTGTTTCAAAGCCGCTTCACAGTAATAAACATGGAAATAACAATCAATGATGCATCAATTCATTCAATGCATGTAATTAATCAATTAATGTAAGAAGACAATACTGTCATTACTTAGCTCAGTGTTGACGTAGTTCAGTTTAATAACTGTGTAAAGTTCACCAATTATGAAACAACATTTAATTCAGCTATAAGCAGCTCTACAGTAGACAATATTGCCATTATTAAGCTCAATTCAGTTCTTTTTTTTTTTTTTTAATCTGACAGTGTCAAATCAATATTACTGCATATTAAGTGTCTTTTTTCAAGTGTCAAGAGAGTCTGAATCCAACTTAACATGCAAATAGATGTCCTAGTTAGATGTTTTGATCATTTGAATATTCATCAGTCTCTCGCGCTTCTTTTGGATTGGATCAGCTGACTGAAGTGGGTGGGGTCAGAGAGAGATCGATGTAGTGGGGTATTAGTAGCAGTGGGTCTGAGGGAGCAGATGTAGGGCTGGAGGAGGAATATGTCTGACTGATGCCAGGTTCACTGGGACCAATCACAAGGCTTCATTTTAAGGTGATTAATGTCAACGAACCAGCGGGGAAGCGTTGCTCGTTTGCATGTGTGGTGAACACAACATACGGCCAAAACCACAGGCCTGCTGTCCTATGCAATACTGATCAGTACGAAAACAATATATGGCCATCGTACAGCTTGACTTACGACATGGTTTGTTTGTAAATGTGCCTACAGATCAAGGACGCCTCTGAAGGACATCAGCGAATCACTGAAATCTTGCTCAGTCTCCATCTATTTTCTCACACATACAGATGCAGTGAGGCTAATGCAGGCCTGTTGACCAACAGCGTCTTCAGAGAACCTCGAACCCGTAGATCAGGCGCCTCCAACAGCATCTATAATGCATGATGTATCCGTTTTCCTCATGCCAAGCGTGTCAGTCGAACTAAAGCACGCCTCTCAGAGCTAGAACACTCGCCATGTTTGATTGTGACATGAGATCAGAGACAAGAAGCGTTTGCTTTCTTGAGATCATAAGACGAGAGCTTCCTTCATCATAACAAGAGGAGAAGAGAGGACGGCTGAAAGGCTGCTGTCTCCTCTTTGAAACGTTCTCTCCACCCATCTCTTGCAAAATCAGAAACACTTCTGTGTATAAATAGGTCAAGAGAAGAACACTTCCTAGAAACATTCGAAACTTCCATGAAAATCGTTCAGAAAAGCCTTTAAGTCTGAGCCACATCTCATGTCATTCTGGCCAACTGAAGGTTGTCTTTGAACTGAGAACACAAACCTACAAACCTGATTCTCGACTGGTGATGGATAATTTGACTCATAACAGGTATCACAGACACATTAATACCTGATTCATCAGTGTCATTCACTCGCTCCTCACTTATGGTCACATTAGCTCTGGTTGAGGAGTCATGTGACCTAAAGCAAGATGAAGCACAGATCTGACCGTGACTAGTTCCAGGACAAGCTCCTGTAGGTGTAGTGTGTTTGTTCAGTGTCAGCCGTCGGTTCACATCTGAATATGCTGCTGTCTGGATGCCCACACAGACCACATGCAACAAATGCAAATGTGTGTGTGTGTCTTTAATGAGGCGTACCACAGCTAACCTGTGTGGGAAGACATGCACAATAATGGCACCTCGTCGCTGGTGTTTTCACTGAGATTGTGACACGACTACTTTGTTTATGTCAGCTTATGTATAAGATGTTTTTACAGGTGCAGCTAATCTAAAGCAGTAAAAGTGAAGCTCTTAGCAGTCATAAAATCATGAACTCATCAGGCACAACATCCATCATGCTAGCAGTTCAGAACCATTTTATATTTGGATCATCACTTGTATTTAAGAAATCATTTTTGATGAGATGATTTGTTGTGCATTTAAAATATTGTTAGTAGTAAAAAAATGAACCAATATACAGATGAAAGCACCATTAAGAAACAATACACCATGAATAATGTCTGATATAAACCAGAGAAGAATTGTCTCACTGCTTTTGCTTTTGGTTAAGTCCAAGTCATAATCTAACCTTCATGCTGTGTTCAGTACAGGTAAACAGTGGGAAAAGCAGCCTAAAGAAAACAAATGACGTGTACATTTCATAGCCTCATTAGCATTTCATATGCTCTGAAATGCAGAAAAGCTGATGCTCATTTCTAATAAGACACCTGAATTATGCATTATTTTTAAAATAATGGGAATAGAATGGAATGAATGGAATACACAAATTGTGTTTTCCGTATTAGATATGTCAGATAAACTATTATCTAACAAAATTGCATTCACAATACTAAAACATTAAATAAAATAATTAATTAAATTAAATTTTAAATAAAGTATATCAATAACTATTTGGTCTCAAACTAGTCCCTACTGAGTGCTAATTTAGTGCTTAATTTAGGCTAAATTTGCAACCCTGTTACTTGCATAACTGTCACTCAGCACTAGTTTTTAAAAATAAATTAATACATAAAACATTTGCATAACAGAGCAGTAATCCACGGAATCATACAAAACTCACAGCAATGAGAGACACTGCTCTTTTCGATTGGTTATTTAAAGAATTCAGCCTAAGGATGAGAGGTTTAAAAGTAACAATTAGCCATTTGAAAATCTGGTTTAAGGTCTCCTTGCCCCAATGCAGAGTTCGCACTACAAGACAGAAGCACACCCTTTTCACGAATTAAATCTGTGACAAAAAGCCCTAAAAAAAACTAAAAAAAAACAAAACAACATACAGCACTCATGTTGCTGTATGAGAAAACATAATATCATAACAATAGATGAAGCCAAGAACCATATAAAGGTCATCCTCCTGTGCAGAATAAGATGGAAAATGAACCCTGATGGAGTCACATCTGCAAACAGACAAAGACAATGTAAAACTCCAAACAATTCAAAAAGCAAGTGTTATGTAGAATCTCAGATGTCCGAAATATCACATCGTCACATTTATTTCTATAGAGCTTTATACAATACAGATTTCAAAGCAGCTTCACAGTAATAAACAGGGAAATAACAGAATAAATGATGCAAACTTTATCAAATATGAGACAAATTCAAATTCTGCTGTAAAGCAGCTCTAAAAAGACAATAGTGTCATTATTCAGTTCAGTGTTGATTCAATTCAGTTCAATAACTGTGTAAAGTTCATCAATTATGAAACGGGTTCAATTCAGCTATAAGCCCCAACTGAGCAAACCAAAGGCAACAGTGGCATATCTGTCAGAAACGTCCTGATGGTGCCTCTTTAAGATGAAGACCTGAATGAATTATGGTCGGTTACTGCGCCTCAGATCACCTGCATTCAGTCGCTCAACATCAGTGGTGGTAAACACAGATCCTGGCGTCAGCCCACGTCTGGAGCGCATCTTCACCAGCGTCCCTCTTGTCTGTCTGACCATTAATCTTGCTTTCATACTCTTCCCTCCATCCTTCTCTCAGCGGCTCATGCTGCCAAACAGCCCCGCCATTTGTTCGCCGTGGTTTTATCCACTCCCCTCTTCCCCGGCAGGATTAGAGGGGATGTTTCTTAAAAGAAACAAAGTGTTCTGTCTCTGGGCTTGTCATATTGCTCCATATTTCATGGCTGCTGAGGAAAAGCAGTGAATGAATGCAGATGTTTTCATGCGTCTTTGATGGGCGACACCGCAGGAGAGATCAGGAGTTACACATTCACCAACGGAAATGGAAAGAGTTCTGCCTCTTTTCTGGTCATATCGGAGCTGCTTTCTGTCTTGATGGAGTAAAGACAAACACGGTCGGGATGACAGCAACGGGGCACGGCTTTCAGCACTCTGACAGACATCATCATCGTCCTGGATGATGACATCTCTGTTTTCTCCAGAGATGCTTTATAGCTTAATTGGACTCATTTCATAACTGATTAACTTTATTGAACTGAACTTTATTGAACTGAACTGAATCAACACTGAACTGACTGCAGCTGATCAATGACACTATTGTCTTTTTAGAGCTGCTTTACAGCAGAATTGAGTTCTGTTTGCATCACTGAACATTACTTTCCTGTTTATTACTGTAAAGCTGCTTTGAAAAATCTGTATTGTATAAAGCACTATATAAATAAAGGTGAATTGACTTGACACTGCATGACAATGATAAACAGCCCTGTGACTTATTGTGAAAATCAAAACTACGTCATACAGACAGATTCTATCCTCTATTTAGTTCAATTCCTGCTTTAGGAAAACTTGCAAACTCACAGACAACAGGCTATGAAGTCTGAGATGTCTTATAGCAAATGAATGGTGCGAGACAGTGAAGACACCTCTGAGAAGATCTGTGATGGAAGACCAAGGACTGCTGAAAGTAAAGCAGACGCGAGAGAGATTCTTCTGTCTAGACATTTTTTCATCCTGCCGTAGAGGATTTACCACCGCTTTAG
The DNA here is from genome assembly GCA_039654765.1 of Mylopharyngodon piceus. Lineage (NCBI taxonomy): Eukaryota > Metazoa > Chordata > Actinopteri > Cypriniformes > Xenocyprididae > Mylopharyngodon > Mylopharyngodon piceus. The sequence continues at coordinate 7,280,663 of CM077445.1, forward strand.
GCGTGGAGTCATATTTGCTTGCAGAGATCTCTACAAACACTGTCTGAAGAGCTCAGGATCCGAAGGGGAGGCCTGGGTTTCCCCCGGTGGGCTCTGACTCTCTGTCTCTTGCCAGACCGTCTGTGAAGAGCAAACTGCTTCAGCTCAGATGCCTCTGGCTGGATGGACAAACTCAATTCCCCACTTTTGAATATGGAGGGCAGCTTCAGGCCCAAAGGCAGCAGGTTTTAAGTGAGTGTCCAACACAAAATCATTCTGATGATCACAAAACACCATCCGTGTTGTGCTGGAGACACATCAGCAGAAAGCAGCTGACAGCCGACGTTCATTAGCAGTCACTCATGTCATTACACACACCTCAACCACGGAACCGCTCGAGGTCGTGAGCTCCGTCGGCAGAGCAAAACCAGAGAAACAGGCACTGAAGCTGAACACAGTTTGAATGTGGAAGACTGTATCTGAGATCAAGAACAGTCAGTGTCCACTTTTATCCTTCATCTTAATGGAACAGAAGAAACATTTAGGGATGCAGTTTTCCATTCAGTGAATGTCTAATATGACAAGGGCTGTCAAGTACCAGAAATGACCCCCAGAAATGTCTTCACATAGAAATTCATCACAAAATCACCTATGCATGTGCATATTAAAATGATGAGACACATGAAACCAATAGTGTTTTGGTCCCACTAATAACAATTTAAATCAAACAATTTGTTGCTGTTTTTTTTTTTTTTTTTTCTTTTTTTTTTTTTCTTGGAGCTTGACAGCTGCTGGTTACCTTCTGCTTTCACTGTATGAAGAGCAGCTTGGGCATTCTGCTGATCTTTTTTTATGTTCAACAGAGGACAGGAAGTCACACAGGTCAAATCTCGTCCACACACACACACACACACAGTAACTCACGAGTGATCCATGAATATGAACATTAATTTGTAAGACTTTACAATAAGGTTCATTTGTTAACATCAGTTAACTATGTTCGTTAAAGGGTTACTTCACACAAAAATGAAATTTCTATAATTAATTACTCACCCTCATGTCGTTCCAAATCCGCAAGACCTTCATTCATCTTCGGAACACAAAGTAAGATATTATTGATGAAATCCAAGAGTTTTTTTTTATCTCCCATAGAAAGCAACGAAATTACCACATTCAAGGTCCAGAAAAAATAGTAAAGACATCGTTAAAATAGTCAACGTGACTACAGTGGTTCAACCTTAATGTTATGATTAAGTTATGAGATTAAGAATGCAGTGCAGTGCTTCCGTGTTCTACGTCAGAACGCCGACTCTGTATTGGGCGGCTCCTGCATCAGCATCACACGCATGTGTCGTGGTGCTCACGTGAACAGCATCGGCCAATACTCAAAACTTTTTGTTGAATAAAAAAATTGTTGAATAAAGTCATTATTTTTGTTTGTGCGCACAAAAAGTATTCTTGTCACTTCATAACATTACGTTTAAACCACTGTAGCCACGTTAACTATTTTAACAATGTCTTTACTTTTTTTCTGGACCTTGAATGTGATCATTTCGTTGCTTTCTATGGAAGATAAAAACCCTCTCAGATTTCATCAAAAATATCTTAATTTGTGTTCCGAAGATGAACGAAGGTCTTACGGGTTTTGGAACGACATGAGGGTGAGTACTTAATGACAGAAATTTCATTTTTGGGTGAACTAACCTTTTAAAGCATTTATTAATCTCAGTTGAAGTTAATTTCAAAATTTACTAATACATTATTAAAATCAAAAGTTATATCTGTTAATATTATTTAATGGATCTGACCTAATATGAACTAACAATGAACAGTTAACTAATGTTAACAAAGATTAATAAATTTTGTAACAAATGTATTTCTCATGTTAGTTGGTTACTGTTTACTAATGGGACCTTATTGTAAAGTGTTACCCATTAATTTAATATTGTTTAAATGTCTATAAAATGAAAAGAATCATCCTTTCAGATCCACATCAGCCATGGTGATGATTTATGTGTGTCCACAGGTGCACTTCCTTTGTGAAAGACAACACATCACAATTGCAGATATATGATCTGATGTTAAACGTGGTACCACGTGTACTTTATGACCTGCACATCTGTGTGTGACTGATCATGCTGAATTAACAGATGGAAGCAGATGGAATGAGATGGATGGATTTTATGAGGGGTCAGAACAGGAGAAGAGCAAATTCCTGTCACCCTGTTAAACCTTCTGCTCTTTTACCGCATCATAATCGACTGCTGATGATGTAATTCTATCTGTGAGACACATCAGGCTGTTCAGGGGATGCAGTGAGACCAGCAGATGAAGACAAAGACAAACATGAACTGCTATTATAGTATGAAAAAGTCTGACCTGCTGCATTTAGTGTGGGGTCATCCTCGTCTGTCCTGGACATGAGGACATGAGGGCGAGTAAATGATCATGTCTCGCTAAACGATCCCTTTAAGAGTGTGAATAGCACTGGCACACTGGGGAGATGACAGTTTAGAGAAATTTCAACTGTTCATCTGAATCTTGTTTATACATCATGACTAGTTAAAGCACAGAGTTCGCTTTAATTTTTATCACTGCAGAGACACATAATAAAACAAACTGAATATGAACTACAGAAATTGCAGTGAGATTGGAGCAGTAATGCTCTTTATAATAGATCATCATCACAGCTGGACCTGAATCGATCAAATGGACCTAATCTGGACCAAATCTGGATCTAAATGTTGTCAAAGTAAATTGTTCTGTTTGGAAATAAAAGCTGCTGCTGAATCCATGTGGGATTATACCAAATTAAATTCACGTGTGCCAATGTCTTAAATGTGTATGAGAAAACAGACATTTAAACACACAGCGTGGGATGCTGAAATAAGGTACACTGCTGAGGCCACTGGGAAATGGAGCGCTGCTGTTACTTGTGATGCAGTGAGGTCAGATGAAGAGTTCATCCTGAAGAACATTCTGGAAATGAAGTTAGCATCATTCACTCACACACACACACACACACACACACACACACACACACACACACACGCACACACACGCACACACACGCACACACACCACACACACACTGAGCTTGACTTAAAATGTTCACTATTAACTGTCATGTTGACTCACTTTGAGGTTATAGTGCAGATATGCAAATCATCATCTAACTGACAGACGTCAATCATCTCTCTGCACATGCTTCCCTGTTGGATATTTACACACATAGACAGTGACAATTTGGCATGATTTACAGCATTAAAAGGATGTCATCCCAAACCTGTATGACTGTCTTCTGTGGATCATAAAAGAGAATAGTTTGGAGAACATTTGGAATCCATTGACTTTCATTGTATAGACAAAACAAAAACACTGAGATATTCTTCAAAACATCTTTTATATTCTACAGAAGAAAGTCATACAGGTTTGGAATGACATGAGGGCAAGTAAATGATGAAATTATGTTGTAGGCTGAACTAATGACTTAATATAACCTGTTCAACGCAACCTAGAGTGAAGGACCCCGTCCATCCACAGTGCACAGAAACCGGCATTCGTCTCAAAACAGAACAATGAGTGAGGATTTTCATCTGAGCTTCTCTGTGTGCTAAATGAAGCACAGTGAATGTTTGACCCTAAAGTGTGAGATTTGGCCTGAGTGCCAGCCGAGAGCTGAGCACACACATCAAAGACATGTTCACTGTTGTCTCCAGGGCTCAACACACACTGAACATCATCAGGTGTCCGCCTGCAGCTCACACGCTCACAAAATGAGGAGTGGATCGATGGAGAGACCCAACAATCCCCTCCTTTCATGTGCTCAGAAATCACTCTTAAAGGAACAGACTCACACAAACCCAGGCCTCCCTTTTACTGGATACACAACCTGGAATTCTCAACTTTAACACAGAGACTAACAAGAAACATCATCAATAGTCATCTGTTAGCAATCGGATCGAAAAGGCTTCATATAAACACCTCAGTCGATTTGATTGAGCTCAATTCCAGTGAAATTTCAATATGATACCTTGTGCATGTGTCCAGTGCCGTAAAGCTTATTTATTAGAGCGCTTTTATAATAAGATCTCTGTTAACATATGTTTTACTTCAATGATTACCATTTAATGTTTATTTATGTCTTACAAACTGGTGACGGAGGAGACTGAATATTTATTGCCAAAACCTCTTTTGACATAATTGTTAGGTTTCATTTTAGATAAGTCATTAAGGCAAAAATAATTAATTAAATACTCACGGTAGTTCCAGTGACATTTCGTAGTGAACACAGCGAACGTTCAACAACATTAATAACGATATAAAATAAAACTAAATTAAACTAAACTAAATTAAAAACAAACATAATAAAAACATAACGTAAAATAGTCCAGGCCTGGTCCTCTCTTGTCCTTCACTGTCGTCGCTCCTCCCTTTATGCTTCCGGAGCTCCTCCGTGAGAGATACGAGACCGGTGCAGTGCGCAGGTGACGCTCCTTAGCAATTACGCCACCGGCCTCGTGCCTTTCTCTCACAGCTTTCTCCTTGCCCTGCTTGTCATATATACAAATAGACCTTTCAGAATCTGAATCATATTGGATTCATTTGAATTGTCAAAAATGAGTGCATTTAAACAAAACTAGTGTGTGTCATTCAGTCATGATTCTACAGTCAAATTCAGAGACAATATCTGACAGACTTTCAGGACAGTGAAGGACAGAGTTGTGTGCTGAAGTGAGCAGCGCTGCGGTACAGGACACCTGCTGCCTGATATTCATGTAGAAATTATGTTTATTTTCAGACAAAAGCAGCCGCTGTGTCATGTGTTTCCTCAGATCGTGTCAATAGAAACAAATTTCAAAGACAACTTGTACTAGTGGCTACATAATAAAATCTTACTCAACAACATTTGCAAATCTGAACAATAGTGCATGATGAATGCTACTGTACTGATGTCCTCCTGGACAGCCGTGGGACGAAACACACAATGAAGTATTAAAATCACAGGCTGTTATTAAGTCATAGCTCAACAAAAGCCATAATCCGGCTCTGAAAGCGTCTGTGCTGTTTGAGCAGATGATTATGCCGTTGTGTAAGTGGACTAGTTTCAGGGGGCTTTAACATGAAAGGCTTGTTAAACGTGGCTCCAGATGTGTTTGCCCACCCAGAAACTCAACATGCAAAGCAGGAGATAAAGCAGATGAGAATACTTAGTCATATTAGTCACATTAATACAACATAAACAAAACTACACAAACCACACCAACAAATGCTCACTGTGACTCGTCCGCCGTGGCCATCTGAGCGTCTGAAAAACTTCATTCACTTTAAAACTGACTGTATGCACGGTAATGTGATGGTGTTCATTAACCAGTTACCAAGAGATATTCTATACTGGCATATGAAATGATAAGAAACACTTTAGAACTTAGTATAAATTTAGTTAGAAACCCCTTCTACATGTAAAAGTATTTGACATCCTGTATTGGAACAGAAGCTCTGCTCCTAAACCTAATGTTGTCTAACAACACAATTTATCACAATCACTTTTTTGAATTCTTCACAAAAAAGGCAATCCCACAATGCATTGCAACAAGTGCAGTCAAAAAAAAGGGAAAAATGTCAACTAAAAAACAACATTATTTCAATCAATACTGAAATGTATCCATAAAACAGATTAGAAATGGGCACCCATACCCTGTGTGTGCGTGTGTGTGCGTTTAATGTTTCTGTCGTCCACGTGTAGTTGACAGCTGGTATTATGAGACAGATGGTAGACAGCAACACATCTCACTAGTTTGAGAGACTAAACTAGTGACTCTAACTACAAGAGATCTGATACTGATGTCTCATGGGTAGTACACTACTAAACTAACCACAGATTGTTGTGACATGTCTGCTTAAAGCTTTGAAGAGTTCTCTCAGTGAGACGATGAGTCACGCAAACCACGAGCGAGCCGCTCAACAGCTGTTCAGGATGTTTCTCCATGTAACACCTGCTGAAGAGTTTACAGGACTGTTGTGAAGACAACAATGTGGAGTGAAGATGGATTCAATGAACTGAAGCTCCTCACAGTAGCTTCACCTGCTCATGGTCCAACAGCCTGACCAATGAGACTTCACTCGTAACATCAACTATACAGACATGAGAGACTGAGATCATGGACACATTGATCATGCTCCCTCATCAAACTAACAGCTCTAAACTCAGAAACCTCACAAAAGTCCTTGAACTTTAAGCTATTTTGAAAAATTAACAATAATAATAAAAAATAATAATTTTATTAAATATATGTAAATTAAAAGTTAAGTATTCCTCTACTATGTGAATAGTAAATAGTAAATAAATGTTCAATATTAATTATTTTGTTAAGGGCTGTGCCGGTCAGCATGGCAACCTGCCCAGCGCAGTGGCCGAGTACCACCGTCAGTGGTGCACCAAAGCACATTTTTGCGCATGTGAATGCTGTTTAACGTGGACATCAGGACACGAGTGAAATACAAAAAGAGTGTTTACAAAAGAAATGACAGGTTAGCAACCAAATGTTACGTAGCGACAATGCGATTTTCCATGAATTTAACAATAGCCTATCAAATGAATTAGCCTATTCCTCTGGACATGAAATCTCGTTTCTTCCCCAAACCCTTACTCACGTCTTCTTTCACAGGGGATTATAAACCTTTCTTTTAAACTTTTAAAGTCTGAATGAAATTAAAAGAATAATTTCTGCATTAATCTGCAAAACTTTGGCCCTTTACAACCGTGGTGGTAAATAAATAAATAAATACATAAAAACTGCACATCACAGCCTGTTTTGTTGCACTTTTCCCAAACAAATTTCTGAAAGTATCTGTTTCAACACAATACATTTCTAACAAAACAGTTTCATGACAATTTGTTCCATTGTACAAGATATAGAACTAGCCAACAGAATTGATGTTCCAGCATTGTATAATTTAATATGCTTTTGCTTTAATTAAAATTGTAAGTTTGAGACTGTTTTGTGTCATGAATTTTCTTTGGGGGGCCACAAAGGGATGCACCCTACTCAAAGGGGGCTTCGTGCTGAAAAAGTTTGAGAACCACTGACTTAGCTATAAGCAACGCAATACTAGGGTATAGTTTATTTAGGGTTAGTATTTGTTTAAAGTCCCCCTGTAGTCAATAATTTTATCCCTTAAAACTCATCTTTGATTACCAAACTTACATATTTAAATATTTTTTTTCCTGTGAAAAAAAAAAAAAAATCTTAATCCCTTAAAATAGCTTGAATGTAACTCTACACCCTTGCGTCATTTAATAATAACAGATCTATGAATATGATAATTAGCCCCGCCTCCACTCACTCGCACGAGCTCAGACGAGATTCACTCGGTCAACTTACTGAGGTAAACGCTGCGCAATGGTATCGCTTTTTACAACGTCGGACACATAACAGTAATTAATATGATTAGTGTTTTGCTTGACTATGTTATCAAACAGCTAATAATGTGTTGCTAATGTTACACAAACCATGTTCACATTTACGAGTCAGACAGCTGCCTTCTAACAATCAGTATCCTTAGAAACGCTTTGAACAACTCAGAACATCAGTGGAGAAAAGCATATAGTTCATCATAACATCGTAATATGCATCATACACCCGCCATATTGCTAAATCTACCCGATTTTTCATATCAACAGAAAAATATACCGGGATAACCTTCTTTTAAAAAACTCTCTTGCGTGGTCAGTTAATGGTATGCTAAAGCCTGCCGGCACGTTGACGTGATTGGTTACAAGGTAATTTGTGACGTCAGAAACAACAGCAAATTTCAAACCGCTGGTTTGAGACTGTCTTTGGTTTACTGCAGTTTTAAAGGAACACTCCACTTTTTTTGAAAATAGGTTCATTTTCCAGCTCCCCTAGAGTTAAACAGTTGAGCTTTACCGTTTTCGAATCCATTCAGCCGATCTCTGGGTCTGGCGGTACCACTTTTAGCATAGCTTAGCATAGTTCATTGAATCTGATTAGACCGTTAGCATCTCGCTCAAAAATGACCAAAGAGTTTCGATATTTTTCCTATTTAAAACTTGACTCTTCTGTAGTTACATCGTGTACTAAGACCGACGGAAAATGAAAAGTTGCGATTTTCTAGGCCGATGTGGCTAGGAACTATACTCTCATTCCGGCGTAATAATCAAGGAACTTTGCTGCCATACCATGGGTGGAGCAGGCACAATGATATTATGCAGCGCCTGTGACCCCCTGCTTGTACAGGGAGCGTGCCTTGCAACCATGGAGACATTTGTGAGAGACGCTGCGTAATATCATTGCGCCTGCTGCACCCATGGTACGGCAGCAAAGGATTCGAATGGATTCAAAAACGGTAAGACTCAACTGTTTAACTCTAGGGGAGTTGGAAAATGAGCCTATTTTCAAAAAAAGTGGAGTGTTCCTTTAAAGAGAAAATGCTCAGCAATGGTGTTTACTTTAAAAACATGGTGTTGGCATTAAAAACTTGATTTTCACCAAAGGGGGACTTTAAGTATTGTGTTGGCAATCAGCACTGTGATTACCACGACTGATAAAATCTCTATGAACAGGTTCACACTGCAGTTAAATCAGTGTCACTCCACTTATGAGCATTTAGTCTCATTCTGTTCAAACACATTGTGCTACAGAATTTATTCTTGAATAATCGTCAAACGCATTTATACACAAAACACGTAATGTGAATGAAACCAGACAGAACAACTAGTTGTCACTGCAGTGATGTGACTCTTTTGGACACTGAGGTGCTATAAAATCACACAAACAGACACGTGTCGTCAATCACTCACAAATGTTGATCCGTTTCTCTCTCCACTGTAGTTTCTCGGGGAAACACATACATTACGCTCCAGAGAGAAAACAACAGATTAAAGAGCAGGAATAAAACACATCTTTCAACATCAGTTTACTAACAAATGCTGGACGATAAATGGATATTTGCAGAGACAGGACACATTCTCCATTTTCTGTCTTCCCTATAACAAGGCAGAAAAAATAATGTCCAAGAGACCAATAAAAGCAGCACTTTGAATCCAGCAACATCATTGTCTTCTGACGGGTAGCCTAACCCAATATGCCAACAACTTCATCTATGGCCCAGAGCACAACTCTGCATTAGTTTGCAGTCGGGCGACGGGATTCTTGTCATTAATCTGCAGCAGAAGGTGGATGGACTGATCAGGAGTTAAGCCAAGAACACACAGGACATTCAAGCAGCAAAAATATCATGCAAGTTTCACACAAACAATTGTAATCATGCCCAAACAACTGTATATTCATGTTTAAATGAGAGTAATCACAGCTCACAATGATTCTACAATGACTGAGTGAAACTGTCAAGAGAAGACTTTAAATCATAATCAATATGAAGAGTTGAAAATGTGCCAGTACGTAGTGTATACGAAGTGTGTGTACGAAGTGTGTGTGTGTGTGTGTGTGTGTGTGTGAGAGAGAGAGAGCGAGAGAGAGAGATGGCTCAATTTAGTCACAATAGATAAAAAGACCAGAAACCTGGAGTGATACTGGAGCAGAAGCTCACAGGACAGGAAAGCTCAGACATCATTCACTCATCCTATCCTGGTTCAAACCCACATGACTTCCTTCAGAATAATGTTCACAATGCTCTTTTCCACACATTAGGGATTTTCACATTGCACTCAACCCTGGGTTATCGTCGTTCTAAATCCCACTTTTAACCACGGGTAAAGGAACGTTTCACACTTGTTATTTACGTAGAAGTGGGGTTAGACCCACTTTTTACCTGAAACCCTGCTCCGGAGGAGTATTAGAACTGCTTTTGTAGTGTTAACCCCGCATTGCAGTGCCAAACGTGTTCAGTGTGAAACGATGTGGTGTTAGAATGGTAGTGCTAAATGCTAAGCAACCGACAGCCAATCTTGTGCCTCATATTCATGTGCTTTGGACAGTAGATTCAGCGTTTGAGGGTAAAAATGTCTAATGGTGACAGAAAATGCATCGATTGGAGTGAAGAAGAGTTTCATTCTTACCTTTATAGTCCAAAAAGTCCACTGAGGAAAAAACCTGATAGTACAGTCTACAATATAGCCTTTATGTAAACGTATCACGTGCTGCGTTCGGTCAATCAATGACACTGACGCAGAAAATATGCAAATAACCCAGGGTTTAGGAATGTACAGTGTGAAACATCAGCTTATGAATACCCAGGATTAACTGTTAACCCCGGGTAAATTATAAGCAATGTGAAACGTGAAACAAATTCAGTGTGAATCACCATCAGATATTGTGGATGTCCAGCAAAATGTCTCAGTTTAGGGTATGAAACAACATCAGGGTGACTAAATGATGACAGAAATACTTGCATGTCTAGATTGAGTTTGAGTCAGTTCAAGACTAATTCTGGAAATATTTCAGACTCCCCCTTGAGAAAATAAGAGTTGTATAAAACATGAACAAATTGATTAATAAAGTCTTTGCACTCACTCATGTAAATCTAACAAGCCATTAATTAATTGCACTAATTAATTACTAAATTAATTCAACACTCAACATTTCTGATTTGAAAGCACAGATTACAGATCCAATTAAAAAGTCTTAAAAATAATGCCAGCTGTTACTGTGTGGAGTTTAATTAAAATGCAAACCTCCACATGAGCACATAGCGAGACTGAATCAAGGTGCGTCTGCTGAACGGACAGGAGCGGCTTGGTGTTCATACTTTCTGATGGTTTTGTGCACATCAGCAGGTGTCTGAATCAAACTACAATCTACAACTAATCAAGAGAGAGCTGCAAATCAAGCATGAATTATAAGGTTCCCACCTGCCTCTGAAATAATGACGTCAGACAAACGGAGCAGGTCTGATGCTCTTATGGTGATGCAGGTCCCATACAACACCATAAGACATGCACATTATTTATCATGCTAGATTAGTAGCTTAAGTCTAAAGAAGCAAGTAAATGGATGATATTTGGCCAGAGTTATATATAATCAATGTAGGCTGACAGTGCCTACTTGACCGATTGACAACAATTAAACTAGAGCTGTCAAAAATAATGTGTTAATTTCTTTGATTTTTTTTTTCTTTTCAGTTTAACATGTTAAAAATATTTAACGCAATTAACGCAGCATCCATTTTTTTTTCATAGGATGTGTGTCAGGTCTTAAAGTGACAGCAGCCTAAAATACCTGCCATTAATGTTAATCAAAGAAAAAAAAAATTACTCATTGCTCTTGACTGAATAACTTTTAAGCCTTAATAAAGATTAATCTATATTTACTTCATACAGTGAAGACTGTTCAATGTTTTTATATTTGATTACTTTATTCGATTTATGTATATTTCTGACTTGAATACTGCTATTATACATACCTGAAAATCTTAAAGCACTGTTATTCCATCTTTGTTCTGTTTATTTGTGCTATTGTCTGTAATTTGTTTACTTGTTCTTATTTTATTACTGACTGTTAACTTTAAAAATGCTAGTAGCTTTTTGTTGTAGTAAAAAAATTGGATTTGAGAATTGTGAAATTCACTAGTGTGTAAAATGTTGGTGTCATAAACATATTAATTAAAATACTAGGGTCAAAAACAACAAAACCAAATAAATGTGACATTTATAATAATGGGTTTATGTGAAGATTGTTTTAACTTCACTTAAATTAAACATTGTTATATTTTTAAAAGCATACTGAATGTTAAAAATTATGGCTTTTAATTATACTATAATGCTGAATGTCTATAATTACTAATTTCATCCCCAGAAATTGAGAAAAAAATCCATTTAATAGAGACATCAGTAGCAGTATTGGTATTGGTGTTTCTGACCCTCATTCACGGTGCTTAGTAAAAAGATGGCATTAAACAAATATTTAAAATATACAAACAAATTTAAAATTAGCTATCACACTAATTAGTTAATTAATTACGATTGACAGCACTAATTTAAACAAATCTGCTGCAGTGTCTGAGTAGCACACTTTTTATTGCCATTTTTTCCTATAAAATATTTTAGTAATCCTAAATTAGGTATCATTCGAAAGCTTAAACACTCAAAATTCAGTCTTTGAAATTAGACATTTGATTATCATGAAAAGGTACTTAAATTCCTTTTAGCGGCTCAATCTACCAAAATCTTGTTAGACATATGGCTTTGATTTTCTTTTGATTATTTTGTAAAACATATTTTGTATAAAATAAAATTCTTTACAGTAAACTTAAACTTCTATAATTTTTCTACACTTTCATTTTTTTAAGGGCTTTCAATTTTGTAATAATCTGCTGAGTGTTCTTAAAAACGTAGGTCTGTTTTCCGAAACATTCATGAATTACAACCATTTCAGTTCAGATCTATGCTCAAAAAGAAGGGTGACAGGTTAAAGAACAAAAGAACACCACATTAATTACAGCAAAATCAGAAGCTTATGATGGACAAACAGACACACGTCAAGCTCATGTATTCTTGTGTTTTTTTCTCTCAGAGGAGTCGATGACCAGCATTGAGTGAGCAAACTGTGAGCTGGAGTTCTTACTGTGCTAAACAAGTTGAGACTGCACTGCAGTGACACCAGACATCTGTGTGTGTCTGTGTGTGTTTCCCGGAGCTTATCTTCTCTTTATTGTGGTGAAGCACAAAGACGATGCCGACTGCTCCTGCAGTAGGGCTCTAGACTTGCAGTGTGTCTCGGGCTGAGCACAGTGCCCGTCTGCATTGTACGGCTGCTCAATAGTCTTTTCACTGTGATTGATGGGCCTTGTTCACTGCCATCTGGCTGCAGATAGATCACATAAATCACTGCCCCGAAACGCAGGACTCCTGCGTTCATTATGCATCTGTACACAATATCAGCCTCTTTAGTGGCCATTCACTGTGGCCAGACTGACGCAAGCAGCATGAACAAACCCCGAACTCAAAGATACACACACACGTTTAACTTAACTATATAAATGGGATCACTGCATAGACTTCTATTGTTTTTTTATATATATACAGCTAGTTACAAACACTACAGACTAACCTTTACCCACACACTAACTATAACAGAAATTAAAATTAAATTAAAAAACAACAAAACATTTACATTTCATTTCTATATCATTACCCAGACTGCTTCACACACCTACCTCAAAACACGGGTCTCAATCTCACACACTCTCAGAGCGTCAGACATGTCTGCACTTACCCTACACCAAACCTAACCGATTGGTACGCATAGAAACAAAAAACAAATAACTAGGAACAAATTTCAAGATTTGTGAAAATGACTACCACGCATTTTATTTGTATATATGAAGATGTAAGTCTCTGACCTAAAGTACTAATTTTTAACCTTCTGCTTCATATGTATACGCAATTGCAGCAATAACGAAAACTAATGGCTTCCCATGAAAATGAAACAGGATACATGTTGATTCACGTTATTTATTCATGAGGCTTGACGTGAGGTGCAGATGCAGGAACCATTTCCCCTGATACCAGCTATCTGAAGACAAAATAGAGAATAAATCCCCACATAAAAAACACACAAATTGTTGAAATTTAGCACAAGTGAGGTACATAAAGGAAGATGACATTAAAATTTTCAGCAACAAAAGGGAGGGTCATTTCTATCTCCCCAAACGCCCTCCTCCTCCCTCTGTATGCCTGTAATTACGCCTTTTTGAGTGGAGCGAGGCTAGTGTAATTACTTTATTCAGAGCACAGGATATTAGCATAGCTAAGAGAGCAATTTATTCAGCGTGGCAGAAGACACGTCTGTGTGTTATTGTGGAGATGAGTTATCCAGCCGCCAACAAATGCTGAGATCCCAGCCTAAACCTTACATACAGTCATAATTGTTCTCTTTCCACACATCCATCTGTCAGTCCCTTCATTTGAGTTGCTGTGATTGGATCTACCAATCCGCCTACCTGGACGTATTCAAGCCCACTGCTGAGCATTCTGGGATTGTCTTTATTTATTGTGTGAAAATGATTTATAAACATTTTTACACAAATTATGTTGTAATCCTGCCTGAGGCTGCCTGTAATGAAGTGTTTTCTACAGTGAGTAAAGCAGTGAGACAACAAGTCAGTGAAATGAGACGTGCATGATGCATGAAGAAAATAAAACTAAATTAAGGTAAATATCACTAATCAGAATATTTGTGCCATCAAGCTATAATTTTGTGAGATCATGCAAAAAGTTAGAAAATATTAATTGTATGTATTTAGCATCAGCCATTTCCATGATCAGCCATCATCCAATTTAAATAAACTATAGTGAGAGTGTGAAAGGTGTGTTTTTAAAAGCTCCCAGCTTCAGAAACATTAACGCATTTACACATAAATAGATACATGTATCAATGAATCCATGTGTGTGTGGCTGACGGCAGCTGAACGGGGACTTAAAAACTCTGCCAAGTGCTTGCACATGCACACATTTTGGTTTTATGAGGACTCTCCATAGACTTTTATACTGTACAAACTTTATATTCTGTCCCCTAAACCTAACCTGACATCTAAACCAATGTCAAAACAGCAATTAAGAACTTAACCGATACCCTCGGAAAAACACATGCAGCGTTTTCAATGTCAACAGTCAGAATAAGCCAATTCAAATGCAAAAAGTGCCCAATATAAGTGATCGGAATAAGCAACATAATTAGCAGGTATTTCACACTAGTTCATGCACACACCATGACAGTCAAAACAGTCAAAACTCATTGATACATACTGTACGATAATCCGACAACAAAAATTAACAACAATAACGTGCTTACCTTTGTGTTGAACTTTAACTTTAGACAGAACTACAGCAAATCTTTAGTGAAGTACATTGTAGAACATAATACATAACTTTGCACAGTCAAAACTAATCAAGTCCAGCAGCTTTCAAGGATATGTCTGGACAGTTTAAAAGATGTCCTGATGCAGGACAGGATCGTATAGTGCCATATTCAGTTTCGATTTTGATTAAATTATTCAACTGTGTTCTGATGTAAGAGTGGGTGTTTGGTAACGTCATGATGACTGATTGTATGCAGTACATGCACATTTGGGTTTTGTTTGTCAACCAATCAGCCTATGCAATTTAGATGTTTGAAAACCACCAAACTGACCCCAAACCAGCCCAAATATTGTGCACCCGCTCAAACCAATTTTTACCCGCACAATCAAATTCAAAACCACCCAATCTAGCAACACTGGACCCCGACGTGACGTGGATATCCCTTATATGTTTATATCTGACCTACACCTACTGTACATACATACACACACATGGGCACATGTCAGTCAGGAGCGCAGCTTCAGATCACATGATAATGGTACTCTGAAATGAACTGATGGAAATCAGCTTCAAATAATGATTTCATGTGGATCTGTGTATTCTGAATTAAGAGCTCAGGCAAACGGCGTGCCTTTTGACCTTCTGGTGAAACGCACACAAAGGAATCGTGATATTGTTCCTCTTTTTCTAATTATACTCATTCAGATAGAGAGAGAGAGAGAGAGAGAGAGAGAGAGAGAGAGAGAGAGAGATATGCATGACAGATGCATGAGTAAATCTAGCAGATCTTGTTTGAGTAAGACACAATTTGACAGTTGCTTCAGCATCTAAAAATGTGTCAACAAGTGCCTGGGCCAGACAACAGGAATTTAGTAACCCGAGAAGGGTGACGTTACATGAAGATGTCGAACATTTATCGTCGTCATGTGCATTACAGATGGACACCACTGACAGTGAAGGATTCACAGTCTCTTCTGTAAAACCGTTCATCCTATCTTACTGTATAGTGACTCAGACAATATCTTCCTTTGGCAAGTATGTCACTTTATACTGTGTATGTAAGCATCTAAGCTTGAGTGCTATGTGAAGAAGGTTGAAGGACAGTAGACTTATCTAGGAAGAAATAACAGTTTTTAGAGATGCAGTGTACAGTAGCTGTACTAATACTACACTTATTGTCGGTCAGCACTGGTCTGATTAAGCTGGAAGCTTAAAAAAAAATAAAAAAAATAAAAAACATTGTACACTTTTTAATCAACATACATTATTGATTTTTGGCCATAAAACATATTATATTAGTATCTGACAAAATGTTTATACCATTGCTAGCTGCTTAATGCATCACCTCCATGTATAAAACACAGATCAACATCCACTGAAGCAGGGAGCTGGCAATCTCAATAACATTTATACAAGCTGAAAGCATGAAATATTAAAAACATCTCTCTTAGCGGCACTGCAGTGCTTTTTTGTTAATAAAGAGCTTCTCTGACTGTTTTCTCAGGCGGATGAAATGCACTAATCAGTGCAGATGTGATTAGTTACAGTAATGCAGCATCAATAATGTGACAAGAGCATTCAGAGCCACTAACTGGACTGACGCTGGATTTTATGTCTTTCTGTGATAGAGCCACAAGAGCTCTGCTGAAACTTTAATGATGTCATTAAAATAGCACTGGAGGGCCAACACAGCTTCCTGTTCCTGTTCAACATCACTCTGCTATTCCTCATCCTCTTTCTAAATCTTAGCTTTTGTTTAATAATAAACTATCTATCTCTGGAATAAAATGCACACACATTAAAAAAATAAATAAAAACAACAACAATTATATATTTTAATATGTTTTAAAACACAGCTTTCTCTTACCTTGTGGTCATAAGGGTTGTAAGAGTGGAAGAGAGCAGAGAGATCTTTGGTTCTTTGTTTTTTCTGTGAAAGTGGAAAAACAACACCACAATCTTAATTAAAGAAAGAACTTAGAAATAGAGCCAAAAAAAAAAAAAAAAAGAAAAAGAAAAAAAATCATCTGAAGGCAAACTCAAATGACATGAATACATCAGACAGTGGAATAAAGAAAGCAAACACTTAAAGGGAAGAAACCTCTCAAGACCTCTGTTTCTCCCAGAAGTGCCAATAAAAGCCTATACATCCTTATTTTGTAATGAAATGCAAACGCTGAGCATTGAGGAGATGTATGATGGCTTTTAATGCAGTCACAAGATAAAGAAAGGCTAATTATGAGCAATTATGCAGCATCTAGTTGAAGAGAAGTCATGTTTTACAGCCAGTGGGGACGTGAAAAGAATTTATCTACAATATAGACATCACATATATGATTCATGAGTAATTTCACAAAAGTTGAAGAAAAATGGTTTGATTTCTAGTCTACAATGGCATGAGCAATTAAAAAAAAAATAAAATAAAATAAAAACAGAAAACTATGTCACTATTCAAGACTACAGTAGACTGAAGACAGTTAAACTGAACTCAGAATATATTTTAAATGTTCATCATTACTTCAATTTAGGTTGGTTGATTATTTTAATCACATTATTTTTGCAGTCCCTGTAGCTACACAAGCGATAAATTGGTATAGAATGTCACATTTATTAAGTATTTCATGTCAACTATGCATTTATCTGCTTTTTTCACACTAGGTTTTGACTTGATTGATGTAAAACCAGGTATGAACATTATAACTCGAACTGTCAATCAATTACATTAAATCTAAATTTAAACATTTTCGCTGTGGTTTGTGATGTCTGTTGAAGCAGGTGCTGGTGAGTCTCAAAAACAGGTGAGTATTTTTATCGGTACTTCAAGAATGTTATGGAATTTATGTACAAATCAGTGAGGCATGATTACATTGACATTCTGTTTTAAAATGATGTTTTATAATGAACAACCTAAATGAACGCATTGAATTGACAATTCCAATAACAACAACAACAACATACTACGGTAAAGTTGCTTAGTCATTAAATACTTTTGGAATATGGCAGAAATTGAGTGTCCTGTTGGAAATGATAAAAATAACCACTGGTTTGATCTGCATCTGTCTAATCTGACTGACACCAATCATCACAAAAAACAAAACGGTCACCAACGTATTGTTACAAGTCAAGAACAACTTGTGGCGTCTTCAGCACATTGTCAGATGAAATCATTCTCCAGAAGCAGTAACATCTGATATAATGGATCAGTGATGCATGGAGAACACTGTAAATGAGCTCAGACCACCTAAACCACTCAACTGACATCCCACAATCACATGGAGAACTGGGCTGTAGACTCTGGAGTACAAGAGTGAATTCACACTGCCTAACGATGCCTGTTGTCCCGTGACAACATCTCTCTCTCTCTCTCTCTCTCTCTATCTCTCTCTATCTCTCTCTCTCTCTCTCTCTCTCTCTCGTGTGTGCATGCGTTTTCTTTCCTTTTTTCTTGTATGAATATTGCTTTTTCTGATGTTTAATCTGCATTGAGTAGATAAAACATGATATTGCTTTTTGGGCGTTTTTTCGCCAGTGTTTCACTGGGGGCATGGCGGCCCAAAGTGTTGACTCGTTCGGTTCATTAACGCGGCGCCATGGAGTTAAAGTGGTGGCTGCTGCAAGCGTGGAAGATTGTATCTTGGCTATCGGAGAGGTTGTTGGACATAAGAGCATTTTAGCAGCGTCAAGGATGAGTAATGCAGTTGTTTGTTTTTTGAACACTGTAGAAAATGCCAATGATGTGGTAGAAAGAGGAGTTGTAATTCGTGGCCTTTTTACACCTGTGCTTCCTCTTTCAACCCCTGCGAAATAAGTTATTCTGTCAAATATCCCACCTTTTATTAAAGATGAGGCTTTGGTTAAAGAATTGTCACGTTTTGGAAAATTGGTTGCTCCAGTGAAAAAGATCGCGATTGGGAGCAAATCTGAGTTGATCAAACATGTGGTGTCTTTTAGGAGATTCACATATATGATTTTGAGTGAGAACAGAAGAGAACTGAATTTAAATCTGAAATTCAGATTTGATGATTTCGACTATACTGTACATGTATCTACTGATACAATGAAGTGTTTTGGATGTAGCAAAACCGGACATTTGGCTCGTGCCTGTCCCGAGAATGGGGGTACACGCACGAAGCAAGATGCGATAGATGAGAGGGTGGTGCAAGACGAAGAAACCGCTGCTGGTACATCTGTGTCAGTACCTATGAATCCAGTACAGAGTGTAAAGTGCATAACAAACAAGGTGCCTTGTGAGCAAACTGTTCAAACCATGATTGAAATCATGGAAGATAATGATTCGGCTGGTGAAGATCAAATAAGGTCGAATGTGAGCTTGCTTAAAGAAGCTGTTGTTAAAGAATTGATGGAGACACAAAACAGTTCGATGAATCGCTTATCTGATATAGAGTCTACATCAGATAATGTAAATTTGTGTGAAGTGGACATGGATCAAGCTGTCTTCAAAACTCCTCTTAAAAGGAAAAAGAAAGACAGAAGGAGGATCAAAACAAGCAAGAAAAGAACAAAAGAATGATACAGATAATACTGAAAGTGAAAGTGAACTTTGACTCTAGTGCTTCAAGTTGTGCACAAAGTGAATGAAAATGTGACAATTACAGTGCTGATGAAATTAAGAAGTTTTTAAAGGTGACAAAAAAATCATAGAGGAGTACAGATTGCTGATTTCTTCCCTGACCTGAAATGGTTTGTGGAAAGCACTAAGAGTCTAATGAGTGAAGGTTGCTTTCTGGATAAACAAGTATATCGACTGAAAAAATTTGTTTCAAAAATCCAAAACCAGCTGAGTAATAATGATGACAAAGTGGCATAATTCTTTTATCCTGAATGGTTGTGTGTCTCTGTATGGCTTAATTTTTGTTTCTTTTTTTTCCTTTACTCATGCAAATATCCGTATTGCATCTTTAAAAGTAAACGGAGCCAGGGATGATGTAAAGAGGATGCAAGTGTATGAAACAATGAAACAGAAACAACTTGATGTTCTTTTATTTCAAGAAACGCAAGTGATGATAAAAATGTTACAGATTGGATAAAAGAATGGAATGTTCATATTTTTCTAAGTCATAAAACTTCACGTAGTGGAGGAGTTGCTATCTTGTTTGCGAAAAATTTTACTCCATGCTCTTTTAAAATAGAGGAAATTGTGAAGTGGAGACTTTTGAAAATCCAAGCCCTTTTTGAAAAATATGTTCTGGTTTTTATTTGTGTGTATGCCCCCACTTTACCAATATAAAGAATGGATTTTTTGGATATTTTATGCTCAACGCTAGGCAAATACAATAGCTAAGAATATCTATTTCTAGGTGGGGATTTTAATTGTGTTGAGCAAACATATAGAACCACATATGCCTTCTCGCAAGCGACTTTCTGAAATAATTGAAAGAAATGACCTATGCGATGTCTGGAGAAATTTAAATGGAAATTTAAGACAATATTCATGGGCCCATGCACATGAAAATCTATTGTCTTTAGCAAGACTAGACAGATTTTACAGTTTCAGACACCATCATAAAGTTTTTAAGAGTTATATAATAAACCCAGTTGGTTTTTCTGACCATAGTTTAATTATATGCAGTGTTTTTTTTTCAATTCTGTGTCACCAAGGAGTGTGTATTGGCACTTTAACACTGCTCTGTTAAATGATGCTTTTTTAAAAGAGACTTTTAAATTTTTTTGGGAAAGTTTTAGAAATGAAAAAAATTCTTTTTCTTCTCTGCAGAGTTGGTGGGATTTTGGCAAGACTCAAATCAAGCTTTTTTGTCAACAGTATACTCAAAATACCACAAGAGAGACAGTTAAGTCTATAAGAGTTTTAGAAACTGAAATTTTGAAACTTCAAGATATGGCACAATTAAGTGGAAATCAAGCTTATATTGATTCTCTTTTTTTAAAGAAAACTGCTTTGTCTGACTTGCAAGAGATGAAAGCACAGGCTGCACTGGTCAGATCGCGTTTTAAGACTGTAGAACAGATGGATGTACCTTCTAAATTTTTATTCAGTTTGGAAAAAAAGAATGGCCAAAAACGTTTTATCCATTCATTATTTTCTGAGTCTGGATCTTTGTTGTCAGATTCTAAGGAAATAAGAGAAAGGGCAGTTAGTTTTTATGAAAAACTTTATAAGTCTGAATATAAAGAAGATAAAGATGTAGAGCAGGTTTTTTTTTAAAAGTTACCTAAAGTGTCGAAAAAAGCAAATGTGACGCTCTCAAAACCTATTGGCCTAGGAGAATTGTTTAAAGCTCTTCAAGGCATGGAAAATGGCAAAGTTCCTGGAATAGATGGAATCCTGGTTGAGTTTTACAGAATTTTTTGGTCTGTTATAGGAGAAGATTTGTTAATTGTTCTTAATGATAGCTTAACCAAATGACTTTTAACAAAGAGCTGTAGAAGAGCAGTTTTGACCCTTTTGCCTAAGAAAGGTAATTTGAGTGATTGCGTTGTGACTATAAACTATTATCTAAAGAACTGGCTACCCGATGGGTGAAGTTTTAGATGAAGTCATCCAGCCTGACCAGTCATATTGTGTGCCGGGTAGGTCAATTTTTGATAACATTCATTTAATTAGAGATTTGTTTGATGTATCTAACATGTTTGGTCTTGACATAGGCTTGATTTCCTTAGATCAAGAAAAAGCTTTTGATCGTGTAGAACACAATTATTTGTGGAAAACTCTTCAGGCTTTTGGTTTTAACTCTAAATTTTTAGCTTATATTAAAGTCTTATATTGTGATATTGAGAGTATTCTGAAGATTAATGGTGGCTTATGTGCTCCTTTTAAAGTGTGTCGTGGAGTAAGACAAGGTTGTTCTCTGTCAGGGTTATTATATACTCTCGCGATAGAACCACTTTTAAGTGTTTTAAGGAGAGTTTTAGAAGGGGTGTCTTTACCAAATTGTAATACTACTTTATGTCTGTCTGCATATGCAGATGATGTTATTATAATGATTAATAAGCAGAATGATGTAGACTTATTACTAAAGACATTAAAAGATTTTGGTTTAATTTCCTCTGCAAAAACTGGAATAAAAGTGAAGCAGTCTTGACAAGAGAGTGGAAAAGTAGAGTACCAAATCTTCCAGATGGTTTATGTTGGACAAGAGATGGTTTGAAATATTTGGGAGTATATTTAGGTAATGAGACAACAGCTCAAAAAAATTGGATGGGAACAGTTGAAAAGCTTAAGAGCCGACTCGAAAAATGGAAATGGGTTGTACCAAATTTATCATACAGAGGACGTACTTTGGTTATTAACAATTTGGTGGCTTCCTCTTTGTGGCACCGGATGGCTTGCATTGATCCACCGGCTTATTTACTTGGAAAAATCCAGTCTGTATTATTGGACTTTTTTTGGGACAAGTTACACTGGATACCACATAACATTTTGTATTTAAAAAAAGAAAGAGGAGGCCAAGGACTTATTTATGTACAAAGTAGGACTGCGGCCTTTTGGCTACAATTCATACAACGTTTTCTCACCAGTTCAGAGAACTTTGCTTGGAAATCAGTGGCCTGTGCTATTCTTAAATCTGTTGACAAACTCTGTTTAGATAAGCATTTATTTTTGATGGATCCAAAAAGAATTAATACATCGAGGCTTCCTGTTTTTTATAAAAATCTGTTTAATATATGGGACCTTTTTAAAGTGAAAAGAATTAAGAGTATAGATCTCTCTTTTTTGGTTATTGGAAGAACCCATGATTACCGGTGCCCGTCTGGACTTTTTAGATACATGTGAACTATCAAATGATGTCTTTATTAAATCTAAGATCGCAACATTGGGGCGTTTAATTAATGTGACTGGTTCAAATTTTAAAAATGTGAAAAATGTGGCTACTTCATTAGGTATTGAATCAGTTCGAATTGTTGAAAAATCTCTTCAGAATTTGCAAGCTGTGTTTACAGTAAAAGAAATGAACAAGCTTGATTTTTTTTTTTTTTTTGTCGAAAAACTTCTGCCTGATGATGATACTTTTCCAAAGTGTTTTTTGTCCCTGAATATAGGGGAATACTCTGGGGTGTTTTTAGAAAATGTACCAGATATGGATTTATATGAAGTTGGAGGGAAAAAAATGTACAATGCTTGTGTAAAAGCTTTCAACAAAAAAGGTCTACATAAAAGAGTTGATTCGCCCTGGCGTGCCATCTTTGAATTTTATGACGATGTAAAACCAGAGTGGAGGGCACTCTATAAGCCACCATTAACAAAAAGATTTGGAGACTTACAGTGGAGAATTATACATGGCATAGTTGCTGTTAATTCTTTTATTTCCATTTTAAATCCAAATGTTAGACAAGAATGTCCTTTTTGTTCACAAAGAGAGACTATTTTTCATGTGTTTTTGTATTGCTCAAGACTTAAGCCTTTATTTGACTTGTTGAAAGATGATGAAAAATTTACTGTTCCAGTTTTTATTTTTGGTTTTAAATATATCCGAAGAAGACAATATGAATGTCAATTGATCAATTGTATTATAGGCACGGCAGAAATGGCAATATATGTTAGCAGAAAGAAAAAAATTAACAAAAAGGTGATTATAATGTTGTAATGATGTTTACAGCTATGATTAAATCGAGACTTGTAATTGATTTTTATTTTTATAAAGCTATAAACTGTCTAGAAGTGTTTGAAAATATATGGTGTCATAGAGGGGCATTGTGTTATGTTGCTGAAAATGAAATGTACTTTTCACAATTTCTATAAACATGATGTGATTTATATTTTAAATTTAATGTTTTCATTTTTTTTAATATTTCTGTAATAAATGTTTTTTGAAAAATCAAAAAAAAAAAAAAAAAATCTCTCTCTCGCTCTTTCTTTTTCTCCCCGTTTCTCTCTATCTCATCCAAATCACATCAGCTAATCAGACCAGGGCTTCTCGACACGGAGAATGCACAACCTTAACCTTGGCACAGCCAATGAGCCCCCAGCAGAATTTGCTCCATAACAACCGATTCATAGCACTCAGACTCCATAGAGAATCAGGCGGAGAGTAAAAGAAACTACCAGCAAGTTAAGATATTCACATGCATTTACACTCAAATGAATGTCAAATTCACGTAAAGTGGCTGTGGGTGGCTACATGTTATAAAATTACAAAAAAACAATATGTTGTTCTTAATGAACCATAATTGTGCTAATCCCAGTGATGTAGTTTCTTATTTGTACACTACATTTGCAGAGTGAATTATGTTCAGGGAACAGTCACAGAGTACGTCAAATAAAATTGGTGTGATCTCATTGAATTTACATGAATTCTACTCATCTGTATGATTAACCTAGTTTAAGCTCAAACAAATCTATTCAACTGTGTGGAATTTAGACCAACAAGTTTTTTTTTTTTTTTTTTGAGTGAACTCAATCAATTGTGGAGTGATATTTTCTCCTGCAGCACAGCTTCGGGAGGTCTGATTTGCACGACTGTGAGAGAGAAAATGAGAGAGGAGGTGAGAGGTTAGCAAAATCTGAGATAACCAAGATAGAGGCCCAGAGAATACACTCGCCCTCCTCAAATCACACATCTTCATTCGGGAGAAAAAATAGTAACTGAAATTTGATCAAAAAAGATGAACCCCAGAGTGACCTTGAGAGACTCAATATTTCTATCTATTAGGGCCGCAGTCCTGAGATTACACCAGCCTCAAAGCAGCAAGCTGAGGTGAAAAATCATCTTGATAAGCCAAAGAACCACTTTTTCCCTTTATTTGAAGTCATAGCTCAGCCTCACAGATGACGGACAATGGCAAGATGGACAAAGGTCACTAGGGTTTTCGATGGGTTTGCATTTCAGTCAAGCAGGTCTAAATGAGACAATCTTATCCTGTGGTGGTGTACTGCAGGGAATTGATATATTTCCATACAGCTCTACACCTCATGTTTCTCTTCTGCTGTGGCCCTGCATGGACTAAAGAACATCAGGTTCACAGAGCAATTGGAAAGTTTCAGTCAAAAGTGAATGAAGTCCTAAAAAGGATAGGTTCTGGCATAAGGACAGTTCACTGGACCTCTGAGAAGAATATGAGCTCTGCAGCCCGAGGTGGGAGTCATTCTCATTACACAATATCCTCATGTGCATCAGCTTTCTGCGTCTATAAATATTCAACAGTATGAAGACGAGCAGCTCCACCATTGCTAACAGATCAGTGGATGATCATGTGGAGGACGTGCTCTTGTGTTGTTTGGCTTTATGTAAAGTGTGAAAACATCTCAGGCAGATGGAGATAATATAGAAGCATGTTGCCATTCATAAATCCAAAACAATTGCGCATCTGTCATCTCAACCACAATGAAGGATGGCACCTCGTATACGGTCCATCTGCTTGATTCACTGCTCAGACAGAAAACAAACACATCACAGCAGTGGACATAACGGACACATCCGCCCAACCCAGGACGAGTCTTTGGTATACTGCTCTTGGTTTCTACAGTATTGTATATTTTCTGTGTGCAGTGAAAACTCAGATGACCTACTGCAATGGCCAAAATGAAAAGCATATAACAGAGCACATAGTGAGGAACACTCTATCCCACAATATAATGCACTTAACTTCAACTTCTATTTCTTGTGTGATGACAATGAAATAATACCAACTGTGACTAAACATCACTTTCTGGATATACTGTACGTGTTCATACAGCCAAAAATTCAGACATTTTTACAAACAATCAGTAAAAATGTAAAGTAACCATTTATATTTCAGAGACGATAACTGCTGCTGCTACTGCTGAAATAAATGTAAAGTAAGTCACATCACTACAGTGGTTTACATTGCATTGATGCTACATTTCTTATTTTTCTTTATACAAGCGTGTTGAAGACATGACTTTGGTGCTGCTAGCAACATGCTCTACCAGTCGACCATTATGTGATGTAGCAAACTGCTGTTTGAAATGTTCATCAATGCTTGCTGTTCCACATACACTATCATTCAAAAGCTTGGGGTTGGTAAGATGTTTTTGATGAAAGAAGTCTCTTCTGCTCACCAAGGCTGCATTTATTAGACAAAAACACAGTAAAAACAGTAATATTGTGGAAAAACTATTACAATAAATAAACTATTATTTAACGTGAATATATTTTAAAATGTAAATTATTCTTGTAATGCAAAGCTGAATTTTCAGCATTATTACGTGATCATTTAGAAACCATTATGTTGGCTAATATCATTCTAATATGCTTATTTGCTGCTTAATTATCAATGTTGATCAACAGTTGTGATGCTTCATATTTTTGTGGAAACCATTATACATTTTATCAGGATTCTTTAATGAATAGAAAGTTCAAAAGAACAACATTTATTTGAAATGGAAATCTTTTGTAACATTATAAATATCGTTACTGTCACTTCTGATCAATTTAACGCATCCTTGCTGAATAAAGGAATTTTTCAAAAACTTTTGAATGGTAGTGTAGTAGTTGTAAACAGTATAGGTAGTACTTAGTGTGTGCAGAGAGCAGTAGGTTAATATTCCATTGTAAATATAGCCTTAGTTACAAGGCGAGAAGCAAGCCCTGAACGATACACTTGACAAGCATTGAAACATGCAGTGTACATGTGGTGTTGGATTCAGTGATCAAAGAGGCTGAGATTTTCTCCTCTACAGGAAGTGCAGTGATGTCACTGCCTGTGCACCATCACGTCTTCCATTCACAGTCAGTCTCATAGACTGCAGAAGACCTCAGGATCTGCTGCTTCACCACATCAGTCCATCTGACACAAGCCAGAAACAACTTAAAACAGAGTCTGAGACGACGCACGGGGAAGATAACAAGCAAGC
This sequence comes from Mylopharyngodon piceus, assembly GCA_039654765.1. Taxonomy (NCBI): domain Eukaryota; kingdom Metazoa; phylum Chordata; class Actinopteri; order Cypriniformes; family Xenocyprididae; genus Mylopharyngodon; species Mylopharyngodon piceus. The sequence goes on from CM077445.1 coordinate 7,307,218, forward strand.
TGTAGCTCTGGAGGGGATGTTTCTTCACAGTGACTGAAAAATGGCTAAATGATTTGGAAATAAGAAGTCTGTTTTGGCCCAAGTGTGAGCGACACCAGCTTCGTTGTTGTTTTGTTCCATTTTTTCCATGAAGCTGACATTGGTCGCTCCAGGCCTTGCCCATCTGTCTTTGGTTTAAGATGAATTTGTTTTCACATGTGCTGGGTATTCCTTACTGATCCCTGCACAGGAATGCTCCGAAAAACTGGCAGAAGCTTTGAATCCAAATCCCCTTAACTTTTACTCTAGGATACTGCCTTAATTTCCCCTGGTTATGGATGAGCCGCCAAGGCAGACGAGCTGTCAAGGTAAACACCTGTCCAGCTAGTAAGAGCAACATTCCAAGAGATCATTCCAATTTATCTCCACTAACCCTTCCCTCATGCGGGAGTAATTATGCTGTTCTGGAGGCTCCCAGTTTTTCCAGCTTTGCCTGCATGCCAGATCTCCTCGGCCTGAGCGACCGTTCGACGCTGATAACACGAAGCAATCCATTACACTCACCAAGCCATTCATCACGCTGTGGCGGCTGGGCCTCAGCTATGAGATAAACGTGCTGAGAAACCAAAGCGCCCATCCATCCCGTGGCCCCCGGCAAACTCGAGCCAGACCGTTCGGTCCCAGGCAGACATCTGGAAGTGTTATGACTATCTCTGATGGGTCTGGTAGAGGGACTCTCCTGTGCAAATGTAACAGGTGCACCAGGTGGGTCCGGGAGATCCCGCAAGACCCTCCACCAAACCTGCATGCTCCAGCAGCCTTGACCCTGCTGTCTTAATGAAATCTTTCCCTCTATACTAGAGCAAGGAAGAGCAGGAATAACTCCACTAGCGGCACACACATTCCATCCTTATCAAACCTGCTATCAGAACAACTGTTCTGACCCACAACAAATAAGTCATATGCATAAGAGCCCCATCTACAGTCTATCACAATCTTTAATATCAGGAAGATAAATCTGACACAGAAGTCGTCAGATTGGGCCACTGCTGCAAAATTGACCTCTGACAACTCAACGGTGTGAAAATATCATAAAGGAACTGAATGGATTCTCAGTAATGGACAATCTCGTGTTCATTAGTGCTAATCACTATTCAGTTCCTCGGATTGTTGGATGCTTTACCTTACTAAAGGTTCCTGTAACACATGAGATGGATCGATCCGTGCTGGAGAGGCAGTGTGCGATCACCTCAGAGGGAGAGGCAACAAAAGGAATGACATATGAAGAAGCTTTTATAAAAGAAACATGCAGGACGTTTGATGAAAGATGATCTTGGTGGTGAGAGCAGAAACACTGACTGTGATAGTTACACATCAGCAAGTCAAACAAAAGGAGAGTGAAAAACACTCAGACTTCAGGAACGAGGCCAGGGGACAAAAATGTTTACAGGAGCACACATTAACTCTGAGAATATGCTGATGCTAACGAGAGGTACACCGACAACTGATACACAAAAAGCAATAGAAGAGTTCTTTACATCTGACAGATTTTGCTGCACTAAATCGATGAAGCAGCTAAACTGTTCAAGTGTGGATAGAAAAACCTACATGAATCCCCATGTGTGAAGCCGCTCTTCCTCTAATAGTTTGAGCTTCATTAGTCAGTTTAATTGTTTCAGTGGGGTCTAATCGCTGAGAAACTCCATAAGGCCGTCACATCTGTGAGACGTCTTCCAACAGCTGCATTACATAATGAAGAGTAATCGACAGGAAGATTCACATTTACCTGTTGTCTGGAAGCATTTGTTAACAGGTAAGGGTGATTGACTATGGGTCCTGGTACTATAACCGGTGCTGCATATTGTATGTTAGACCAGAAACAGGTCATACTTCATCCTCAGCAATCTATCATGGTCATTGGATTTGATATTATTACACCTTAAGCATAAACTCAGCCTGTCATTACAACATTTCAACAGTGTAATGCCGGAAGCCCAAAAACCAACTGGAAATAATAATAAATATACTGTATTTCACTCTTACACATTAGTCTAAGGGTGTTTTTACACCTGAGAGTTTGTTTCGGAACCTGGTGCGTTTTCTCCCTTGGCTCGGTTCGTTTAGGCATATGTGAACACGGCAATCACGCTCGGACTCGCACCAAAACAATCGCTCCGAGATTGCCTGAACGAGGTGGTCTCAGCCCGATTGCAAACGAACTCTGGGGCAGTTCACTTGTGGTGTGAAAGCAATCTGACCCAACGGACCAAATGATATCATATTTCATAACGAAAAATGTCTTACATAAAATGCAGCAGTGTTTGATTCTGTGAGTGAGCACATTAGTTAGGCTACTGCAGTCAAAAACCAAAGAGCGCTTGATCTTAAAACGTTGTGTAATTGTGCTTCTCTGTGTAAGAATGCTGTCCCAACGAAGCCTTGATTCCCGCTCTAGCTGCATTATAACATTCATATAGTGTTTGCATGTGTCTCGACAAAGTTAGTCTATTAGACAGCGCTGGGAGATACAGAGAGATCACACTTGAATTAGTACGAATGTAGTACATAATTTAACAGCAGGAATGACGGCTACATTCGTATAGTCTTTGCGTGTGTCTCGACAGTAAGTACTAAACAAGCCACAATATGCTCATGAAGCGAACTTGTCAATCATTTTAATGGATGACGCAGAGCAAACTCTGACCAATAAGGGGACAGTTGTATAACATTTTGTATAATGCTTTAAAATATTGCCTTGTGAAAGCAAACCGAACCAATAAGAAAATGCAACATTGTAACAAATTAAGTCCCTGTTTCGGAACAATGCAACTGATCTACAGGTGTGAAAACGCCGCAAAGGCCCGTTCACACCAAGAACAATAACTATAACAATAACTATATTTGCATTCACACCAACGAACGATAACAGTCTAAAAGTGTGTACAACATGTTTTTGCTGTTCTTGTTGCATTTACATGGCTTTAACCAGATGATGTCCTCAGCATGCTATGTTTCGAGTGAATAGCTAGAGTAGTAGATCTAATCTAACAGTGAATTTACCTGACGAAGTCAATATAGTGGAATAAAAACAACGCCTAGTCTTTTTCACTGCAACTTCAAAGGAAGCAAGACAATGTTGTCAAAACTAGCTCTGGATACCTGAGGTAATTACATTACGCTGTTTGCTAGCCGTGCATTACGATCTCATTTTTTTGACTTGTTAAACAGCAGTGGCTTTTTCTGGACCTCGGCGATTAACTTCTCCACAATGTCGTCTGCCATTTTAAATGCGCAAGCCCTTGAATTAGAATGGATTCTGATTGGCTGTCAGGGTTTTATCATTCAACAGTTGTAAAAAAATCATTCTGAAAGTGATCCCAACGGTATTGTTTCTCTATATCGTTATAACTGTGGTGTGGACAGAGCTATTCTTTTATATTTAAAATCATTTTTAGAATTATACCTTTATCGTTATCTTTATACAGTAGTTATCGTTCTTGGTGTGAACAGACATTAAAGCCTGTTTCATTATTAAACTATGAACAGCTAATACACACACACAAAAAAAAAAATGAGCATGAGTAGTTACACTTGTTAACATCTCACCATGTGTGCTGGAATCTGCTCCATCCTGGCCGCTGGAGTTCCAGGTCGTGGGTAGAACTGGTTGATAAAGAGGCTGGGAAAGCGGTACTGCCTCACAAGTTCCATTGTCTGCTCAAAGTCCTCATCCGTCTCACCTGGGAAGCCACAGATGATGTCTGTGGCAATAGTGATGCCTGGAACCCTACAGGAAACAGACACAAGACATTTATCATTTAATGCCGTATCAGCATCAAAGGCTATATTCATGGAAAACTCACAAGTAATACAATTTTAAATAATCATAACAACAATATAATTTAAATTAATTGTATACAATAATTTAACATTATTGTAATATTATATTATATTACAATAATAGCAATAAATTATATAAAATCTTTCAATTTGATAAAAATTGTATTAATTTTCCAGGAGAAACCTTTGTAAGAATGTCCATTAATGTACTTTCTGAATTAAAATCAATATAATTTCAAGCAGGACATTCCAATAAAATATGATTTACAGTCAAGAAAGATATACAAAAAAAAAAAAAATAATTCACATAAAGGCAATTTTGCACCTTTCAATAAAAATACATGGGTACAGAACAACTCTGTCTAATAGCATAACAGTGTAATGATGAAACAAACACGAGAAATGTTAAATAAAACATTTACCACACAAGTAGCATCATGGGGACAATCTTTACAGCATCAACTCAGAGCACTCTAACAGGTGTGCAAATTTCCGTGAAACAAAAAGCAGTCAATGTAGCGAGTGAGTGTGATTGTGTGCGTTCTCACACAGGTCTCAAGAACCTTATTAGCAGCCTCAATAACCATCGACTACTGGCCTCCACTCTGATTAAATTAGGACCTCTGCAAAGAAATTGGTTCATTGATTTCTTTGTGCATGCATTCTCTTATCATTGATCTTTTAACCAACAGGAAACAAAACAACCTGAAAGCTGACTTCTGAGCGAGTTGCTTGGTTGACAGGAAGTCCTATGCAGTCTGTACTGGACTCGTTCACATGCATCGAATTTTGGAAAACATGGACGGCATTCATCAGCCAATTAAATGCATGAACAGGAAGAGATTAGATCATTTTAAGTTTGTGGAAAGTGCTCAAAATATCTAAGTGAGGATCTAGAAAAAAGGCTTGAGATAAAAACTTTAATGTGCAAAATTTCTATTCTTACATGACATCTGAAACCCTCGAGGCATGGTGCTTGATGGCCTGAACATGTCAAGGAAATGACTAAAATTGCTGTGCAGTCAATGAAACAACGAAACAATTTCCTGATATCTGGTAGATCTTCTTTCCCCATGATATTATTAGCCACGCTGCTGCCATAACTCTCACTTCCACACATATATTTATTTCCTCTCTTTGGCTAAGTCCACCGTAATGCACATTCTTAATCACGTTAGGCTTCTCCTTACGTTTCTGGCAGATAACCCCCGACCTATTGATATATCTCTAGCATTGGCCTTCATTAATATTTACGAGGACCTGTAGGCAATAATGTGTCTCGCCCTTTCTAAAGGAAGAATCACTGAAGGGCATGGTGGAAAGGGTTCAGGTGTTAATAGGGCATGCTAATATGAATTCTGTTCCTTTTATTTTCCTTCCATTTCTCTTTTGCCTCAGCAAGCCATTCCAAGTGTTATGCAAGGCTTCAGTGCTAAAGGAAATTCACAAAGAACCCATCAGGAGGTGGTTTCATTTTCCTACTCAAGCTCTGCTATTAGCAACAACAAACAGCCAACAAACTACTAGACCCACTTACTGTGAAACACTTACTGTGAACAGAAACACTTACTTTGAAAGTGAAAAAACAAAACAATTCCATACCATCATAAAACAGAATGCATAGAGAGATAGCACTGACAAGTTTATTTCAAACTGGACAGAAAAAATAAAAAATAAATAATAATAACTACATAATTTTTGGCTAGAGACCGTTCAGGCATTTGGTCCATTTGGTTTTGATCAAATGTGCCTTGATGCACTACTGGAACAAGTGCACAGAGCCCATCCTTATAAAATAAACCTGTTAGCTCAGGACATAATTGACCTGAAAATCTCAGGATGACACAGGCAAGTTAGAAGTACATTAGAGGAACCAGAGGCATCACAACTCCTCATCTTCCAAATTCAAAAAGCCTTGATAGCTCATCAGTGAGCAGTGAGACAACCATGCACTAGAGAGCCAGAGCAACAGACTAGTTTCCTCTAAATCCATTATGTTTCCCAGCTCCTCAGCCTCTCCATCCTTCTGTGGAGAAAAAACAGACTAAAGAAAAGAAGAAAGCAAATGACAGAATTGGATTCTCTCTAAAGCGAGCAGGCTCTTTCTGCATCTACCGTCCCACAATAGTTGCCCTGTGTGTGCTGGCAGATGGAGGCCCTTTGATGGCTTGTTGAACAAGATTGCGCTCCATTCCATTTTTGGGCTTATTAGAAAGCATCACTCCCAGGGTCATGGTCACAATTGATGACAGCTCCCGTCCCTCGCATGGGCTCTGTGTAGTCGGGTATAGCCCAGCAAACGCCCCAGATCTGAACTACAAAACACTGACATGAAAGGCAGAGGTCTCGACCTGGAGGAGATCCAGAAAAGCTAATGTTGCAAAGCAGTTAATGAGATGCACTGAAGGAATATAAATAGCAGCCGCCACAGGAACAGCTTTCACAATGACAGTCCTAGAAGCTTGAATAGTACATGTTGGCAACAAACATGGCCTTGTTTGTTAATCAGCCACCCAATCAGAAAGGCACACACCAACAAGCAGCCCCTGATTGTTTGGCCATTTGATGTGAACTGTGGTGCCAAAAGAGAATGTGGACATTTAATTGGAAACAAAACAGAGAGACTAGTGGCACTTTTTTTTTTTTTTTTTTTTTTTTTTAATAGTATGTGAGCATTAACAAGCTTCTAATGCTGCCTTAATGTGCTATTGGAATTACCATAAATACAAGCTTCCTAGGTAAAAATTGCATATGAACGCCCTCTCAAGTCGTGTTTACCACTGGGAAGTTTACCACTGGGTGTCCTCTATGACTCCTGCTCATTCCAACAACAAAGCACTTGAATGCAACAAGCTCGAAAATCAAGCTGGGAATTATCAAATTTCCGATAACACGTGAAGGCAGCATAAATGTCCAAAGGCCACACAAAACAACTAAGTACACAAATAATGGCACATTTCTCAGGAGACTCACTCCAGCTCTGCTTCAGAATGGACAGTAATGGGATCTTCATGAAGCTTGGAGAGATCCCACTGTGTGTTTTGGGGTCAAAGTTTGGTGGATGGGTAAAACTGCTTCCTCTGCATCTGTCAGCCTATCAATCTCTCATGCCAGAACCTTTTGGCCCCTGTTCATGCGGTGGATCCAATTACTGTTTGGCACAAAACTGGAAGAAGCAACGTGCTGAGCTCATCCTCATGGGTGGAGTGCTCATTCCCCTGGGTCGATGGCAGGTCTTGCAAGAATAGATCAAGGAAGCGTCCTCAAGAACACTGCATGATTATCCCTATTAATACACCAATATCTTCCTACTGAACAGTTTATGCTTAACAGCAGTATATACCCTCGTTGTGTTTATGTATTAAGGATGCTGTGGTGGAGAGGAATGCAGAGCAGGTTAGTTGGACCACTGTGCACTTGAGGATTGTAGATGGGACTATTTCATACTCTAATGAGCTCCAGCTGGGGCCACTGCAGCAGATTCCTCTCAGAAAGTTAATGTGAGTTAGCTGCAATCAGACCTAACAAAGGATGACCTGCCCATGTCACTCTTGACAAAGTGACATATCAAGTAGTTCATATTTTGCATGCAGCAACTAAGGAATGCTTAAAAAAATATGAAAACAATAAATGCAAATCAGCCAGGATTATCCTTATGAGGGCATTTAATATAGTTCAGTCTTCACTTTTTAAATTATACATATTCAAAATCTTTGGAAGGAAAATGTCCTTTTTTTCTAGTATAGTGTAAGGCATTTGAGTGTTTGGGCAGAGATCTGGATAAATCCAGATCTTTGTGTTGTCTGACGGTCAAACATGTAACATGCTCAGAAAATCCATAAGAGCGTCATGTTAGATTGAGCCAAGACATGGGAACTGGACTTGAGCAGAGCTGGAACTTGATATACCTGTCGTATTCATTAAATTAATTAATTCCATTGAACAGAAAAGACATAAGAGATCCTTCCAGTAAGTTCCCTTCAGGTAATGTGTGATGAGACCAGGCTCATCTAAGAGCATACAATAGAATTCCACATTCAAACACACACTTCATGCTCCAGCTCCAGCTCACGCCGCTTTTCACCTCCTGTGTTTACACATTATTCTTAGCTGAACTTAAAATCACTGCAGAACGTTTCCCAGTGGGGCTTAAATCCATTTAATTAAAACCTACTGGATATCGTCAAACTTTGAATTAGATTGGCAAGTGTGGGGATGGAAGGGCTTATGAGAGGAATTCACTCTCTGTAGTGAATTATTCTAATTTCTTTGTTTGCGGAGGCTCTGAAGGTGTGGGGCGGCGTAATACCCTTCTATCGATGTGAGGCTGCTTTCAGAGGTGTGTATTTACACAACAGATATACGAGAGCGCTCGGGATAAAATGAAGGCGCAAACAACGGGACAACTCGGCTAAAATAAAAGGAGCAGGGATAAAAGGAGACATGGCAATCTGTGAAGGTAAACATTTATTCATTTATCCAGTATAGGAGGACCCCACTACCCATCTATGGGCTGCTAGCATCCTGCGTTTCTGCCTAGCTTGAGTGGAGATGGCCAAGCTGAAGTGGAAATGTGGAGCCCACCGGCACTGTTGTGGGTGGAGGAGGAAGCCTGCAGCAGTAACCAAACGTCATGTTAAACTGCAAGCCTTTTGAAAAGCCTTTTCAGAGATAATAAAAATAATAATGGAAATGTGGCACTCACAGAAATTAAACCATTTTGGTCTCTTGTAAATGGAGTGATTATGTAAGATTGAGGTGTAGTGAGAGCACATATAGATCCTTTGGTTAGTGCATCTCATTTATTATTTGAATGAAGGTTCTCTACATTATTCTAGCTGATTCCTGAACAATGTTCTACCACATCAACACTAATCACAAAAACATGGAGGAGATCGAACAGATTTTAACTTTCGCCAGTCAACAGCTCAAATGAACACCAACACCAGTTTCTGTCACATTCCCCTTTTTGAGGGGGAAAAAATCTCCTACACTATTATAAGCTGAAAAACTGCATGGAGTTAATCTGCTAATAGCATGCATATTCATTCATAAAGTAAGGTCTGAGAAATTGAGGATTTCTTTTGTCTGTCTATTCCATGTTCGATCTACAGTACACGGTTTTTGATCTGACAGAGAAACAACAGAATTATACTAAATATTCAGATCATTCACAAAGTTTATAAGATACACAGACGGAAACTGTCAGCAGTGCAGAAGTAACTCCAGGATCTCCTGCCACCTGAAGGGTCAGATATGACATATCACCTGGATAAAACAGGCCAGCGTTTACCTTCAAGTATAGATGTTTTGTATTTGAACATCTCCCTGCTGAAGGACTTTAGTTAAAATCAGAATTCAGTTCACTGCATATCCATGATCATGAACATTAGATGAAACACTGAACATACAGTACATCATTCTTAGAGACTGAAACGAGAGCTTCCAACAAACTTATGTGAAGGTATGATGTTTTGATAGATTATGAATTATCTATTTCTTTCTGCTTATCACAAAAGTCAGTTAAGCAGTGATGTGGAGTAACTAATTAAAGGCATGGAAATTACTAACTTCAGTACATTTTTCAGTGTTGACAGTAGAGCAGCTGATTCAAAAAATAGTAGCTTTTCCAACCAGCCAATTCATAATTCCTAAATGGTATAGGAATTAGATGGTATAGATGGGATATCAATCGAATTGTATACAACTTTTTGGTCTGACTTAGGCCCGCTAATGTTGATATGATACATTTTTCAGTTACTCAAGGTTCATTTCACTCATCTATTAATATAGCTATTATTTCTCTCCTCTTAAAGAAAGACAAAAATCTGACTTCCTGTTCTAGCTATCAGCCACTTTCTCTGGTAGGGATGGATGTTAAATTGTATGCTAAAGTGCTGGCCAGGTGTTTAGAGAGATTTATGGGTAGGTTAGTTCATTGTGACCAGACAGGGTTTATTAAATCTCATTCCGCCTCGGATAACTTGCGCAGGTTGTCATATTGTCATTTCAGCGAATATGTTGACTTCCCCTTGCACAGTATTATCTCTGGATGCGATGAAAACTTTCGACCAGCTAGAATGGAACTATTTATGGGTGGTTTTACAGCATCTGGGTTTAGGATCGAGTTTTATAAACATGATTAAAGTTCTGTACGCCAATCCAACAGCTGCTGTTCTTACTGGTTCAGTTTGTTCGAATCCATTCTTTATACATCAAGGTACTTGTCAGGGTTGCTTGCTTTCTCCTTTGTTGTTTATCTATTCCGGTGGTTCAATCCTTTAAATACCTGGGGGTAGATGTCTTTCCATCCCTGCAGGAAATTGTCTCAAAAAACTTAAAGGAATAGTTCACCCAAAAATGAAAATTGTGTCATTTACTCACCCTCAAACCTGTATTAGTTTCTTTCTTCTGTTGAACACAAAAGAAGATATTTTAAAGAATGTTGGTAACCAGACAGTTGATGGACCCCATTGACTTCCAGAGTATTTTTTTTTTTTTCCTACTATGGAAGTCAATGGGGTCAATCAACTCTTTGATTACCAACATTCTTCAAAATATCTTATTTTGTGTTCAACAGAAGAAAGAAACTTATACAGATTTCTAACAACTTGAGGGTGAGTAAATGATGACAAAATTTTCATTTTTGGGTGAACTATCCCTTTAAACAGTATTTTAGCAAAAGTATCCTCAGACTTGGAAAACTGGTCTCATCTCCCTACTTCTTTTGATGCTTGTATATCTGTGATTAAAATGAATGTTCTCCCACGTATTAATTTCTTTTCATCTATGATTCCTCTTTCTCCACCTGCTGGCTACTGGAACAAACTTGATGCATGTGTTTCTCGTTATATATGGGATGGGAAGCGTCCTCAAATCAAGCTGAATACCTTACAGTGTTGCAGATTACACGAAGGTCTGTCTTTCCCAAATTTTAGACTGTACGCTCAAGCCTTTACCCTCCGCCCTTTATCAGTCTGGTTTATTCCTGATGCTTCTGTGTCATGGAGAACAATTGAGGAATCTGTAGTCTATCCCTAATATTTACATATTAGATCGGCCCTTTGGGCATATGGGGTGCCTTGGGACTCTCATTTACCTATTCACCCATTGCGCAAACTAATCCTTCCTTCTGAGAAATCTCCCTCTTCTGTTTCAGTTGTTTATCTGTCTCTTCTTGAGTATTCACACAAACCCTTATCTATTACAACTGTTTGGGCCAAGGATCTTAACAAGGATGTGCATGTTTTATTTTCGGATAAGGTATGGGGGATGTTTAAGCTGTCTTCAAAGAACCCCAATCATCAAATGATACACTGGAAATTACTACATAGGAGACGAGGATAGATTCGTATAGAAATGTTTCATAGGAGTCAAGTAAACCCTAAGTGTAATCTCTGTTTTCAAGGACCTCTAGGCACATACTTGCACTTCTTTTGGGATTGTCCCTCTCTCTCACCTTTTTGGACCCAGCTCTCACAGGACTTATCATATCTGTTGGGCACTGATATATGTTTGACTCCACGTCACTTTTTTTTTTTTTAATGATTTTTGGGACCTTGCATTATCCACTCAACAAAGATATTTACTGTTAGCCGCTCTCACAGCGGCAAAAAAAAAAAAAAAAAAAGTTAGTTAACCGTTGGAATCCTCCTCACACAATGGACAGACGAATGTGGACAATGTCTTTGTTGGACATTATTTCAATGGAACTCTCAACTTCTCGTATGCGTGGATCCAATGTTAAGACTATCATCTTTGTAAACCTGTATTTTTTATTTTATTTATTTATTTATTTTTAATTTAATTTAATTAATTAATTTATTTTGTATTTATTCTGTGTTTGTATTTTATTTCTATATTCTTGAAGTCTTCCAGGGGTAGGATGTTTTGGGGTGGGTTCTAGATTTGTATAATTGTATTCTTGGATATCTTGGCCTTTAAAAAATAATAAGAAAAAAAAAAAAAAAAAAAACTCAAACAGTTGGTAACAAAAAAAGACGACAAAATAATAAGAATTTACAATTTAATGAGCACAACTGCACATGCTCTATATTTTTCATATTGATCATTTCCCTTTCAAGTTCTAAGCAGTCACCCTAATTGAGATTTACTTCATTCATGCTTCATTTTACTCCATAAAACCCAAGGAATTAAATTGTAAATTATATAATTGGAGAGTTGTGCACTTATAAATTAATAAATAAAAGTAGTTAACTACTTATTTAAAAGAGCACATTGACTATAGTTTTTACCTGACGAGTAGCTTTTAAAAACTTTTTATTTGAGAGAATCTTCCTGCCACTGCTTTGAGTTCAATACTCTCTATTGTATGAACATAACACTGAAACACATTAGAATAACATGGCTTAAAGCTTCGACAAATAACAAACCGTCCATTCATCCTCAGACACAAATCTTCCACCTCTTCCCTCCAAATGCCACTGATGAGATATCAATTACAGTGAAGTGTCAGTGAGGAGCTGAGCCAACCTCATAATTTAGTCATCTATGGAGCGTTCCCAGACAGTAGATTGATCCAATCACTCCCTGGGTATATGCTATTCATTCAAGTGAGAGCAGGACACATGAAAGAATGAGGACACCGTCATTTGGATTTGTGCACAATACATACAGACATTTTTTTAGTTTATGCTGCTTTCTGTTGATGCGTGAACAAAACTTTATTTAACATTTATAGTGCCTCATCCAATAATCGCAATAAGCTTAGTGCTTTCTTTTAATATGACAGTCTCACCTTTCTAATTCTGTCGATTTTGTCACGAAATTTAAACAACAGTTGTCTTTATGGCATTCTTTATTACGGTGTGACAAATCACCTCGGTTCAAGCAGCCACACAGATCAAGCGCACATAAATGATAATCATCTCTTCCTTAGCACAAAATAAACATGAATGAACATCAGAAGGTATGTTGAAAGATACAGTATGATTACTCAAATGTATCATGTCTCATGTAATCACTCACTTAATGTTACATATAACTCAGGAAAGCTATTCAATGACCATAAATTCATTAGTTAACCATAAAAAAATATCTCTAGAGAGGAGAATTTTGATAAATGTATGCACTAGATTACATACTCATTATATTTTTTACTTAACTATTAGTAATGTCTTCATTAACAATCAGGGGTCAGTGGTCGCACCGGCGATACCACCTCGGTTTTTTCTTACCAGTACGAAAGAGACTCAAAATACTTTGTCAGTTTTGTACATAAAATAAGAGTTATACATCTTTCAAATCTGTGAAATGTCTTCTTTAATTTGTGTACACTCGCAGTAAAAACAAAATGTGCTTTTTGCAAAATAAAGAAAACTAACATGATGTGCGATCTGTTGTCTCTCTCTGAATGAAGTCCATTCTGATAGTGCTCAGAAAATGATCTGTAACTTAGAAAATACTTATCACACAAACATGAGACATATGTCTAAAGAAACGTTGAAATGTCAGGTTTTAAATAATGTAAGTTATATGCAAGTCAATAACAAATATTCTCTGTTTATGTAATCGGTTTGAAAAGAGAGAGATGTCAGTCGTTTGTGAGTCACCTCATTATCCGCTAATGCGGCCACGCCCACGGAGATGGTGCAGCATTCAAACGCAAATTCTGAGGCAATCCATGCAAACAGAGTCAACATCGCCCTCATCAGCTGGAAAAAATGCCTCAAGCTTAGTCAGATTCATGTGCTTTTCATCTTTTTGAGATGAGGAATAATTCTAAAAGGATTTACCTCAGAGGAAGAACGTGAATGATTTTAATTTCATTTCGAGAATCAACTTGATCAAGCTGAGGATTGTGAATGGTAAGTTTTTTATTCTTAAGTTCTTTATTCTAATCGCGATAGACTAGTGTCTGTGAATATTAAACAACAAAAAGACTGTTTAAATATGAATCCTGCATGTTCTGTGTCTCTCTGTGTGAATGAATGGGGCAGACGTGTGGTTTTGTTTAGGCTACTACACACATAACTTACATCAGTAAACATGACTTATTGGCTTTTCCCAAACTATACTACTATACTGAGATGAGTGAAATCGACTGAAATACATAATAAATACTGAAATAAAATGTGTTAGCAACGTATTAAACTGCACAAAAACATTTATAGGCTCTATAATATAACAAATATAATACATACAATTATAAGGTTTTAGAATTAATTTTAGAATTTTATATATATTTTATAGTTTTATAATTAATACATAAAATATTAACATTAATACATTAGTTGATATGATCCTGTTATCAGCATGCTCACAGTTGTTTTTTTAATTTTATCTCACAGATTTGAGAATCATCATGGCCAGATATTGGCCCACAGTACACTGCATGAATATGATGGTGAGATCACTGACTGGAAGCAGGAAAGTTTTTTTTTTTTTTTCTTTTTTTTCTCCAGTGCATAGAAACACCTTGGAATGCCAGGTAAGTGATGTTCACTATATGTTTGAACATGATTTATTTCCAGGTATAACTGTGTACTCAAAATGTGCCTTTGACTCTCATTTATATTTTTAACTATATTCTAAATAAACTACAAAATAAACTACTTTGTCCTCATATTCTTCTCGCATACCTGACTGAGGCTCATTACGTGGCTCATTATGCGGGTCATTGTCTCCTCAGGTGTGAATCACAGCATTATTCAGGATTATTCACGCCTCCACGCATACTGTCTTTCTAAACAAAAAGTGTCTTACAAAATTTAAATCAATATATTGTTTTATGTGAATGCGTAGGCAGGATGATTTTCACATCACTTTGAAGCAAAAAATTCTAGGCTTCTACATTCAGTACCCAGAAGTCTTGTGGACACACATTTAGTATTTGTTTTTTGGCCTTATTTCAGTGATTTAAATTTTTGTTTTTCAATAACCACGCATAAATGTTATTCTCTCAAAAATACAAACATGTACATACATGTTGCTCACATATTATGGTAGCCTAGTTTGTGCTGAATACAGTGTAATGACACTTTTGCCATTAATATGTTTATAAGCAACTGAAAAAAGCACAGGGCATGTCAAAACTTCTCCAGTGCCCCAAAAACCCTCAGACCCAAGAAGATGTTTGAATAAATATGTCATAAAAACATTATCATTATTATTACAACAAGTTATTACAGCCATCATTTGTAATTCAAAACATAGAAATGAAAAATTAATCTCGGTGCATCACTACAAATCATGAAATTAATTAAAACCCGTGTAAAACTAATATACAGCTGTTAGACCTTTTATTGAGAGGTGTGTGCCTTTCCAAATCATACCCATTCAATTGAATTTGCACAGGTTAACTCCACTCAAAGTGTAGTAACATCTACACATGAAATTGGAACGCTCCTGAGCTTAATTTCAAGTGTCCCGGAACAGGGTACAGATATTTACTCAATGTAATTATTTCAGTTTTTTTTTTTTTTTTTTTAATAAATTTACAAAGTTATCACAAATGTGCGCAGTTTAGCATAAGTCTTCAACATGAAGGGGTTTGAGTACGTTCGCAAGGCGTATATATAAAACTTTTAATTAAGTATAAAAGATCCATTTGCAGTTTCGGTTTTCAGCCAAGTGCATCCTGAATTTTCGGTTTTCACTAAAAATTTTGGCTACCTTAGAAGGAAGCAGAATTATGCCGCCACCTTTCAGAGTAGCATTCACATCCACAATGTCTTAAAATACTGTTAAAATGTGAAGAAGGCAGATCACTAGGTTTTGGGACAGAGCATACTATTTAGGAAAAGAGAGAACAGGCCAGATTCAAAACTTAAATGAAAATGTGTGTGAGGCTTCAAACTGAATCTTTTAAAATAGATCTGCACAAAAGTCAGAAATCAGACTGCATCAGCTTAATTAAAATCACTTAGTCCTGAGAAACACCAGCATAATACATTCAAATGTAATCACACAGATATGATTAAAGTCATGTGACAGGCACATACACAAATGATTCATTCTCCATTAAAGACTGCTGCCTTTAGAATATGTGGATTGAAGGGAAAAGTTTTGTGGGTTAACTGGCATTAAAGATTGCTGAACAATTGTGAGAACACGCTGAAAATTGTGAAATTGGCACTAAAAATGCCTCCAGTAGATGAGCTACGAGCATGTGGCAGATATGTTTATTTGATGTTTATTTGAGCTTCACCAACTCCAATCCACACAATCTAAGAAACACCATTTAGACCAAATTCAAAAGAAGGTCCACTGTGTAAACGCTGCTTTAAGGTTAAACACACAAACAGTCTGCCTTTCATTGCAAGCAGAAGTCAAATGTAGTGCCATTTTGGTCCCCAAGTGAGTTTTGCTGATTTCAAACCATTGAGTTAATGTTAATCTGAACATATGAACATAAACTAAACATGTCTGTTCCAATGATGGTGATAGCTCAAACACTAGTGAGCTGACGTGTGCTGTCGTCTGAGAGAAACTCCAGACATAAATGACTGGAGAACACACTGTGTGTGCGTGTGTGTGTGCGCGCGCGCTCTAGTTAACTGTAATGAAGTGTTTCATTCACCTACTTGCGTAGAGTTTGTTTCAAAATACTGACCTTAAAGTGTCGATGTTGGCAGATCACTACAGTATGTTTGGGACAAAGCTCTAGTGTTTTATTGTGTACTTGAAAAGACACAAGAGGTTGATCCCACTCCAATCCAGATGTGAAAAATCATACAGATTCATATACATTCAACGTGGAACGCACCCAAATCAGACACTTTACATTTCTTTTTCTCTCTCTATTAATTGATGTGCTGCTGTTTGCACACAAGCACAAACACACCGCCATCACCAGCTAAACAAGAGCTCCAAACATGTGGACTTCAGGGACACAATAGCTGTCAAACACTGGGCCGTACAGCAGCTGGCCTGTTCTGAAACTCATATTTAAACAGATGTGTTTAAATTACACCTCTCTATGTCCGTCAGCAGTGTGTGTGAACTGTGAATGCAGTCAGAGATGAGGATAGATGGATCTTCAGATAGATGGTGCTTCAGGGGACTGTATCTGGGAGTGAGAAAGGTCAGTTCAGAAAACACATGGATCGTCTACTGCGCAGACTGACCACAAAAACCCTCTTGACCTGTCCTGACTCCTGCTCTCATTCTCTAGCTCCACTCATCTCTGTGTTGGGATACAACCAGACAAAACACTGTATCACACTGTGTCACACACACACTCCTAAACATCTCTCTCTCTTATGCATTGCTCTGGCGATGCTAGAAAGTCCAATTCAAGTCCAATTCAACACAAGTTAATTCAAGTTCAATAAGATGATATTAAAGATAAATGCTAGATAAATACTGCCCTGATGGCATCTGATAGTCCTGTATAAACTGTATAATCACACTCTTATACACTTAAAAACTTGTTAGTAGCTTGTAATGTAGCTGTTTTAAAGGGCAGCTGGACTGTGGCCTCCTCTAAATGATGAGCGAAATGAAGGTTTCTGAAGCAGCACTGCTCTCTGCGGGTCACACAGGTTCAGGCTGCATGAACAACATCAGGAGGGACGTCTGCGCGAACGTGTGGTTTGTTCACCCCTCACAGGGCGGGCAGGCTTTCTAATTAAAGGAACATATTGAGCTGTCTCTGCGCATTACCTGCTGGCCTCACGCACACCAGCGGCGCTGAGCTGTCATGGCCTTTCACTCTCACAGTCTCTTCTGTGGTTTTACTCAACACTTATTTTAAAATTATGGAAAGTGACCTTTGCTGGTTTTCACACACTTCTTAGAATACATGCGTCATGTCTGTTCTTTATTTTTAAATGCCTCTCCAGTGGTCCAGGGTCACGTTCTCAAGTCTCAAAAAATGATAATCGTCGTCCTGTCAAGAGAAACATCTTAAAGCTTGCTTGAGAGCAAACGGTTTTTATCAGGCCTGAAATTCACAGCGACTGGGTTTCATGCTTACACTCACAGCCGAAGCAGCAGTAAACTCCCTCAAAAGAGCGGGATCAAAGTGTCTGAGTTAGGAGAAGAAAATTGAGGTATCCAGGCCAGGCAGCCATCATTAAAGAATAATAGAAGCAGAATAGATGACAGGCATCCCAGCAAAAAAAATGACCCTCTTGACAAGTGCACTTCTACATTGGGCTTAGGCTCTTTTTCCTCTCATTCACAGGTGCTGGATTAATGGAATTTTTATTTTTTTTGGCTTCCTGCCTTAAGGCATCTTCCAAGCTTCCCCTCGAGACCTGATGTCCTGTGAGAGCAGCATGATGAGTGTTGAACATTATAGACATGTTAAGTACACACATATGGGTTCCTTTCTGATAAGAACTGTACTTTTCAGCTTTCAAAGTCCAGAAGAAACAGTGGTCTAAAGCTCATAGAATTCCAGTGTAAGTATATCCAGATCGTAAAGCCTCCTCCAGTGCACAGGGAGCAAGGAGAACAAACATGAGAAGAGTGGTGACACGGCAAAGTCACTCTCATGTCAGTAGTGGACTTTCTTTTTCATGAGCATGCAGTGCACTGGAAACAAATCTACTCAATGAGTTTTTCTTATTTTAAAATATTGGTTCAATAACTGTGTAAAGTTCACCAATTATGGAATGAGTCTATTAGTGTGTTCAATGGTGCATTTTCCAGAAAGGACGGACTCATGATTGTGTGTGCACATAGCAGTGAGTTAATAATAATAATAATAATAATAATAATAATAAATATAGCTGCAAGCAGTGATACGGGGCCAAGCCCCTGAAGGGGCTGTAATGGGTCCAAAGCAGGAAGAGCAAAAACAGCAGAAATTGAACGTACATGAAAAACAGCTGGTTCAGGAGTACAGGTGAGAATGAACTCAAAATGAGCAGAAGTTCAGATGAGAATGAAGACAGAAAGAACAAAAACACAATTATGTCTAATCCAAGAGGAATAAAGATTAGTACAACGCTTACCCGGATAATAAAGGAAGTGAAATGAAACAACATGACACACAATTTTATAAAGTTGCCCCACATGGGATTTAAACTCATAGTCTCTGGATCTGGTGCCTGTAACTCATCTCGTTGCACCACTGGGCAGGTGAATGTTCACACACCTGCCGAAGTTCAGTAGTTCATGTGAAAATTAACTCAAAATGAAGAATTTTTATAAAAATGCACCGCATTTTATATTTAATAATTTTAGTTTAGATCATTCTGTAGTTCAATGCAGAGCAGGAAGAGCAAAAACTGCAGAAATTGAACGTACATGAAAAATAGCTGGTTCAAAAGTACAGGTAAGAATGAACTCAAAATGAACAGAAGTTCAGATGAGATCGAACACAGAATAAACAAAAACACACATCTAATCCAAGAAGAATAAAGATTAGTACAATGCTTACCCGGATAATAAAGGAATTAAAATGAAACAACGTTACACAATTTTATAAAGCTGCCCCACACGGGACTTGAACCCACAATCTCTGAATCAGGTGCCTATCAATCATCTCGTTGTGTCACTGGGCAGGGACATGTTCACACACCTGCCGAAGTACAGTAGTTCAAATGAAAATTAACTCAAAATGAAGAATTTTTATAAAAATGCACTGCATGTTATATTTAATAATTTCAGTTTATTTCATTCTCAGAAAGACTCAGTGTCTGGAACAGAAGCAACTTTTACAAAATAACCATTTAACATTAAGCTAACTAGCATAAGGACACAAACACAGGCAGGGTCAACTTTGGAGAGATATTTCCCAGGAACGATAGAGAAAATCAAAAATCTTTTCAGTCATTTCTGTGCGGCTCAGTCCAAAGATTATCTGAGCCGATTTTGGACAAAATTGGACAACATTTGTAGGAGGAATAGCGAAAAAAACTTTTTCATTTACTTCAATATGGCAGACAGGTACATTTAAGGAATCGCCATTAGCCAGGGAACAAAATGACAGAATACAAATTTTGGACAAAAAAATCCTTATATCTCCGAAACACTAGGTGGCGCTGTGTTCAAAGGTACCTTCAGGATATGCCGATGATGATACCTACCAAATTTTGTGCTGATATGTCAAATTCTTTAAAAGATATTGCAATTCATGACAAAAATCAAAATGCCGGACAGGTGGTTCATCCGATCCTGGCAAAATCGGTATCCCGGATTCGGCATGACTCAATGAATCCATGGATATCAAGTTCATGATTTTCTGACAAACTGTTCAGATGTTATGAGCAAAAATAGCCATTTTTCCAATCTCATGACCTGTAGGTGGCGCTGTTCAAAAATTTGTCAAGGACCCTCAGATTATGGTTCGATGAAGAGTACCAATTTTCATTTCGATTGCTCAAAGTTTGGCTGAGATACAGCCTCTGAAGCGATTTTGGGTCAACCTCATTAAGTTTGCGACATAACTTTTTAACAAAGATGATTAAAAAATATCTGTTCAGTCATTTCTGTGCGGCTCGGTCCAAAGATCATCTGATCAAATTTTGGACAAAGTTGGACAAAATTTGGAGGAGGAGTAGCAAAAAAAACAGAATACTGTACTTTTCAAAATGGCCGCTACTGTAATGGGCGGGGTCTTAATGTTGAATGTGATCAGCATTAAGAAAGGAATCAGGTGTACTAAATTTCATTTTTCTAGAACAAACGGTTCTAGAATAACCTTTAGAAGAGTGAATTTTTGAACTGGTGGTGGCACTATAGTGTTGGTCCTAGAGACTCCAAAATTGGACCAATTACTATTCATGACTATCTCTACAATTTTGCCAAATTTCTTCATTTTCTCGTGTTCCGTTGATAGGGCTGCCATAGACTCCCATTCGGGAGGAATAACAATAAGAAGAAAACTAACAATTACAATTGGGGCTATAGCCTCTTTGGGGGTTGGTCCCTAATAATAATAATAATAATAATAATGATGGAAAACATTGTTTGTGGAAGCAAAGGTCACTGACTAAATGTGAGACATGGCAAAGAGTGAAGTAATGAAGTTTTTCCTTCAAGGACATATATAGAAATATCAGCATTAAGTTTCTTCTCTGCAGCCTGTGTATCTGTACAGTATGTGCATTCACATGCGTGTCTCTCTCTCTCTCTCTCTCTCTCAAGCTACAGCCTTTAAATGCGACAGAGAGAGAAAGTATTTCCAAAGGTCAAAACAAGTCATTTAGATTAAAAATGTGCTAAATCTCAGACAACTGTTTCTTAGGAAAGCAATGTGCTCAAAACATCCGTCTTAGATGAGCAGCTCAAATGATTTCCAGTGCAGGTCACAATCAGCCCACTAAATAATTAACTGCTCAAAGCAATCAGTTTACAATTTCAAAAAAACCCAGGAGCTTGATGTCTCAATGGGCAGGGCTCTGTGCATGCTTCATTAGTCCAGCCAGAGGAGGATAATGGGGGCAGCTCAGCTATGGGGGGAGTGGGACGATGGGGTCGCAATATATACTTTCAATTAGCTGCAGTGAGAGCTGGGTATAAACCGCTCGCTATCACCGCGTTTACACCGGACATCTCATCATCACCCCCCACAAAGCAGCAAGTGACCGCGGCTGGTCAATCATGTGGAAAATCGAGTCTTCTGGATCTCTTTATTTAAATTTCATTCTGCTTTATGGGGGATAATGATGCTGCTCACCAGAGGACACAGGATATAGTGGATGACAGTGAGCATCACTGGAGACCGTACAGGAAGTTAACGCTGACTGGATGGACTGAGTGTGTGCATTACATCGAGTATGACTTCATTTAGAGGAAATACATTTGATACAAACAGATCAGACAGTGTCGCTCTCAAAGCACAGAGTAAATGTAAGTCTACTGTTAGAAAAGACTTTGTTATTTTGATGTTTTGAATATTTTACTAGACATTGATGCTACAGGAAAACGATCACCACACATGATTCCCATTAGCCTGACTGAAAAGCAATACTTAGATTACACCACTGATCTATTTCTCATAACGCCTGACAAAAACTGTCCATTTACACACAGACTCTGATCGGCGGACTGGGTCCGATCAGAATACCTGATCTCCAGCATGACCAGAGGAGCCTCTTGCTGTCTGTGCTGCTCATTTACATGACTTACACACCCAGTAAATAACAGCAGAGGATTCTCACTCAAATGTGAAACCCGTCACACTGAAGCTGTGAAAGGAATGATAACAGTAAACTGACAATCTGCCATCTGGGACATTAGAGAAATCAGCGGGTTCATCTGAAGGCCTTTGAACATGGCCACTTCTTAATACTAAGAAGTGTGCAAACACAAAGTTGAATGTATCTCTTGAGATCCAGTTTCCATGCTGAGGTACCATGTAACTGACACACACCACCTGTTGCTGAAGGCCTTTTTGGCTCATTTGTCGCATGAGAAAAACATTGTTGTTCCCTAAATGGATTTAACACTCCTGAGCACACGCACGTGCCTATTATTAGAGAAGCCGTTGACACACCTGAGCACACATGTAAAAGCGTGCACATGCTCTCACACATTCACACAGCACACTGAAAAGTGAACCCAGAGAGGCTCTAATCCTCTGAGAGGCCGAGGGCAAAACGACAGTCTCTCGTCACTCACACTCATCAACACGTCGCTGGAGATCCAACAGTCTCATCCGGTGTCTCATTCCTCTTCAAATGAGGTATGTGCTTGTTTCTTCATTCTCTGCTGTGCAGGTGCATCACATTCGATTCCTCCATGACTTTATGAGCTCGCAAGGGCTCATGAAAAGAGATCCAGGTTCAAATGTCTCTCTCACTCAAACTTCATTCTCTAATGTCAATGTTTTAAAACTGGGGTGAGGTCTGAACACACACCTTGAAGGCACACATTTCTCACTCTCTGAATAAAGCTTTTCACTGTGTAACTGAGAAAGTTAGACATCAGCATGGAAGTTGTGGAATGTTTTACCTTATAATAACTGGAAAAATGGTTTCCGCTGTCACTTAGTTCTCGTGCTGTGACATAGGTGAAACTTGCATTTTTTAACTTGCCATGAATAAATTCTTGTCTTACTACAACTGCAGACAACAGGTAACAGCACAAGCAGCCCGCATACTGAGCGTCACTCATTAGATCCAGTCAGATTCCCTGAATTAATACACAGCCTCTGAGTCTGGACGCACTGGTTTGACCAGTCTGCATGCAGGTATGCAGGTGTTGCGCTGATATAGTGAGGAAGAACATTCAGGAAACAAACAAACTAACAAACAAACAATTAACACTTAGGCACTTAGTAGCATGCAAACTAGTCATCCATGAGCACAACTGGATATTGTGTTCAATTTCCTGAGGTCGGGGGGTATGTGCACACTGATGACTTTTGGATGGATAGATATTGTGAGATCAAGACTACACACATTTCACACACGTTCACTCAACAGTCATTCATGGAGTGGAATTATTTGAAAGCTTTACTTGAAAGACTTATTTTTTATATATTAAGCAACAGAAAAAACTAAAATCAAAAGCACAAGCCTCCTGATTTCTTTCAAGCAGTCCTGGCTGCTCACACAAGGCACGTGGCGAGTGCCGGAGACAACGGCAGCCTTTCACCAGCCCGGTTCAGCACAGTTGGCCCAGCAGATGGCCTGTCAATAGAGGGCTTCAAGGGAGACGGGTCGTCCCAACCACAGATGAGCCATGGGGTGTAGAGAGCTAGAGGAGCAGAGCCGTAATGGCGCAGGTGGAGAGTGTCCTACCAGAGTCTGTCTGGCGTGTGTTCCAGACAGTATGTGCCATTTTATGCTGATTTATCATCAGTCTGGTGTGAATATATCAAGAGAAGGAGAACACACAGGAATGATCTCTAGTCAGAAGATAGGGACGACTTCCAGTAACACCTTGGCATGCCCAGTACTGCAGGTGGTGAGTTGGTGGAGCAGGTAAAAGACTATTGGCATGGCCATTCCACCATCTGGAGGAGTCAGACCCTCAGTGGGCCTCAGAAGAGCAAACACAGCCAGAAGAACCATCTCAAGAGAGATCCACTCTGCGCACTGCCTGAAGTAACAATGAAGATGTGATGCACTGGAGATCCATGTCAGTGGTCCGTAAACATCACCAAAACAACAGCAGGGAATCTGAGTTTTCATTCTTCAGAGGCAGGAGGTTTTTAGGTCAAAGACCTGGTAAGGTCCAGCTTCAGAAGCATTGTGGAGAACATGCGGGCCTTTACAAACAACCACTGGAATTCTTCAGATTTCAATCTGAACAAACGCAGGCATGCTTACAGGCCGACACCATGCTTGACTCCCGAGCACCTTCAGGAAATGAGCTCCACACAAAACAGCTCCCTAAAAGCACCCAAGAGATAACAGAGTCCCAATAAACACTGGCTGTTTGCTTTAAAGACGCAGGGAACCCACGTGTGAAGAATAATCAAAACTCACTCTCGGTCTCCAGGTGATCTTTACAACCTTTCCAATCATACAAAATCAACAGTAAGACTGACCCATGGACCCATAAAAATCACATGCACAGAGGGAAATTAGGTGTAACGTACATTTGCAGGCATGATGGAATAAATGCAAATAGAATAAAAAAAAACAGCCTATCTGTAAATGTGAAATCATTAAATTCTTTTTCTGTATAAACAGGCTTTCAATTATAGCACAATGTTTCCCAGGAGTTGGTGCTGTTGAATCTCCTGTGCTGATTGTTTGATACTTCTCTGCCACCACAATATATTTCTACTCCAACCCTGTCGGACAGAGTGCAAGAACACTTTTAAGAAAGAAGAAAAAAAGAAAAAAGAAAAAAAACCCTGAGGAAGGTGATTGTCGGACGCATCCGTCTATCTGTCCACAAAGGGCAGATCTTCCCACAGGACGTCATTAGCTCAGTCTCTCTTTTGTGTGTCCTTTCTTAAGTCTGGAGATGGCAGACCACCGGCCTCTACCTGCTGCCTGATTTGTATGCAGTGGTGTGGGTGGCGGGGTCGTGTCTGGCCCACCATAACTTGGATTACATGCGGGAGATGTCCTCCTACGTGATCCTGCATTTCATGTGGCAGGTCCAGAATGTGGGGAACAGAAAAGAGAATACTGGTCCCTGTGGGACTGCAGCACACCGGGGCCTCACAGTATAACATGTAAATGAAATGTCAATTTAGTTTATCATTGAACTTTACAGCAATTAAACCTCAAGTTCAAAGGCCACAGGAACTTTCATACCAGAAAATAAATGCCAACGCTAACTCAGAGGATGAGAGTGAGACCTTAATTAAATCATGAAAAGATGATGGCAGGAGTTGGAACGAGATCTGGCCATTTGACATACCACTCTCAATATGCCACTGACTTACTGGAGTTTCCTATGCACTTTTACATGTTAAATTACTCTTAATTCAACTGAAAAGGCCCATGGAATCAGGAATGAGGCATTTATAAAACAAAATATCTGCCAAGTGTAAGTTTGTTGTTTAAGTTTTTGAGACAAAATGAACTCTGAAGATGCATTAACAGTGACTGTCATCCAATCACTAGATGTTGTCCAGCTGTTTGCTAGTTGTTCTTATGTTTGTATCCAACCATGCGTGACAGGTGGTTAAATCAACTCCACTGTCTGCACTCTCACCAGTAGTCGCCACATTGTGTTGGTGCATATTTACATAAAGGTCTTTGACAATAGCCTCTGTTGCTCATGTCAACTAACATTGCAAACTCTAAAAGACTATGATTGATTTTTTATTTTTATTTATTTATTTATTTTTTAAATCTTTCACTGGAAATCGGTCAGCCTCTTAATACATCTTACATTTAAGCCATCATTTTACTTTCAACACAGGTCCTCTCTTCAAAAGTATGCCTTTCAAAGCCAATCTGATGTTAGCAATTCTGAACATGCAAAACAATTCACAGGCATTGTGGCTATGGTGGCTAAATTTCAGAACACAGATTTCATCCGTATCAGTCTTGTAGTAAGGACAGCAGTTGAATGCATAATAATGCAAAAGAAAAAAAAACTGTCACTTAACTTTTGTATTCAAAACACTGACGAGCTGAACAGGTCGTTGTGGACCCCATTCTTGATATGAGATAACATGTTTATTTGGCAACACATGCAGGGTGACTTGTCGTTTTAAGCAGGACACAGAAAGTCAGTCTCTGTGCTTTTCTAAAATGGGTGTATTCAGAACTTCACAAGTCCACATCCTGCTGAAGCTCACACCTGCACTCCTTCAGGTGAACCATGCCTGCTTTATACCTGCAATCCACAGTCTCAAACTCTCATGTGATATCCATTACATGAAGCAGAGGGAGAATTCCACCTGCAATTACATGCTGAGATAATACATTATCCTCCGATACTGAGAACAATGACGGCTTTAAACACTCAAATGACGCAGCATTGGGCATAATAAAGCAAATTACTCAAAGACGTGTTGATTTCTCTAAGGGCGGTCACTGATCTGAAATCTGCACTTAAAGGCCCTATCCAGGATAAGCGGTCAAACACAAACATTCCCCTCTTAGGGAATAAAAAGTCTGTGAAGGTCACAACATGTGTCACAACTCTTCTTGTATTCCTTTTACATACTGCTGTTTACTCACCTGCGCTCATGAAGCATGTGTGACATGGGGGATCAAGTTTCATCATTGTTCTGACATGCTAAAAGAAAGCCCTCAATAGCAGTCTTTAGACTTCACTCTCTCTGTCCCGAGCAGATGTTATCTTGTTGTAGAGCAGGGCAGCAGAAGAACTCTACCTGAACCTCAAGGGTTTGTAATGACAGGGCAGCATGAGGAGTCAGTGCAGAGCTTGTCTCATCGATTCCTGCAGACCACCATGCATTTCTCATTGCCTGTTTTCAGTTACAAATCAGATGCTCCAAAGAAAACACTAGAATACAGATGCAATATCTGATATTTTTAGGCTGAATAGGCTCCCTGGAAATTGAAAATAGGCCTTTGTCACAAACGTTGTTTAGTCACAAAGACCACAGTCAGCTCACAGTTAAACATCAAACCTGCACATTCTTCTTCCGGTTTGTGGCATTAGATATTTAAAGATAGCCAACATGACTAACACTTTACAATGAGCCCATCTGTAACATTAAAGGCCTGTACACACCGGGACGAATATCACGCGCGATTATCGCCGACGTTTAACACCACGTGACTAAACAAAGGGCGCCAATGGGAGTGTGCACACCGACGCGAAAAACGCCAGGCGTAAAAGTGTCATTTTTTAAAAACCGCCTTGGGTTCGTTTTTTTGGTTTGACGCGCCGCGTTAAAAACTGGCAGACCAATGAGATTGGCGCTTTTGTTCACGTGCCTGGAGCTGCTGAAGTTACAGTAAAGCACGACTTGGTGGCGCTCAAGCACAAAACGGTCTTGACTAGCACGCTGCACACATTGATACCAATACGACGAAGAGGAAGTAAGTAGACGAGGAAGACCCCTACAAACTATCCCTGCGTCTCAAAACAGCTCCCTAGCTTCCTAGGTCGTGTATCAGTATACCGTGTAAATGAATGTGGCCGACTCCCTGATCAGTGCCCTGACTACTGAACTAGGGAGCTGACTGAGATGCACGTTATGGGTGCTCTGCCAGTTCTTGGCCATACCAATAGATGTGTATTATTTCTGTATTTTTACTGTTTTTTTTCTTTTTCTTTTACATTCAAGAAATATAGTTGAGAATGTCTATTTCATAAATATGTTTATTTGCACTACAATTCACTTGCACTACTGTCATTGTGACTTATTTGCACTACCGTTTCCATCTTTCATATGTCATATATATGCTATTTTATATCTGCATTTTTATCTTCTTTAACTTTATTAATATCATAAATATGTTTATTTGCACTACCATTAAGCACAAGTGCCATATACTGTGGGAGTGAATTTGCACGTTCACTCTGCGCATCGCCAGTAAAAATCGTTTGGGTATGAACACAAAAAAACGTCTCGAAAAACGCTGGCGATAAGCGCGTGCGATATTCGTCCCAGTGTGTACAGGCCTTAAGGTTAATTAATGCTGTAGAAGTATTGTTCATTGTTAGATTATTAATTTCATCATTTACCAATACATTTTTAAATGTTAAAGTTGTATCTGTTAACATTAATGCAAAATGAACTAACATGAATGATCAAGGTATAATTAAGATATTAATATTTAATATTCATATTTATATATTTATTTCATTTAATAAGTACAGTACATTTTCATGGTTCAGCCCTTTTTTTTTGTAAAGTTCAGCACTATGTTTACTTGGAGTATTTTGTGTGTTTTCATTCAGTATCCATTTTAAAAACTATCGGTTGATTAATCGTAGTTATTGGCCAGTGCAGTCCAACCTAGTTAACGTTATCAGTAAAAAACACTATCGGTCGACCTCTAATTATGAAAACAGACAGTGCTGGTGAACTTTGTCCCTGCGCTGCATTTCCGAAGCTCAGCTCTGCTTTCTTTTAGGCTTCAAGTGAAGTCATTTTCAGACATTAAACTGGAGTCTCTTTTTTTAAGTAATTAAACTTACATTTCTTAAAAGAGAGAAAATAAGTCTTCCATTCAAATTGTATCTAAAATTAGAAGCGAACTCACATCTCTTTTGGTCCATCTTATTATTATTATTATTATTATTATTATTATTACTGCATTCAATATTGGAATGTTAAACAATACTAATGGTAACACTTTAGAATAGGGAACACATATAAACTATTAACTATGACTTTTCCCTCAATAAACTCCTAATTTACTGCTTATTAATAGTTAGTAAGTTAGTTGTTAAGTTTAGGTATTGGGTAGGATTAAGAATGTAGAATAAGTTCATGCAGAATAAGGCATTAATATGTGCTTAATAAGTACTAATAAGTAGCCAATATTTTAGTAATATGCATACTAATAAGCAACTAGTTAAAATACCCTAAAATAAAGTGTTACCATACTAATTTTGTTAGTATGGTAACATGTTCTTCACTGGTCTTACATTGGGCTCTTTTATGCTCATCCTGCGCTCCCCCATGGCCTCATCTGTCTCATTTGTAAAAAGTTCTGAGCTTTGCTGGTAGCACACACATGAGTGAGCTCAAGATGAGCAGGCACTGAGCCTTGACTCTGCTAATGAAATTAACTTGAGCCATTTAAATTGCTCACAGTCAGTGAAATCAGAAAAGGCAGAGATCATGACCGAAATACACACACCTGCAGGCCCATGTCATACTCTTGCATGTTTTAATGCTGCTGCTACTAATCACTGTTTTCAACTCAGTTGTAGAGATTAGGTTGTAATCTATTGTTTTAGTGTTTACTGTAAATGCATCTGTTCAAGTATAATGCTGCCAGCTGTCTGGCAAATAAATAATAAATAAATATCATTGACAGTTGACCCTTTAATGTTCAGTGTAGTTAGTTACTGTGTGTGAGTGACTTGTATTGCAGCTAGCTTGTTTTTTTTTTTTTTTTTTTTTTTTTTTTTTTGGCTTGTTTGTTTGTTTGTTTTGAGTATTCTGACAAACTACTGTTCAAAAGACCATCCTCAACAACTCTGGCTGTGACGTGACAACAACTCAACTGCTATTAAGAGAATAATCAAAAGATAAGCTAATTTAGATCTTAAACTACAAAGGCCCAATGCTAGAGCTTTAAAGTACAAAATAAAGATAAAGCACAGAGGAACCTTTCATACAAATCAGAAAAAATAAGGTTTTCTATGAAAAAAAGCTCAGTGCACTTGATGAATCAAGTTAAGGTTCTAGAGTCATTATCACTGTAGCTTGTCCATGACCAACAGGCCAGCTCATCCTGATCAATGAAAGGGAACTATTAGCTGGTGCATTCAAAGTGAGGCTTTATTACTGTCAGCGGACAAAGTTAATGAGCCATTATTTATCTACTTCCTGTTTTTGGCCTACATTTGCTGAACTTGCTGGGACACGGCAGGAGCAGCTCGTGTGTGAAGTGTGAAGATGTCTAGCACATTCTCACATGTAAGCACAGAATGCCATTTATTTCAAAACAACTGCTGAAGGCTATGTAAGAATCTGCTGATCGACTCAATTAAATTCTCTTAAAGATTTACACAAGACAGACATTTATCTGAGCATTTGATGTTTCATAGATAGATAGATAGATAGATAGAAATGCATAATGACAGCCGCAGAAGGATACGGTTTATTTAATCAAATTCAATGTAAAATACATTAATTACAGATTTCTTGTACAGGTTTGGTAAAACTTCTAGGAAGATCGCACACTCAGTGTAGTGCAGGTGAGTGACAGTGCAGTCAGTGAGTATAAACAGCTCACTAGATTAATATGAAGCCACTGTTTATGCAACTCCGAGACAGAGACAACACACATCAAGTTATTCCAGTTACAACTGATGGATTACACAAGTTCAGCACATGGACAATTAACATGTGGGAATGTAGAATAGAGAGACCAGAACCTCTGAGCAGGATCAAGATGAGGTGTGTGATTTCAGTGCCTCTAGTGTCACCAGAGGGAACTGCAAAAATGATGACTGTTTCCTGAACATTCCCCCATCTGCTATTGGTCACACAAACACAAAGTTATAGATCATCTAAAGGCATCTATCCACATTAAGGCACGTAAACAGTATTTCAACAGAATAAATGACCCGTCCTTCTCATGTTTCATCCCTCAGGGGGAAGCAAAGACCCATCCTACACACGACACACCTAGAACCGGTTCCACAGATTCCAGCTCTTGCTCAGGTGGAAAACAGGGGTTTGTGCTATAAGAGCCGATGCGAAACAGAAAACAGTTCAAGTGGGTTGATGCATGTGCGTGACAGTGAATGCTATGATGCGACGAGTCATTTTATTATACAATAGTGTGGACGTGTGTGTACGCTGTGAGTCAGCACGTTTGACAAAACAATGACTCATATCAAACAGATTAACAAGACAGAGAGTGACAGAGTTGTCAAGAGACTCTAAACCAGGTGGAATCAGAGCAGAGGAGGCGGGAAGGCATCTGGCGGGAACTGGCGCGAAACAAACGAGTTTCAGGACACAAACAGCATGACTCAGGGTGGCAAGTGAGCTGAGCGTGTGCCAAGAGTGGGAAATCCCGCCAGTCAGACATGAGAGCGCCAAAATTCCCCCTCCTGCCTCAAGGGACCCTGATCCCTCGCTCCACTCCGGTGTCCTGTGTACATGTGAAACATTAACCTATCCTTAGTCTCACTAACTACACATACACCTCATACTCCTCCTGCGTTGGGAGAAAAAATGGCAGAAATTCTGTCCCTGAATAAAAATTGACAAAAAAAAAAAAAAAAAAAAGAAGAAAAGAAAAAAAAAAGCTATGCTAAATCCAAATATTAAAATGCAATTTACCATATAATGGTTATAAAAGCAAAATAAATGGAGTCATCATGTTTTAAAAAGAAGAAACACTACATATATTTTATACTAAATATACTACATACAGTATATTTTGTTCCTATAACTCTTCTGTCCACCTCTCTCCACACAATAACATTAAATGAAAGAGAGGTGCATCACAGTACAGATGAACACTGCTTTTGTTTCTGTCTACTTCACTCCACACAGCAGAAATTTAATTTCCTCCATCGGAACTTGGCAGAAGCCGAGAATATGGCAGGGTGTTATTAAAAAGAAGACATCAGAAGGAAAAGACTCAATGATTTGGTGCCGACTGTGGTGATTATGACCGATAGAGACTAAATGTGTTACGCAATCAAGCAGAGAATCAGAGCTTAAACATCAACAGGTAACGCTATGTTTAACCCAAGGACAGAAACACTGGTGAGATCACACAGTATTGAGAAACATAATGACTAACTACAAATACATTATCGCCCATGAGGCTGTTTGTCTAGCGAATGCAACAGACTACAGAAGAGAGAGTCTGTAAACATCAGTCGTGACTCTCCATCACTGCATTTGCACGCTCACACATGCTTCAACACCTCTCAGCAAAATTAAAGTGTAAGATAAACGTTGTCTGGTGAAGGACCAGGTTCAGTTACCGGCCTGAAAGAGCAGCGGATTGTCTACACTGGACTCTCAAGTGTGCTGATGATCTGAATCATGAATCACCAGCAGCATCTGATTCAGAGAACAACTGATGCTTCACCTCTGATGACAACTCCTGCTCTTGCAATCACACAAAACTGAATGATCTGTCTATAAAACTTTACATTCAAGTATTAAGATCTTTTAACATTTATACTATCAGTGTAAGAAAAACAGAAAGAAAGACTCCACATTCTAACCCTAACCCTCAGGATTCATTATTATTTGTGAGCTAAAGACAAACACCATGCAGATTCAGGGAGAAATGAAGACTTCTGAGAATACATGAAAATTAATCAACAAAATATAGGGTGCATGTATGAATAAATGTTTATCTTCACCCACCCCTACACTAATCTGAAAATCATGAAACAAGGGGTCAAATTTTTCTTTTTTCTGTTTTCTATTTTATTTTTTTATTTTTTGCTTTTAACACCTGTGTAATCTGTTAACGAGACTGAGACCACCCAAAAAACTGGCGTTGGCTGCAGTGCATCTGTTGAACAGATATGCCACTCACGAAGAACGTCTCACGTTATCAACACTTCTCAACACTGATCTTCATCCAAACTCAAACATTTACAGACCTTAAAACAGGTTTATTAGGGTAAAACCTGTGTGGTCAATCACATATCAAGTCAACAGAGATCTCAAAGTAATTTTACAATATTGAAAGATCCACAACAGTTACATGCTTAAAAATGCTCATGGATGCCCACACTGGTGTTAAAGGTTATCATGTCACTCTCTCCTGGCTGAGGTGAGAGAAACTTTTGACAAAAGAAGAGAAGAAAATAATTTGAGTTGATAAGGTGCTCAGAAAGCTGCTTTTGCTGCCACAGCTGGTTCTTCAGTTCTCACGGCTGAACGTGAGGGCCTCTGATAGGCCAAAGGGTAAAGAACCTTTGAGAACATCCATTAGCACACATTTGAGCTAATGTAACTATAGACATCACTGCATTAGTGACTACACAGTTCACTACACAGTATATTATAAATAAATCAACATGCAGCATAACATCAATGTTTCTCGGCTCATCCTTGACTGAAGCACAGGCTCTACTCTTCAGCACATTAGCCCACAAAACTCAGACAATACAGAAACCCTTTAAATCCCAAGAGAACATTAAACAATAACAGTTTTCTCAAGATCTCAACATCTTCACTTCTTACAATCCAGTTTGACTTTATATCTTTCATACAAAAGTTCTTATTGAGAATTAACAGGTTTAGATGTTAGATGTTTAGATGTTTTAAAACATCTACAATAAACATTGTGAAATTAACAACTCATATTGTAGTATTAAATAATGTAATCAGAGATTTGACTCTGGGTAGTATTAGTGAATCAGGCCACTACATGACTATATCACCACCAATAAGTAGCCAACATCATCTGATCAGATTTTCTCTTGCATTTTTTTGCAATAACAAATGTGCTTTAGAAACACAGTTAAAGCAGCCAGAGAAAAAAACTAATATTGCCAAGGGCAATATAGTCAAGGGCCATAAGTTAAGGGTCAACTAAAGCAAGCACTGATCACCATAATGGTGACATCAAACTATTTTTTTTTTTTCCCCAATAAAACAACATCTAAACCTCTGTTAAATCTCATTAAGAACTTTTGTATCTAAGAAATAAAGTCAAACTGGCTTGTAATAATTGAAGACACAGATCTTGTGAGATCTGTTAGTGTTTAATGTTCTGAAGGTGTTTGATAAAATAACAGTGTTTTTCTATAAAACATTTAATGAAAAAATTCTGTAAAAGTTTTTGCACTTATTATTTTAATTAGGATATTTTACTTTAATTTTACATATTTGTTTGGTAGCCGTTGCTGCCAGTCATTTGACTTTAACATTTTTTTTTTTTCTTTACTGTGTTAGCAATGCTGCCAACTGTCCCTTTCTGGCATCTGGTGGTGATTTCGTGAATTATTATTGCCATTATTTTTTTGTAATTTTACATACATGTATGTAATTTATGGTTCAAACAAATAGGGCTGGGCAAAAAAACTCAAGCTCCTCCAGCATTTCTCTTTAAAAAAAAAATCTTGTTTTAGACTTCTAATTTGAGACCGGTGTTTTGTTTTGCTCTATCCTCTGCTCTTCTGTGTTCGTCAATACGTCATGCATTGGGTCAATGTTCACTCTTCTGCAGATTAGATTTGTACGATTGTTACCGGAAGCTAGTTATTACAGTTTATAAAGTTATAATTATGGATATTTTTCTTACAAAAACGCATCAATTCACTTCAAAAGGCCTTTATTAACCCTCTGGAGCCATATGGATTACTTTTATGATGGATGCACTTTTTTGGGCTTAAAAAAATGTCACCATTCACTCTCAATATAAAGCTTGGAAGAGTCAGGATATTTTTTAATGTAACTCCGATTGTGTTTGGCTGAAAGAACAAAGTCATATACACCTAGGATGGCTTGAGGGTGAGTAAATTATGGGATAATTTTCATTTTTAGGTGAACTATCCCTTTAAGAATACAGAGAAAAAAAAAAAACAACAACTATAATACAGTATTTTTTCTGTATAAAAAATGAGAATTACTCTAATTTGTCATTAAAGGCATCATAATTAAAATAACAGCCACTAGGGCTGCACGATTTATCAATTTTTTCGCACGCGATTTGGCAGAGGCTGCGATTATTTTATGCGCAGCTTGTCAGAGCTGTATGGCTCTGTGATCAGTAGTAAATGATTCTCCATCTGAACGCAAGAGGGCGCTCTCGCGCAGAAACTGCAAATATGCCCTGCTGCCGAAGTAGAACACACGTCATTCCAGGAAATCCCATACTATCGCTGTAGCTTAATAAACAGAAGATTGAAACGTTTTGATTGATTAAACATGACTAATAAACACACGACTGCTTTATTCTGTGTAAGAAGCCACATCATCTCAACGCTCAACTCTCGTTTTTTTTCCTCGTTTTTTTTTTTACTAATTGTCCGATTAATCGTGTAGCCCTAACAGCCACATTTTTAATTTTACAGACATTGTATTTTTTTTTTTTTTTTAAATTAATTAATTTATTTATTTTGCTCTTATGATCAATCACTGCATGAGAGGTCTGGAATCATGGGTGCTGGCGGTGGGGTTCATAAATACATCGAGAAGCAATAGCTCTCCTCAGAAACACCTTTAATGACTTCTCCATGACATTACCGGAGAAGGAGACTCATCTTGAGCTCGTTCCACACTGGGTGAGTCCACTTATTGCACATTATCACTGCATTCATCAAACGCTAGTGTCATTAGCCCTGTTCTCCAGACTGGAGTTTGAATCACTTTAATTTAGCATGAGAGAAGGTGACTGTAATAGCTCTGGCTTTTAGGAGTCCTACTCACTGAGGCTTAAACACCTCTCAGACAGACTGACAGGCTGCCGGAGCTGATGACTTCAGATTGTGAAAATTGTATTATAATGACTCTTGGAAAGTTCAGAGGAAGCAATATATGGGGTTTGTTGGCAACCTGGGTGCGAAACAAGAAGTTTGCAAGAGTCTTAAAGGGGACATCGGATTCCAATTTTCCACAAGTTAGTATGATTCTTTAGGGTCTTCTTGAAAAGTCTATAACATACTTTGATTAAAATTTCTTAATGGTTGTGTAAAAAAACACCCTTTTTACTTTGTCAAAAACAGCTCAGTTCACAGCGAGCCGTTTCGGTGCTTGTTCCTTTAAATGATAATGAGCTACTGTTCACCCCACCCCTATCTTCCGTGGGCAGGCTGTAAACACTATTTGGCAGGTATTGCACTGAACTCACCATTCTTATTTATGCAGTTATAAATGCTCAAAAATGATTTAAATACATTTGAAAATGACTTGTTAGTCATTAACACCTTTATAAACCTTATTGTAGTGTTACCATGTTATCTTTACATAAAATGTACACAGTTTGTAATAAGACAATCACCTAATGCATTGTTCATTATAAACGTGCAGTTTTGAATTACAGTGAGAAGGTTCTAAATAGAAATGACGACATATATGTTTGTTCGACTGTATTATTTTGATAACGAACAAGCTGCGATGTCACGTTTGCAGTGCTTTGATGTGTGTGCGTGAGGCGCAGGCGCAGGCGCGATCAAACAGCAGTCTTTGCAAGGGACTTGCCTCATCATCATGGCAACGGTTGGTGGCCAGGTCAAATTAAGTCAGAGTTTGTTGTTGTTCGTTGGAAAATCATACCACACTGCTCAGACATTCCCTAACCCAACAAACGCCGATTATACACGTTCAGTCTGGTGAAAACAAAATCCGACCAACGGCAACAGACGCTGACAGGGGTATCACACTAGCTGCGTCTCATTTCGGAGGCTGCGTCCTGATCCAACAAACTCCAACAGACGTGTTTGTTGGCGTTTATCTGTGCGGTGTGAACTGGCCTTTAACTAGCACATTATTAGGAAAGGCGATTTGCAAAGGTTCATAAAAAAAACCTGTAACGTTACTCACGTCTTCTGGAGGTACTGATCCATCCTTCAGGAACTTTTTAGCAAAACAAACTTTTTAGCGCCAACATAAACGCATATAGGTAGATCCGGGGGGCATTCCCTTCAAAAACAAAATTAATCCACTGCGTCTTCAACGGCTCAGATGTAGAGAGTAAAGGACGACTGCTATGTTCATTCTTATATCCAATAACAAAACGCCTCAGTTGCTTTGGAGACATTCTTGTCTACACCTGCGCGGCGTCGAAACAATGGCAGACTGTTTACAGCTCACTCAGGGTGGGTCTATGCTAAAACGGCAGTGTCCGTCAAGAGTCGTGGGAGGGGCCTGTGCAAATTTACGTCACTTTGCCAAGAATCTGTGAACGGCTTGATCTGACAAAGTGCTTATGATTTGTGGGGATTAAAAAAAAAAAGCACTGGGTGGATTTTTATCATTATAGGGTGGTTGTGTAGACACACTGCCAACACACATTTATGTCCAAACACTGTGTAAAAGTGAATTTTGCATCCGATGTCCCCTTTAAGCAGGAACCAGTGAATGTGCCATCCATATGATGAGGCCTCTCATCTCGTGTCCTGCAAACAGGTTGCCAGAGTAAACCTTCATCCCAGCAGAGCAAATGATTCTTTATCAGGCTGAACACAGGAACAAATCAGTTTCACTGTCTCATCCCTCCCACGAGTCCTTTTCTCACCCCATAACCAAACTCCATCTGTGTCATGTGGGAACATTTGCCTCTACGCTCCCAAATCCACCATGGCTGTCAGATGAGACCTCCGGGATCTCACACACATATAGTTCAACCCAGTCTCTGACATCAAGTGGAAAGGTTTTTCAGCGTTACTTGTCTAAAGTTCTGCGGTGAGCAGAAATTACGCGTCGAGTTGTCTGAAACAACTCTGTGTCACTTGATATGGTAACAGGAGTTTGACCTCCGTGACCTCTGGGGCACTGCTGCTGGTAAAGTGAGCTCTCTGTCTGAGGTAGAAGACCTCAGTGTGGTATGATGCCGTGTAAAAGATGCCGTGTAAAAGATGCCGTCGTATCATCCAGGTGGATGCTGCACATTGGTGGTGGTTGAGAAGATTCCGCCTTCCATATGTAAAGCACTTTGAGCACTATATAAATGTAACGAATTATTATGACATTCAGAGAAAAACTTTGCAAGGAAGAAAGTCATGTTACCTCTCATTGGCTTTCACTATTCTCACTCTTATGGTGTTCACCATTTACCTCAACAGTGAGAACCATAGAAGAGGATGGCAGGGAATCTACTGAAGGAGTACAGCATCACATGTTCAACACACAAACACTGCTGATAGCTGCTGTAGTCATAGTGTGATCATTTGCCTTCATAAAGGCTGATCCTTCTGTAGAAAGTCGAAAGATGTTTATCTGACCGATTTCTTACCTGAATCAACAGTCACATTTACACCTGATTATCAGCACCTGCCGACAAGAGTCACAATAGAGCAGGAGACACAAGCAGACACAACATCTGTTTCTCTCTCTCTCTTTCTCCCAAACACATTTTCAGTTTCACTGTTGGCCGTTTTTGAACACAATTCCAGTGGTCAAATGTTTCAGTGCAGATCTCAGGCTCTACTGCCATACACTCAAACTCCTATAATGGGTTTCATTCCTGCCTGAGCCCTTCCAAGAGTCACCAGAGCACTGCTATATAAAATATGTCCTGATTGTGGAAGAAACGGCCTGGACAATCTTGTGTGACTTACAGCCTGGGCTCAGACTGAGCAGGTATTTTACATGCAGTGATATTCATCAATCCAAACAAAACCAATCCGATTTCAGATTCTGAAAGTTGAACATTGAACAAACTTTCCAGCCTGACTCACTTTGCAACCCAACACACAAAATGCCATCACAAGTTGGTTATCACATTTTTCACTATATTAATGAGGACAACTGGCCCTCACAAGTACAGCTAAACAAGTACACACACACTCAGACAAACAAAAACAGACAGGACAGGCCCACCTAGTGATGCATATCCTCCGTCCATACAGAGGTGCACATTTGTCTGCTCCTTACTACAGTATGATGTCATCAGAAGGATGAAGGGTGTTTCTTGCTCAATTTTAAACTACACACATCGATATTTGACTGACCTCTATTGTTTCCTCTATAAGCACCCATATTTCAGTGTTTCAGACTCATTGATTTGCTCTCCAACAAATTCACTTGAGCGCAATAATCATAAACAGTCATGAAAAGCTTATCAAACTCATAAAAACTGGCATTTGCGAAATGTCAAGATTTAATCCATACTACTGAGTGTAGCGCTCACTTCATTCACCATTACCCTGCATTCAACACATGGATAACAAACGTCAGTTTAAGAGCATTAAAAGAATAAAAAGCATTTTGCTGTCTGTTTATCAACACACATATGACCGGAAGCGCCAGTCAAGTGTCCATCATGAAGAAACAGTGATCATTAGTAGGTTAATGTAGGTACTCACTTCTCCTTGAGGAAGTCCATGACCCGTCTGAAGTCGGCACAGCAGTACTCTCTCTTCATGTCCATCAGGACACTGTCGGATGCTGATTGGACAGGCACATGGAGGAAGGCGTAGACTCTCGGGTGGTTGAGGATTTTGGCCATTTCCTGTTGGACGGAAAAAGGGAGGTGAGCTACAATACAAACATAATGTGATGAATGAAGAGTGTACGAGAGAGAAAGCTTTGATTTCCACCAGTGGTTATAGACCTCTGTAACATGACAACACCATCAGCAAAGCTAAACTACCCATTAAACAACACATACACAACAAATGTGGCACTAATATGTTTGTGTTCAGATGAGATGTCTGTAGTGTGTCTCTCACATCAGAGGTTTAGAGTAACACAATTTAGCCATGTCACCACAGTTGCTCAGGGTTAACTTAGACAGCTAATGTTTCACTGCAGAGCTGCAATAGGAGCTGATGGCAATGTTTTCAGTGGTAAACAAAATCATCTGTGAGTGTTCAGAGAAACGTCTACAAAGCTGAAGCCCCATCAAACATAATTCAGAAGGAAATAAAAAAACATATGCAAAGTCCATGTATTTTTGTTCCTGTGATGTGAGAACATCAAGTCTTCCTTTCATAAACCATTCCATGTGCAGTTTTTAACAGCTGAGTGGGAGCAATTTAACTTTTGCTTTAATTATCTGGATCGCAGAGGTCTGTTGGTAACCAGGCACATTACACTTAAGAGAGGAATGCGGCACACAGAAAGACACCTGAAAGCCAGACTCAGGAAAGGTCTAGGGTCTCATGTATAAATGTTGCGTACGCACAAAAAAGGCACTGAAATGTGCGTACTCAATTTTCCACGCACATATCGGGATTTATAAAAAAATAAACTTAGCGTAAATATGTGCGCACCGTACGGGAACTCTAGATTGTGCGTACGCACTCTTTTACTGGAGTGCGCGAAGTAATGAAGTAAACAGAATGATTTTAAACTCTGTTGTCCATTTAAACATTTCAATTTTCACATTTAGATTAAATATGTCACTCTCCTTAATGGAGTTAAGCACCGAAAT
Source organism: Mylopharyngodon piceus (assembly GCA_039654765.1). Lineage (NCBI taxonomy): Eukaryota > Metazoa > Chordata > Actinopteri > Cypriniformes > Xenocyprididae > Mylopharyngodon > Mylopharyngodon piceus. Next base: position 7,347,048 of record CM077445.1, read on the forward strand.
TACATGAAATCATTATCCAGAAGTTACAACATTTTATATTAATTTAAATAGAAATATTTGTAGTGGATGCACTGCTTTAATGTTTTAACTACAGGGAGGATTGCTTGGCGCATGATAATTCCGCTTTTAATTGTGTTCTAAAAAGCAGAACTCATGTTCTGAGAAAATATTTTTCCATGAATAATGATCAATGATGCGCACTCTGTCTAAGCAGATAGCTTAGCAACATAATGGCATAATGACAGACACTGAAGGAATTGCTATGTGATTGTCCGACGAGTAGCTACTGTACACAGTACTGTACAACCTCCGCTGAACGCAGGTGTGCTGCTGGTGTCGTGCACAGACAGACAGTAGCCTAAAGATAGCCAATTTCATGGTCTTCCCAATATTATGAAAAATAGATTGAAGGAAACTGTAAGTTATGCACATTTTATTTTTAAATGTTTTGTCAGTGACACGCTGAGTCAGACAATAATTTACATTGCAAAATAAGGCAGCCTGTCTGTTTCAACATTCTCAAATATAGGCTATGTTTACCTTATTGGCAAAATTGCATAAATTTGATTTGTTTAAAACAATTAAAAATACTATTTGGCCAGTGGAAAAGAATTCTCTTCACTGAAAACATTCTGAACAGTAATTTATACAAGTTTGATTAATTTTTTTCTAAAACAAGACAAGGATAGTGAATAATTTTAGCAATGTAATGTGATGGCATTTAAAATCATATTTCCCTAATGTCTTGTACTGTTAAACATGGTGTCACGTGGATGGGAATATGCATGGAAATTATATGCAGATGATGTAATGCATAGTAAAACTAGGCGTTGTAAGCTCCATATATGGTTATTTCGGGAAGGAGACGGGGTGGAGATTCATGTACGCACAATCTTCTGCTGACTGGGTTTTATAAAGGGAATTTTGCGCAGGTTCTGGCGTACGCATGGTTTTATTATTCTGAAAACTTTTGTGCGTACGGAAAAACTTTTATGCGTACGCACACTTTTAGGATGAAATCTACGGAAAATTTTATACATGAGGCCCCAGAGAAGCAGCGAGATATCGGTTACAGTTACATCCCTCTGTTGTCCTAGAGAACAGAGAGATCAGGGTAAGACAGCTCCTAAGATGATCAACGGCTGGAAAGCAAAGCTAAACTCTCCAAACACTGAGTCAACACGAGAGCTGAATGCTGACATGAAGCCACTGAATGTGAGCAAACAATGACGATATCAGACAACGTGACCCGTCAATCCCCAGACCACCTTACATTAAAACACATCTCAAACATCTCTAACACATGTACATACAGTAGTACAACTGATGTGCTTCACGTGTGTGCAAACTCATTCAAAAGTTAGGGGTCAGTAAGATTTTTTTTTTTTTTTAAATAAACACTTTTATTAAGCAAGTTTAAATTATTAAATTGATCAAAGAGTTTAAAATTAAATTGATCAAAAGTGACAGTAAAGACATTTCTAATGTTACAAATGATTTCTATTTCAAATAAATGCTGTTCTACTGATCCTTCTATTTATCAAAGAATCCTGAAAAATAAAATGAATCACAGTTTCCACAAAAATATAAAGCACCACAACTGTTTTCAACATTGATAATAATAAATGTTTCTTGAGCAGCAAAACGGCATATTGGAATGATTTCTAAAGGATCATGTGACACTGAAGACGCTGTAAATTCAGCTTTGCATCACAGGAATAAATTACATTTTTAAAATATATTATAACAGAAAGCAGTTCTGAATGGTAGTGTAAATCATTTATACATGGCTCATCCAATCATGATCTTAAATGCATTATACTGTATATAGACTGTCCTCCAATTTATTATACACGTCATTTTTGTTTTTTCCCCTAAACAATCAGTTTAATTAACACAAAATATCTTGTTCCAAATAATTATACACAATGCAGCTTGAAAACATTCTGTGTTGAGATATCAAAATATATTTCTGTTTTGAATTATAATGAACTCAAAACAGAAATATGTCATATGTACTGCATGGACAGATAATTTTTCAAATAAAATAAACAATTAAAAAAACATATATACAGTTCAAGTTACATATTAATATACAGTATGAGCCCTTCTTTGAGAACAACTCTCTGATCCATTGAACTTGTAAGTCAATCCCCCGGTTTCACAGAAAAGGCTTAAGCTAGTCCTAGACTAAAATGCATGTTTGAGCTTTTTTAACTGAATCTAACTTGCACTGATATATCTTAAAATATGTCAGTGCCATTGTTTTGTCTCAAGATGCACACCAGTAATGTTTTTTTTCTAGTGAACGTTTATAAAAGTTACTTAAATGCCCTCATGGAACTAAGGCCTAATCCTGGCTTAGGATAAGCCCTGTCTGTGAAACCGGGCCAATGTATAGTTTCTGCCTATATTTCATTTGAGGATGCCAGTATTGCCTCCCAGAGGTATACTGCCCCCCACCCTTATAGAGCTTCCATTTAAGGACGTTCCACAGTTCTCAATAGGATTGAGTTCAGGGGATGATGGTGGCCCATGCCCATAGCAACCAAGGAGTTAATGGTGTTTTTGCATCATGGGATGAAAATTATTTTAATTTTGGAAGGCATGATTCTTCTTTTTATACCACGCTGGAATATATCCACATATCTTGCAGAGGTCATTTTGACACCCTCAGGGACCCTATAGGGACCTACCATCTCACTTCCCAATATTCCAGCTCAAATCATCACTCCGCCACCTCCTTGCTGACGTTGCAGTTTTATTGGAACAGGGTGGCCAATCACTTAACCACCCACAACTCCATCCATACTGGACCATCCAGCAAGCCCTTGCCAGTGAATAAAACTGTTTAAAAACTAGTCATGTATTTCTGTGCCCACTTAGAGGTGGCTGAAATGCAGCTTTATAAATTAGCCATTTATTTCTAAATTATAATCATATTAACATTATAAGTTCAGGAAACATTATAAAATAATAACAAAAAAAATCCATTTCATGACCCCTTTAACTTTCAACCTTTAAGTGCCTTGTGGTGGGGTAAGTTAAAAAGCTCGCTCTTTTTACCCCACAGTATTTGGCTCACTTTTCCCCATAGCTGCCATTTTGGAAAAAAAAAAAAAAAAACTAGCTAGCTTACCAATTCAGGCTAATATTTCGCTAAATGATTTGCATGGTTTTATCTATTGCTAAATGACTAATATGCATCATACATATTTTTAGTCCTGGACAAATTTGCTTTGATGTAACAGCCATTACATGTGTTATGCTAAAATTTTACTCTGACAAGCCAAAAACAGTTTTTAAAGTAAATAGGTGCCTTCCACTCCTCCCATGAGCGTCTCCTTTTCACAGTCTGGCAGAAATGATGGGTGGTTCCAAAATATATGGTCACATGACAAAGTGTACGATTGCCAAGATACAGGGGGTGGGTCAACTTACCCACTGGCTCATCTTACCCCACTCTCCCCTACCTGTTTTCTGCTCAACAGTGGTTTTATAGCTGCCATTTCAAAAGCATTCATTTGTCTGACAAATTTTCTTTAAGCCTTTATCTGAACAAATTCTTCTGTGCTGTGAATCACTCAAAATGTGTGGTTTGTGTGGACTTTTTATAATTTCCTAGATTTGAAATGACCTCTCACTATCAATCAATCAATCAATCAATCAAACAAACTGTGTATCTCAAACAATGAACAAAACACACAGAGAGGAGAGGAACCATTGGTTACTGCTTATTATCACAATTAAACTTCACTGTGGTGGTGAACCCCCTACCCCCACCCCCCCGTCTAATCTGTTTCTCTTGTGCATCTCTGCGTGGGCTTCTAAATTACAGAATCAGAATTAAAATAATTAATTAGTTTTAAGAATAGTGACTGATTAGCAGTGAAGATAAATTGGGCCCACTTGCACTAGAACATGTGAAGAACCTCACAGAGTGAACATGTGTCACATGATCGACAATATGTTGCATGACGGAGCCAGTCAAACCGAACATCATCGGACACCTACAAATGACTTACCGAGGACAGGACAACAGACTCACTAAAGAAAAAAATTGAAACGTTAAAAAAAAAAAAAAAAAAAAAAAAACACAAAGGGAAGGAAAGGGAAGGAGGTCTTTAACCTGACCTAGAGTACAAGTATATGCTCCCTCCTGCCAGCTATGGTAAATGAATGAGCGATGCCTTTTTGTTCTTTCACAATGAGGCACAAAGTCGCTTTTCAGACCCTTCACCCTTTCTGCTCCTCTCTGGTGGAATGAGGTCCTCCTCTCCCCTCTTCTCTAGCTCATTTTCTAATCTAGTTGTCTAATACACCTGGCATTGTATATTACATATATTGTTGGCTCTTTGACAAGTTGCTTTTGTTCCTCTTTTGTAAGCTGCTATGGATAAAAGCATCTGCTAAAAGCATAAATTTAAATAGAGTACTAGTTGTCTGATCAGTTGCTGCAGAGTGTGGTCATCATCTCTCATTGGTCAACACATGATATTGTTAGCTCACTGAAATGAGCTCCCACAACAGTTACTATACTGTAATTCATCCTCTCAAACGTGGAAGATACTATTATGCAGATTGCTGGGGGAGTGTTGAATATTAAATATGAGGATATGGCTGTTAGCTTACAAAGGCAAGCATACAGCTTTAATTTCAAAGCAGACGCACAGATCTGATCAGATGTGAAACACACAAGCGTTAATTAACAAACATAATTATTCTTCATGTCTGTATGTCCTGCACCTTGTAGCCCAAAGCATCATTTAATATGCATATTATTTACTCAAGGAAAACATTTATTTATGCAGTCATGTTAATATGTGCTTTGAGCTCATTATAGGCGGACAATAAGCCAAACACACGTCTCACGTACTCTGGGGGGTGGGGGGGTGCTCTGGCAGATGGCACATGGGATCAGTGACTGCTGAGAATGATTTAAATGCCTGCGAGATGTGTTTAGCACAGCATAGAGACCTGCTGATGATGCAGTGGTCCCACACTCCACTAACACATCACAGCAGCCTTGTGTCTAAACACTGAGACCGGCTCTACTCCTCAGCATCCACCACAGCAGACGGTCTGATCCAATCATTACAGCTCCGTATTGCCTAAGGATGGCAAGACTACCGATGATGCTTACATGCTCAGTTAAAAATAAATAAAGAGTTCTTTGCAATACAGCATTGAGGATGGAGGAACTGAACACATCAACCTAACCAAGAATGCTGTTTTCTTATAAAGGTTCATTTTATTTTCAGAAACCATATATACGTATGTGGCCAGCGTTTCTATGTTTTCTCCCCCTCCAAGATCACTCTGTCATGAGCACACACATGCTAAAGAATCAAATAGTAGCAAACCAACCAGGTGGTACAACCCCTAGTATCACCACAATATTATATTAACACTCTGGAGTCGGTTAAGTCGCCGGCGCCTTTACTTTTTTTCTTATCAGTGCAAAAGAGACTCAAAATACTCCGGCAATTTTGGACATACAAATAAGAGTTATATATTATTAAAAACTGTGGAATGTCTTCTTTTATTTGTGTACACTCACAGTAAAAACAAAATGTTGTGCTTTTTGCAAAATAAAGAAAACTAACATGATGCGTGACCTGCCATCTCTATCTGAATGAAGTCCATTCTGATAGTCCTCAGAAAATGAACTGTAACTTAGAGAATACTAATCACACAAACATGAGACATGTCCAAAGAAACCTTGAAATGTCAGGTTTGAAATCATGTAAGTCAAATCGAAAACAAATATTCTCTGTTTATGTAATCTGTTTGAAAAGAGAGAGGTGTCAGTCATTCGCGAGTCATCTCATTATCCACTAATACAGGGTGCAAATACAGTTTACATTATCCACGCCCACGGAACGCGCACACTATTCAAATGCAAATTCTGAAACGATCAATGCAACAGAGAGTGAACGCCTGCATCAGCTTGGAAAAAAGCATCAAGCTTAGTCAGATTTATGTACACTGTTTTGAGACACAGTGAGGAATAATTCTGGAAGAATTTACGTCAGAGGAAGAGCACTTTCAATTTCATTTCGATCAAGGATCAACTTGATCAAGCCGATGACTGTGAATGGTAATTTTTTTTTATTCTTAAGTTCTTTATTCTAATCGTGATATAGTTTCTGTGAATATTATAATACAGACATTTAGGCTCTATAATATAACAAATATAATACATAAAATGTCATAGAGGTAATATGAATGTTTAGACAATTTCTTTGGCCTGTTTTGAACAGATTATGAAATAGTCTAGTGTCATATGAAGCTTTTGTTCACAATGAATAATGAAAATTCAGTGAGCCTTTTGTCATTAATATGTTTATAAGCAACTGAAAAAAAACAACAACAACAAAAAAAAAAACACAAATGTCAGGTCATGTCAAAACTACTCCAGGACCCCAAATTAGCCTCAGACCCCAGAGGGTTAATCATTTACATAATTAAATGCAAATACTTCTTTACATATAATGAAGTCTAATCTTGAGAGATTGACAGCCTATAAAAACATTCTGCACGTTTCAAAACAGTCTCCTCAGCCTAAAACCAACTCATTTTGAACTCTGCAACTCACACAAATCAACATATCAGGAAATATACTATTATTATTGTTATTATTATTATTATTATTATTATAAACAACACACGCACTTGCAATAAAAATGGAACTCTGGGATGAAATGAAAAATAAAATAAAATACAAAAGTATAAAATAAAACTATTATATACCTATACATCAGTAATAGGACACCGAAATCCTGTATTCATGTAATGTGCCAATTAATCTGTCATAAGGGTCAGATCAGATCTGCCAATCAGATCGCATGGTCAGTCAGGCTTTGCCCAGACGTCACACCATTCTCCTGCTGTGGTTTAGTATGAGCACAAGGGACACAGGAGGAGCACTCTGATCAAATAAAAACAAAGCAGCCACATGCAGCACAACACTCAAGCCAATCAGCCCCATGGTTCACATATGTACCAGAAAAGACATGCTGAAACAGAGTAAATGAGACACATTAAAACAGGACTTTCTTCAAAGATGTGGCATGATATTACACTTTCTGATGCACGATATCATTCTTTAGGAATTTTTTATTATTATTATTATTTTTTTTTTTACTGTCATTAATTCTAAGCTCGAATGCTATTCAGCTTTCTCCAGCAAGCCAATGAATCAAAGCCTGTGTGGCTCTTTTCTTTGGATGATGTACATCTGCTGTACAGCAAAAAAAAGTCAGAACAGAGAGATGAAAGGATTCTCTGTGTCGATGTTTATCTGGAGTCAGAGCAGAATGAGGAGACAAGGGTTCAGAAACACTCCACATGCATCCATGAGAACAGCGGTCTGGTGCTAAAACACTCCTAACTAAATGCATCAAGATGAAAAAACAACAACAACAAAAATAAACTGAGAATTTACAGATTAAAAAATAAATAAATAAATAAATAAATAAATAAATCAATCATACAAGTCACACAACTATTCCAAGTCTTCTGGGGTTACATGATGTTTTTGCGTGAGGAACAGACTGAAATTAGATTGTTATTCACTGAGAGAGACTCTGTCGTAGCTCTCAAATCTCATTATTCACATTTGTGAAGTGTAAATGAAATATGAGAGCTGCAGCGACATGCAAGATCAATAACGAATTTCAGTCTGTTCTTCAAAGAAAGCAGAAGTTCTCATATCATATCAGTTCTCACAAGTCATATGGACCATATATACACTCAAGTGCCAAAAAAAAAAAAAAAAAAAAAATTGTCTAAACAATAAGCTTTTAATGGTCTTAACCACAAATTATTGGTCAGGAAATTTAAGCAAAATTTAAGCAAATGCACCACTTAAAAAGCCATTGCTGGCCCAAGGAAAAAAAAGAAAAAAGAAAGAAAAGAAGTTTTTGGCAGAATATGGGAAGTTGTGTGTGGAGTGATGAATCACAATGAAAAAGGAGTTGCATGGTGATGCTCCAGAGTGGTGTCTTCCAAAATCTACTGAGAAATATAATAATAAATGCATCTCTACCACAGTAAAGCATGGAGGAAGGAGTCGTCATTGTGTGGGGAGCCTTTTTAGCTGCTGGTACTGGTGAGCTACTTTACTGTGTAAAGTTATTTAATGCTTTGGAGTACAGGATAATATTGCAGGATAGCTTGCTTCTTACAAATGACAAATAAATAAAGTTATTTAAAGAGGAATTATCAGATGTTATTTTTCAGACAATGCTAATGCTCAGATTGCAAAGACAGCCAAGAAGTGGCTTAAGAGCAAGTCCATCAGGCTCATGTTTTGGCCTGGTCAGAGTCCAGATTTGAACCCTAAAGAGAATATTTGGTCTCACATTAAACTCAAACGAATTGGGAGACATTTTTCAGCTAATCATGAATTGTTTGAAGCCATTAACATTGAGTGCAACAACACTGACTCTTCTTCCTGTAAAAAGGTGTCTTCAAGTTGGGGAAGGCTATTCTATGGAAGTAAAATAATGCCATATGTTTTTGAAACAAAAAGCATCTTGAATTGCACTAATTGAAAAAAAAATATGCATTGCATTAACCGTGCTTGTATTTTAATGCATTGTATTTTGTATTTTGTACTTGCATTTTTATGGCCTGAAATTGAACATGGGTGTATATTTAAGCTGTGAATATTTCAATTCACAACAGTTCACACACATTTTCATTGTTAAAAATGCAATAATCCATATTACCTTTCAGATTTCACTTCCAAAATATTAATTCTGTTTGAAAATACAACCTATAATATTCAGCGGGCAATTTTTGGGCCATTTTATTTCGCGTCCACAAATTTGTGTCTGCAAATTCAGTGGTTAAAATTTCAACATTTCACATCCGGGAACTGCAGGAAAAGCAGTAGATTACCGAGCATAATCTCTATCTGCTGTTAGTCGACCTCACCAGCAGGTGGTGCAAGTGCGTGTTGACGAAGAGCAGAGCGATGGGTAGAGAGAGTCATTCATTCATTAAAATGGATTTACATTAACGGAGCAAGCGGTAAGTACATGTGTGATGATTATCAGGGACAGTGTATATGCAGAAAAGGTGATAAAGACAAAAGTTGTGTTTACATTTAATTAAATATCTTCACTGTTACTTTCCCTGTGTAACCTACATGTAAGCAGCTTTCTCTACAGTGAACGAGATTATAACGTTATTCCCCGATGCTGATGTACAATTCAAATGTTAAATCTGAGGTAGGCATATAACTTTCATTATATCGCAGCGCTGTGCTGCAGTACTGGGGTTTCCCTTAATACATCATACTCCAGGATTCCCCTGTCGTCGGGACATATAGAACGCTTAACTTATCTTTATAGACTAAATACAGTGAAAGACCACCAAACTCGCACATTATTGAGAATGTAGGCTGACTCAGAATATGGACGTAATGCGCAACACACAACATTTCTAACTTCAATAGCATATGAAGAGAATGACTTACAGTCATGAAACCAACTGTAAAGTATTCATGGAGATTTCAGGTATGATGTACACCTTTTAGATTCATGATATTGAATAAAATAAACTGTCAAGTCATATGTAAATATCGTTATATATTTCACTTAGCCTACTGTATGCTCATACACAAAATATACCATAATTTAAAGCACTATAGTATTTGAAGAGAATGAATTACAGTCTGTAAAGTGTTCATGTAGGTGTGATGCACAACTTTTGAACTCATGCTGCAGTGAAAAATATTAATATTTACACATAATTTGACAGTTTATTTTATTAAATATCAAAAATATCTACCATATACCATAATTTTAGATTGTTGATATTAAAATAAATATAAGCTCATGCAGTAGTAAAAAATTAGCAATATTTTTATTTGTTTATTTTATAAATTATAAAAATTCTAAAAGGTGTGCATCATGCTTGACACCTACATGAGCAAGTCATTATCTTCAAATCATATTGAAGTTAGAAATGTGTATAACAATGTCGTATGTAACTTTAGAGACGGTCCCTAAATTTGCGAATATGGACCATCAAATGTCAAGCCAACTTTATGCCAGTATTTCACTGGGAAACGCTTAGCGTCAAACTTTGCTCATTACGTCCATATTCTGAGTCAACCTGCTTGCCTGTAGCCTATATAGTATAGTATAGTATAGGTGCGAGTTCGGTGGTCTTTTATATCACTGTATTTAGTCTATAAAGATAAGTTTAGCGTTCTATATGTCCCGAAGGCAGGGGAATCCTGGAGTATGACGTATTGAGGGAAACCTTAGTACTGCAGCACAGCCGCGATATAAAGTTAAGCAAAGTTATATGTCTATCTCAGATTTAACGTTTGAATTGTATCAGCATCAGAGAATAACGTTATAATCTCGTTCACTGTAGAGAAAGCTGCTTATATGTAGGCTACAGAGGGAAAGTAACAGTGAAGACATTTAATAAATGTAAACAACTTTTGTGTCTTTATCACCTTTTCTGCATATATACTGTCCCTGATAATCATCACACATGCACTTACTGCTTGCTCCGTTAATGTAAATCCCTTTTAACGAATGAAATGAATGACTTACTCTAACTGTTGCTCTGCTCTTCGTCAACACGCGCTTGCACCACCTGCTGGTGAGGTTGACTAACAGCAGATGGAGATTATGCTCGGTACTCTACTGCTTTTCCTGCAGTTCCCGGATGTGAAATGTTGAAATTTGAACCACTGAATTTGCGGACGCGAAATAAAATGGACAGAAAATTGCCTGCTGAATATTATAGGTTGTATTTTTAAACAGAATGAATATTTTGGAAGTGAAATCTGAAAGATGAATATGGATTATTGAATTTTTAACAGTGAAAATGTGTGTGAAATGTTTTGAATTGAAATATTCACAGCTTAAATATACAACCATGTTCAATTTCAGCCCATAAAAATGCAAGCCCTAAAAATACAATGCATTAAAATACAAGCACGGTTAATGCAATGCATATTTTTTTCAAGTAGTGCAATTCAAGATGCTTTTTGTTTCAAAAACATATGGCATTATTTTACTTCCATATAATCCATGCTAAGTTACTTTATATACAGTATTTGTGCAATTCTTGCTAATTTCCTGACCAGTGATTTGTGATTAAAATGGTTAAGACCATTAAAAGACCACTAAATATTTTGTCATTTTTGGCTTGGCCTTTTTTCTTTTTTTTTTGCCCAGGAATGGGCATTTTATGAAGCTTCTTTGTCCTTATTGGAGCATTAAACGGCTTTGGTCAATGTAAGTCTCTCCAAAACGTCTCCTTTTGTGTTCCACAGAAGATACTTCCTATAAAGAAATAAATTCATAAACAGGTATGTTTGTGTTTGTAGTAAAACTTTGCTGCAGACTCAGATATATGGATGATAGAGAAGCGCAGATATAACCTCTTCCTCAAATGTTTCTTCACAATATTTTTCATGCAGTGTTTTAAACTAGTGTTTCTGCAGCTCATAATATGCAGACAGCCATTATCATGAAACCAGTGCAGGTTCATCCTTCACCATTCAGGGTTATGATCTTCAACCTGCTGGAAGGCCTAATGTGAAATAGATGGCAGTAAAAGGGTTTCGTCTCCTGTACCTGAGCCCGTATCACTGTCTCACATATGCACACTTCTCATCAGATTAAAGGAAAACTGTTGAACAGATAACTCCCTTTCTAAAAACCTGCTCTCACTTTGCATTGCACAGGATAATTAATCCATTAAAATGTCATTCATTCAGTGAGAAAAAGGGTGTCTTGGAGGTGCTACAGGACTCTATTGAGCACACAAAGCACTAAGCAGTTGATGATCGACGGCTACCAGACGGTTCACACTTCCCATTTACAAGGGTAAAAGCATTTCTATAAAGGATAGCCTTCATCTGTCTCAACGGCGCATATGGATTTCTGCACACGTGTCGGAGGAGAGCCGAAGGACAGTCAATGGGTTAAAAACAACTCCTCTAAATTTAGCTGCTCTATTAGTTTATCAGTTCTGAATGATCTTTATAAGAAAATATTAACGCACATCATGATCACTTTCCTTTTTCCTTCACATTGTGTTCACAGTGATATTACAGCCCTTCCATACACATCTACTCATAATTTACTATGACGATTTTCCACATTAATATACTAATTATTATTAAATGGAGAATTGTCATAATAAAGCATGAGTAGAGGACTGTAACATCAGCCTGTCGTTTATAGTGCAGTGATGACAACTAACACAATTGGAAGTCTGGGAATGATGTGATAATCAAAACGTGAAAAAGGAAAACTCTTATACGTGGGTATTTGTCAAAAAAAAAAAAAAAAACTATTTCAAGTATTTAAGCAGAAGCCTTTAAATCAAAAGATGTTTACGATCATGAGAAATAAAGCTTTTTATTTAGAATATTTAAAATAAATATGTTTCCAAATTATTTGGTAGAAAGATCTGTTAAAAATCTAGTTTAAAGGGTTATTTCACCCAAAATTGAAATTTCTGTTATTGTTTACCCTTCTTGGGTACCCTACATGACCTTTGTTCATCTTCAGAACACAAATTAAGATATTTTTGATGAAATCCGAGAGGATTTTTTATCCCCCATAGAAAGCAACATAATTACCACATTCAAGGTCCAGAAAAGACATCGTTAAAATAGTCAACGTGACTACTGTGGTTCAACCTTAATCTTATGAAGAGACGAAAATACTTTTTGTGCACAAAAACAAAAAAATAATGACTTTATTCAACAATTTCTTCTCTCCCCTGTCATTCTCCTATGCTGTTTACGTTGTATACAGTAGACAGTGCAGAGCTTCCGGGTTCTATGTCAGAACGCCCACTCAGTTTTGGCCGGCTCTTGGTCAGCATCACTCGCATGCATCGTGCTGCTCACGTGTACAGCGTCGACCAGTACCCGGAAGAGCTGCAGTGTCTATACAACGTAAACAGTGAAGGAGAATGACAGGGAAGAGAAGAAATTGTTGAATAATGTTGTTATTTTTGTTTTGTTTTTGCGCACAAAAAGTATTCTCATCGCTTCATAACATTAAGGTTGAACCACTGTAGTCATGTGGACTATTTTAATAATGTCTTTACTACTTTTCTGGACCTTGAAAGTGGTAATTACATTGTTTTCTATAGGGGATATATATATATATATATATATATATATATATAATAACATAAAAAGCTCTCGGATTTCATCGAAAATATCTTAATTTGTGTTTCGAAGATGAACGAAGGTCTTACGGGTTTGGAACGGCAATCTTCTATTATTCATATTGTTTTCATAAGGTTTTGGGAAAAGAAAAAAAAAAAAAAAAAGATTCAATGTATTGACTCTTAAAATGTCATGTGGTGTAACTAGGTAAAAAAAGTCAAGCTAACTTTAAACATTGGACACATATTGAAGGAAGTGTTCACCCAAAAATGAAGGTTATCCCATGACCAAAACAATGGTTTTTCTGCAAAATGCATGCAGTTTTGTTTTTTTAACAGTTTTTTTAACATCACTGCATTCTTGGGAAGTTGTCTCACAAAGCATTGCACAAGCTGAACTAGCCCTCCATTCAAATAATTTGCTGTCCCAGTAAAACGCACCTCATTCACAACGAGCAGTAAAGGAGTAACAGGAGAAAGGCAGACCTAATTCTAGCAATAAACGGCTGAAAACATGTGACTATTTCCATAACAAGTTGTGAAAGCTGACAAGTGTAGGACAGCCGGAAGAAGAGACCCTGCTGTATTAGAGAGAAGTCTGACAGGTGCCATGTGAGAGCAAAACCCAATTACGACAGCAAGATCTGTAGTGATTAAAGCTCTGTCTCCTGAGAGATGCGCCGCTTCGTCACTGTTCACACCTGTAGAAGTCAGGAGTCAGAGCTGGAGTGACCATGGATAAACAAAAGAAACTGTGAAGTGAACAGAGCACAAACGACTCCAGAATGACTCCACCAGAATCACAAGGACAGAAACGCTGCTTTATCTATTGCATTCATGAATTTCAGCACCTCCTGTCCTTTAGCTAATATCAGACAAGCAGCTTCAACCAGAGAGTCACTCTTTCACAAACAGAGAGAATAGATTTACTGTCCCTACAATGGTACATTAAGCCAGAGACTCTCAGGCGGTTCATTAATATGAAAATGGCCCGTGTTAGGGATGAAATTAGTGTCCGCTCCAAATACAAATTGTGGCGACTCCCCAGAGCCTGAGCTATAATTGACTGAACTGTGAATGTTCACACATCTCTTGATTCAACGCTCTGTTCAATTCCCTTACTGCTACCACTCATACTTTCATTCACTTCTCTATTTTGCATCATGGTTTAATTAGTTGTAGTTAAGTCAAGCATTACTATCACTATTGCTCATGACTGGGTTACTGATCTGAACAAACTAAGCATTCAGCATTGATGTACTAGGCACCACAGGCATGAATGATTCCTTAAAACTCAGGGGTCAGGAAACGCGCCCGCACGTTTTGCTGGATTTTCTTCACATAGCAGCAAAATCAACTTAAAATACTTGTTTTTTGTCATACAGACAAAAGTAATACATCAATTGAAACTACAGAATGTTTACTTTTATTTGTGTGCACTCAAAGTAAAAACAAAATGTTCTGCTTTTTGCAAAATAAAACTAACATGATGCGCAATCTGCCATCTCTATCTGAATGTCCATTCTGATGCTCCCTCCCTCTGATACTCCCTCAGAAAATTAACTTTAACTTAGAGAATACTTATCACACAAACATGAGACATATGTCCAAAGAAACGTTGAAAACAAATAGTCTCTGTTTGTGTAATATGTTTGAAAAGAGAGAGATGTCAGTCATTCGCGAGTCATCTCATTATCCACTAATGTGGCCATGCCCATGGACAGCACGCACTATTCAAAGGCAAATTCTGAGGCGATCCATGTAAACAGTCAAAGCCGCCTGCTGTCATCAACTCGATTTAAAAAAAAAAAAAAAAAAAAATCAAATTTAGTCAGATTTATGTACTTTTCATTGCTTTGAGACACGGTGAGGAAATATGTAATAAATGTAATAATGTAATAAATGTAATAATAATATGTAATAAATACTGAAATAAAATGTGTTAGCAACGTATTAAATTGCAAATTAATTAGCTACTATGTGAAGTGCCACATCAATGAAGCTTTTGTTCACAATGAATGATAAAAATTCAGCTTTGCATCACAGTAATAAATTATATTTTAAACTATATTCAAATAAAATTGTAATAATATTTCACAATATTTTTTTTTTTTTTCTCCTGTATTTTTATGTTGACTTGTTTCAAAAACATTAAGTTTTTGACCAGTACTGCATATAATTTAAAATATAACAGGCCTATACAAAATTTTCTTCACATGATGTGCAATAATACGTGCATGCATGAGATCACAAAAATCATGTTTTCTGTTAAGAGTGGACATTATATTAATGTTAATACAATAGTTGATATTAGTTATCTGCGTGCTCACAGAGGGTTTTTTTTAATTTTTATTTCACAGACCCCAGAGGGTTAAAAACCTGTCTAGAGGAAGAAGGTGTGTGCTGTTACTTACTAAGAGACCTGGCTTGGTGGACAAAAGAAAACAAAAGAGTAACCCTATAGCAACCACCAAAAACACCCTAGCAACCTGAGGACAATCATCTTCATATAGTGATGTACAAAAGTCTGAAATACTTCTATTTTTTCCAATTAAACGTGATATCAGCTTAACAATCTATGTTAAAGTCACCATGAAATCAAAATAGACTTTTTTTTTTTTTTTTTTTGGAACAATGCAGTATTTATTATGAATGATTTATCCAAGCACATCATTATTTTTTTTTTCCAATTTATGTCCCCTCATAATCTTTAATCAAAATAACTTCCCCTCGCTCTTGCAGCAAAATATTTTCTCTTTTCTGATAATGTGTTTAATGGCGCGATTGTGGGACAACCAGTCACTCACATGAGATCGACCAATAACAAACCACGACCATCCAACCAATGGACAAAGGACAAGTCCCGCATTCTGAATTTTTAGAAAACTAAAACTATTTCCAGGCTTAAATTCTATTGTATTGTATGACATGAACAGACCTGTTGGACCTGTTTCCGTTATACTACACTGCAGAGTGAACAGCTCAAACTGTTTAAAAGCAGAATTGGTAAAAATTATTCTGGAATAGAGGGAACAATGGGAAGAGAAGACAGGCAACATAAACACAAGGTTATCAGGCTTGTCATCTGAGCTGCCTTTCCCAGGCCGTTTGTTCTCATTTCTTCTAGTCATCAAGGTGTGGTTACCATGATTTTCATGATGAACAGCAGTAACCGGAGCCGAGTGTCTGAAAATACGCGCACAAAGCAGCGTTCCATTAGCCAACCATCACAGAGGCCACGGCCTGACCTCCACGCTTATCAGCAGCCACTCGCGGTGTGGCCCGTCAGTGGAGGGTGCTTCACCTTAGAGGAGACCACTGAAAAGGGTACTACAGCAGAGCATACACTCAGATCACAGTTAAGCGCTCTTGTTTTGCTCTTAGAAAGGCTTGCCTTAATGAGGTGACTTCCCCGTGACCTCTTGGATAGAAGTAGGGATGAATTACACTGATGCTGGCCAGCAATTAAAAGACACTTCAAAGGAAAAATGTGAAGGCTAATGTACTCAGTGTGCTACATGTTTTCCAACACATATCAAATGAGCACTATTGGCCTGGAGGTCAATGCTCGGATGGTGCTCAGGTATATGAATGCAGTGTGCGCTCCATAGTGGCATGTGCAGAGAGCTTGTATCTCCGTTTAAAGATATCATTTGAAAGCCCTGTCCTTGGATTTCACTATCCTCACAGCTCTTATAGTATTTATGTACTGTATGGTGCGGCACGCTTCACGGCGGGTTAACTGGCGGGTCAGATTTTTTGACTGTGTAATGAAGGTGATACGTTCTGGCTTTGGAGAAGCTAAACTTTCATGCTGCCAAGCTTCCTGAAATATGACATCAAAGAGAGATTAGTAATCAGAAGCACATTAACCCTCTGGAGTCGGGAAACGCGCTGGCGCGTTTTGCAGGATTTTTTTCACATTGCAGCAAAACAGACTTAAAATACTCCGTCATTTTTTGTCATAGAGACAGAAGTAATATATCAATTGAAACTATAGAATGTCTTCTTTTATTTGTGTACACCAAGAGTAAAAACAAAATGGTGTGCTTTTTGCAAAATAAAGAAAACTAACATGATGCGTGATCTGTCGTCTCCCTCAGAACGAAGTCCAATCTGATAGTTCTCAGAAAATTAAGTGTAACTTAGTGAATACTAATCACACAAAAATGAGACTTATGTCTAAAGAAACGTTGAAATGTCAGGTTTTAAATCTTGTAAGTCAAATCGAAAACAAAAATTCTCTGTTTATGTAATCTGTATGAAAAGAGAGACATGTCAGACGTCTGTGAGTCAGCTCACTATCCACTAATTCGGCCACGCCCACGGAGCGAGCGCTATTCAGACGCAAATTCTGAGGCAATACATGTATACGTCGTTGCAATCGTGTATTTATTATCTTCAAAAGTGTCTATCTGCATGTTATAGCCATGGTTATAGCGATCTCTGGAAGCCTCTGTTAGTTCCTGGAATGTCACATGGTATGCCTGTTCTTCATCATGAGTCATTTGTGGACTAAATGTGCACAGAGCGCCCTCCGGCTGCAAGTATGAATTGAAAACACAGTATCCAGCGCTCATAGTGATGACAAGAAATACTGAATAAATATTACTCCTCTGTATAGAAAATTGACAAACATATGAGAATCCATTAGTGGTTAAACGGATCGTTGTTGATCCGTGATCCGTACGGACCAAGCCCCACGGTTCGGCACGCATGTGATTCGCGGATCAATTGTAAGTTTAACCACAATAGAGTGAAAGGTTAGTGTTTTAGAGTGTTTTGTCTTGCTACTTTACACATTAAATAGATATAAAACCATTCCAGCGCTAGAAGAGGCAAAAGAGGATTTAATTCGGTAGGCTATCGCACGCCACGCTGTTATCGGTGCGCACAGACGCACATACATACAAGGCTCGCGCGCACACACAGAGAGAGAGAGAGAGAGAGAGAAGCGTGTTTCAAATAGCTCGCAAACTCCAAATTTATTTCTCTTTCGCATCCTCAATGCACTTGGATGGACACATACACGCATTATGTCAGTCAAAATACCCCTCTTGGCAAGTATTCTCGTAAACACATTCGGTTATGTCTTAATTGAACGAGGTGAGAATTCGGATGTTTATCTATCGGATGTGCGCGTGCATGGGGTCTTACTCTTAAAGTGACAGCAACCTATAAATACTTGCTGTTGTCTGTCATGTAAATCAAACTACAAAACACAGCTTTAACAAAGATTAATCTATATTAAATTTATACAGTGAACAGTGTCATTTTACATTTAATTATTACATTTCTGTATGCGAAAATTAATACTACAGTTAGACCTTATACTTTATTTGTAACTTTGTTGTATTTATGCTTGTAATTGGTGTACAGTATTTGTTCTTTTTACAGTCTGTTCACTTGCCTTTAATAATGTATTAGTTAGGCTAGTAGTTTCTGCTGTGGTATCGGACTAGTTAAAGTGGGCAAAGTAATAAATGCAAAGTTACCCCCCACTTTTTTTTTTTTTTTTTTGTGCTGATCCGAAAAATGATCCGATCCGTGACTTAATAACCGTGATATGATCTGAACCGTGAGTTTTGTGATCCGTTGAACCACTAGAATCCATCAATATTTCTCCAAATGTACATGCTTTTAAGCTAAAAGCCTATATGAAATGCCATAGAGGTGAATGCCAAAGATGCTTTGCATCACAGAAATACATTATATTTTAAAGTATATTAAAATAGAAAACCATTATTTTAAATTGTAATAATATTTCACAGTATTGCTGTTTTTTCTGTATTTTGATATACAGCATGATGAGCATGAGACTTCTTTTAAAAACATTATAATAGTAGGCCTAATGCGTCCAATCTTTTGACTGGTACTGTAATTTAAACTATAATAGGCCTATACAAAATTTTCTTCACATGATGTGCAATTATACGTGCATGCATGAGATCACAAAAATCATGTTTTCTGTCAAGAGTGGACATTATATTAACGTTAATACAGCTGATATGATCCTATTTTCAGAGGGTTTTTTCACATAGCATACCTGACTAAAAGGGCTCATTATGCGGGTCATTATGCAGGTCATTATGTGGGTCTTTGTCTTCTCAGGTGTGAATCACAGCATTATTCATGAAGATTCACACCTCCATGCATACTGTGTGTCTTGACAAAAAGTGTCTTACAAAATTTAAATCAATATATTGTTTTATATGAACGAGTAGGCAGGATAATTTTTACATCATTTTGAAGCAAAAATTCTAGTCTACAACCTCCAATACCCAGAAGTCTTGTGAACACATTTAATATTTGTTTTTTGGCCTTATTTCAGTGACTTAAGTTTTTTGTTTTTTTCAATAACCACGCATAAACGTTATTCCTTCAAAAATACAAACATGTACATACATGTTGCTCACATATTATGGTAAGCCTAGTGCTGAATACAGTGTAATGACACATTTTCCATTAATATGTTTATGAACAACTGAAAAAAGCACAAATGTCAGGGCATGTCAAAACTTCTCCAGGGCCCCAAATCAGCCTCAGACTCCAGGGGGTTAAACAAAGTTAAACATTGGGCTCTGCCACACACTTACTCCATTGATAAGATGGAATGTAATTGTAAACACTCAGAACGGGTACAACTCCTCACCTATACCTACAAGCCACATTATATAATAATTTATAACTAAAGATCCTGATAAAGTGGACACAGTTCCTCAGTGTACTGTGTTATTCTCATTAGCATTCGCTAAGATGTATCACTCAGGGTTAGTTGTTCTTTAAGGCCCTGATTACAAGCATTGTAGTCAATCACAGATATGCTTGTTTTATTAAAATAATAATAATAATAATATTTTTTCATGCTGTCACATACAGTCAAACCAAAATTTATTCAGACATCATGAACATTATTCATTATTACAGTTTATTCACTATAGTTTAAAAAAATGGTAATAAAATATGACAAGATCTCAAAGTTAAACTGTGTCAGAAAAAAAAAAAAAAAAAGATCTTAAATCTTAATTGTGTCAGATAACACTTAAGCAAAACATGGTCAGGTCAGAGTGTGAATAATTTTTGGTCACAATTTATCAATTTTACTGGTAGTCCACTGTATGAAGATTTTTTTGGGTATAATATGTCACAGTTTACTTTATTTTGCTATCCTCACTTACATAAATGAACTATAGTGTCCTGCACCCACTAGCACTAGTAAAATAAATAAATAAATAAATAAATAATGTAATATAATGAATAATTAGACTCACCTGTGGTTGAATTCTTGTTAAATTAGATATTTGTAGTCTAAAATGTAGCTTTGCTCCAGAGACTTTCAGTGGGGTGTACTCATTTTTGCATCAACCTAATTTGAGTAAAACTGAAAATTTTGTTCTCTAAGTTATATTATTAACCTTAATTTCATACAGTTAAGTTAAACAGATGTTATATAAAACTTAGTCTTGTCAACATTTTGGAAATTGTTTTTGTGTTCATTGAGATATTGTTTAAAATGTTACTTTTCAAAGGGGGTGTACTCATTTACACTGAGCACTGTGTGTGTGTGTGTATATATATATATATATATATATATGTATGCATGTATGTATGTGTGTATATATATATATATATATATATATATATATATATATATATATATATATATATATACACACACACACACACACACACACAAGACTGAATCTGAAATTATGAACTTTGACAGTGAAAATAAATAAATAAATAAATAAATAATCTGTCTGTGTAGTGTAAGTGCAATAGACAGGAACCAGCCTCTTGTTCTCTTACCTGTAATGTCTTCTACTTTTTTTTTTATTTTACCATTTTATTATTAACTTTTCATTTGATCTTTTTAATGCAATGTTTACTTAATAGTTGAAGGCTACATGCTATGTTTTAATGTATTATTTACTTATAATAATTAATTACATTAATGATCAACTAATTTGTTTTAAATATATTTTTGTTGAAATAGCTAAATAATAATAATAATAATAATAATAATAATAATAATAAAAATAGTTTTTGCTATGGTACAGAAATTGGTCCAGAGAACCATGAAATTTTACTGGTATTGGTAGCAACTACTGAAATGTACCTGTCTAA
Organism: Mylopharyngodon piceus; assembly: GCA_039654765.1. Lineage (NCBI taxonomy): Eukaryota > Metazoa > Chordata > Actinopteri > Cypriniformes > Xenocyprididae > Mylopharyngodon > Mylopharyngodon piceus. The sequence continues at coordinate 7,368,339 of CM077445.1, forward strand.
AGGACATTTCGCATGAGACCCTTTTCTCTACACATAAAAGCACAATTATTAGTGCATGAAGCCCATTTTCTTCAGAAAGAGTCAATTTTGTAAGTGACACGGTAAGGTCTCTCTCATACAGTGCTGATCAGTCCTCTCCTATCTGACAGGTGCTTCTGCCATTTCAAATCGCTGAGCAGAGGGTCCATAAATCACACATCTGTTCTGCTAAACACCTATAATGCTGCTAAATGAGTCCTCAGAAAGAGTGTCAGACAGCCGCTGCCGCAACCTCCCAAATCGCAGTCATTTACCAGTGCTGTGAAAGCTCTCCACCCGCAAAAACACTTAAGAGGCAGAAGATCTCTCACAGTCAGGGGGATGTGTTCAAATGAGCGGAGGAACAGTTCTAGTTAGCTAGCGTGTCTTACACCAGTGTCCCTGTGATGATTTAGGAAATGGAAGCCTGTGTGCTTTGAGAGGATGTGTCATCTGTCTGTATGTGATCGGGGAGTGGACATGATCTGTCCAGACAGCATTTGGTATTTCCATCACCTGTGAAAACCATTTTACCTCATTTTTACAAAGCATCTGACGCAACACAAGTACCATGTACTTTACCGCCGATTACAGAGCCACGCACTAAACGAAGGCTTTATAGTTTCACCTGCTCTTGTAGCAGAAGTCAAAAGACTTTGTCAATCTTAAAGAAAGCAGCAGCAGAAGTGATCTAGCATTTGTGCTCCGCCGCTTCCCGCAAGACAAATAGATGCATCAAAGAAGCGATATGTAATTAAAAATACTTGCTGAGCATGTTGAAATGAAATAAGGACAAATAGTCCAATGATGGAAATCAAATTAGCACATAAAAAGAAATAACCGTCCTCTAGCACGTATACAAGCATGCCTACATTTTTAATTAGCATTTAATTGTTATTTCTTTTCATTTAGGGGGAAAAAATCATCGCTTTTTAATTTGAATGTAACAGAGCATAAACGTAACCTATACATAAGGGGACAAAATTACAACCTCAATTAACCCTCCACAAATTAAAACTGCTTCTTCAGCACTTCTTGCAGCCGTCTGAGGGATTACAAGTGTCCTCAGCATCTGGGGCTCAGAGGAGGAAACGCACAGCATTCTGGGTATTGTTCTAGAATGATGGAATTGAGACTGAAGTCAATGAGCTCTGAATGAGCTGTCACTACAGTCACTACTGCATGCTAGAAAACAACCAGATGGACACAAAAGACACTAAAGGCATGGACACACAAACAACAAGAAAACATCAGAACTTAACTTCACTAAAAATGCTCAAGGGGTTTATTTATGCTGTAATAACTTGTCATTAGTGGAAAACAACAACAAAAAAAACAAGCCCACCTTAATGAATGAATGCAGCACATGCACAATTAAAAATGAATAAGGGAAAGCCAAATACTGCATTTTGGAAGTGGCAGACACAGAGTATGTGTGCCTCATAGTAAGGTTTCATGTACTGCAAGATCTTAATGGTGAGGTGCATGATGGGTGGTCAGATTGTTTGTCTGAGAATGAGGATGTACCTCCAGATGTTCCAAGATGTACGGTGGGTTGGTCATGCCCAGGCGCAACATCGCTCCCTCCGGGATCTCCTTCACCAGTTCCCAGAGCAGAGACGGCAGGTCAGTGCCGATGTCCCGGCCGTACGCACCCGTGTCCTCACTGGTCAGCCAGATCTCACAGACACCCTCTGTAAGACAAGGCGGCGGCCGAGTTGTGTTGATTAAACATAGCCATTTTTCATTCAATACAGGAAACTATAGTTATTTAATATTTATAATTTAAAGTAGACTACCCAATATATGTATGTGCTTTCCATTTGATTTTGTGCCTAATTTAGGAGAACTGTCATCTTAGCAAAACATTGGTATCTTTTGTAAGCAGTTTCATTTGTATGGTGTGCTGCCTATGAAGACAGTAACTTGAGGTTTCATCTCAGTTAGGGAAAAAATAATATTTAAAAAAAAAAAAAAAACAAACAAAAAAAAAACCTTCTAATCTTAATTCTTGACTTAAGGCAACTTTCATACAATGGTCAATTTTGAGATTTTGCTTCCATAACATGCCTTCTTTCAGACTAGTGGAAAGAAAACATTCAAAGACACACTTAAATTAACATTTCTTATAATTTAATTATACTTTGTCTATTTGCATTTGTAGATTTCCATTACAATATATCTTTAAAGGCTGAGAGTTTTTTTCTCCAGCACTGAGTCAGAAATCTCCACTTTAGCAGCACTTACAAAAACCAAACTTTACATTTTTATTCCTATCTATAGATTTTTACAGAGGAGTTTGTTCATCTATCATTATCATTTTATCCTCGGTCTGTTGACAGTATTTTCTGATTTATGGAGTGATGAAAAAAGGAATATCCAAAAATCACCTCTGCAAAAACCCAGTGTCAACAAAATCAAACAAGACAATTGTTAATTAGAAAATTGCATACATAAACATAACATTTCAGAAAACTTCATTTGTAATACAAATCATTTGTCATAATATAGTGTGATTAATCAGCCGTTTAATTATGGTGATATCTTTTAGTTACTTTTTCTATCTGTGGTGCTTTGCCTTAAGATTCGAAATACCATGGTTACTAGTTAGGATATTTCTGTAATACAGCCCCTGACCTCTAAGTAGAGGTTGACCGATAGTGGATTTTACAGATAACGATAACTAGGTTGGCTTACGCTGGCCGATAACAGATTAATCAACTGATAGTTTTTAAAATGGATACTGAATGAAAACAAACATAACACATAAAATAGTGCTGAATTTTATTACAAAATTGAAAAACAGTACTGAACCATGAAAATGTACTATACTTTTTAAACAGAAAAAAAATTATATATATATATATTAAAATTATACCTTGATCATTAACGTTAGTTCATAGAGCATTAACTAATGTTAAGAGAAACAATTTTAAAATGTAAAAATGTATTAGTAAATGTTGAAATTAACAATGAACAATACTTTTAGTAAACTTAGTTAATGTTACAAATGGACTATTATTGTAAAGTGTTACCATTTCATATAAATCCAAACAGTCAAGCTTACAGATGGCCATCTTTAAATATCCTGTTCTGTGCAGGGCGCCGCCTCACGTGTCAAAACAATCTCTCCACGAGGCGTCAGTGATTTTTATTTCACCTCTAGAGGCCGCTCTCGTACTGTATAATGACAGCGGACCCTTCTCAGTCGCTCCAGCAACGGACGCAACCCGGAAAAACTATCGTATGGATTTTTGCCTGTAACCGATTTTTCCAGCAATCGGCTATCAGTGTCGATTAATCGGCAAAACCAATCAATCGGTCGACCTCTACCTCTAGGATAGTAAAAAGCTAAACAGCTCACTAGGTTTATGCACAGTGCTTGACCCTAGACCATTCTACAGAGAATTAAAATGGACGAGTGTCATGTACTCCACAAATGTAAACCAGTTCAGGCTCAGGTCTGAGATAAACTCCAGAGCAGCAGATATCTGAACCACGTGTTAGTTCTTGCTCTCTAGAGCAGCAGATGATGAAACTCCCTCATTGGGTGATCAATCTCCCACACTTTCATGCACTATGAGAGACTTAATAATTTTGAAAGAGTATCACCATCCGGTTGTGGAACCCATCATTTCATGATTCCGCACCAAATCTGAGCATCTCTGCTGGATGCTGCTTAAAATACAGAGACACAATTAGCAAAGCCATAAGGATACTTAAACAAGTGAGTGAAAGAGAGCCCGTGTGCATGTTTATAATTGAAAGGAAGCCAACTTTAAGTCCAGATCAAGGCCATTAGTTGCGGCTCTGATGGGTGTCCTTCTACTTGCATTATTAATCTAGTGTCAGCGAAGCGGAAGAGAAGGTTAGTGCTTCCTGAACATCACCTAATCATTATAATACCATTGTCTCTCAGCACCATTCAGCAGCTAATGTATGATTCAGAGGTGCTCCATCAAATCGCAGGGGTCCAAGTGAAACGACAGTCTGGGCCGTAACAAGTATTTATGTGTCATAATGCTGAATCTGACAGAGGACGACTGACTGTGATGGACAGAGCAAGTGTGCCAAGTCAAGTCACATTTATTTATATATAACTTTACACAACAGAGATTGTTTCAAAGCAGCTTCACAGTAATAAACATGAAAATAACAGTGGTAATGCATCAATTTTGAAACAAACTCAATTTCAGCTGTAAAGCAACTTTATAAAAGACAATAGTGTCATTATTTATTCCAATTCAGTCTGTTAGTCTGTCAATCTGTTAAACAGTTCAACAATTATGAAACAAATTCAGCTGTAAAGCAGCTCTGTAAAAGACACTGACTATGTTTCCATGCACCCTCAGAATGCGATTATAATGAGATTAAGGCAATATTGTGATTAAACTTTCTCATGTAAACAAGATACTTCGATCAAATTGATGCCATTAAGCTCATAATCGTAGCAACCATAATTGTAGTAAAATATGTGGCATATGCAGATTTTAATCACAATAAACAGGCTTGTAAATACTTGCATCTTCCACTCTGACCAAAGTGTGCATGTGCTTCTGATGTACACCAATAATGTTGCCATGTACAGATTCGTAAATATAGTGGTAAAAAAGGCATCACATTTTTGGGATGCTGAAGAAACTGAGTTCATGTTGACAACATTGTGTGACAAATATAATGCAGTATATTGATGCTCGAAAACATCAAAATGGAAGCATTTTAGGCATGTCAACGGAAAATGACTGAGGTCAGATAACAAAAGATACCAAACAATCTGTGGGCGCTTGGCCAGTATCACACCTACTGTAAGTGAGTTCATCATTTGTGTTGTGCAATGGGGTATGTGAATAATGACAGTAAAGATAACCACAATTCTGAGTGAATTATCAGAATCATAAAAATTGCAGGTAAATGGGAATGAAGAGGTTTGCTTGTGTCATGTAAACATCTTACAGCAATTAAGTCTGTACTCTGATTATTGGAAATAAATCACATTAATGGTGCATGCATAAACATTTAATAGCGTCATTATTCAGCTCAAGTCAGTTCAATGTTAATTCAGTTCAGTTTAATAATTCTGCTGATGATTATCAATTATGAAAAGTTGCAGCTATAAGCAGCTCTACAGAAGACACAATCTAAGACTCAACAGACGGTGGTCTTCAGAAGGTTTACTGACCAGTGAGAGTTTAAAGCACAGAGAGAGACATAAGGGCTCTGCTCCAAAAACTACTGAGCTGCCCACCTGACGCACATCGCATCGGTGACCTGGTGTCCATTTGCGCAGCATCACTTTGAGCAGCTCCACGCATAATGAACATGAATCTGAGACATTGAGAGCTTTAACAGTCTCTAGACTGTTGTAAATACTAGTGCAAACATGGTTCAAAACGTGTCACTGGATCACTCAAACATCTGGAGGTGGTTGGATATGTAGCCACATCACATGAAAGCCCAAAGTATACTTCACTTTTTATGCGTATGCGAGGGTCAGCATACAGTGTACGTGACACAAATTTCATCATCAGAAGAGTATGCGCACCGCCGGATTTTTGTAACCGCGCATACTTGTACATGCGCATTTAATTTTTTTTTTTTTTTTTTAATGCAGTAATTAGCGTGTCCACAAGGTGTCAACCGGCACGAGGGCGTCGATTCACAAGGTAGTCAAAGAAAAACTGCATAAACAGAACAGACCAGAATGCATGCAAGCTACAGCGACGATGTAGACGAGAGATTGTCCGAAGAGGTTAGAAAGTACCCTCATTTGTACAACTCTAGCATGAAAAATACAAAGATGTTTACATGGGTTGTAACTCCTGGCGAGAGATTGATCAAAACTGAGCATGCATGGAATGCCTGTGTATGCGTACGAGCCAAATGAAGTATACTTTGCAAGGCTGTGCATTCGACTGTGCGCGTGCACTAGTGTACGTGTAAAAAAAACCCCAAAAAACCCCCAAAAAAACAAACAAGTATACCCAGGGCTTCAGACTAAAGAACAAGACCCAACTACTCATCTAACACAAATTCCCTGTGACACAGCTCATGTTTAGGGTCTCATTCACAGGGCTCATTGTGTTGGCCACAGTGAATGAGCAATAACACTGTCATGAATCTCAGGCATTGGTGACAGCTTCAGCTGGACTGGGTCACAGCACCATGGAACACCTAATCATGTAACCTCACAAAATACAGTCAATTAACCCATGGGACGCAGTGGGGCATTGTCGTTAAGCATGCAGCAAAAACAGGATGAACACACACAGCCCCAGCACATTTCCATTACCTGAACCCTGGACATGCGCTGATATCATCTACATACGGGGTGTTCCTTTTTCCAGCAATAAAGAAATGAGGGATGGAACAGGGTGGTGCGGAAAGAGTGGGGTGTGAGGAATTATGACATGTTAGGAAACAGCTGGAGCTGCAGTCCTGCCTTTCCTGCAATGAAACACACAACACCATCCTCGTTTGGCCCAGCTCTGCAGGAAACCCAGGTTTGACGTGTCAGAGCCTGGCACTCACAGGGCCACGGCATGTCCTTGAAACCTCCATCACCGCACCGCAACTCCTACTGGTATATAGCTTGTTCTCTCTCTGTCTGTTGTGCATTATGAACCCAGTTGCGTACAGCACATTACAGCAGGCGCTCCATGATGAAGCTGCTTTCTGAAGCTTGCACACTAAAGAATTTGTCAGAGTGGACCAGATGAATTCACTGGGAGGGACAATAAACTGCACTGTGGATGGTGGATCTGTGTTGAAACGATACACTCAGCATGTCAGTGGATGTTTCCAGTGAAATAAAGCTAAATTGTTAATTAGCTTTCACACAGACTCATCTAAAGCTGAGCTTGGCCTCTGAATAATTAATATCACATAATGCTCTTAAAGTGATGTTGTGCAAACAGAGGACAGTGTGCATCAGTCTGATCCCATCAGTCCTGAACACTCAATCACACCATGACTGCGGTGTGCTCTTCAAAACCAAGTCCTGCATGTTCACCTTTGATGACCTGTTTACTGCTATACAGAGTGGAAGTCTGTAATGTGTGGTGTTTGCCAAGATGAAATTCACTATCATTACTGCTTATACAAAGGCTAAGACCAGCATTTCCCAACTTTGTGTCAGCAATCAAACCAACACTAAACATGTTCTCTTCCTAATCAATCATCATTCAACTCATCAGCTTGTTAGCATAGAGTCAGAAACCTAAAACGGATGGGTCAGATAGGAGACACATTCAACATGTGTACTATTGGTGTGGGTTGGGAAACACTGGGCTAGACTAGAGTTGCGCTTCAACTGGAGGTGATAAGACTGACAATCTTCACCTGGAAAATGAGAAAACGAGAAACAAATAAAGAAATTAATAAAAGAATTACACTTAGATAGGTCAGCCGGAACCGGGAACACTTCCTATAACACATGATGTACTCGTTACATCAGAAGAAGAATGGCATCTACGCTAACATTAGTCTTTCTGGTTATCCCGAGGTTCACCGTAGTCAACCGGATCCGGGCCGTATCCAGGTGAGACCGAGGACCTGCGCCTTGACACGACCACAACGCAGCCCTGAAGTATCAGCAGAGATTGAGTCAACTAGATCATCCACTGTGAGGGCCTCATCGACACGACAGCCACGACACAGTTCCTCAACAACCGTCCATACCGGCGTGATGAATACGATCCTCAATTGGATGGAACTGGAATAAATACTTTGAATGCTGCGATCCTATTGGACTTACGATGGCAACCTGAATCGTAACAAAGCACTGTTGGCCAGAGGAGAACTGGCCCCCCGACTAAGCCTGGTTTCTCCCAAGGTTTTTTTCTCCATTTAAACACCTATTTGCCACTTGTCTGCCACCTGATGTCACCTGATGGAGTTTGGGTTCCTTGCCGCTGTCGCCTTTTGGCTTGCTTAGTTGGGGACACTTGACATTTGACTTGACATTTGATATTCAACAGTGCTTTGATCGACCTGCATTGACACTATTCTTTAAGAGCTGCTGTGCAGCCAAATAATGTACCAGTTATCAATGTAAAGCTGCTTTGACACAATCTACATTGTAAAAAGCGCTATATAAATAAAGGTGACTTGACTTAGACTTTTGCCTTGAATAAATTAAATAAAAACATGGTCATTGTATTTTTCCCAAATATCCCCCTAAATGTCTTCACTGTAAATATTTATTTTTGTAATTTTAACAGAAAAATACTGCTACAGTAAAAAAAACTGTTAATTGGTTAACAGTAAGTTTTATTTACTATAAACAGTGGAAAACTGTAATAAATCGAACGAGACATTATATATTTGGTAGTAACATTTGCAAATATAGTTAAAAACATAGCTGCAAGCAGCGATACAGGGCTGTAGCGCAATGTGGAGCAGGAAGAGCAAAAACTGCAGAAATTGAACAAACATGAAAAACAGCCGGTTTAGAATTACGGGTGAGAATGAACTCAGAATGTACAGAAGTTTAAATGAAAATGAACAGCATGAATTAAAAAAAAAAAAAAAAAAAAGTTTATTTCTAATCCCAGAGGAATAAAGATCAGTAAAATGCTGACGCGGATAATAAAGGAATAAAAACACACAATTTCATAAAACTGCTACACCCTGGATTCAAACTCACAATCTTTGAGGTGCTCAACAGGCATCTGGCTTTACACATTGAGCTACTTGAGATTTGCACATTCACCAGGCTGCTGAGGAGAGCTTTTAGTGTGAGAATGAGCACTCACACACACAAAAAAAAAAAAAAAAAAAAAAAAAAAAAAAAAACCTTACTTAGCATGTTAACCAGATTAGCATCCTAAGCTAAATTAATGCTAATGTAGCTTATGGTTAACCTGATAGCTGAAGACCCACATTAGAAAGAATGGCAACTGGTTAGCATGCTAGGCAATTAACATGCTAAGCTAACTAACATAAGACAACAAACACAAGCAAGCACATTCGGAGACGAATATCTCGGGAATGGAAGCAAATATATAAAAAATCTGATCATTTCTGTGCAGCTCAGCCCAAAGATCATCTGAGCCGAAAATTGGACAAAATTTGTAAGAGGAGTAACGAAAGAACTGTTTTTCATTTACTTCGATATGGCGGACAGGTACATTTAAGGAAAATGGCAAACGACACATCGTCGGAATCGGCATTAGCTAGGGAATAAAAATACATAAAAAATACAAATTTTGGACAATGTTTTCAAAAGTTAAAAGTGTTTTTGCAAAAATCCTTGTATCTCTGGAACACTAGGTGGCACTGTGATCAAACTTCTCAGTTACCTTCAGGACATGATGATACATTCCAATTTTTGTGCCGATGTCAAATTGTTTAAAAGATATAACAATTTATGACAAAATTCAAAATGGTGGCCCGATGGTTTGTCCGATCCTGGCAAAATTGGTATCCTTGGATTCGACATGACAAGGAATCCATAGTTCAAAAGTTATGAGGCAAAATAGCAATTTTTCAGATCTCATGACCTGTAGACACTGTTCCCAAATTTGGCATGGATCCTCAGATCATGGTTCCGATGAAGCGTACCAATTTTCGTTTTGATTGCTCAAAGTTTGGCCGCGATACAGCCTCTGAACCAATTTTGGGTTGACCTCGTTAAGTTTACAACATCATAACTTTTGAACAAAGATGAATAAAAAAGAAAATCAGTCATTTCAAAATTGGACAAAATTTGAAGCAGAAAAACTGAATACTGTACTTTTCAAAATGGCCACTACTGTAATGGGCAGAGTCTTAATGTAAGATGTTGAATGTGATCAGCATAATGAGATGTATCAGTAGTTTATAGGGCTGCCATAGACTCCCAGTGGGGAAAAATAATAATAATAATAATAATAATAATAAAACTGACAATTACTTACTTGGGAGGATGTTTGGGTAAATATAAAGGAGGCCTCTCGTAATCCTGACCGCCAACAGATTCATTTCAACTTTGTACATAGAACGTATTTAACCCCTCGCAAGCTCCATTTAATGAAGAGATTAACCGACCCAACTTGTACCCTATGTGTTCTCAAGGTTCCAGGTACTTTCTTACACATAATGTGGGAGTGCCCGCCTGTTGCTCAGTTTTGGACAGAGGTAGCATCCAGATTGTCTGATTTGGTTTTAGCAACAGTACCCGTAACAGTGCCCGTTTCGTTATTGAATAAGTTAACAATGTTGAACACTAATATTCAGCATAAGCGCACAGTACTAGCTGGCCTCACAGCTGCTAAAAAGATGATTGCATTGAGATGGAAACCTCCTCATTCACTTTGTTAAATGTTGGATTCTTACATTTCTGGATGTGATCTTTTTAGAATTGTCTACTGCTCGAGTTAATGGTGCGAATGAAAAGACTCTCTGTAGTTGGAACACTGTTGCTGAGTCACTGAAAGCCTGGTTAAGATAATTTTTTTTTTTTTTATTATTATTTTTTTTTTGCCTGACTTAAGTTGTTTACTTGTTAATTTGAGCTCCTGAACTTGAGTAATTCCCCTTTATATATTTTTTTTCTCTCCATGTGTATATTGTATATGTATGTATATTTTATTTTATTTATGTATGTGTGTATGTTTATATATGTATATTTACACATTTTCTTTTGACTGTTTTGTTGTGATTTTGAAATGCCTTGTAATATTTTGTTCTTTTCCTTTCAATAAACATTTGATCGCAAAAATAAAACTGACAATTACAATAGGGGCTACAGCCCCGACCTTTTTTTTTTTCTGCCAGTGTGACTTTTGTGACTGTGTGAATTTTGTTAGAGGTCACACTGGTGCCACAATCAACTGGTCTATTGAGTGCTGCCATTTCTGTTGCGTATGAGAAACATTAAACATGCCAAAAGCGGAACAAGCAGTCCTGCTCGTTTGAACAGCACAACACAAGCCATTTATCAGCTCGGACCAAAAGACAGAGCAGCGCGAGAGCAAATGCATTTACTCGTTAACCGTCTCGATCAGGCGACTACTAAACAGTGCTGTGAGACCAAGTGAGAAGTCTTCTAGTTCAGCAGAGAGTTCTCCGGTACAAATCACTAATGTTTCTGTCATTTGAACTAGTTCAAAGCCAGATAAAACAGCGCTGACATTCTCAACAACACTGATGCGGAAAACAGGAGAAACATTGTGCCACAACGATTCAGTTAGAAGGCTTTTCAATCCACAAATCACCAACATTTACCATGGATTTACTGTAGTAACACTAACTGCAACAATGGTATTGTAACAAATGTGAGATATTCATTATATCAAATTTTATTATATTATTAATTTAGATATGTATTACATGTATTTATAATGTCTTTAGGCTGTTTTTCAAAACAAATACCATAGACTCCATATAAGCAATGTATGTTACATATTACTACAGTAATATTTAAGATGTCCATAATGTTGTTGCGAAAATAATTGAGCTTATGGGGTTATTCATTGTCTGTTGTAGTAATTTGTTAATGCTTTTACACTTTTAAATTTCCTTTTAATATTCAATGGTTGAAGGGTGAGTAGAATAATGTCATCTTGTTGCACCCAGTTTTTTGAAAATGCTTATCTCGTTCATAGACAGAAACTTTTGCTGATTGTTTACAGTTTAATGGAAGCTGCTCCCATAATTCGCCCAAAGCATCATGGGGCATAGGAAAAATGCACTTTTCCCGCAGCAGCTGTGTGCTCCGCTATTTTCCATATGCGTTTTGTCCATAGAAATGAGGTATTCACTTCTGTAAAGCGATGTGGCTGACGGATGGTTTCTGTGCAAAGCACGCAGACGTGACTAAACAATAATCAAATTCGTTGTCGATTATTTTCATTATAGATTATAATCAATTTTATCGATTAGTTGTTGAAGCCCTACTTTCATTGTTTTTCATTGTGTGAAATGTAATCAGCTCTCCAGCACTTTGGAGGTAAGCTTTAGGGCAGCAAGGGTCATGTTCTTAAACCATGTATTATGTTTCAGTCCCTTATGAAGTCAACAGCTCATCAAAGCACTTTTAATTCGCCCTGAATCAGGCTCTGTGTGGAGGGGTGTGTGTAATGTTAACATATAAAACAAAGAACAAAATAACTGTGGCTGGTTATGACATACACAGCAGTTTGATGCATTAATACAGAGTTAAACTAATGTGCCGTATCAGGTGTGTTAATCAGCCAAGCTGAGTCAATAATTGAAATGGAAAAAAATGTAAAGCCCCCTTCTAGAGTATCTGAGGACAACACACACATAACCCAATCAGAACCACTTACGGACTGTTTCCTGAGGAATCATGATGACAGAACTCAAAAACGAGCTATTTTCTGTCGATTCATGCATGACCTTTAACACTTTAACACTTCCTAGAGCTAAATAGAGCCCTGACCCGATCAAAATCACATTCTTTGTCTCCCAGAGTCCATTCAGTGCGGAGAAGCTTTTCAAAATGAGTAGGTCCAACAATCCTGTCTGAAACAGAGTTAACTGAATAATTAGCTCAGAACTCACCAATCCGGATCACCACTAATGTTGCGTTCAGGTTTTAAAGAAAAAATGAGACAAAGGCTTTGTTTTCTAGCTGCTCCATCTGCCATGACTGAAGGTATAAATGATGGGGTCAGTGTTTGCATGTGTCACAGCACAGAACTCTGGGACATTTATTTCTCCCCATTTCCTCTGTAATTTGCCATCACACAGTAGTGCAGGAAATTGAATTGTAAATCACTGCCAGAATTGCATGTATTCCATGTGTCCAAGCGCAGCTGAATGAGAATTCATACATTTCAGAAATACGTGACATTTAAGGACATAAAATATAGACATCCATTTTTTTTGTAAAAACAACAACAACAACAACAACAACAACAACAACAGCCTGAATTTACTTTGCGACCATTAAAAAAAGTTTATTCTATATAGATATATATGAATGATATAGATATACATATAGATATATAGATATATATGAATGTGTGGGTAGTATGTATTAGGGCTGCACGATTATGACAAAAATCATAATTGTCGATTATTCCCTTGAAATTGTAATTGCGATTATTAATTACAATTATCACAATTTACATTGAATGATGCATTGAATAGCTTTATACCATTGTTTGAAGCAACCGCATGCCATATTTTTGTATAAAAATAAAAAAAAAACAATCTGAAAACACAATTTTTTATTGTTTTTCTATAGCATTAAACCTCAAATGTCAACTATATATTGGTTTGGTTTCTTCTTTAAATAATAATAATAAAAAAGTTAACATCTGCATGGTATAATAATAGGGGCTTTTGCCACCAGTGTGGTTCCCCGAGAACTAATGTTCCCCTAGGGCCTGAAGTGACGTAAACTGCGCTTGTTGTTGTTACTTTTATTTTGATGGTGCTGAGAACCGTTCAGACAGATCCTGAGCACACAGTGCTCGCATTCTCTGTCTTCATTAGTTTACGATCTGTTTAACAGTCCTGTCTAATACGTTATTAGATAGAACTGTTATACAAAAAAAGTAGACAGTATATGAAACAGTATTAGCTTTTGCCGTGCCCGTGTGGTTGATGTCCAATGTCGCTAGCTTAGCAGAAATACATAATCATGTTTCGCTTGTTCTGCTCAAAGTCGCCCTGGATTTTCTCCTTAGCGTATGGTTCAGAGTTCCATCTATCACTGTTTTCTATGTTTGTAGAGTTAGTTCGTGGAGTAAATATATAGGCTGTGTACATGACTTTTTAAAAATGGCAGGTGCTGGTGTTTCGCGTGCGTTCGACATATCATAGAGGAACAAAAAGAAATCAGATGAGAATGCAGCCGTTTGATCCATCTGGACCTTCACCTCACTCAAGACCACCACAAGACCTCCAGAGACGACCCACAACTTCACGATGGTCTCACAGACAACAAGAGAACCACCCTATGCTGAAACCCCACCCCAGCGCCATCCACCTGGGCCGCCCCAGCAGACACCGACCTACGCCCAGGTAGTGTCAGGACAGCAGCCGCCCTCATCATCCGCTCATGAACTCTCCTCCAGTGATGTGGGGGAAATTAAACGACTGCTAAGTCTCCTGTGCAACAAAATGTTTAACTGAAATGCACAAAATCTATTTAAACCACAGCTGATGAAATAATCTTTAGAATTGTTTAATTAACATTCACAACACAATGACTATTATTATTCTATTTGTTTATTTATTTAAATAATTATTCACAAAGATTTATTTTCAACTTAACCGGTTTTACTACTGTTATACATACTCTACATACTTTAATATTACTATTACTTATTTTCTTTTTTGAATATTTAATTTTACTCATTAATTAACACTCACAACACAATGGTTAAAAAAAATAAAATAATTGTGATTATTATTATTATTATTATTATTATTATTTGTTTATTTTAATCATTATTCATATTTAAGATTTATTTTCAACTTAATCAGTTTTACTACAGTTATACCTGCTCTACTGTTACTATTAATTATTTTCCTTATTTATTTATTTATTTATTTATTTATTTAATAGGTTCTTGGTTTTGCCTTCAGATAAACAGCAGTATTTTAATCTCTGATCATATAAGATGTTAAACATTAGCTTTTGGAATATTCAGGATTTGTGCTCTAAAACATTTGGATTAAAAAGCACAAACACAGATTTCTTGAATAGCATCACAAATGTTGACATATTAATCCTAATTGAAACATGGTGTAGATCAGATGTGTCCACTCAGTGTCCTGCAGGTTATTCTGAAATCATAGTGCCCTCATGGAAACTCAACTCAATACATCGTGGCAGAGATTCTGGAGGTTTAGTTATATGGATAAAAAATTATCTTGCCCCTTTTACATCACCAGTACAGCCAGGCAAAAATCACATATGGTTAAAATTGGATAACAACTTTGGAATTCTGGATAAAGACCTTTTTATCTGTGCAATTTATATTCCTCCATCAGATTCTCCATACTACGACAATGAAATATTTCACACTTTACAGGGAGAAATTTTTCAATATCAAACTCAGGGGAAAATTTTACTATGTGGAGATTTAAAT
Organism: Mylopharyngodon piceus; assembly: GCA_039654765.1. Classification (NCBI taxonomy): domain Eukaryota; kingdom Metazoa; phylum Chordata; class Actinopteri; order Cypriniformes; family Xenocyprididae; genus Mylopharyngodon; species Mylopharyngodon piceus. Next base: position 7,383,404 of record CM077445.1, read on the forward strand.
GCTCGAACTGGTTTAGAACCAGATTACATTGATAATTCAGGAGATAAACATCTGTTCACATACCCCAAGACCTCTTTAATACCCTACCTAGAAGAAATAACCAGGACACTGGAGTTAATAGACATGGGAAGGATTCCTGTGGACACTTTACCTATGGCTCAAATCTTGGGAACAGTGTTTTAGATTATGCCATATCAAATATAATCCCCTCCTATTTCAGTGCATTTACCATCAAAGCTCATTTACCATCATAATCCCAACCAATTAAAAGTCCTTGAAAAATTGAACGCTCGAGTCATGCATCAAAAACAACCAAAATCCACTAGATTATCCAATAACCCAACAAGAACTTAGTGGAAAACTGAAATCTCTCAAATCTAATAAATCCTGTGGCTCTGACAAAATAAAAATTGAGATGCTAAAAAACAGCTCTCCTGAACTTCAGAATGCATTGCTCAAACTCTTTAACTTGATTCTGAGTTCAGGTGTTTTTCCAGAGGTCTGGATTACAGGGCTCATTTCTCCCATCTTTAAAAGTGGAGACAAAACAGACCCTAATAACTACAGAGGAATCTGTGTAACCAGTAATTTAGGAAAAGTATTTTGTTCTATAATTAACTCTCGGATTTCATCTTTCTTAAAGCAGCACAATGTCATCAGCAAATCTCAAATTGGCTTCCTCAAACATCGAACCACTGATCATATTCACACACTACACACATTAATAAACAAACATGTACACCAAAAGAAAGACGGAAAAATATTTGCATGCTTCGTAGATTTCAAGAAAGCTTTTGACTCCATTTGGCATAAAGGATTGTTTTATAAAATCATTCAAAGTGGTATTGGGGGTAAAATATACGACTTAATTAAAAACATGTATAACCAAAATAAATGTGCAGTAAAAATTGGTCAACAAAGAACAGAATATTTTTCCCAAGAGCGAGGGGTCAGACAAGGCTGCTGCCTCAGCCCAACTTTATTTAACATTTATATTAATGAACTGGCAGATCTACTGGACCAATCAGAGAGTCCAGGACTACAACTATTTGACACAGAAGTCAAATATTTACTGTATGCAGACGACTTACTAATTCTATCCAAAACGCCGGAAGGTCTCCAGAACAACCTAGACATTTTAACTAAATACTGCCATGACTGGACCTTAGAAGTCAACATCCAAAAAACTAAAATTATGATATTTCAGGAAAAAAAAAAACAAAAAAAAAAAACAGAAATCTGGAACATAAACATGCATTTACTGTAAACAACACCACTCTTCAGCACTCTTTACAATATAATTATCTTGGTTTGGTTTTAACACCCACTGGAAATTTCAATTTGGCTATTAAAACATTACTTATAAAAGCCCGCAGAGCAATGCATGCCATACTGCCTATTGCCTTATATGGAAGTGAGGTCTGGGGTCCAACGAGTAACTACAGCCATAAGGTTTGGGACAAACATCCTTTAGAAAGTCTACATGTAGAGTTCTGTAGAAGCATCCTTCATGTCCACAGAAACACACCTAATAACGCCTGTAGGGCAGAACTAGGTCGTCTTCCCCTCAATTTAAGGATTAAAAAAAGAGCTTTAAAGTTCTGGATACACTTAAAATCTAGTCCTGAAGACACTCTTCATTTTAAAGCACTAAAAACACAAGAACTGAGGGCTTAGAAAAGTCATCTTTGTGCAATGGTGTCAGAACTGACAAACAAAGCGTTCAAAATCACTGCCCCTGAAAAACCTGCAAGAATTAAAGAAATTATGAGTAAAGAGAAAGAGACATACTTGCAGCATTGGAAAGAACAAACCAAAGAGCAAAGTCGTCTCCAATGTTATCTTAGACTAAACAGAGAGTACAGTCTGGCTGACTATCTCACCTCAGTCAGGAATACAACACACAGGAATTTATTAACCAAGTACAGACTTAGTGACCACCAGCTGGCCATAGAAAGAGGGCAACATAAGAAGACACGGTTAACTAAAAAAGAGCGAGTCTGTAATGAATGTAGATCAGGGGCAGTTGAGACAGAGGCACACTTCCTCCTCCACTGTGATAAATACACAACCTTAAGAGAATCACTGTACTGTCAAATACAGCATATTATCCCTGAGTTCCAGTCACTCCATGAAACTGACAAACTGAAAATATTACTTGGTGAAGGACCTTCTTCCCCTTTAGTAGCACACCATATATATAACTGCCACAAACTAAGAGATACTGAGTGAACACATCCATATTATAATACTATTAATATGTGTATAAATATATATATGAATGCATTTTATATATGTTCTTGTTTGTTTGTTTTTTGTTTGTTTGTTTTTTTCCTTTCCTGTTTGTTTTTGTTTTGCTTTATGCAATGCTTTGGCAATATGTACCTAAATATGTCATGCCAATAAAGCAATATGAATTGAATTGAATTGTATGTATGAAATTTGAACATACAGTACTACCATCCACCATGTTGTCACTGTCATGTGACCTGCAGCATCAGTTGTGTCGCTTCACTTTCATTAACAAATCCTTTCCCGTGGCCTCATGGGATAGCAAATTATCCATTGAATGTGCACTTCAGAATCTTGGTAGAAATTGTAGGTCATGTATTCGGACATACTACTCTTTTGGCACACTGGTTTCATACTATATACTGTAGTAGGTAAGTATTTGATCCGGAAGTCCTATAGCTTTAGCCAAGCAGTCATGTCACTCCGTGAGGATTTTCAAGATTTTGTGTTTGATTCGAGACAACCTCTAGTAATAAAGATGTGTGATTTACTATGGTTTACTAATGTTTTGCCAAGTAACAAAGCAGAACGTGGTGCAAAACCCTCATCTGTATACTGTTTATATGCATGTCGGTGGTGACTTTTTTAGGTTTTACATCAAATGGTGATTAGTTAATGAGATCGGCCAAATATAGTGACTACCAATCGATTCATAGAATGTGATTATCGGCCAATACTGATCTGTGGCCAATCGATCGGAGCATCCCTATCAAAAGGGTTGTCAGAGTCTGAAGTATCTGTTCGGCTCAACCTTAAATAAAAAAATCGACCTGGAGATGCATGGAATCAAAATCAGTGTTGTGACTTAGCCTTGAGCAACAAGCAAATGCAACAAAATAATAAACATTTAAAGTGTGCAATATCTCTCTCTTAGGAAATACTCATGACTTGTACACATGGCGTTAAAAACACATTTCTGTCCAATCAAACACACTGATTAAGAAAGTCAAATAATGGTTTTGCTGGATTGTGACAAGTCTATTGGTCATCTGTGAGTTGATCTGTATGATAATTTACAATTTGCTGTTAGCCCTCTGAGCACCAGAAATTCATGAAACGTAGCATGTTATATCAGAATGTCCATAACTCTAGATCAGTGAATCCTGTTCCTGGAGATCCACCTACCTGCAGAGGTCAGATCCAACCCTGATCCAACACACCTGTCAGTAATTAAGTGATCCTGAAGATCTTAATTACCTGGTTCAGATGTGTTTGGAAAAAGTAGTTAAAAAATGACAAATAAATCATATAGATAAATATAAAAATACACACTTGGTAGGGCTTAAAGTAAGGAGTCAATAGAAACTAATTGGTTGCGGAGTTATTAGTGGAAATGTAAAATTGCCTATCATAATGCCATCTTTTGTCTAATTTCCATAAAATCTGGTAGACATATTAATTTTCCCCACGATGTACAAATTCGTAACTGTAACTGTAGTCCATTGAGATTTGAAGTTATAGTGCTGAATTGGATTGCCAGCTGACCGCCCTATTTTATTTATTTATTTATTTATTTTTTAATGTAATTGAGTCATATTTGAATATAGGATGGCCAACAAAGATTTATACCGATTTTTTTTTTTTTTTTTTTAACTTCTTTGACAATATGGTTATGTCAAATTTGTGCAAAATTCATAAATATCAGACCAATGGCCTAAGAGTTCGATAAATTAGGCTTTTCAGAATATTAAAAATGGCGGAAAAATTTATAGATTGATATATGAAATGAAATTGGAGATATGCATTTTGTAAGGCATGGCTGTACATTTCGGGGACCATCCTCCCAAATTTGGAGACACTGGTGTGAGTAAATGATCTGCGAGTGAATTATTCCTTTAATCACATCTGGTCCAGATACTTGATTAAAGTCTGGCTGGACATTTCTGCTCTCCATCCAGACTTGCAGAAGTTACACAGGGGTTTGACTGCGCCTGTTTCTAGACTCTTCATATCACAAGTTCAGCGTCTGCCAAAATGGATTCACAAAAGCTCTTTTGGACTCTTTTTTTTTTTTTTTTCTACTTCCAAACAGAGGTGAGAAGTGAAAAACCTAATAGGATTTCTCCCCGGCTTTGACAGAAAGAGAGAGAATGATAATAACTGAGCCACTTGCTTCAGCTGCAGCATGCACAGCATTGTGGGAGCCGGCTCAACTCCCCACCCCCAAAAGCCAGAGGGAGAGATCGGGAGGTAAATTAGCTGTACCCTTGACTATTCACTACCTTGAGCCAGTTCTTTAGTGAGCACTCAGCAGCGAATAGGATGAAGGCACAAAGCAGCAGCTGCCGAGTGCTGGGCTGGACAATGGGGCCTATTAGTGGGCTTTAAATGGAGGAGACAAGCCCCCTCCACAAATCCTCCTTCAGGCTAGAGAAAAAAGACGAGGGTGGGTGCAGACCACGTCGACGCTTCTGTGAGATCCAGAAACAATTGCTACGGCTTTAATTTCCACTACTACAATGACAAGAATGTAATGTTTTTCCATGTTAACATGCAGTCACATTCACAAAAGCCTGGAGAATCAGTTATCAAAGAGAGACAAACACCAGCCAAAATAAATATAAATAAACCTTAGATTTATGAAGTAAATGTGAATGATGTCTGCCTGTGCAAACATGGCAGGGTGTTATCTGGGTTTTCTTTCTCAGTGATCTATTCTGTTCTGGTCTTGGGTTCCTCTTTTAATATGCGTCTGTGGGATTTTTTCAGTAGGTGAAAATGGTGTGGCTTATCACTTAGTAAAGTAGCAGCACACTCTCCTAAACAACACACATGATCTGAGAAATCATTCATGTCTGGAGCACAAGGATGACACACACTTGATCAGTAAGAGCACTAGTAATGATGATTCCTGCCTTTGAAAGCTCAACTAACAATAACTATAAAATGCATCATCTAAAGTAACACATGCTTCATAAGACAAAACAATAGCTATATTTCAATAGACTTATTTCTATTATTTATATAGCGACTTATACAACACAGATACTGTAGTTTCAAAGAAGCTTTATAGTAATAAACAGAAAAGTAATGATCAATAACACAAACAGAATTTAATTCTTCTGTAAAGCAGCTCTAAAAAAAAAGACAATAGTGTCATTGTTCAGAGTTGATTTAGTTCAGGTAAAAAAAAAATAAATAAAAAAAAAACCCTTAACGGAAATGCCAAGATGTGCATAAATTGACTTGACTTTGCCTCAACAGAGGATGTGATTGGATAACTGGATTAACTCAGTATCTCAAATGTTGGTTTGGTCATTCTGAAATACCTGAGCCAAAGTGTGTCATCAAAATCACACCGTGTCATTATTTGTTTAACAAAAATAAAGCCAAAATGGAAAAGCCATGGGTGACAAACTTAGGACACCCTTACTGTTAGCATATGAATTTAAGAGGGTAAGTAACATTCAGGCACTGCTAATCAAATGTCTTTGGCTACGTTTAACACTTGGCATTAACATGCGATCACCGTGATCCGATCAAGCAGATCGGATCATTCGCCAATCAGGACACGGCGTGTTTACATTTGTTCACTTTAAGTGGCCTCTGTATCTGGATAACCAATGGGATTTCTGTTTCCTGCACAATATTTAAATTAGGCGCGTTTGAAAGGCAGAAGTTTCAAATGGTTTTGTAGCGTAAAACAACTTTCACTTTAGCCTCTATCAATGGCAGAGCACACAGCACAGAATTTTTGTGATATATTCAACAAAAGTACAATCGATCACAAATAGAGTAATTAATCTACCAATTTAAGTTTCCCAACATTAATCTTGTATGACGAAAAGATTATTCCGACGCATTTCATGAATGAAAGGAGCGTGCAAGCATTTAAATGGTTTGTGTAGTATGTTGAAAACGGCAGAATCTGAACACCTTTGTATTAAAGAAATAAAAGAACACATATCACATTATCATTAATTAGAAATAAACATGGGTAGGCTATACGACACCAAATTAAGAGTAAAGACCATACAAATTAAACAATGTCCCATTGCTTTCGCTCACTTTACTTTCCAATGCAATCTCCAGTCTTAGATTAAATTAGTTTTTATTTAATGGAGGAATAGCCTACTTCCAGAGTTGATCGACTGTGGTATACGCAATCCCAGCTCATTTAGATAAAATTGCACAATTAAAATGAAAAATGACACACATGGTACCATGTAAGTCTAAAACTGTTTTAAAGATTGACGTTTATTGTAAAGTTAAAAAAAAAAAAAAAAAAAAAAAAAAAGTTTACTTTCTTGTCAAAACTGCATCTGTCCATTATTTTCTGGCAGCCATGTGCAGAGACTGGGCAGGGATTTATATGATGTCGCTCTCTGAATGTAGATACGATGGCTGGATTGCGTTTACATTACACTGAGATCCGATCACAATGCGTTCTCAACTACCTCCGAACCAGGACACGTCCTTTGGACAGGTGAGACCAAACTGGAGATGTTTGGAATTAATGCACAGCACCACGTTTGGTGAAAACCAAAAGAGCATATCACCACAAACACCTCATACCAAAAGTCAAGCATGCGGGTATAGGGCTGATGATTTTAGGCTTGTTTTATAGCCATGGGCCCTGGGCAACTCACAGTCATTGAGTCGACCATGAACTCCTCTGTATACCAAAGTATTCTAGAGTCAAATGTGAGACCATCTGTCCGACAGCTAAAGCTTGGACAAAACTGGGTCATGCAACTGGACAATGATCTGAAGATTACCAGCAAATCTACAACAGAATGGCTGAAAAAGAAAATAATCAAGGTGTTGCAATGGCCCAGTGAAGTCCAGACCTCAACCCAGCTGAAAAGCTGTGGCGAGAGCCGTGCATAGAAAAATGTCCACAAACCTCAATAAACTGGAGCAACATTGTAAAGAAGAATGGGCCAAAATTCCTCCTGAACGATGTGAGAGACTGATAAAGTCATACAGAAAATGATTACTTCAAGTTATCGCTGCTAAAAGTGGATCAACAGGCAATTTAATCATAGGGTGTCCTAACTTTGTCACCCATGGTTTTTGCATCTTGGCTTTATTTTTGCTAAATAAATAATGACATGGTGTAATATGTCATGTGTTGTTGTTCATCTGAGGTTTTATTTTACAAATTGTAAGACCTGCCAAGCACTAGATGATTTTTTTTATTATGTCCTGATATGGAAAATCATGGAATTCAATAGGGTGTCCTAACTTTTTCACATGACTGTACATTACGTGTGTTTTGGCTCAACAATGCTTACACCACCCTATTTGGGGTAAAAAAAAAAAAAAAAAAAAAAAAGAAAAATACTTCTCTCTAAAGAAATTTGAAGTAAACATATGATAATCCATGTTTTTTTTCTCGAGTGTATTGAAATGTTACTTTCTAATGATTTATAGGCCACCATGTTAACAGGGAAGTTATAGGCCAACTTCATGTTAACAGGGAACCCTGCAGTTTTCCCAACAAAATAAAGGTTTTCTGTAAAATAAAATTATTATTATTAATTTACTTATTATATTATATTTATTCTTAAACATTGTATTTTTGTTCTTAACAAAAAATGTGTTGTTATTATAATAGTAATAATTCATATTTTTTTATTTGGTGGTAATAATAATAATAATAATAATAATTATTATTATTATTATTATTATTGTTATTATTATTATTATATTGTTATTATTATTATTAGTCATATTGATATATAAGCACAATTTTCTCCCAGCAGTGATGTGGCCACGTCAGGCTAATTAACAGCTCTAAGCTTGACATATTACTGAAATATTGAAAGTTTATCATAACATATATTTAACAGATACCATAAGGATTTTAAGATATCAACATTTTTGATACCATATTAATTTCATAATTCTTGTCACCAGTATCAATATCACAAAAAACTACTAGCCTAAATAAATAAAACTCAAGCTCACTGAAGACAAGTTAACAGTTAGTGATGAAATAAGAATAAGAAACTAATTACAAGCAGTAGGACAAAAAAAAACTACAGAACAAATAAATAAATGCTATAAGCATTGTATAAATTAAACAGCATAGTCTTCATTGTGTAAATTAAATATACGTTTAATATATTTACTTTTATTGAAGTTACAAAAGTGGAATAGTCAAGAGCAGTGAGAGATTTTCTCTCGTTTGTTGTTTGATTAATATGAATGACAGACAGCAGGAAAATTAGACAGCTGTCGTTTTATGAGCTGCCTGGGTCCATTATACTGTAACACGTGCGTTTAAATGACTGTGCTTACGAGAATACTTGCAGAGATGGGCATTTTGACACATACACGTATGTATATTTAACCGTTCAAGGCCAATAAAGCGCCAAATATAACTCAAAACTCAAGTTCAAAACTCACACGCTCTGTGAGCAGCGGATGTGTCTCCGTCTCTCAGACAGTGCTCAGAAACAGTCTCTCGCACATATGGAGAAAAGAGTTGTATTTCGCTGCTGACTGCGATTCAAAGGCTTAAAATCACTTGTTTTAAACCGCATGCAAATGATAAGTTTTCGTGACCATGCAGCACAGCAACCTCACATGAATGAGTAACTTAAAAAGGTGTGATTCTGTTGATGTCATTTACCGTGATTTTTTGTGCGAATTTCTGTGCTCCATAATGCTCACAATAACCCAATTTAGGTAGAAATGGGGGAAAAAATACATTCCTCTGTAAAGAAATTTGAAATAAACATGAGAATCCATGAGAATACAGAGTTTAGTAAATGACTGATGACAAGTGCATAGGACTTTTTTTTTTTTTTTCCCCTCAGTGGATGCATAAGAGGTTTTTATGTAGTATTAAATGCATATGATCAGTTTTTGGTTTTGCATACCTTGTGACCAAAATTAAGAAATTACTGTCACTAATTACTGTCACTAACTGTCACGAATTACTGCCTGTGATGGAGAGACCCTGAAGTTGTCTTCCATTACTTTTTTATTTTTATTTTTTATTTTTATTTTATTTTTTTTTATTTACTGTGTCCTTACTGTTCCTGTGCATTTTATAATATTTATGTGGGGTTTGCCTGTTTTAGCTGAGTGGGTGTGGCCTTAAAGAAAGTGCAAACTGTAGTGGAGCGCTCATTTTAGCTATGTATGGTGCAAATGTATGTGTTGGTTTTATCTGTCCTAATTATTGTATTTATTGACTTGTTTTAACTCTTGTTCTTTATCATCTTATGTATTTTTTTATTTATTAATCATGGTGAAGCAAAAGTTAATTTAAAAATAAAATGGTATGCTCCAATTAGTAAGCAGGTGGGTATTTAAGATAGCTGTCACTAATGAAAGGGAGGTCTGGATTATGGTTTAAGTGAATTTAAACAATGAAGCGCTGCTTGACCGCACAAACTCTGGTCTCAATAGTTGAAGAGGGGAGTTGGTACTGTTTTAGTATTATTACTGTTTTAGTTTTAGACTTTTTGTTTTGATAACCTGTTTTATTTCTGCTCTTAACCATATTTATTTGCACATTTTGCACAACTGCTTGTAATAAACACCATTTTGGACAACAACATCACTCCTGTGTTTACATCTTGGTGTGATTCTCCTTGTGACTTCTCGGGTCCCTATCTGCCCAAGAACAAATTACACAGCTCTTCCAGGGACATGTTTGTCAAACTCAAAGACACCAGAGGCACTGATGCACAAATACAACATCTATTATTCAGGCTATTATTCAGGCTTCTGGCAGGAACGCCCAGGCTACGTCTGACCTTCTGAGGGTCTCTCATCCCCTATGGCTTCGGTTTATCTCTTGCGCTTCTTCCCACAGTTGGAGAAAGGAAGAGTTTCAGGGCAAATGTCAACAGCACCAGCAGAGAGACGCTAAAACTGAAAGGGGAAAAAAGAGAAAGAGCAAGAAGGGTTCTGAGGGACAGAAGCGAATAGGATGAATGAAGCGATCTGCGTGATTATCCAGAGTGTGCTCTGGGAGAAATGCTCTGCGCTTAAGGACAAGTCATTCTCTTTCAAGAGCATTGACCATCATTCCAATTACCAGCATCATTCCTCCCAGACAATTAATGTTAATTCTCATTAGACCTGTGAGCTGAGAAAACCACAACCATATTCCAGCAAGAGCTTTCTAGAGCTCCTCATACACAGTCATGCACAATGAATCCAGTCTGTTGAAGGTGGAAAAAGTCTTCAAGCTTTGCTTATTTTCTATATGTGACAAGTGGAGAATTCACTGATATATGGGCTGACAGGCTCTAATACACCCAACCTAACAGCTCTGTGACCAGCACTAATGTTTTTTTCAGCTTTAACCAGTTTCACAAATGTTTGGGAAACACTTAAGGCTAATTGTTTGGATTGTTTGAAGTCCATGTGACTAATGATAAAGTGGGCCTTTGATTAGAGCCCACTGATTAGTCTCTGTTTCAGGCAAATTTAATTACCTGTCACATTATTTCTCAGCTTTTATCTCCACACGTCAATATATTAATGCCCAGGGCTTAGAGATGATAGTTTTTGCTCGGCTGGGAAAACCTTTCTCCATCACACTCCACATTAATTATACAACACGCATCACACGCGCATGGAAACAAAACATGTCAACTTTGAAGGCTAAGCTGTGTTCTCTTGCTGGACATGATGTTTTGAGTTCACCCAAACTCAAATTTGCAGCTATAATATGCAATATTGGTTAATGGTCACATGACATACAGGTGAACAAATATTTCAGCTTTTTACTAAGTGTTTTATTTTGTTTTGATCTAAAGCAATCAAATGGTTCATCAGATTGATTAATAAGATCGTGCCCTGAGCAGGTTAGGAAGGAAGGGTTTAAATTGATAGGGTGAACAATGAACTTATGCAAGAATTTCTCCATCCAGCTTTCCTGTAGATGATCACTTGCTGTCCTGCCACCCAACACAAGCCACTGATGGAGGCCAGATGACCCGTGGGCTGGGCGAGAGGGTCTTCCTCCATAAGTAGGTCTGCTCGTGTCTGAGGGCAAGCATTTGCCAGTGTGCGTGGACCCTTTGATGAAGAGATGAGACTGCGTATGCAAATGAGCTCTGATTAAACTCATTGATGTGTTAATGTTTAATATCAGCTGTCAAAGTGCTCCGCTGCCTTACCCAGAAGCCTCCACACCAAGCCATCCATCTGCTAATGAGAGATAACAAAGGCTTGTTTTTTTAAAAGCGCTGACCTTATTTCTGCAATTTCATTCTCTGCTGCCTTTCCTCCATCTGCAGGATCGACACTTAACTTAAGGTTTCCCCACTGAGGGTTTATTCCTGCACTTCACTTAGTCAGTCCCCAACTATATACGCTTTTTGATATTTACATACATTATGCACTTTGACCTCATGTGTTTAATTTTACTTGTTCTCTTTTTAGGTCAGTCCAGAGAGAAAGAGGGCATGCAAACTTCAACACTGGTGTTTCTCGTCTCTTTCGTCTTTGATGTGAGTGCTTAATATCGTTGTCATCATAGTTTTTACTCTCATCTCAGCGGACGCACCACAGGTTTTATTACAAACTCTAAACTCTGTCCATCTTGTCACTATTCAGCTGTTCTGCCAGCCATCAAAACACTGGGGAAGCACTTCAAAATGTGAAAAAATATGTCGCTGCGTTAAATTATTGATCAGGGGCACACAAATGTGACCTCTCTCCACACACACACTTGAGATGTTTTCTGCTCAGTGTACTCGCAAATAGGTTTAAATGAAAGGTGTTGGAGCATGAAGATGGTAGAAAGATCTGTGAAACCTTGCTGATGGGAGATTGGCTGGAGTCGGTCTCCTCATGGCTGCGATGCTCCTGCAACAACCACTAAAAGCTCATCTGCAGGACCCCCACTGCTTCAATCAACCAGTCGCTCTCTACCTGTCAATACCAACTATCCACAGCTGTCTCGTTCCCTCCTTCCATGTCTCTCCAGCTCCTGTAAGCCATAAATACTGCATGATGGGAAAGGACTGTTTAAACAGAATGAATGGCCAGTGAAATTAAAGTTGGCAGAAGGATTAATGGCGGATTGGGGTCCTTGACTCAAGTCGTGAGTGCGGTGGGATTTCTGACAGATACTGCGTCAAGAACCTGTCACTCAACAGGATATCAATGACCGTTTCACTCCACAGAGTAGACCTGTAGATCTCACCATCAGAAGAGCACAAACACAGGAGCTGCTGCTGAGTCAGGAACAATGTGATTGAATGAGGATCTCTCCAGGTAAGACAACACCATCTACATCTGCTCAAATATGACATGAGCATCCCTGTGATCCACTGTGAAGTGAGCGGTTTGGTCCATGGCATAAATTAACATCTTACTGATTTGAACAGGATCCATGACACACATATCTGCCCAGATCAACAGACATGACACCAAACATGTGCATGTACCTGTGTGATTGCACATCAGACTGGAGTTGTGATAGTCTTTTCTTCCCCATTGTGATGTACAGTATATCCAAGTGAAATGGCATCTGAAACAAGAAAAAATGTAGGGCGGGACTTGATGTTGTCCATGGGGAATTGATTGGATGTTTGTGATTTGCTATTGGTTGATCTCACGTGAGTGATAGGTTGTCCCACCCTTGTGCCAGTAAATACATCACCAGAGAAGAGATGTCACTGCATAAGGGAGGGGAAGTTATTCTGATTAAGGGCACATTAATGTACAAAATAAATAAATAAATAAAATATGTGCACGGATAAATCATTTATAATAAATACTGCAATATTCAACAAAAAATAAAAAAATTAAAATAAGAATAGTCAATTTTGATTTCATGGTGACTTTAACTATCACCTGGACCAGAGCAAAAACCTTCAGCATCTCGTCAAGTCAAGTCAAGTCATCTTCATTTATATAGCGCTTTTTACAATACAGATGGTTTCAAAGCAGCTTCACAGTGATAATAGGAAAACTAATGGACAGAGATTGTTTTGGCTTTACAGCAGCTCTAGGAAAAAGTTATTATCAAGCTGAAGTTTTTGATTCAATCACTTCCGTTGTAAAAATCATTAAATATTAACTTAGGAGCTGCTTAAATGACACCTATTTAACTGAAAACAGAAAACGTTCTTGCCGTTCATTTACGTGTTTAGTCTATAGGTACGCGCATTTGAATGTGTATGTGCGCAGACAATTAGTCTTTCTTTACAAAGTGACATCGCCGAATTACTTCTCTGGCCCGCATAATACAGAATTGTATCACGTACTGTAATATGATGCAGCTGCCCTCAGCCTTAAAGTTCTGCTGACTGGACTTTTAGGACAATAAGCAGAGCAGATAAACAGAATGCCACAACACTATAACACATTCCATAAGCATGACAGCCTGTCACAGTCAGACACAGAGGTTTGCCTCGAATGTTTCAGGCCACATTAACGGGGCGCAGGCACGCAGGGGTCCAGCACCCGAGCATGGCCTCGTCTCTCAATCAAAGACGGCCAGTCTCAGCAAGCTGACATGTGTGGTGAGAGGCGACCCAATCAAGCGAACATCTTTCCCCAGACTTGAAGTGACATTTACTGCAGCTGGAGAGAAGATGAAATGTCACCGAGCTCTCTACCCTTCTCCTCCACCCTGTTCTCAGCACTTCCTGAAGATGACATCGAGGATATGCCCTAAACGGCTCTCAGAACCACTCTAGGACTGCTTCCGTTGGATGTAAGACCCCTCGTCATCAGCAGGCACCTCTCAGATCCCTCACACAAAAGATTCACAGTGCTAAATAAACATGTAAAGCCTGTTTGACAAGCATGTTTCATTATAGGAACACAGTAAGCTCGGTCATCACCTTCTTCAGGAGCCAGTGGGTTTAGAGTTGCGTCTCGTCCCTCTCAGCACAAAGTAAAGAGGGTTTGTACGATATGAAATTACTTTTGCACCGTTTAATAAATGAATCTCAACAACTGTAATACACATAAAACCAAACTTGCACATAAATTAAACTCAGTCTCACTTGATTACATTTAAATGCTTGACTCAAATCTTAGTCAACATAATGAGGGGCATCTAATGTCACTTCAGGTAAATGCATTCCTGATCTCTGCAAGGTGACCACGAGACTTCTGCTTTACATGATGCTTTTTTATTTATCTACTTGTGCGTTTGGATGTTAATCCGGTCATTGCAGTGGTCATAGATGATGTGGGGGAGCAGCGAATCACCCATTAGGTCATTTATCAGAAGAGTCATTATACAGCAAACATCCCTGTCAGATAAATCGAAAGAAAGCTACTTATGTTTAGTCCCAGTGATCAATGAAGGTTATCAATCTATGCGGTTTACATTCAAACAGGTGTCCTCCTTTCTTGAGGTCAGTGAATATGTGGAATCTAATGCATACAGTATGATCATCCAAGCAGGGACATTTGCAAGTTTACAAACCTTCTTGGGAGAAAGGTACAGACATGACATTGACAGTGATATTTCTCTCTTAAGACCTGAGAGCATTGATTCATTTCCACTTCCATACCTTCAAAACCAAACACTGATACGCTGGCATTTCCATCAGAGAATGACCTGAGCTTTTGTGTGCCTGCATTTACCAACTGTCAGGTGAAGTAAACACACGCTCCTCACCAGAGTTAACATGTGCTTTTGTCTAAGCCAAGGCCAGGTCCAGCTTACCTCTCTATGCAAAATTTTAGGTCATTTTTCATTTTCATTGAGTTCATTGAGGAATCTTTTCATCACAGGTCGTGTGTTTAACGTCTGCAGTGGCACTCTGTGAAAGGCTCCAGGCTGTTTGCAGGGCTTTTTCAATGCAAAGCTGCACAGCCAATGAAGCCCAATGAATGGATGCTTTGGTTTACCTCTGACAGATTCACCTTCCTCCACCACAAACGTCTCTCTTTTTCATTTCTGTTACTGTCTGTCACTATCATGTCAACGTCTGGTAAACACCCAGAGGACAGATCAAAACACTGGCTACGGGTCTAAGGAATGAGGGCTCACAGACACGCAGGGACTCATCATATCATGTGATAAGTGCAGTCTTCAGACCTGCGTAACTTTCTTTTTAAATAGCCAAAGGCATCATTTCACAGCCCATGTTCAAGGCAAGCCAGTATTAACATCTGGAGCTGCACAGCCGAATCATCAGAAGTTATGCAGGTGTTGTGAAGCATGCAAGCAGTGACAATAGCAAAAATGGCAGATGGATCAATAATAACTGTTCATGATGCATGATATTATGATATATTTAGTGATATTTGTAAATTGTCTTTCTAAATGTTTCGTTAGCATGTTGCTAATGTACTGTTAAATGTGGCTAAAGTTACCATTGTTTCTTACTGTATTCACGGAGACCAGAGCCATGTCGTTATTTTTATTTTCAACCCGAAAATGCTTGCAGTCTGTATAATTCATAAAGTATCTTCATTCTTTATAAATCTCTCCAACAGTGTAGCTTTAGCCCGTTAGCCACGGAGCATTATCAAACTCATTCAGAAACAAATGTAAACATCCATAAAAATAATTACCATACTTACGTGATCTGATATGCTGTATCTCGAACACTTTGTAAAGATCCATTTTAAGAGTTATATTAGCTGTGTGAAGTTGAATATTCTATTGTTTATGCAATACAGAGTTGCAACTCTTGCGAGCTTGGGGGCGGGGAGCACGAGCATTTAAAGGTGTACACGCACTGAATCGGCGCATTTTTAATTACACCCCAAAATAAGCAGTTAAAACATGGTATAATAAGAAATCTGTGGGGTATTTTGAGTTGAAACTTCACAGACACATTCTGGGGACACCTTAGACTTATATTACATCTTGTGAAATAGTGTTCTAGGGCACCTTTAAATAACATTAAGATATCATTCACTATCATTACTATTTTTAGGAGCTTAAATTTGAAAGAAATTTAAAATGTGTACATCTGCTGAAAATGAATGTTGTTGTCATGTAGCAGTACACACTTTCTTCATCATGTCATATCAGTGCTATAGTGATATCTTTAGTAAAAGACATTTGAATCAGAAACTTCTGCCTTGTACAAAATGTTTTTTTTTTTTTTTTTTTAGCTTCTGCCATGTAAAACACAAGTGAATTTTCCCAGAAAACAGTATTAAAGGTTTTCTATCCAACTAAACTGTTCTGTAACTAGACAAAAAGCAGTGGAAATCACTTTTTCCTGCAGTACCACAGCAGTAGTGAGGGTGATGAATGGCACAGACTGATAAACAGCATCTAATTCCTCAAAAGCTCAGGGTTCCCAAGATACGCCTCAGTTAAAACTCCAAGTATTTACATTCCAGATAAACACAACAACATGATTATTAGGTACCAATAACGATAAGCTGGTCTGGGTGGTTTCTAGGGTGTTGCTATGTGGTTGCTTGGATGTTTTTAAAATAGACATTTCTTCAAAAAGAGCCCATAAATCCTTAAAATTTTAATGTCATGACAAGGATAATCAATCATCTCTTAAGCACAGAAACCCTCATGGCCTCAGATCATGAATCCAGAGACATGCGGATACCAGTAAACATCAGCTTTGGATAGAACATGAGGCTTTTAGACATTGTCACATGTGACCCTCAGCACAGGCAGCGAGAGGAGTTGTTTCCTGGAGGACTCGGGGTAGTTTTCTGGTGAAGTGTTCATGAAAAGCAAAAACACATCAGGTCTTTAGGCAGCTCCAGCAGCCTCATGCGTGTCTGTGAGGAGTTTTTACACAGCCGTGAGGAGACGCATCTCATGTTTCACAGCACAGCTGCAGGCACAGCTATGTTTCTGGGCCAAATCAAACTCATGCACACGCTGGATTATTGGAGGGGTTAGTGTACTAAAGAGCGCGTGTGTAAACGTGACATTGAGCTAAAGGACAGCTTGACAGCCATGGCCAGGTCTGGGGCGGAGGGAGGATTAGGGGGGTGGATTTTCCTTATGTCTCCCCTCCCCTTAAATTAGTTACATGCACAAATTACAACACTCAAAAAATGAAGTAATAACCCTTACTTATGCCGGGTTCAGACTACACAATATTTTTGTTGGTTACGGTAGTCACTTTGCCAGATTATGCGATTTTGACTCCTAAAATCTTGTCATGTCTCTGTCTAGTTGTCAGAAAAGCCCCAAAAAAGAAAGAAAACCTGACAGTGTTGTCAGTCAGTTATTGTCTATTATGACACACTAAATGAGACAAAACAGTCGAATCTTGCGTCCTGACGCCCATTGTCGTTTATGAATCCCCACGACACCCTACGTCAAGCAGATTGTGCTAAAATTGTGTGGTTTGAACCGGGCATTAATTGATTTTTTTTTTTTTTTTAATTTAATTTAGTTCATTCAAAATAAATCAGTTTAGTTGGGTCAACACAATTTAGTTAGTTTAAGTTAAATTAATCTACTCTAGTATGTTTAACTTAACTTTATTACATTAGTCATTATTCAAAATGTATATAATGAACAAATAAGAAAAGACTGGTGTCAGTACTGATATTAGTATTGATCACTGAGTGCCCACAACTTAACTACTGTTCTGCTACTAACCACAGAAATTAAATTATTAATTCCATGTATTTTATGTAGTACTGCCCTGAATTAGCTACTTCACATAACAGATGTTTACATATACACTATATTGCCAAAAGTATTGGGACACCCCTCCAAATCATTGAATTCAGGTGTCCCAATCACTTCCATGGCCACAGGTGTATAAAATCAAGCACCTAGGCATGCAGACTGCTTCTACCAATATTTGTGAAAGAATGGGTCACTCTCAGGAGCTCAGTGAATTCAAGCGTGGTACCGTGATAGGTTGCCACCTGTGCAATAAGTCCATTCATGAAATTTCTTCACTACTAAATATTCCACGGTCAACTGTTAGTGGTATCATAAAGTAAAGCAATAAAGCAATTGGGAACAACAGCAACTCAGCCACGAAGTGGTAGGCCACAGAGCGGGGTCAGCACATGCTGAGGCGCACAGTGCGCAGAAGTCGCCAACTTTCTGCAGAGTCAATAGCTACAGACCTCCAAACTTCGTGTGGCCTTCAGATTAGCTCAAGAGCAGTGCGTAGAGAGCTTCATGGAATGGGTTTCCATGGCCGAGCAGCTGCATCCAAGCCTTACATCACCAAGTGCAATGCAAAGCGTCGGATGCAGTGGTGTAAAGCACACCGCCACTGGACTCTAGAGCAGTGGAGACGTGTTCTCTGGAGTGACGAATCACACTTCTCTGTCTGGTAATCCGATGGACGAGTCTGGGTTTGGCGGTTGCCAGGAGAACGGTACTTGCCTGACTGCATTGTGCCAAGTGTAAAGTTTGGTGGAGGGGGGATTAAGGTGTGGGGTTGTTTTTCAGGGGTTGGGCTTGGCCCCTTATTTCCAGTGAAAGGAACTCTTAATGCTTCAGTATACCAAGACATTTTGGACAATTTAATGCTCCCAACTTTGTGGGAACAGTTTGGGGATGGCCCCTTCCTGTTCCAACATGACTGCGCACCAGTGCACAAAGCAAGGTCCACAAAGACATGGATGAGCGAGTTTGGTGTGGAGGAACTTGACTGGCCTGCACAGAGTCCTGACCTCAACCCGATAGAACACCTTTGGGATGAATTAGAGCGGAGACTGCGAACCAGGCCTTCTTGTCCAACATCAGTGCCTGACCTCACAAATGCGCTTCTAGAAGAATGGTCAAAAATTCCCATAAACACACTCCTAAACCTTGTGAAAAGCCCTCCCAGAAGAGTTGAAGCTGTTATAGCTGCAAAGGGTGGGCCAACTCCATATTAAACCCTACGGATTAAGAATGGGATGTCATTAAAGTTCATGTGCACGTAAAGGCAGGCGTCCCAAAACTTTTGGCAATATAGTGTAGTATACAAGACAAAATAGCTGAATTTACACAAATGAGTTTACGTATACCCTTAAAGGGTTAGTTCACCCAAAAATGAAATTTCTTTCATTAGCTTCCGTGTTCTACATCAGAACGTATTGGCTGGCTCCTGCGTCAGCATCACACGTGGTGCTCACGTGAACAGCGTCGGGCAATACTGAGCTGGTGTTCGGACATAAACACAGAAGCTCTGCACTACATTCACTGCATCAACGGAGCAGAAGACTGACAGGGAAGAGGAAAAATTGTTGATTAAAGTCATTATTTTTGTTTTGTTTTTTAGCACAAAAAGTATTCTCGTCACTTCATAACATTAAGGTTGAACCACTGTAGACACGTTGACTATTTTAACGATGTCTTTACTACTTCTCTGGACTTTGAATGTGGTAATTTTGCTGCTTTCTATGGGATTTCATCCAAAATATCTTAATTTGTGTTCCAAAGAGGAGTAATTAATGACAGAAATTTCATTTTCGGGTGAACTAACCCTTTAATTCTTAATACTGTGTGTTCCTATCTGAATGATAAATGATTCAGTTGTTTTTATGTTTTGTGATAGTTGTTCATGAGTCTGTTTGTCCTGAGCAGTTACACTATCCACTATTCTTCCGGAAAATTGTCCTGCTCCTGCACATTCTTTGTTATTCCAGCATATTGAGATCCATATATGATATGATATTGACATTCATCTTTCACATAGAGGATGATTAAGGGACATACAAAACTATTACAAAAGCTGTAAACATTCACTGATGTTCAAAAAGGGAGCATGATGGGAAACATGTAAATATATCATGTATTCAAAAGGGTAGCACAAAAAAAAAAAAAAAACAAACAAAAAAAAAAAAGATCTTTCAACAAAATAAGAACAATTTCCACCAATCATCCAGTTCAAATACCCCCAGCTCTTAATGTAGTGTGCTGCCTTAAGCATCAGCGAATGTTTGCAGCTTTTGATCATTCAGGTTACAAAACACAGTATTAAGAATCGATGCTGTATTTAGTATTAAGAATCTGTATACAGTATTAAGAATAAAGTATTAAGAAGCCTGTGCTGAACCGCTGCCCTGTCAACATCTGCATTAGAACTGTGTGTGTACAGTATGTTCCTTTTCAACAATACAAAGAGCTCATGCATCTGCACTAAACACACCGTCACCATCTTAACCCCCTCAAGTCGGCGGTCGTGCCGGCGATACCACCTTGCTTTTTTTCTTATCAGTATGAAAAAGACTCAAAAGACTCCGTCAATTTTGGACATACAATTAAGAGCTATACACCATTCAAATCTGTGAAATGTCTTTTATTTTTGTACACTCAGAGTAAAAACAATATGTTGTGCTTTTTACAAAATAAAGAAAACTAACATGATGCGCGAGCCGCTGTCTCTCTCTGAATGAAGTCTATTCTGATAGTCCTCAGAAAATGAACTGTAACTTAGTGAATACTAATGACACAAAAATGAGACATATGTCTAAAGAAATGCTGAAATGTCAGATGTTGGCGAGTCAGCTCATTATCCACTAATTCGGCCACGCTCACGAAGCGCGAGCTCTATTCAGACGCAAATTCTGATACATGAAACAGAAAGTGAATGCCCGCGGCGCATCGGCTCGGAAAAACGCATCAAGTTTAGTCAGTTTCATGTACTTTTCATCGTTTTGAGATACGGTGAGGAATAATTTTAAAAGGATTTGCCTCAGAGGATGAGCATGACTGGTTTCACTTTCATTTCGAGGATCAACTAGATCAAGCCGATGATTGTGAAAGGTAAGTTTTTTTTTATTCTTAAATTATTCTAATCATGATATAGTGTCTGTGAATATTAAACCGCAAAAAGACTGTTTAAATATGAATCCTTCAAGTTTTGTGTGTCTCAATGTGAATTAATGGGGCAGATCGACACGCGGTTCCGTTTACTATACACAACTTACATTAGTAAATTGCCATAGTGGCTATTCACAAACTATATTGCTACTGAGATGAGTGAAATTGACTGAAATTGTAATAAATACTGAAATAAAATGTGTTAAAAATGTATTAAACTGCACATTAACATTTAGGCTCTATATATAAAATACCATAGAGATAATATGAATGTTTAGAATCTTTGCATCACAGAAATACATTATTTTTTTTAAAGTATATTAAAAAAGAAAAGCAATATTTTAAATTGTAATAATATTTCACAGTATTGCCGTTTTTTTTTTTTTTGTTGTTGTTGTTTTTTTTTTTTTTCTGTATTTTGATCAAATAAATGCAGGCTTGAGCATGAGACTTCTTTCAAAAACATTATAAATAGTAATGTGTCCAATCTTTTGACTGGTACTGTAATTTAAAATTTAGGCCTATACAAAATTTTCTTCACATGATGTGCAAAAATACATGCATGAGATCACAAAAATCACGTTTTCTGTTAAGAGTGGACATTATATTAACGTTAATACAATAGCTGATATGATCCTGTTATCAGCATGCTCACAGAGGTTTTTTTTTTTTTTTTTTTATCATCTCACAGATTTGAGAATCATAGTGACCAGATATTGGCCCACACTGGACATTCTGAATGAATATAATGGTGAGATCACTGACTGGAAACAGGAAAGGTTTTTTTTTTTTTCCTTTTTTTTTCCAGTGCAAAGAAACACCAAACACCTTGGAATGCCAGGTAAGTGATGTTCACTTATATCTTTGAGCAGGATTTATTTCCAGGTAAAACTGTATACTCAAAATGTGCCCTCATTTATTCAAAATGTGTCTCATTTATATTGTTAACTATATTCTGAATAAACTACAAAAAAAAAACTACTTTGTACTTTGATTTTTTTTTTT
This sequence comes from Mylopharyngodon piceus, assembly GCA_039654765.1. Lineage (NCBI taxonomy): Eukaryota > Metazoa > Chordata > Actinopteri > Cypriniformes > Xenocyprididae > Mylopharyngodon > Mylopharyngodon piceus. The sequence goes on from CM077445.1 coordinate 7,405,353, forward strand.
AGTTTCCTCTCACATAGCCTACCTGACTGAAAGGGCTCATTATGCGGGTCATTATGCGGCTCATTATGTAGGTCTTTGTCTTCTCAGGTGTGAATCACAGCATTATTCATGAAGACTCATGCCTCCCGCATACTGTCTTTCTTGACAAAAAGCGTCTTACAAAATTTAAATCAATATATTGTGTTATATGAACGAGTAGGCAGGATAATTTTTACATCATTTTGAAGCAAAAATTCTAGTCTACAACCTCCAATACCCAGAAGACTTGTGAACACATATTTAGTATTTGTTTTGTGGCCGTATTTCAGTGAGTTTTTTGTTTTTTCAATAACCACGCATAAACGTTATTCTCTCAAAAATACAAACATTTACATACATGTTGCTCACATATTATGGTAGCCTAGTTCGTGCTGAATACAGTGTAATGACACCTTTTCCATTAATATGTTTATGAACAACTGAAAAAAGCACAAATGTCAGGGCATGTCAAAACTTCTCCAGGGCCCCAAAAATCCTCAGACTCCAGATGGTTAATGAAGCTCCAACTTGAGGTGATCCATTAACCAATAGCCCAGAATGATTAGAAGAGGAGCTGCAGCCCAAGACTCAACCAAAAAAAAAAAACATATCTGAGTGCAGATGACAGTGAATGGGGAGTATGGCAGAGTGGATCATCTGAGCACCTGCAGAAATCCTCCACAATCATCAGAGGCCCATAGTTACTCCAGAGCAAGAGGCAGACAGTGACCCATCAGTCAAAGCAGGTCTCACTGTCGCTATTATCAGCTTCTGCTTTAACTTTAAACTCAGAGCTGAGGCATCATGGGTAATGCAACATATGGGAATCATGTTCATGGTCAGAAACACATGCATTACCTGATGAGAATGTGTTTCAGCACAAATACTATCTGTACACATGACATGAGAACAGAAAGAGAAGGTTTAGAAATAAATCTCATCGCAGATCATATGTACAAATAGAGACGTGTTGAAAGAGAAGATCACAGACAAATTAAAGCTCTGTCATAACGCACTTGACCTCACGTCACTCCAAACCTGCAAGACTTTCTTTTATGGATATTTTTACTTGCAGACAATCAATGTGAATGATGTTGTCCAACTCAAACAAACAAACAAACAAATAAATCAACAGTAGAAAAAAAAAAAAGTTATTTACCACAATTATTTCCTTGTGTCACAGTGTCAAACCTTTAACTTTTAGTCACAGGGCAACATGAGGGTGAGTAAATGATTACAGAACAGACATGTTTGTTTGAACTACTACACACGAGTCTGATCACACCGTCAGCTGTCATCCAGTGAAAGCAGAGAGATGATGCTGTTCACATAAACACTGATGCGTTCCAGTGAGTGTGTGTGTGTGTGTGTGTGTGTGTGTGTGTGTGTGTGTGTGTGTGTGTGTTATTGTATACATGGTTTATGAGGACACTTCCTGTGACCTCATGAACCAAATGGCTTAAAAAAAAAAACAAACAAAAAAAAAAAACATACTAAACGGTGTCACCGTAAACCACATAATACAAGTGTGTGTGTGTGTGTGTGTGTGTGTGTGTGTATATATATATATATATATATATGTGTGTGTGTGTGTGTGTGTGTTTTCTCTCTATGAACACTGAAGATCCAGTTCTCACATCCATAACAGGCGGCGTTAAATCATGTGCTGGCATCATCCTTTTCCAATCAACATGCAGCATTTCACACAGGCGTAAGAGGTGCAAGCTTTCTCATGAAGCACTTACGGAGAGAGATATTGAGACACACACAGCCTCAATGTAAACAAACAAACTGGATTTTGCAACAGTTCTGCTGTGGCTTTGTTTAGAACTATTTTCGTTTGAAAAATAGAGCAAAAACAGCTGATTTAACACAATTTAATTAATTAGTTATGGAAAAATAACATGTTAAAATAATTTAATGCACCTGCCCTGCCTCAGACCTACATAGTTCCAGACCTAAAGAGAACAAACCTCTTCCGGAAGCTCAAACATGCTGCGTAACACACAAGAATGAACCTCATTGGTTATGCAGCACGTTTGAGCTTCCAAAAGAGGTTTGTTCTCGTGCGTCATTCAAGTTCGGTTGAGCATCTGTTTATGTTTGCTGATCAAGGTTTATATGTGAGTAAAAGCCTAAATTAAATCTGTTTGATTGAGCAATCGAGTCTCTTCAGAAAATTTGGACTGAATGGCTCGATTCATATGGATTAGTTTCACGATCTCTTTATGAACTTTTTGAAGTGTCAAAGATCAAGTTGTAAAGGCTGTCTATGGAGGGACAGACATCTCAGATTTCATCAAAAAGATCTTCCTTTATAATTTAAAGTCTTATGAATGAAAGTCTTACAGGTTTGGAACGACATGATTAATGACAGAATTTTCATTTTTGGGTGAACTAACCCTTTAATATTGTGATATATTTTACACACGATATTGTATGTTTTACTCAAAATGAAAATATTACCTATAAAGCCAGAGCAGAACTGTTGTGATTCTCCAAAAAACAAAGATGGGCGTTTTGTTTCTGAATGAATCCGTGTTTTGAGCGAATTAATCTGGTGAACCAATGATTCAATGGCCCATTCATAAAGAGAGCCATTAGATGTGTTCATTAGGTGTGTCCTTAGTTGTCAGTTATAATCATCAAAATTAAAAGAAATAAACATTTGAAATATATCAGTCTGTGTGTAATGAATGAATATAATATACAAGTTTCACTTTTTGAATGGAATTAGTGAAATAAATCAACTTTTTGATGATATTCTAATTATATGACCAACACCTGTATGTCTTCAGGCCAGGGCACTTATGAAACAAGTGAAGTTTGAGGCAGACTGGACATTGTATGCTCGAGTTACAACAACTTCCTATTTCATGACGATAATAGCATGCTTTATGCTAGCATGTTTTAGAATGTTTCTAGCATGTTTAGTACTCAATTGCATATTTTAGTATGTTGCTAGTTGTGCATCACAGTGTTAAACACGTCACTTCCTGTTGCCAGTGGATGGCGCTATTACTATAACTGAATATTGTCATGTAGATGTGTTCAGGGCAGGACTGTTCTCAAACGTGTGAAGTTTGCGGCAGATTGGACATTGTATGCCCGAGTTACAACAACTTTGTTTCGTGGCGTTAATCGCATACATTAGCACTTCGCCAAGTGTTGCATGATTTAACGTGTTTCTATCATGTTTGGTACTTCATGGCATATTTAAATGTGTTTCAGGGAGTGAATTACAGTGTAAAGCATGCCATTTCCTGTTACCGACAGGTGGCGCTATAACTAACTGAATATTTGCATGTAGATGTCTTCAGGCCAGGACTCTTATCAAACATGTGAAGTTTGGGGCAGTTTGGACATTGTATGCCTGACTTACAAAAGCTTCCTGTTTCATGGCGAAACATCAGACTTTGTCAGGCCACCACGGACACGCCGTCCAACGAAAACTCAAGATCTTTGCAATTTAACATCGCTAAGGCCTTAAGATTAGACTGACCAAATATGATGTTGTTCTGGTTAAATCTCAACGAGGTGTTAATCACTGTTGCCCACAGGTGGCGCTATGACTGTAACTGAATACTGGCATGTTTCTAGCATGTTTGGTACTTCATGGCATATTTAAATGTGTTTCAGGGAGTGAATTACAGTGTAAAGCATGCTATTTCCTGTTACCAACAGGTGGCGCTATGACTAACTGAATATTTGCATGTAGATGTCTTCAGGCCAGCACTGTAATAAAACATGAAGTCTGAGTCAGATCGGACATTGTATGCCCGAGTTACAACAACTTCCTGTTTCATGGCGAAACATTGAACTTTGGCAGGCCGCCACGGACACACCCTTCAGCGAAAACTCAAGATCTTAACTTCGCAAAGGCCTTTAGATTAGACTGACCAAATATGATGTTGATCTAATTAAAGCTCTTGGAGGAGTTCGTTAAAATACAAAGTCTGGAAATGGCAAAAACCAGAAAAAATTTGCAGAGAAAATTCAAAATATCTCACTTCCTGTTGGGTTTTCAGATTTTGCACCCAGGGACTTTTTTGTAGGTATTGGGCTGTTAGATGTGTCTACAGAATTTCATACCTGTGCGGGAAACGTAGCGCGAAGGGCGCTTAATTGAAATTTTGTAGGTGGCGATATCGAGCCATTTTGACACACCTAATTCTGAAACCCATATCAGACGTAAATTTCCACCACTTCTGATGCGTGTGCAAAGTTTCATGAGTTTTCAAGCATGTTTAGGCCCTCAAAAATGCGATTCATTTCAGAGAAGAGGAAGAATTGACCGAGTAATTACAATAGGGTCCTCACACCATCGGTGCTCGGGCCCTAAAAAAAAAAAAAAAAAAAAAAAAAAAAAAAACAGAAAGAGAGAGAGAGAGAGAGAGCAGAACTGAGAGATGAGGTGGAGATCTGAGTTCACAGAGCAGAAGCGTGTCACACTAACCTCAATGGCTCTGAACAGATGACAGAGAGAACTGATGAAGCCCTTAATGTAAGACACCGCTGACCCCTGCTGGAGGACATCGGAACTGTTCATCATCCCCCACCACAAACACACTGGAGAACTAGAACAACTGACACCAGACACACCATTGTTTGTCTCACCACATACTCAAAAACGTCCCACTACAGAGCTGCTGCTGCTGCAGCAGCATGTGAGCAATTGTAATGTGTCTGCACGCACAGCAGTGTCTGTTACTTTCACTTCAGGATTATCAGTGGGAACTATCTTTTTTTTTTTTTTTTTTTTTTTTTAACATCATGTCTTCTGTTTGTTTGCATCATGTCAGATCTACAGGAAGTGGTTTACAGGATGACATTTCATCAAAACACTGGATCCCAGATGCAAGTCCAGAATCCACAGTTCGTGAACACACATGGTCCACTACTAGCCCCCCATAAACGGCAGAAGCCCCTGAGGTTCCCCAGGTTGTTGACCTCTGACCCCACAGACAGAGCTGAAATTTGAGCACACAGGAGCCCGCAGGCTGTTGCGACTCCTCAGACCCCACGAGGCCCCGTGTGGGGACATTTCAGCGTGACATGCTCAGGTGAGTCAGTGGCAAAAACAGAATATAATAAAAGGGCAATATTTACTATATTAAAATTTCCTGATGCATTTTTTTTTTTTTTTAACCTTTATAAGGTCACACTTTTTTTTTTACATTATTAAATATAAGTGTCAAATTCTTTCATGCAACCATTATTTTCACTTACAACAATAAGACACTAAAGCTGTTACCAAGCAAAATCCAGCTCAGTTCTGGCATGAATGGATTTACACTGCAATTATAAATAATGTTATGAAATGAATGCTTTAAACTGAACATTTAAAATATAAAAATGTGGAAACTTTTTTTTTAATTTATTTATTTATTTTTTATGAAACTAAAACTGCCAATAGGTGGCAGGAAGTCACTGTCATAATGAGTGAGTCATTGAATCATCCACTCAATTCATCAAAAAATATGGATTCATTCAACGAAACACTAATTGTGCTGTTCTGAGATGCAACGGTTCTGCTGTGGCTTTGTTTAGAACTATTTCTGCTTACAATCAATATTGTGATTGAATGTAAGTCTGTTGTATAAAATTACAATAATGCGATAATGCGTCAAGAGCAAATGCAAGAGTTTACAGACAGTATGAAATGTCAAGGATGACATGGAGGATGATTGGATATTTCTATTATTAACTTGTGTTTACTTCAAAAAAGGGCTTGGCCAGCTACAGAGAAACTGGTAGCCAGGCAACAGACAAGTGACCAATCCTGAGTGGTGACGTCACCAAATGCATTCTACTGTACCACCACGGTTTGACCAACAGTGCTGAGAATTCCGGGCCAAGAAGAGTTTGTAATAGTGCCGTGCCGAACCAGCTCAAGTAGAAAAGCAGCTGTTCTGCCCGTCACTTCCTGTCCTTTGTCCACTATTCAATAAAAATAAAATAATTAATACATTAAAAAATAAAGTACTAAATAAAGTAAAGTAAAATAAAGTAAAAAATAATGCACAACACTTTGGATATCAGCAACAGCTAAATGACCCGCAGTGAAACAGAAGATGCAATTAGACAAGCAGTTCAGTTAGATGAATGCCACATTCTGAAGGAGTTCCCATATGAGCTCTTGGGTCTCAATAGTTTGGGGGAAAGGAGCAATAGGAAAGATGGAAAGTGAACAAGAGAGAACAAGTGATTAAGAAACGGCAGTGAACATACAGAAGGCAGGACGGGAGGATCAGATGTGTTTGGAGAGGCTATGCAGAGGGCACAGCAGGTGGCATGCGGGCAGCACCTGTCCCTTCACCTGCAGCGAACACTTGAAGGCCACCTGGCAGAGAGGAATTGCCACAACATCCCATAATAAGCCTTCTGTTTGACCTGCTGTGAGCCCCATTCAACACCAAACCAATGCGGAAAGAAAGAAGAGAAAGAGAACTCTGCCACTCTCTGATTGTTCTGCTATGAAAGGGGCAGAAGGCAGACATGCTCCTCTTTGAGCTGATGGTGGCGGTGACATCATCGACTGGTATGCCAATGAGAGCAGCTGAAGGCGTGTGTGGGCAGAGCTGAAGCACAGGTATGGAGAGAGGAAGAGCTCCCTGTGTGTGATTGATCTGTGGCATGGGCGCACAATGACTGTAGCTAGTTCACCTAAAGCCTAGGAGCACGATCACTCGGTTCAAGAGAGTGTATGATGAGACTGAGTCCAACGAAATGAAGCTAAAACTGAAGAAAGCAAACAGAATGACCCTGGGAGAGAAACTTGTGGGACTAAGAACAAGAAAGGAAGTTGAGCATTATAAGACACATCTTTTTTCATCTTAAAGAGAATCGCCCAAATATCTTCACTCACTCATTTTAAACGTATTACACGTTCAACATCTGAGTGCTCATTCAACATGCAGCAAGAGCACAAGACTGTTGATATTCACATTTTGATCAGGACTGACAGACCAGCTATAAAAGATCCCCATTTTCTGGAGACTAATATCACAGTCTCCCCAAACTACAACTGATTACATGGACACACTGGAATCTTCCTCAAACAATGAGAGCTGTGGCCCAAACACATCGATATTCAGGAACTCAGTGCTGCACAGACCCTGCAAACATTCAGTGACTGGGACAGAACTGGATCCATCAGTCTTCCTTTAGCTATAATGACTACACTTATTTTTATGTGTGTTTGTCAAACGGGGAGACTGGAGAACCGTCTGCCAGTGCGCTCATCCACATAGAACTACTCCAGAGCTGTGGTGCGCAAACCAAAATTCAACTGTGTGATTGCCTGTCAGCACATTTTCTGAGTCACTGCATAGCACAGCACCAAGGGACGCAAGAGGCGGGACAGAGCACCCTGGAGAACTGATGAATGTGTGCACTACTCAGTGGTCACTATGCTGGCATGTAATTGAAACTGGATAGAGGCTTTTTCTTCCATTTTTTTTTTTTTTTTTTTTTTTTTTTTTCTAGAAGGGCAGAGCTCCATCACAGATTCAACAGGCATGAGACGGCGGCCACTCAAGTTCACCAAGCGACACCCAACATGATACACATGATTCAAGATGTCACAATGTATTACAATGTAACTGGATCACAACTAAAAATATCCAGTGATCTTCAGACCTGCTGTTGCTGGACACACATACAAGGATCTGAAGAATCAATACAACCTGAGAGAAACCATACAGACATACAATAGTATCAGTACAATCACATTGTGACTTCAACAATGAAGAGATGTAATGTTAGTGAAGAGAAAAGATCCTGCAGCATTCCAGACACATATCTGATGAAGGGCAGTCAGACATTTATAAACGTGACTTCAATGTAAACACTGTGGCAGCTACTACACTTATGATCAGTGATGAAGAACATCTGGAGGTGTTTACAGGCTGAAGCCCATCATTCCTCATGTGTGTCTTATTTACAGCTAAGAGCCCAGAGCTCGAGTAAACACAGCCGACCAGAGCAACACTTTACCCTGTCTGAACCTTGCTGGACTCACTATCAAGTTCACACACTTGGTCTCATTCCAGTCTCAAGTCCACAGACAAGCCCTTTCACATAATGACAGCACTTTTTCTGCTCGTCATGGATCACAGTGGAGCTCATGATGAGCCGACAAACCTGAGAGCTCAAACAGGACTAACGGTGCACTCCTCAAACCCAACAGTAACCAACAGCACCTTCAGATCCACTCACGCTGCTCTCGCTTAAAATGCTTTTCTGAGGAACTCCTGAAAAAATTATTTTTACTCATGGAGTCTGATGTAATCTGTGATAAGGTGTCTACGGTCTCCAGAGCTCAGAGCTCATTCGACAGCACACGATTCATTCCTGATAACTGGTCAAATCAAACTTATTCTTAATGAGGCCTCCTTGATGTCCAACAGGCATACTAACGATCATGAATAGCACTAAATAAATGAAAACTTAAAGTGCCACATCAGTGGACAAGGTCGTTTCACATGCTGTCAATATGTCCGTCTTAGCCTGCGCTTACCGCCGCGATCAATAATCCTCCTGCAAATATCACCTTGAAAGCGAGGACTGGCAGAAGAGCAAATATTATTAAGACCAGGAGGCTCAAACTCAATCTAATCTTCATGTTCATCACTCCACCATATATTCCACCATTGGACTGGACTTAAAGTCACTTCAGAGTGTCCGTTCAGCAGACAATATAACCACAAAGAGAGAAAGACACAGCAACAGCACTGGAAGCTGATGTAGATCACAAAGTGCAGGCCAGCAATGATGCAAATCAGCCTAGATTCCAACTGAATCGAAACATATTGAGTCATTCCGGTCTGCGCTACTAACGATCCTAAAGAACAGCATGTGCAAACACAGCACTGGACTCGGATGCATTTTTGAGATGTGGCTTCAACATCGGGCGTAGACGAGTTTTCATGTCGAGGAAATCACTGGGACACATGTGGGCCTAATCTAATAGATGAAATGAAGTGTGGATGAATTCATGAATAGCTGCAGTGATGGAGGCTTTGAAGTCTTGACTCAACTCAAAGTGAGCACAGAAGCATCAGTTAATCTATTGTTGCTGATGGGACTCAATCAACACACAGAAGGTCAGTATATTTAACCACAGTAATTAAATGCAGGAGAGAATTGTGCAGGGTCACAAATTAACAGGGACTTGGGGCAAAACAAATCTGGGAAAAAAAAAAAAAAAAACTCCCTTCTTGAGGAAAAATACCCCTGTATGGGTTCTTGTCATTAATTTTTATAACATATCACACAAGCAAGAGAGCATGATTGTAAATGTAATATTGATTTTATACAACAGTTCAATAAACTAGAAGTTATTATTTGGTGACTTATATTTTAGCAGCTGTTTGTTTTTGCTCTATATCCCAATAGAGAATAGTTGCAAACAAAGCTGCAATATAAGCATTGCAAGTATCCGAAAAACACATATTGGTGTTATTGGTCTCACACTCACTCTCATTTACATCATTCAGATCCACCGCTCACTCTATGCTATATTTCAAATCAGATTTGAAATTTTAAAACAGACTGAATGAATCCTTAGATATCTGCCCAGAGTTCAGTGCAAATAAAATAAATACTCAGTTAGGTGACACCACTGAAAATTAAGATTCAGTGTGGGTTCAGGAGGAGATAGCAGCTCAAGTCATCTCAAGGCTAAGGCATATATAATGTGAGAGAAAAAAAGACACATAATTAGGACATTATTATTAACATCACTAGTTTATTTGGTCTGTACTACTGCAGGACCACATCTGTCCAATCACAGTCCACCTCTAGAATAATGTCACTGCAGTGTATTTGAATTCAGCAAGTGTCATCCAGGTACACTGGCGGCAATGCTTAAAATGTGATTCATGAGCTCCAGAAACTAAAAGCTTCTGCTCATACATTTAAAACAAATATGTAGTGCCTATGTATAAATATTTGTAAATATTTTATTCATACTTTATTATAATACAGAGCCAATCACTGATTGATAATGTCATTGCGTCACTGCAGCTGCCGTTAGAAGCTCTGGTTCCCATAGAAACCTGAGACTCGCGCTTAGGACTGCACATGCGCATTAGCTTGTCTAGCCTGAAAAATAAGCTTTTTTTTAACACTATTTGAGCATAAGAAACAACATTTATGGGACAGTTCATGTCAGATTTTGTTGCTGATTTGAAATATGTTATTTAATTGCGAGTCCGCCAAGCAGTTTATGAGATTTCAGGATTCCCCCATTCAGATAGATAGGACTTGGTCTTGGATGCCTGAAATAGCTGCCCGGAGGCGTTGCAAATATGCCTGCCAAGTGAACAGACTTTCCTTGAAAGGGACTTTGATAGTACTGAAGGTTCTGTCAAATGTAGACAGTCAACATTAGGAAATGTGTGGAGCATGTGTCTGCTACTGTGTCACCCCGATCACTCACACAGGAACAGAGAAACACAAACACACATTGCTCAATGCAGTTCAGAAGTGACTTACTGATGCTCAAACACCACAAATTTCCTCTTGTCATGAGATGATGTTCTTTCGATCCGGATGACCACTAACGGCCTGCTAACATGTCCAACTGACAGGGATCCACGAGACATTCCTGACACATCCGTATAAACTAAGGCTGCAACTTTATTTTGAAAATCTATAATTTTGATAATTAATATCCCCAACCCTAACTCTAATAAATATTAACCGTAAATTCTGGCATTACTCTTTCAGCATTTTATTCAAACATTTTCTAATAACAAAATACTAAAAAATAAATAAATAAAATAAAGTGAAAAATCTGCATCATTCATCACGAAGCTGCGTCATTTCGGCCCTAGCTCTCATAGCATTCATAGCATTCATATTATTCATAGGAATCATGGGCTGATTAATCTGATCTCTGTCAGACGACTGAAGCTGATGTACTTCAGTAAATGCAATAAAAGTATTGTGGTTGCCGTTTGCTCGAGTATTACTATAAACTGAGCAACCTTATTGAAACTTTTAAATTAAATTTAGACAGAGTAACTGAAGTAAATATTAAGCAAACACCATTCCCATGTAGTATTCCGTGATCACTCTGACTTCAGGACTTAAGAGTCAAACGGTCAGACTCACCCTGGAACGACTGTCTGGCTCTCTCCACCAGCTCTTCTATGGGGTAACTGGCCAGATCCCCTCTGGCGTGTTTGGTTTTGCAGTACGTGCAAGCGTTCAGACAGCTGTGGGAGAGAGAGGAGATCATCAACATCATGAGGCATTACATACACACAACTAAGTATGACATATCAATGCCAACACATCTGAAAACTTGGTAGATTTCACCACTGACTGCAGAGCAATCATTTTCCATAATATTTTGATTTGCAAAATACAAACATAAATGTAAGTTGTCAGGGTGTGGTCTGAGTGGTGCTCCAACTGATTAGCTACCGATCGCTATCGGCCGATAATCGCTTCTAATGTCGCGATCGGCGATCACTCAATTTGCCAGTCTCAGAAACAATCTCATGCTAATAACATAAAGACATGCACCTGCCATGAGAGGTATGGCATATATGACATGCTTGCAGCGGCGCAGTCTCAATCTCTGTCCGGACCGGGTAAAATAATCATAATGCTGAAGGTGATGTACAATTCACACAACTTTAATAAATAACTTTTGACAAATCAGTAACTTGAAAACTTTCTGTGAGATGTAATTTCACAAACAGCGTGAGTGAATCGAAGCGCGCTCTCTCTCTCAAAATGCAGAAATGGCGACACCACCACTATAAGACACTATCGTGTCTGCACTGTAAGCGAGCTGCAGGCTGCACAGTTGACGGAATTGTCACTTGCACAATCTGGGCAGTATCGTATCATCACTAAAGTTTATAATTTGCACATCTTTTTTAAATCTTGCCAATTTAAACATTCTAGCATTGTTCAACCATCCAGTACTCACGTGCTCTCTGAGAGCCTCACGAGTACCAAATTGTGTTCTTCTCGTGATTAACTGCACTTGCTCTTAAAGTGACAGCAGCCTAATATATCTGTCATTAATGTGAATCAAACAACAAAAGAAACAGAGAAAATCACTCACTGCTCTTGAATGAATCACTTTTGTAGCTTAATAAAGATTAATCTATATTTAATTTATACAGTGAAGACTATGAAGTGTTATTTTACATTCCATTACTTTATACAATCTCTGTAGCATATTTCTTACCTGAATACTGTTTGAATACATTTGTATCTGTATTGTATTGTATTAATTTGTGCTACTGCTTGTAATTTGTTTATTTGTTTTTATTTTATTACTGACTGTTTACTTGTCTTTCTGTGTATTCAATTCAAAGTTTGAAATCAGGCTTGCGCTGTGTGTAAGCTATTTTGCAACACAATTTCCCCATTGTAAAAACAAAATGTGTGATCAAACATTTATGTGAGATAATATATATATATATATATATATATATATATATATATCCCCCACAAAAGAGACACCTAAGGGGGGAATTCCTACCATTTTCCAAAAAGAAATTCAGGCCCTGAATTAAAGGGGACCTATTATGCAAAATTCAGTTGTACACTGTGTTTGAACATAAATGTGTGTTGGCAGTGTGTGTACACAACCACCCATAATGATAAAAATCCACCCACTCTTTTTTTTAATCCTCATAAGTCATAAGCAGTGTCTCAGAACAAGCCGTTTGCAGATTCTGTCTTTTGTGACGTCCCGCCCATGACTGCTGACGGACTCTGCCATATTAGCATAGACCCCGCCCTGAGCGAGTTGTACACTGTCAGCCGTTTTCTGTAGCAGCTGTAGCGACAAGAATGTCTCATAAGCAACTCAGGTGTTTTGTCGTTGGATGTAAGAGTGAACATAATTTTCATGTACCCCTGACATCAGAGCCACTTAAGATGCAGTGGATTAGTTTTATTTTTGAAGGGAAAGCGCCCCCAAAAATCCTGATCGGAGCACCCAAGGCTCTCTCCCAAAATCAAACAAACAGATGTGTCGTCACTTATTCACAGATTTTGATCCCGTCTCTTTTCCCACTGTAGTTTCTCTCATCAGCCCTGCGATCTCAGTGAAAAACACACACATTATTCTCCACAGATAAAACTACATGAGAAATATAGCTGCAAGCAGCAATCATCAGGGCCAAGCACAAAGAAGGCACAACAAGCCAGCCAACATGGCTGTGAGCACCAGATCAACTGCAACGGGGAGCAATTAAAGTCCTATTAAGATCATCTTAGGCAAAATGGCTGAAAAATCATAAATACAGTCAATTATAAAGATTTACTGGTTTATCACTTGCAACCAATGGGTGGCACTGTGACCAAATTAATGTGGTAATGTCAAAGTGAGGTGACAATGACAGTCGCAAAGTTTGGTGTCAATATGTCAAAGCATTGCAGAGATACAGCCTCAAGAGTCATTTTTGCATCAAGCCTCTACTTCGTTGCTGCGGTATACGAAAACCATTTGACGAATCAACTTGAAATCCATAACTTTTTGTCAGCATGGTAAAAATCGGAGCAATGGTCTAGGAGGAGTTTGAAAAAGTAGGTTTTTAAAGAAAAACAATATGGCAGACAGGAAGTTCAGCCGACTATGGCAAATTTGGTATCCATGTTCTCGGCATGATCCATGGAATCTATTGAGACCAGTCTTATTACAATAGGACCATATTGAGTTTCGTAATGGTACACCAATGCATTCATAAAATATAACCTTTTTTTAATCATAATACTGTATTGTAGTTAATGGCAATTTCATGTTTTGTTCAATTATAGCGCCACCAAGAGGCACAATCCCACCAATTTTTTTATGTGTCCTCAGAGTGAGCCCATACATCTGTGTGTCAAATTTGGTGAAAATATCTCATGTTGTTTTGGAGTTACATAAAATACAGCATTTTAGCACAAAATTCAAAATGGCCGATATGGGAAAATTGGATATCATTCAACTCGGCATGATGCCCCGAATCTAACAAGACCAAATTTTTGAATAAACCCATCAGAAGCAAAAATAGCCATTTTTCGTATCTCCGGACCAGTAGGTGGCGCTGCGCCAAAACGCTGCATGTTGCCTCAGGTCATGCTTGTGATGGCATGTACCAAGTTTGGTCTGAATACGATAAAGCGTTGCGTAGATACAGCCTTATGTCTATTTTCGCAAGCGTTACGTAAAATTCGTTCGCGTGTTTTTCAAAAACCATTTGAGAAATCGACTTGAATTCCATAACTTTTTGTCGGCATGGTCTGAAGATGATCTGGTTCAATTTTCGTGAAAATCGGAGTAACGGCCTAGGAGGAGTTCGAAAAAGTAGGTTTTTCAGAAAATTCAAAATGGCAGAAAAATTTTCATGACGGAAAATGACGTCATAGGGTGCAATCGATTCGTCAAATAATCAGAGGAAAAAGAATTTTGTTTCTAACCCTTACGGTTCAAAAGTTATTAACATAAACATGAGTGCAACTTTGGACAGCTGGTGGCGCTAGAGGGATTGAGTTAGAGACTCCAAATTTGCTATGGACACAGTTCAGACTGTCCTCTAACTGTGTGCCAAATTTCACAACTTTCCCACAAGCGGTTCTATGGGCTTCCATAGACTTTCAGAGCGGAAACGGAAGAATAATAAGAACGCCAACGATTACAATAGGTGCCTACGCACCTTCGGTGCTTGGCCCCTAATTAATGGGATTCACTGCTGCATTTAAGTGTTAAACTGCAGTGTGCACTAGGCCATTAAGTAGCAAAATGCAGAAAATGTACCATAAAAGAAAAAGCCTCACTTTAGCTCTACGTTTGTTGTTTTCCTGCACACGTTTGGCACAGAGGTAAAGAGTCTGTTGTCTATGCATTTTAGACCACTGATCAATAAGCATCTGGCAGGAGGACAGTGGGATGGATGGAAAATCTTTTTGCTGTTTGTTTGCAAGAGAGCTTTGCTGAATGAGCTCCACCGAGAGCCCTACTAGACGGGAGCTTTGAGCCTTGAGCGCCGCCTCATCTTTCATCACCACTGTTGATGAAGCCCTCTCCGGCTCACTTCAAACAGCAACAGAGACACCGGCTCTGTCATGGGCCAAATCTCTGACAGGATGTCAGGCCATCGTCCAAGAGCTTAGAGGAAAGAGTTCAAATCGCTGCACTGCCATGAGGAGTATCATTAGATTCAGAGAGAACAGCATCCAGCATTACTTCCCCTCTAGCTAACATCTTCCGGAAAAGTGCTGAGCTGAGTGCCTGAGTTCAGTGTCTGTGGAGCCTCATTACTGTGCTTAAAGTTGGAGCTTGTTTCTCGGTGTAGCCACAGGTTCAACACATACGCACATCTAAACAAGTAATGGATATATGAGCATGTTGATATTTGTCCCAAACTACTGTCTGCATATGTAGCTCCCTTCTAAGGCAGCATCCTCCATCAAATCAAACCGCATAAGTGATTTTTAATGCTCTACTTGGGCAACAACTACAAAAAACTGCAAAACACAGGGGATTCACACAACTGATTAGAGTTTGATGTTAGCATGTTGCTAAGTTAGCAATGCAATACAATAATAATAAATAGAACACACAAATGTGAAATTTTAATTAGGCTCAAATATTTACAAAATGAATTTGGTACTGCATTGTAGCACATCATTAAACGTCATCCAAATGGATATATATGGAAATGTATGAGTATGACTGATGTCTTAAAAAAAACTGCAGCAGAGTGAGTCGTCTACCTACACAGCATCTCACCATCATGGTGCTCCTAATGAACCATCAGAAACAAGCCCAAATGTAAGGCGACATCACACATATCATTCACAGATAAGGTAATCCCAGAAAGCACTGCAACAGACTTTCATTCAAGACGGCGGCTCACTAGGGTTTGACAGGGTATAAACAATTGATAATCGCAGTGAGTCAAGAAATATATTTCTCTAACTTCATGAGCCCAACCACTAAATGCTGGTTTTCAATGTTTTGATGGATTACACATGCTTATGGGAAGGCTTCATTGTCTCAAAGTGAACAAGAGTATAAAATATCAGAACAAGAGAAGTGAATCAAAAAGGGATGCTTGTGCATTGAGTGAAAATAAATTTGGCTTTGTAAAGATCTTCTGATAGTGCTAGAGCCAAATAAATCTCAACTAACTAAATATCATCACCTAAAGCCAAAAGACCAGGATCAAGACATAAGCACTCCACATCTAGATTGCCCAACAAGTATTTTAACACAGAGGACCAAGACAGACGTCCTTTCTGTCTGCTGAAATCCTTCTTAAAGGGATAGGTCTCCCAAAAATAAAAATCTGTCATTTACTCACCCTCATGTTGTTCCAAACATGTATGACTTTCTTCTGTTGAACACAAAAGATGATTTTTTTTTTTTTTTTTTTTTTTTTATAGAATGTTGGTAACCAGACAGTTGACGGTAGTCATTGACTTCCATAGTATTTTTTTTTTTCCTACTATGGAAGTCAATGGCTACAGTCAACTGTTTGATTATCAACATTCTTTAAAATATCTTCTTTTGTGTTCAACAGAACAAAGAAACTCATACATGTTTGGAACAACTTGAGGGTGAGTAAATGATGACAGAATTTTCATTTTTGGGTGATCTATCCCTTTAAATGGGCCATGAACTGAGAAATAAAATTTTCCTTGAGCTTTTGACATGTAAGAGGTCATATAAGAATATCCTGTAAGTTTCAGAACTGAAAACTTCCTTGTTAGTCCAAAAACAGCTTTTATTATAACCAAGCCCAGATAACAACTCGTTGTGGAATGTGACTGGATAGGTGAAAGACCACCTCTGCAGAAGAAAGATGAAAGAAAGAAGAAAAAAGTAGAGCGATACAGGACTAAAAATAACATTACCTTTCAAAGGATCCTAATACTAGGAATATGGTTATTTATTTTCAACAATGTGAATGTCTCAGTTGAGCATTATTTAATTGTATTCAGTACATTTCACTGTGAATTCTTTGGTAAATCAATCGCATTTCGGCACAGGCATTGCAAACAGACTTTTACAATATGGACTCGACAGTAATGCAACAACATGTAAGTAACTGTTAATTCTAATGCCTGATCTGTAACCAGTGATTTCTGATAAGTAATGATTCATGTACAGTCAGATGTTCTTTGTCTATGTGTCAGTAAATCAAACCAGTAAATCAGTAAGTCAACTTCACATTGTTTTTCTTAGTAGGATGAAAATAATCTGTTATTTAAACTATGATTAAATTATATATAGAAAGCGCTCAAAGAACGCTCCCTTTACAATCTCTGGAGCTATCAATCAAACAGCGCATACTAGAGCTGTCAATCAATCACTGGGTTAGTAAGTGACTGAGTTCTAGACTCTCGCCAAAACTCCCGTTATATTCAATGAATCTCTTATTTACATCGTGTTTGCACTGTTAGTTATGATGAAAGCATTCGTTATAGAAATTGAGTTGCAGTGACAAGATGACTGCATTCATGCACTCAACAACATGTCTGTGATCGGCAACAATGTTCATGACTGCAACCTGTCATGCCACAATCTAAATATAATGCCACAGATCTAAACGTAATGCTATAATCAAGACTTTTCACGATTATTTAACCTTGAGAGCTGTAATAGTAAAAAGGTGCTAAAAGTTTGTGAGAGTTCCACATAGAGAGTAAAACTTAGCTATTCCATATGCAAATATGTTAGCCAATCACAGCAGTGGGCGTTTACACTGAAGTCTCACAGCAGACATGGCCCTTGAAACAGAATGTTCAAATCAAAGGGCTAAAATCAGGGTAGGAAAAATGCCTCTTTCTAAATTGACAATTTTTGATGTAAAAATCATACTAACATTATAAGTGCACCCCAGGAAACAATAAAACAATAAAAGTAAAATAAAACAATAAAACAACACACTTCATGACACCTTTAAAGACAAACAACCGAACAGTCCGGCTTTGACATCACACAATTTTTTAGCAGTCTACGTCTATATCCCAGCACTCCAGCAAACTTAATTAGCCATTGCAGAAGAGGGGGACATCATATGACACTGCCTCAAAGAAAACGGGCACAGATGGGTCCTCTAAATCCCCTACATTCACAGATCTGACTGAAGCCCCCTACACTGTAAACGGGTCTGCACCGGGGACTGCTTTAATGTTAGACCAACAACATGGATCAAACTCACTGTAGTCCCAATGGGTATGATGTCCCTACGCAACACTTTCACATTAAACCAATTCACATCACCTTTGCTCTGCCCCACATGGCCCCTGACAGGTCGTCACAACATGCCGACCTATTAAAAGAAGCCAGACCACAGTCACTCATTGCGAGGGCTGACACTAATGTATGCTGGACTGCATTCTGGGTAATCTATTTACTTGAAGTCCTGCCTTAGACAGTTCCAGGAAAATGTTGCCTCAGTAATAGCAGAGCAACATACAGCGAAAAGAGACGGCCGGTACAATGAGGCACTTGAAGGGTTCGAAGGGTTCGATGACTTCTGTAACATGACTAAAAAATAGTCATGTTACAGAATCCAAGATGGTCCGTTCAGTGCTGCTTTTTCACTACATTCATCATGCCAGCATGACATGCTTTCATCCACAGATACCTGTCTGAGCTGAGATGCATCCACATTTGAGTAGATATAATTCATTGGGGGCACATTATTGCTTATTGATGCAGGTGCTATGTGATTTCATTATTGATGGATGCATGAACGCAAGAACAATCGCGGAACTTTAAGACGTGCCATCACTATGACATGCCACAAGATCCCTCAATGCCAGCCAGCAAGTGCAAGTGTAAAAGAACTTGTAGAGCTCCTCAATGGGGTTTACTACAGGATAGGGCTGCATGATATATCGCAATTATCGAAATATCGCAAATGTACATATCGCGATATGCATTTTGCAACGGCATGCAATAGGCCTATATGAATGATTTTAATAGGCTACTACAAAACGTTGCGAAAAGTGAAAGTTTGAGGTCAACGCATATAGCAGTGAATAGACTGGGCACGCGACTGTTACTTGCGTGACTTGCTTGACATTAAAAAGAGTTATTAACCGCAATAAGTTGCGGAAAACAACTCCTTGTGGTCTTGCGCTGTCTGCTGTCTGACACACACCCCCGAAGCGCGCGCACAAGCCACCTCTCTAACAGCGTGCGATCCCTTCAGTTCTCTTTCGTGCCTTATTGCACTCGAATGGTCAAATACACACACTGTTATGTCAAAATGTATGTCTTGTTGAGTATTCATGTAAACATAGTCGGTTATGTCTTAAGTGAATGTTATTAGTTGGGAAAGAAATCTGATGCGTTTCAGTAGGATCTGTGGCCGTGCATTGCACTAATACAGTAAACCTGCTGCTGTCTGTCAAAGAAGAAAAGATAAAGATAAAGAGAAATTCACTTACTGCTCTTGACTGAATAACTTTTGTAGCTTTATTATGAATCAATGTATATTTAATTTATGTGAAGACTATGCAGTGTTTTAGATTTACATTTGATCATTCAGTTTCTGTATTGTTTCTTACTTAAATGCTATTTCAAGAAATAATTTCTCCTATTGTATTTGTGCTATTGTTTGTAGTTCTTATTTTTTTAATAACAAAGATAAATTAAAATAACAAAAATAACTAATCATCCACCCCTAGTTTCAGGTGGTTTTGTTTACCTGGATGTTCTTGATGTTAAGATTTAGGTTGACATAACTATATATTATCAAGCAAAGAGTTTTTAGTATTTAAATATTGACAATTTTTTTTTTTGTTTGTTTGTTTACATTGATGTTAAAATTACATTGTCAGATTTGTAATGCTAAAACACTTCTGGTCACTTAATTTTAAGTTTTTAAATATTCTTAAATATAATTTAAATTGATTTTTTTATTATTATTATTATTATTATTATTATTTTTAATTTACATAAAGCAATATCGTATCGTATATATAGAATATTGCATTATTTAACAAGTTATCGCATATCACATTTTTCTCCAATATCGCACAGCCTTATTACAGGACATAGATTGAACACTGGACATCAAGTAGTAATATTCGTACTGAATATATTTGGTATGGTCTGGTTTGGTATTTCGGTCTGGCATGCATGTGTACCAAATGAATGCAGCATTGTTTTAATCAAAACTTCTGACATCAACAACAAAAGATATGGGAAGTGTTTTCACCTCCTCATTAAATTGATGAGTCTGCTTATTTTGCTATCATTGCGAAGCTGTAAGTTTAACCGCTTCAAGAACAGCAAAGTTACTATCTCTCTACTACGAAAAGGCATGAAGCTCTCTCTCTCTCTGTGTGTGTGTGTGTGTGTGTGCATGAGAGAGAGTGGGAGAAAGAGTATATGTTCCACTGATAATAAAACCTGGAAATAGTTGGTCATTTATTATCATGTTGTTTATTATATTTATTTTCCTGGTTAATGTTTTTGGGGGTTTTGGTACTTTTGCTGTTGTAGGCTGTAAGGGCCCTTGTAATAACTCGTAATAATTTGGCGAAGTGATATGGAACTAATGTGGTCAAAACTTGCCTGGAACTACTTGGAACTGCCTGGAACAGCCCTGTAGTATAAAGAGGTATTATTCCAAAATTGGTTTGGTTTTCTTTTATAGGAACTCTTAAATTGATTCACGTTTTTCCGATTCAGTGATAGAGTCATGTATTCTTGCAAACTTTGTGCACACGTGCAGAACCATCTGTGAATTTGTGTGCAATTCACAGCATCCAGTTTCCAGTATCATACCAGTCTTTTCCAGCAATGAAAATATTTTAGCGGCTGACAAAATTAATCTTTACCTCGGCAAACATTTATTTGATAATTCAATGTGACGATACCTTCCGTTCTGCAGTACCGATACCGATAGTCAAATGTTTCTATTTACAATGTGTTTTTGCAGCATTGAGCTTTGTAGCCAATCAAAGACATATCTGTTGAGCGTGTGAACGCAATGGCCAATCAGATGCATTCAAGTTAGGAACTAAGCAGATCGGACAGAGATGATTCGTTCAAACATAATTCCACAAAAACCCAAATCAACACTCGAGACCCCAAATCAACAATCTAGGACCATAAATGAAGTGGGATCCATCCAGTCTGAGCTAACTAACGAAACCTCCAGCTAAGTACTTCATGGCCTTGCAAGCTTGTAAAAGATGAGCCTAGCTAAAGGAAGATGATGTCAACCTTAGGCAGTTTTTAAAAGACGGATTGGTTTGGAGAGGGCACAGCTTGAGCCAGACCAAGATAACACCAGAGGGTGTTTGATCCCCGAAACATAGATATAAAACAGACCTTCTTCTTCTGAGTGACCTCTGACCAGGTGATAACACGGAATTTATGGTGAGAGGAGGAGCAACGGCCACCTCTGAACCAAGGACGATACCTAACTGGTCAGAACCTCTCAAAGAGGTTACGAACAAAGAATCAGACGATGATGAGAAGACGTTGATGAGTAGATCAGAAGATGATCAAGATCAGATGAAAATGGCTTAACAGCTTCATTCAAGCCATCTAACTACTCTCGTCTCACTTACTTTTCTTTCACTTAGTTTTCTTTCTTTTCCGTTGAGAGTCTTGTGTTCTAAGTTAAGTTTTGTCGCAAAGTTCAATCAACGACTCTACAGTCTTTGCCAACCTCAAAACTTCAAACTTCAGCCATGAGCGAGACTCCATTCACTCCATCCATTCCACAGCCACGTGATTGTCTTCCAAAGAAAACGTCAATCCAGACACGAAAAGACCTTCAGCAAATCAACAAACCCAGGAATCCCCCTTCTCCAAGCCAAAGACACCGACAAAGGGAATATCCATTTAAAGACACAAACGACAGACGCAAGTACACCTCCAGATTCTAGCCGAACTGGTGCATTGATATAAATGTAATAACCCACCTAAGAAATGAAAGAAGGGTTAAATTAATGATTAATGGTTCGTTCAGACCACGTTTTACAAAGTGCATAAATGGCTAGAAACTTTCATCATTTAACGCTCTTAAAACATTCATTCGTTGCTTTCTTTCTTTCTGCAACTCGTGTGAATGTGTGTGTGCGTGTGTTTATTTGTTAGATATTAGTGTGTGTTAGAATAATCACTAAAGTCTCATTTATATTTTTAAAGAGAAGTGTCTTGTGTTATATGCTTATGAATTTAATGTCTTAAACTGCTGACCCTGTTACCTTGATAATAAAAAGTGTTTTCACTATAGTTTGGATATTCATATCCACTGCAGAGTTGGTGTTACGGCCCGTTCAAATGAACGCTGGACGATTCATTTGCTAGGTCATAAAATAAGTGACTCTTTCAAAATTCCCTATAAATTAATTGGTAACACTTTACAATAAGGTTCATTAGTTAAACATTATTTAATGTATTAACTAACATGAACTAACCATTAGCAACACATTTGTTGCTGTATTTACTAATCTTTGTTAACATTAGTTAAAAAATACAGTTGTTCATTGTTTGTTCATGTTAGTTCACAATGCATTAACTAATGTTAACAAGATGTTAATAATGTATTAGTAAATGTTGAAATTAACATTAAATTAAATTAAATTAACAAAGATTAATAAATGTTGTACAAGTGCAGTTCATTATTAGTTCATGTTAACTAATGTAGTTAACTAATGTTAACTAATGAATCTTACTGTAAAGTGTTACCAATTAATTAATTCCCTTTGAGCTAAACTGACCTGTTTCCCTTACACAGTGATTATTTTTTTTATTTCATGAATAAATCGGATAAGTTAATATTACAAACTGTTTCTTTGCATTTATTTTGAATGTATTGTCAGTACTGGGCTCGCAGTTCACATGGGTAGGGTACTTTGTACTGTGTGGATGGCTGTGTTTATCCACCGCCACCACCAAAGACCATTTTTGACCCAGGAAAAACTCTACATACAGCATACATCAGCACTGAACAGACACACACTCAGTCACTTAATTATTCACTCCTTTCTGGCCCACTGGAAAACACACAATCACTTCCTTTTACATATGGCTAAACTTGTCTTTGTTTTGACCCCCACATCTGTTAAGATGATGTTTTGTCTCGTTTTCTATACTGTATATTCTATACTGTACTGTCTATATACACTCATTTACCCTCTAAGTTTCTAATCAATCTAACTTGTTTTCTTATTCATTTAAAAATTTTTGCAGAGTATATGATCACTATCTTTTGTCATGTGCTATGGTCACTAACATTTTTTTTTTTAATGTTTTCCTCTCAGACCTGGGCAGTTTTCACAAATCTTCTGGCCAGATCTCTGCAAAGCAGGTGTGGCGTGTTTGACCAATTTCATCAGGCTTTTTGCCAAATCTATATTCAAAGTTGGTGTGACATGTTGGTTGGCTGTTTATTTATTTATTTATTTATTTATGGTCTAATCTTATGGTTTATTCACACAATAGATCCACTCATTGGACTGAATTTATACTTTCCTCTTTGACATTGTTTTCTCTTAGAACTGTAAACATACTGTATAAGGATATAGCACAGTATAGTTTCAAAATGAAGATTCTATTTTTTTTTTCTTACCCTGATGCCATCAAGGTATATATGAATTTCTTCATCAGAACACACATTCAGATTTTCAATATGGAAAAAATTCAAGCTCTGTAGGATGCATAAAATGCAAGTAAATGGGTTCAACCATTGTGCTTTATGTAAGAAATAAGAAAATAATAATAATAATAATAATAATAATAATAATAATAAGACGTTCTCAAACAGACCAGGGGTCTGATGTTTCAAATACCTGAACTTTCACATTCATTCTTCTATTGCAATCAAAGCACCACTTTCTACTTCTCACGAGAACATGCCAACTTACTTGCATCACACAGCTATGTGATACATTGATGACAGGAAGATTTTTTTTAGTTTAAATTTTACTTAAGGATTTATTTCTTACTAGACATGTGCCGGTAATACGATATATCAGGATAATGAACATGCACAATATTGTTATTGTGGGCACTTCAAAATACCATGAATAATTACTTATTACAAATTATTCAGATTTTTAGAATGCATTTTAAGAGTCCTTTACCCATTAACCTTTTAAAATGCACAAAACTGCTGTATACTGCTACAAAGAGGCACGCACTGATGTAAACAAGCCCAACACTCATGAGCAGCGCATGGCGGAACGAGTGAAGGAGGTGCACTGAATGAAAATGCATATTCACTCTCTGACAGCAGATGGCACTGACGGAACAGCAGAAACGCAGTGGTTACCCCATAATACCTGTAAACAAAGTAGCTGCGCTACATTTTAGTATTTAAATGTTTCAAACAGCCATTCAGATTTTTGTATTCACAATGGTGTTCATCACAGCACCAAATACTTAAAGACTTAAGGCTAGGGGTGTAACGGTACACAAAACTCACGGTTCGGTACGTACCTCGGTTTTGAAGTCACGGTTTGGTTTGGTACGGTTTTCAGTACAGCAGGTGGGGAGAAAACTAAACATAAAATTGCTTTTTTTTTTTTTTTTATTAAACAGTGGGTTTACTGAACAAATTGTGTTTTTGTCTTTAAATATATTAAATTATAACTAAAAGTTTCTTAAGGATAAAAAAAATTATCTTTGCTAATGGTATAAACTATGTAGGGAGCCCTTACTTGAACATTATGCTACTATAATATTAATGGTTAACAACTGAGCCCAAACTATTAGCCTAAATTCAATTGCTTTTTATTTTTAGATAAAATAATCAACACTCAAATAACAAATTGTATGCAAACATGTAAGCTGCACCTAAGGCAGTTTTTGCATTAACATCTAAATGTTTTTACTCCAATTCGTTGTTGAAAATTTAATCATTTCTACATAGTGGTTGTCACTTTAATGACAGATTTATATAAACATACATTAAATAATCAAGACATCACTAAAAGGTTAAGTAAAATATAACAAATATATAAGCTAATACAGTGCATATATTAAGCAAAAGATTTCATTTCTCTAGCGAACTAACAAGCTGTGGACACTGAATGGCTTTTCTGAGGTAAATGCTACATGACATATTGTTTACAAGCTTTCATTGATAGCTTTCCGCCATTGAAACACTGATTGAACGATTACAAGAGATATGACCGTTTCAGTAAGTTGTACTGTAACTTTCAACATACCTTCAGATGTTCTTTCATGTTTATTCTATAACTAGTATTAAAGAGGAAGAGATGATCGCGTTCACTCGTGCTCTGCGCTCGCACTGCCGGTTGAACTGGAGTGCCTGTACAGTGATCTGTCACGCCGCATCAAAGAGCGTCAAAACGGCATTTTTTGTTTGAATTTCGTGATTTCGTGGACAGAATTTGAAGGATGACACTTTGTTTCTTATCGAAAGTAACAAAATGCAGAGCTTATTGGGATTATTGGTGGTTAGGCTACAATGTTGCAATGTAATGCTTCGGTACACACATGCACCGTACCAAAAGCCCTGTACCGAAATGGTTCGGTACGAATACGTGTACCGTTACACCCCTACTTAAGGCTATTTATTTTCAAATTTAAACATTTTTATATTTTAATCTAGACTACTACAACATGCCCTAGGTTTTGTTTGCATATGTTCTGATTCTGTTCATTCACACTTTGCAATAAGGCTTCATTAGTTAACATTAGTTAATTCATTAGTTAACAAACTGACAATGAAAAATACTTCTAAAGAATTTATTAACTTTAGTTAATGATAATTTCAACTTTAACACATTATTAAAATTAAAGTTGTAACTGAATTATTTAATTGAGCTGAGGTAACATGAACAGTTATTAAACCTTTTATAGTATGACAACACTTTTTTTGCAAATTATTTCAATATCGTGATAATACCGTATACTGTGATAAAAGCTTCATCAATTATCGCGACATGAAAATTTGATACCGTTACATGCCTATTTCTTACACAAACCTATGGTTTTGCTACTTTAATACAGTCCTTCTGCATTCTGGACTACTCAAATTATTATATACAGCCTTTGATTTGAATGGTATGCATCTACAGATATCGGATTTCTTTCTAAAAAAAAATCTGCATTCTGCTCAAGAAAAGCAGTTGTACACATCTGGGATAGCATCAGGGTAAATGAATGATGAGATCGTTTTAATCTTTGTACCAATCCTTTAAATGATTTGTGTTGGTTAAATCTAATCATAATCCCCCCCACCCCCCCACCCCCAATTACAGTACAGCTGTAAAATGAACAATGGTATTAGTACTGTTGAATTGTGATAAACAGCTAGAAGCATTGCTGCCAGTAATTTAATGTGAAATTACTTTACTGCGGGTGGGGAAAAAAGAAAAAAGAAAAAAAAAAAGGTTGTTGAAACTGTAAAATTATTGTAAATGTCTGGAACTACAGATGCCATTATTTTACTCTAAATTAATGGATATATTTTTTTTACACTGTATACACTGCTCTAGCATTTGCACTCATTTGTTCTTTCCTCCTGCTGTGCGACCCATTAGAACGGACCTGAGGACCCAATTGTGGCCATTCTGCTCTATTCACAATTATAAACAGGCTCATTTATGAGGCTTCATGGGTTCTGTTCTCTCCACACGCACGGCACAAAATATCAGGGCCAGATTAGACACCTGCAGTAAATAATTTCTTAATTACTTCTGCTGAAAGCCGCTCATCGTAGCTGCATCCGTCTGTCATTAATTACACAAGTGATACATACGGACAATATACTTCATCACAGCACTGAGGCTAACGGGCCCCTGGTGAGACTAACCCGCTTTACTCTTTGTTACCTATTCAACAGTACTGTGACAGTAAGACAATGCTGAAAGCTCCCCAGATGCTCCCTGTTCCCTCAATTTATTAATTTGAGCCCCAGCGAGTGAGACACAGCTAAATTATGCTGACCCCCCGCCAGCAGAGAAGGCACCCAAGAGGACAGAGCCAGACACAAGCTTCTCCATATGGAGAGAGGAATGAGGCTCTGAGTTGATGATAAGTGCTCACATCTGTGAGGCGGCATTAATTGTGCGTTAAGTTGGTGGGCATGTTTGGGGTTGACTTGAACATAATTAAAGAAGTTTGAACTTTGTGTAAGTTACACAGCTCATCCAGCGGGTTATCATTGTGTTTGAAGGACAGAGGGAAGTCAACTGAGCTGGAGAGAAAGAAACAACAACAGACAAAAACTGTGACCGATGATAATACTGCAGCACTACAACACTCAGAAATGTGCAGAAGATCACTGGACACTGAAAAAAAACGAACAACTGGCTCCTGGGGGAAAAAAAAATAAAATACAATTATTCTGAGAGCAGGTACAGGATTTGGTTAAACTGAAAAGTCATAATTGCCAAGATGATCAACAATCATCAACAATCCTAACCAGCAGCATAAACGCAAGATATCCCAGCAGCCCCATCATCACCTCCACCTCACCACGACAGATAGATAAACAGTGAGTCCAGAGGGTCAAACGTATGGCAGTATGAGCTCACAGCCGCAGGGGATTGTGGGAACTCCTGGGCAAGATGCATTGAGAAGCATGCAGTCTGAAAGACTACTGTGGCATTGGTCTCAGATGAGCGGAGAGTCATCTTTATTTATATAGCACTTTTTAAAATGCAGATTGATGCAGATGCAGATCTTTATATGGACCAAAATATAAAACATTTTTTTATATTATATGAACAACCTTTATCCAGACATGGGCGCTGAAAAAGCGCTGAAAAAGCCCCATATAGTAAACAAACCTCTATCTTGTCCAATCAGACACTTCGTCACCTTGGAATGATAAGGTTCTATCTGCATTCTGAGCAATTTTGAGATATTGAGCTTCAATGTTTTTGCATTCCATATAGCAAAAATTATATGGGGAACACGTCTCCCAAAATCCTCTCAAATTTGTACATGGGGATTTTTGGAATGGGTTAAATGCAGATAAAACCTTCTAATTCTAAAAAAAAAAAAAAATAATAAATAAAAAAAAAATAAATAAAAATCACTTTTTGCTTGGAATTATAAGGTTCTATCTTGCAAAACATTAATTAAAGCAATAATTTTCAAGTTGTGTTGAAAATACAACTTGAAAATAATAAATAAATAATAAATAATTTTCAATGTGTTGACATGCATGAGAAAATTAAATGTAATGCTTTCTATGACATTTATTTCATATTATAGAATGTTTTTTTTTTTTTTTTTTTTGTTCAAGTTAAGCATAAAAGGCAGTGCTAAATATTTTGTACAGTGCAGATTTAATAAACATTGAAAAATGTTTCACTGACTATATATAATTAAAAATATTTCACATTTAACACTCAATGGTCAGTAAAACACGCCGGCGCGTTTTGCTGGATTTTTTTTCACATAGCAGCAAAATCAACTTAAAATACTCCGTCATTTTTTGTCATAGAGACAGAAGTAATATATCAATTGAAACTATAGAATGTCTTCTTTTATTTGGGTACACTTACAGTAAAAACTAAATGTTGTGCTTTTTGCAAAATAAAGAAAACTAACATGACGCGCGACCTGTCATCTCTCTCTGAATGAAGTCCAATCTGATACTCCTTCAGAAAATTAATTGTAACTTAGTGAATACTTAACACACAAAAATGAGACATATGTCTAAAGAAACATTGAAATGTCAGGTTTTAAATCATGTAAGTCAAATCGAAAACAAATATTCTCTGTTTATGTAATCTGTCTGAAAAGAGAGAGATGTCAGTCGTTTGCGAGTCAGCTCATTATCCACTAATGTGAGCTCTATTCAAACACAAATTCTGAGGTGATTAATGCAACAGGGAGTGAACGCCCGCATCAGCTTGGAAAAATGCATCAAGCTTAGTCAGTTTCATATACTTTTCATCGTTTTGAGATGCGGTGAGGAATAATTCTAAAAGGATTTACCTCAATGGAAGAGCATGACTGGATTCAATTCCATTTCGAGGATCAACTTGATCAAGCCGAGGATTGTGAAAGATAAGTTTGTTTGTTTTTTTTATCCCTAAATTATTTATTCTAATCGCGATATAGACTCGTGTCTGTCAATATTAAGCCGCAAAAAGACTGTTTAAATATGAATCCTGCATGCTCTGTGTCTCTGTGTGAATGATTATTGGCTTTTCCCAAAAAATATTGCTATACTGAGATGAGTGAAATTGACTGAAATATGTAATAAATACTAAAAACAAAACGTGTTAGTAACATATTAAACTGCACATTAACATTTATAGGCTCTATAATATAACAAATAAGATACATAAAATGTCATAGCAATATGAATATTTAGACAATATTTCTTTTGGCCTGTTTTGGACAGATTATGAAGGGTTTACTGTAAAATAGCCTATATAGTGCCACATCAGTGAAGATTTTGTTCGCAATGAATGATGAAAGCTTTGCATCACAGAAATAAATTATATTTTAAAGTATATAATATAGGAAACCATTATTTTAAATTGTAATAATATTTCACAGTATTGCTGTTTTTTCTGTATTTTTGATCAAATAAATGCAGGCTTGATGAGCATGACACTTCTTTCAAAAACATTAAAAATAGTAATGTGTAATTAAAAATATAATAGACCTATACAAAATTTTCTTCACATGATGTGCAATAATACATGCATGAATGAGATCACAAAAATCGTGTTTTCTGTTAAGAGTGGACATAATACAATATCTGATATAATCCTGATATCAGCATGCTCACAGAGGGGTTTTTTTTTTTTTTTTTTTTAAATCTCGAATGTCAGATAGAACCTTGGAACCTAATTCCATGGTGACGACCTGGTGTACGGCCCCTTCCGCAGACAACACAAGAAGATAAACTGTGAGGTTAAACTCGGAATGGCTTGAAGAAAGCATTCCAGGAGCCTAAAACTCTTCCGGTGCCTGCTGTCTGATCTGAGATGCACTTCCACCAAACATCACACAAAAGCAATAAAAACTCTTCTCTTGGCTCAGTTTTAGACGCTCTCAGTGTTATGCAGGCTTAATGAGCATGACACTTCTTTCAAAAACATTAAAAATAGTAATGTGTCAAATCTTTTGACCGGTACTGTAATTAAAAATATAATAGACCTATACAAAATTCTCTTCACATGATGTGCAATAATACGTGCATGAATGAGATCACAAAAATCATGTTTTCTGTTAAGAGTGGACATAATACAATAGCTGATATAATCCTGATATCAGCATGCTCACAGAGGGTTTTTTTTTTTTTTTTTTTTTAAATCTCAAAGATTTGAGAATCATAGTGACCAGATATTTGCCCACATTGGACTGCATGCATATGATACTGAGATCACTGACTGGAATCATCATCTTCTTTTTTATCCAGTTCAGAAACACCAAATGCCAGGTATGTGATTTTCACATATATCTTTGAACAGGATTTATTTCCAGGTATAACTGTGTACTCAAAATGTGTCTTTGACTCTCATTTATATAGTTAATTATATTTTAAATAAACTACAAACAAATGATATATTTCTTTTGTCATTGCATTCTTTCTTAGTTCACTCAGTCACAGTCCTGACTGAATGGAATTATGTGGCTCATTAGGGGCAGGGTCTTAATCTCCTCAGGTGTGAATCACAGCATTATTCATGAAGATTCATGCCTCTTCGCATATGGGCTCCTTAAACAAAAAGTGTCTTAGAAATTTAAAATCAATACAATGTTTTGTGTGTTCGAGTAGGCAGGATAATTTCCACATCATTTTGAAGCAAAAACTCTAGACTAAAATATACAGTTCCCAAAAGTCTTGTGAAAAAATATTTAGTATGTATTTTGAGGCCTTATTTCAGTGACATTTTTTTTTTTTTTTTCAAAAACCACGCATATGTAATTCTCTCAAAAATACAAACGTACATACTTGTTGCACACATATTATTGTAGCCTAGTTTCTGCTGAATACAGTGTAATTAGACTTTTGTCATTAATATGTTTATAAACAACTGAAAAAAGCACAAATGTCAGGGCATGTCAAAACTACACCTGGACCCCAAATCAGCCTCAGACTCCAGAGGGTTAAAATATTTCAATATATCCAGTATGCCATAGCATAGAGCTTTATAGCTAGATACAGCTTAATACAAGTACACAGGATGGATCAAGGTTAAAGCATAACTTCCCTCATTTGACAATGACGTGAAAGTAAGTGGACTACAAAACCTGAACCTATCCTCTTATGTTGCCTTTGTGTGCTATTGGAAATTTGATAATTCCCACTTCTGAAGTCGTGATTACGAGCTCATCGCATTCAAGTTTTGAAATGGAAGGGCGTTCATGTACAATTTTTACCTAGGAAACATTAATAGCGCTGCTGGCTAGCATTGTGTGTAACTATGAAAATAACTCAGCAATAGCTAAAGCAAAAAAAAAAGACTGAAAAGACTGGAATTTGGGCTACTGTCATTGACAAGATCATAAATAAAATAGTCGATCATGAGGTTTCTAATAAACATCGCGTTTTGTGGCATTGCTTACTGATTTTGCGTTTTCTGCTCTCTTTTCTGCTGTTACAGAGCAGTCCGGCGACATGACAAAGAAAGCTGAAAAAAGAAACATCTCAATGTAAATAAGTTTCAGAATAAGAATATGTGAATAACTCAATTTTGAATGTCAGATAGAACCTTGGAACCTAATTCCAAGGTGACGACCTGGTGTACGGCCCCTTCCGCAGACAACACAAGAAGATAAACTGTGAGGTTAAACTCGGAATGGCTTGAAGAAAGCATTCCAGGAGCCTAAAACTCTTCTGGTGCCTGCTATCTGATCTGAGATGCACTTCCACCAAACATCACACAAAAGCAATAAAAACTCTTCTCTTGGCTCAGTTTTAGACGCTCTCAGTGTTATGCAGGGTTTGAGTTTTCCTCTCTCTCTCTCTCTCAAACGGCACGTCAAAAACACTAATGGAATACATTCAAGCATGTCTGCTTACAGAGCAGCAGATTCTCATGCTTCTGTGAGGCTTCATTTGCTGACATGTTTGTCTTCAGTGTCTTGTTTGTATTTGTGTCACTAAAGTAAACTCAGGTTTTCCGTAATGGCATGTTTACCGTTGCCTCATGTCCCAGCCCCCTCCTTGTGTTCAGCAGTTTTCCCACAGTAATCTTGTAATTGAAGCATAATCTGCTAGTGATCAGTGCTGATACAGCGTTTGTTCAAAGAGAGGAAAACAAAGTTGGCTGTTATTTAAAGTGGATATGCAGCAGGCTGTAATCTGCAAGCATTCGAGTGCTGCTCTTGGAAACATCCTCCACCGTGCAAATGCATGCTGGGGTTGGCTGTCACTGGAGCTTGTTTAAAAAAAAAAAACAGAAAAATATTTTCCTGCAGTTGTCAAACCTCACAAGTGCTCTTCTAATAACCCTGAAGTAATATATGACTTTCTGGAGTTAAACTGATTATCTGGAGTCACTGTTGGCCTGACAAATAGCTGCATGTTCCAGTGAATGCTCAAATGAGTGAAATACACATTAAATCCATCCACATTAATGTGTAAATTCACCTCTCACCATCACTATGACTATAAATAGTGCGTGTTCCAGAAAAAGTACCAAGAAAAAGAATGAGACAGTCTGAAGAATCTTAGCTAAAACACATCAGACTGATAAACACAGCAGTGAAGGGCAACAGCATTATATTTATCCAGAGTCTAGTCACGTCTCGCAGATCATGAAAACATTTAAAGATCAGGTGACCTAAAGGTACAACAACAGAACAAGCCCATAGCCCAACGTTAATTTCAACATTTACTAACACATTATTAAAATCTTGTTAACATTAGTTAATGCACTGTGAACTAATATGAACAAACAATAAACAACTGTATTTTCATAATGTTAACAAAGATCAGTAAATACAATAACAAATGTATTAGTTCATGGTAAGTTCATGTTAGTTAATACATTAACTAATGTTTAACTAATGAACCTTATTGTAAAGTGTTACCAACAAAGCTTTGTAGTGTACCTCTCATCCAATAAATCTCAATTATCTTTGTGGTTTGTTACTTCTGTTATGAAACAAAGTCTCAGCTTTCAAATTCTGTCAATTTTATTTTGAAATTCAAACAATAAATACTGTTAATGTGGTGTGACAGATCTCTGTTGTCATTCAAGCGAAGAGGCAGCGGGGTGTGGACGTGAACCGACCATCTTTTCTGCTACTAGTGCAAGGAAACAGCACATTCCAGGGCCCAATTTTTTTGGCAGGGCCCCTCTCTTACTGCAATAATGGAGAAGGGTTTGCTACATTTCGATTGGATCTTGGTGGACTAGCACAAACAAATGTCCAACACCATCAGATAAGGATGCTAGAACAACTGACAGACACCTCAAGCACAGGACGGACATGACTTCCCACTGGTCCTCTGGCAGTTTCTGCCCTGCACCTTTTATATTTATATTTAAACACTATCTACATAAGAGCTGACTGCAAATTCCCAAAGGACTGGCTGAGATAAAGCTGTTCTCTGTGGATATATAAGTGCTGAACAGACGCTGATGACCTGTAGCTCACATCTTCGAAAACGCCTAAAAAATAAATAAATAAATAAAAAATGTCAAATAGATGCCATGTTATAAGTCGCATATTCGAGGTCTAAACTATTCTTGCCTAAAAAAAACTCTTAAAACTACATTCCGTTACACAACAACAGTAGTATTTGTAAAATTATGGTGGTTTGCTCTTCTGCCATGACACTCGCTGTGAGAGAAATACTGCAAGCGGAGTGATACAAATGGTGAAACAGCTCCCCTGGTGATACTGGTAGAATATCACATGGCTGGAAAAGGCTCTCAGCCAATCAGATTCAAGAACCAGAACAAACTGTTGTATAAAATAACTTAGAACACTAAATAGACCTTTCTATTGACTCTGGAAAAACACCAGAAGAAAGATGCCCAGGGTCTCTGTCACCTCCATGAACATGCCATAGTCCTGCTGCAGGAAGGCATGAGGACTGCAGATGTGGCCAGAGCAATGAACTGCAATGTCTGTAATGTAAGACACCTAAGACTGAATGCTACAGGGAGACAGGATGGACAGCTGATCGTCCTTGCAGTGCCAAACCACATGTAACCATATGTCGCCTTGGTGGAAGAGTGGGGTAACATCTCACAGCAAGAAATTGCAGTCCATGTGGATGAGATTCACTAGTACTTAAAGCATGCAGCTGCTAGACACACCAGATACTGACTGTTACTTTTACTATTGAAAATGATATTGACAGAAAATCGGATGTGTATTTGATTCGTGCATTGGGTTTTAATGTCACAGCAGCCTACTAATTTCAGCACTATTTAATTTGTATCTTTGTTCCATTGTATTTATTTGTGCAATTGCTTGTAATGTGCTTATTTTATTTTATTAGTTTATTGCTTCTCTTTAAAAAAATGTTTGAATTTTGTTAGGCTAGTAGCCCTTTTTTCTTTTCTTTTTTTTAACAGATTAGTACAGAGCCTGGGAAGTCACCTATTGGAGAGAGAAGAAAAAAAAATAAAAAAATCGGTAGGCACGGTTTGCAATTTGTTCTCATTCAGTTTATAAATCGCGCTTATGAATTCTTAAATTGTACCTTTGGTTTAACAAATCGTGCCCATGGTTTAATAAACTATACCCACAAGTTCATGATCCGTGCTCTCAGATTTGTAAACCGTACCTTCAGTTTTTGAAATCCGTACCCGCAAATTCATAAACCGTGCCCACTCTTTCTCAGTCTGTTCCCATGGGTTTGCAAACTGTACTCGCTCAAGAACAGAACAAGCTCCAGGGTAGCCTACATGGTTAATTAATCTTATATATAGTTTGTTGTGTATTAATTAAAATGCATCAAATTGTCTTAAACACATGTTTAAAGTCATTCTCTATCAGTTCTCATGACTCACGACTATATATATTCATTCATGTATGTATACAAAAATCACACGTCTAATTCAACTGATTAGACATGTTTTGATGATTAAATATTAAACCATTAAAATGCAACCTGAAAGGAAAAAAAAAAGTTCATTCATGTTCATGTTTCTGTTCAACTTTGCACTGAAATTTATTTGTAATATTATTTTTTGTTATTATTTGTAGTGAATGAAGTAAATAAATAAAAAAGCATCTTTGCTAGTGGTCTCAGTAAAGAGACCTTTGGACTCCATTATATGAAAAGGCTGAATTGCTGGTTTCCCCAGGTAATCTGAAAACTGTCTGTATTTTATTACTAAGCCAGACTATAAAGACGGTTACATTAGGAGAGGATGGATGACTACTGTAAGATGCTTGTGCTGACCAAATGTACAAACAGTGATCATCCAAATGGCCTGAACCTTCTAGCGAATCGAGCAGTTCTCTACCAATGAGAGCCAAGTGAACCATCCCCAGCAGATGATCTGCTTCAGTTTTACCGCTCTGCAGCTGGGTCCATGAGGTAGTAGCCAGTGGCAGAAAGTGACTGGCAAATCTTTCATCTATGACCGGCTCTGCTGAGCTCATGACCCAATCTTCTAACACCAGCAGCACAATAAAACCTACAACATTCATAAAGCTAGGCAGAGCGCTGAACCTTGTGACCCACTCCTCTCCACACAGACGCACGAAAGAGACTCAGGAATAGCAGCCTCATATTTTAAGGTACACTGCGAGTTTGATGAGACCCATTGTTTGTTGTCGTCCAACATCAGCTCAGGGAAT
Source organism: Mylopharyngodon piceus (assembly GCA_039654765.1). NCBI lineage: Eukaryota > Metazoa > Chordata > Actinopteri > Cypriniformes > Xenocyprididae > Mylopharyngodon > Mylopharyngodon piceus. Next base: position 7,441,084 of record CM077445.1, read on the forward strand.
AGACCTGTCCGACAGCCAAATCATTCAGGAAGCAGGCGGCCCTCCTGGGGCCTGAGGACCAAGTCAGCAGGGGCCCGACCGACACACTATGGTACTCCAGTGGCGGATTCCACCACCCAAATGGCTTCTTCTAAACAGAGAAGCACAGAAAAATGCTGCCCTAGTTTTCCTCAAACACAAGAGAAACTACAGCCAACAATATGAGCTAAACTGTTTGGCCCTGGAAACAATCCATGTAAATCCACTGAAGCAGTATTGTGCAGATAATTCCTGAAAAATGGAGATGAGTAAGTAACAGGAGATGTGGATCCCAGATGCCAAATGGATTCATTTTGCTGCCCTGAGCAACACAGGCAAAAGTAGATCATATAACCAATCTCACAAAGCTGCACATACAAAAGAAACTACAGGCGTATTCAGAGACAAATACAGAGCAGAGCAGCATTGCTAGAGTCTCTACGGGGCGGTAAAACTCGCTTATGGACACATCCTCAATTCACAAGCTGAATCAGACACATTTTGTGAAATTATTTCCCATTTCATCCTAACAAACAGCTTGTGGCAACAGGACGAGGATTCAGAGGCCAGCTGTAACATCAAACATCATTCCCACTAATTCATGTGTTTTATGGAGATTGTAATACCTACCAGTCAAATGTATTAAATGAAACAAGTTCATTTTACTCAAATATGACTGAAGTTTTTTGCACATAAGTTTATAGTTCTCATAACTATTGGTTTCTAAACTTAAATGGATTGAGGCAATCGGTTTCCTCAATTGAAATTACTTATTCTAACTTATTGGGTTTCACAGTGTCACTAAACATTGCAAACTGCACAGTTAAGGAGCGAAAGCATTTCCTGATAGTTTGAGGCCCATTAGGGGGACATTGCCCAGTCAAGCTAATACTGCATTTGAAAAATCCCTCATGTGTAATTATTACACCCTCCACTAAACAAGCTGGCTGTAGTGAGGAAAACAACAACAACAAAATCACACAATCAAATCCTGAGTGATTCCCCAGAGACCAATGATCGGCCTGCTTTCATACTACACCACACTAATGACAGCATCTGTAAAAGACGGGGATTGTTTATGGATGTGGTCAACAAAACAAATGAGAAAATGAGAGTGAAGAACAAATAGATGCAAACATGCTACAGTCATGTGACATAATAAATGCTGTTTTCAAACAAACGTAAAGGTTCTTCTTTCTCCTGCCGCTGACCTTCAGAAAACTAAAGGACACAAGGGAGAAAAAAAAAACTTGATATAATTAGTTCAACATTATTAACTTCAATTCAAGGCTTAACTGAGTTAGGAGGATCAGAGCATGAACATCTTTAAGGACACAAGACATAACTGAAGCCTCATTAGCAAAAAAAGACTTTGAGAGGCTCAAACCGCTTTTCATCAAGCAGAAACCGACTATCATCAGAAGTAATTTTGCCTGGTTTCAGCAGCATCAGCTGAGGCTTCTTTAGACTAGCAGACAAACTCATTTCTCAGATTTGTCTTAATGGCCAACTAGTGCTCTTCAATCACTTGGGATTTGAGCAGTAAAGCAGCAGCTGTCCCGTATTCATGTGTCTCCATACAGCAAAGACAAATAGACGTGTCCATCCCTCCCTTCACCGTAGGATAAACGCCAGGCTGAACCGCAGTGCCTCCGACAGCTAAACTAGGTTAGCACTGCTTGCAGGTGTACATGCAGATGACGCGCGGTTAGAGGGGTCACCGTTAGGAGGATCATCCTCGCCTACGGCCTGACAGAGCTTTAATCATCAGCCATGTGTCCGCCTTCACAAGTCCCATTGCAGACAAACTCATGCAACCAACCACATCGACAAAAGCCACGCTGACTACCAAAAAATGAGGGGGTGGATACTTAATGACCCATAAATTAATCTCCGAGAATGAAGAACAGACTATCGATAACAAGACAATGAAACTGAAACATCAACAGCAGGATGTTTGATTCATACATGCTAAATGTACAACATGCTAACTGAATGCCAAGCATGAATCCAAATGAGCACATTAAAGCCTATAGATCTCTGACGGAGAAAATGATAAAACTAATATTTTCATGTTTAGTTCTCCACACCGAATAAAAGTATGGCTGAAGCTAAGGATTAATTGGATAATCAGTGAAGCAGTTGATTATTTGATTAATCAGATAAAAAAAGTCAGATTTTATTTTCTTTAAATGGGGAAAAAAACAAACAAACAAAACATTACACTTCTGTTTAACCCAATGTTGTCTTCCAAACATGTGCAAATGGAAGGCTATGAAAACAAACATAGTGAATGTATGTGTGTAGCCTATGCTAAAACGTGTGAAATAGAAACAATGGCTTAAAATAAAGTTTTAAAGCAAAATTATAGTTAATGGCAAATTTTTAAAAAGAGAGAGAGAAAAAAAAAAGGACAAGCAGGTGAGAGGAATGTTCTGCAGGACACATTCACTCTTATGAACCTTGTACAGCCATTTCTTTATATTGTAAAACGTCTTACATTTCTATCCATGTTATTGCCCCTTACAATTAATACATTCATAAAATATCTTAGATTGCACATACCAAAATGGACTCAAAAGTGCACTGTTTTCATACTTTTAGGCTCAAGCGGTCAAACTTTTAGAATATCCAGATAGGTCAGGTGAAGCCTGGGAGCTCAAACAGTATTTAAGCCACACGTTTCCACATAGACTAAAGCCAAATGCAACATGCATTATTTATGATGTGTAAATATAACAGCAGCACAATGAGAACATTGTACATATATAAATTTAATATGTGTGACAACTGGAGAAAAAAAAAATGAATTTGAGAACATTTAAATGAATTTAAATTTTAATAGAGTTCTGCAGAGCCTCTGTGGAGACAGACGGCAGCAGCTGATATTACAACTGAATGTTAATGAGATTTCAAGGTCAAATTCATGTTATCAACTGCAATCAATGGACACAAAGAGACTCCACTGCAAGATGGTGAAATGTGTTTTGTTTACACAAGGAACAGTGTTGCTTTGCCTAAACATCTGTGGATGTTTCACCCATTCAGAAACTACAGGGAAAATGCATAGTGTGGAAAAAAAAAAAAATGAATCTGGTGTTTCATTTTCTTCCCCCTCCAAAATGTGTTCCAGTAGTCGAGAGGATTTACTGACGGCACAGCTGCTTCAGACAAGAACACAGCCAATGGGAACTCACACCACTAGCCAAAGCCATAAGATAATGTTTTTAACATTACACATCTCTATGATTACAGTTACAGCACTACACTCAGCATGTGTCTGCATTATTTCAGACGAGGGGCTGTTCACAGGGTTCACTAGTAACTCTTGTCGTCTCACAGTAACAAGACATTCGTCAAGAACACATTTGCATTTATGCATCTGGCAGATGATTTTATCCATAGCGACTTGTACTGCATTCAAGGTACAAATTCACATTTTATCAGTTCTTGCTTTCTTGCTTTTTGGGAATCAAACCCATGACCTTGGTGGTGCTAGCGCCATGCTCTGCTGTTTGAGCTACAAGAAAGCTATATTCACTAGGTATGGAAAGCTTTGTCATCTTAACTGCTCAAAACTCATCTCACCGTTTCTAACATCTAAAGGCATGAACTAGGGCTGGGCAAGTTTTCAGATTATTTCAATTAATTCAAATTTAATGGTTTGCCTCGATTTTATTATTTTTAAATCGAGAAATCGCAATTTTGAATAAAAATAGTTAAAAAAGTTTGAATGTAACTCTACACCCTTGCCTCATTTATTATACGCAGATATATGAATATGCTAATTAGCCCCGCCTCCATTTATTCAAGAGATCCACTCGGTGAACTTACTCAGGTAAACGCACAATGGTTTGTCTTAAAGCATATTAAAAAGACCACATAGACATAAAAAAAACATTAAAAACTTGATTTTCACCACAGGGGGACTTTAAGAGAAGAAAATGATCCGACCACATGATGGCGCGCCTGATTAACCGCTCTCGTGTGACGCGCTATGAATGTAGAACACATCACTAGTCTAAGCGGCTATTCAATGCATTATTGCGTTGAAAAAAAATAAGACACTGTTTTTACAAAGCATTTGCTGTTAATAATAGCCTATTACTAGTGTTCTTTATTGCTATTTTTGGTTAAGAAATATTTAGCATTTTTCTTATTAGGCATGTGACGGTATTAAATTTTCATGTTGCGATAATTGCTGAAATTTTTATCACGGTATACAGTTTATCACGATATTGAAATACGTTGCAAAAAAAGTGTTGTCATACTATAACAGGTTTAGTAACTTTTTTCTAGTAACAATAAGAACTGAACATTTAAATACAATAAAGCAATACACAAGAATGTAAAAAGTAAACAAATGTTTCAAACAGATTAAAGTGCAAAAGAATTATTAAAGAACATTAGCTCTTTACAATAAGGTCTCATTAGTTAATTTTAATTAATTCATTAACATTAACAATGAGCAACAGCTACATTTGTTACAGAAGTTATTATTCTTTGTTAAAGTTAAATACAATGTTCATGTTAGCTCAGGTCCATTAAATAATACAGTTAACAGTTACAACTTTTGATTTTAATAAAGTGTTATTAAATGTTGAAACGAAGATTAAATAAATGCTTTAGAAGTATTGAGCATTTTGCTAGCTTGTTAGCTTGTCATCCGGGCCACGAACCATCCTTTTCTCTCGCGCGCTCCTTTTTCTACGACTCGAGTCCATCAAACAACTGTGGTAAGTGGGATCACTCTACAAACACGGTGAGTCATGTCATCCTCTCCTTTTGTTGTTACTTGCACTGCCTGTCACATGCATAGTATAGCTCTCTCTGTCAGTGGTGAGATTTACACATGTTATAAATGTAGGGAGATAGTCAGGCTGACAGAGAGAATCTCAGAATTAGAGACACGCATCCAAACTTTAATCGAGGATAGCGAGAATGCAAGGGCTTTAGATACTGTTTTAGATGCGACTAGCTTGGTGAACTCTGTACATTGTTCGGTTCCGGCTGTAGCAGCAGGGCAAATGGGTGACTGTGAGGTGCGGGGAAAACACCACTCTTCTGTTCCGATTAGAACATCAAACAGGTTCTACCCACTCAGTGACGCACCCACTGAGAATCCTGTTGAAAGTGCCCTAGTTATTGGCGATTCTATTACACGGAACATGAAAATAGAGACACCAGCCACCATAGTCACATGTTTACTGGGAGCCAGAGCACCTGACATTAAAGCAAATTTAAAAGTGCTGGCTCATGCTAATCGTAAATACTCTAAGATTATTATTCACGTCGGCACAAATGATGTTCGACTTCGCCAGTCAGAGATCACTAAAATTAACATTAAAGAGGTGTGTGAACTCGCAAGCACAATGTCAGAAACAGTAATTTGCTCTGATCCCATTCCTGTTCGTCGGAGTGATGAGATAGTTAGCAGATTATCATCACTCAATGGTTGGCTGTCAAAGTGGTGTCCACAGAATAATATAGGTTTCATAGACAATTGGAAAAGTTTTTGGGGCAGACCTGACCTGTCGAAAAGAAATGGTAGCCATCCCTCCTGGGAGGGTGCCGCTCTTCTCTCTAGTAATATGGAACATAGTCTTAGAGCTGAAACATGACAAACTGGGGCCCAGGTCAGGAAGCAGCAGACAGACTGGCTAAACCGACCGTCTGCTAGCTGTCTCACGTCACAGAAGTCAGATAAATCCCGACACATAGAAACTCTTTCACCTAGATATTATCACATAGAGACTGTGTCTGTACCCTGAATTAGTAAATACAAAAAACTTCCAAACCCATTTAAGGGTAAAAATTTAATTGATGTTCAACAAATAAAAAACAGAGATAATACTGATAAACAAATGATAAAGCTTGGGTTGCTGAATATTAGATCCCTTTCTTCAAAAGCACTTATTGTAAATGATATTATCACAGAAAATAATCTAGATTCGCTGTGTTTGACAGAAACCTGGCTAAAACCAGACGATTACATTACTTTAAATGAGTCTAGCCCTCAAGGTTACGACTATCGACACAATCCTCGCCGGAAAGGCAAAGGGGGAGGTGTTGCTGTAATTTATAGTACTATCTTCAGTATTACTCAAAAGTAATGGTGATGGTGCTTTATGTAACGTTATGTAAGTTGACATTTGTGCTGGCTACTGTATACAGGCCACCAGGGCACCATACAGACTTTATCAAAGAATTTGCTGATTTTCTATCGGAGTTAGTACTAGCTGCGGATAAAGTACTTGTTGTTGGTGATTTTAATATCCATGTAGATAATGAAAAAAACGCACTGGGTTTGGCATTTACAGACATTCTAAACTCTACTGGAGTTAGACAACACGTGTCAGGACCCACTCATTGTCGTAAACATACTTTAGATCTAATATTGTCACATGGAATCGATATTGATGCAGTAGAAATTCTGCAGCAGAGCAATGAGATCTCACATCATTATTTAGTCTCGTGTATACTACATTTACCCAAGGCTGCAAAACCGCCACCCTGCCATAAATATGGTAGAACCATCACTTCTACCACTAAAGACTGCTTTATAAATAATCTTCCTGATCAGTTTCATTGCCTTAGCATACCAGACAGCTTAGAAGACCTTGATGTTGCAACAGAAAGTATTGACTCTCTCTTTTCCAGCACATTAGACGCAGTCGCCCCTTGCGCTTAAAAAATTACTCCAACGCCATGGTATAACGAGCACACTCGGACTCTTAAGAGAGCTGCCAGAAAAATGGAGCGCAGCTGGAAGAAAACAACTAGAGGTTTTTCGCATTTCGTGGAGAGAGAGAATGGTTGAGTACAGAAAGGCCTTAAAAAAATGCTAGATCTACTTATTTTTCAAATCTCTTAGAAGAAAACAAACACAACCCTAGGTATTTATTTGATACAATGGCTAAATTAACAAGAAATAGAGCTTCAACTTCTGATGTTTCCAAACAGCACAGCAGTAATGACTTTATGAACTTCTTTACTTGCAAGATTGGCAAAATTAGAGAGAAAATTATAACCATGCAACCATTTACAGTATCGCGTCAGACAGTGCACTGTAGTGTCCCTGAGGAAAAATTCCATTCATTCGTTGCTATAGGAGAGGAAGAATTCTCTAAACTTGTTAAAACATCAAAATCAATAACATGTATGTTAGACCCTATACTAAGTTATTGAAAGAGATGCTTCCAGAGGTCATAGATCCTCTTCTTAATATCATTAATTCATCTTTATCACTAGGATACGTACCGAAAACTTTTAAGCTGGCTATTATTAAACCTCTTATTAAAAAACCACAACTTGATCCTAGAGAATTAGTCAATTACAGGCCAATCCCAAATCTTACCTTTTCTGTCAAAAATACTAGAAAAGGCAGTATCATCGCAACTACGAAATGGTATCTGTGAGGATTTCCAGTCAGGATTTAGACCGTACCATAGTACTGAGACTTAGAGTTACAAATGATTTGCTCTTATCATCCGATCGTGGCTGTATCTCTCTATTAGTGTTACTAGATCTCAATGCTGCTTTTGACACTTTCGACCACAATATTCTTTTGAATAGACTTGAAAATTATGTTGGCATTAGTGGAATTGCATTGGCATGGTTCAAATCATACTTATCTGACCGTTACCAGTTTGTAGTAGTAAACGAAGAGATGTCATATCGATCACAAGTTCAATATGGAGTACCGCAAGGCTCAATACTAGGACCGTTGCTTTTCACTCTGTACATGCTACCCTTGGGAGATATCATTAGGAAGCATGGCGTTAGTTTGCACTGTTACGCTGATGACACTCAGCTCTATATTTCTTCGAGCCCTGACGAAACTTACCAATTCACAAAATTAACGGAATGCATAGCTGACATAAAAAATTGGATGAACAGTAATTTCTTACAACTAAATTCAGAAAAAAACAGAGATACTAATTTTTGGACCAAAAACATCTGCACGTAATAACATAGAATACTGTCTAACACTTGATGGCTGCTCTGTTAAGTCTTCGTTGTCAGTTAGGAACCTGGGTGTGCTCTTTGATACCAATCTTTCATTTGAAAGCCATGTTTCTAGCATCTGTAAAACTGCATTCTTCCATCTTAAAAATATATCTAAACTATGACATATGCTCTCAATGACAAATGCGGAACAGTTAGTTCATGCGTTCATGACCTCAAGGCTAGATTACTGTAACACTCTACTGGGTGGTTGTTCCACTCGCCTGTTAAACAAACTACAGCTGGTCCAAAACGCAGCAGCTAGAGTTCTTACTAGAACCAGGAAGTATGACCATATTAGCCTGGTTCTGTCAACACTGCATTGGCTCCTTATTAAACATCGTATAGATTTTAAAATCTTGCTACTTACTTACAAAGCACTAAATGGTTTAGCTCCCCAGTACCTGAGCGAGCTCTTAATGCATTATAGTCCTTCACGTCTATTGCGATCTCAGAATTTTGGACAGTTGATAATACCTAGAATATCAAAATCAACTGCAGGCGGCAGATCCTTTTCCTATTCAGCACCTAAACTTTGGAACAGTCTTCCTATCACTGTTCGGGAAGCAGACACACTCTGTCAGTTTAAATCTAGACTAAAAACACATCCGTTTAAACTTGCATACACATAATACATTATCTACTTCTATAATTCAAATCATGTAAATTGTTAGGCTGCATAGATTAGGTCAGCCAGAACCGGGAACACTTCCCATAACACCTGATGTACTTGCTACATCATAAGAAGAATGGTGTCTACGCTAATATTAGTCTCTCTGTTTATCCCGAGGTTTGCCGCAGCCTGCTTTTCCAGATGGGATGAAGGACCTGGATCTAAACATGACAATAACGCAGCCCTGACGTTTCAACTAAACTATCCCCTGCGAAGTCCTCCTTCCCTTTCCCTATATATAGATAAAACGTTATCAAAATTATTCTAGTTCGCATAGATCCGCGGACACAGCTAATTTTTCTGTATTATGCGGACCAGACAAGTAATTTGGCAATAACACTTTTTAAAAAAAGACCAAGTTTCTGCGCACATACACACTCAAACACGCAAACCTATAGACTAAACACGTAAAGAAACGGCAAGAATGCATTAAAGGTATTCGGTTTTCAGTAGGAAAGGTGTCATTTAAGCGGCCCCTAAAGTAATAATTAATTTTTACAATGGAAGTGATTCAATCAAAAACCATCTTTAGCTCAATAATAATTTTTTTGTTCTTAGCGCTGCTGTAAATCCAAAACAATCTGTCAATTAATTTTCCTATTGTCATTGTGAAGCTGCTTTGAAACAATACGTATTGTGAAAAGCGTTATATAAATGAAGATGACTTAACTTGACTATTTTTCATTGTCAGCTGTAATGAACACCACTGTGAATACAAAAATCTGAATGGCTGATTGAAATTTAAATACTGTAGTAGTGCAGCTGCTTTGTTTACAGGGGTTACCGGGGTAACCGCTGCATTTCTGCTGTTCCATCAGCGCCATGTGCTATCAGAGAGTGAATGTGCATTTTCATTCAACATGTCTCCTTCACTCGTTCCGCCATGCACTTCTCATGAGAATTGGGCTTGTTTACATCAGTGCGTGTGCCTCTTTGATGCAGCATACAGCGGTGTTGTGTATTTTAAATGGTTGATGTGTAAAGTATTCTTAAAATGCATTCTAAAAATCAGAATATTCATAATAAATAATTATTCACGGTATTTTGAAGTGCCCACAGTAACAATATCGTGTATGTTCATTATCGTGATATATTGTATTACCGTATACCAGCACGTCTATTTCTTATTTTATATTATTTCTGAGTATATAGGATATGTTTAAGGTAAGTTTGTACAACATTTGCCTTCATATTTCATGCATATTTTCTGCAAAGATATTTAACAAATAAGTCATTTGTTTTACATTTACACCATGTTGATCACTTCAGGTGTGGTGCACTTAGAATAGAAGAGAATGTTACTTGAATCATATTGTAGTTAAGTTTTTAAGTTGACTAGTTAAACATAAAAAAATCGAAATCGTGAATCGGTCAATCGTTCTAAAAAAAGATTTTATTTTTTGTCATATCGCACAGCCCTTGCATGAACACTGCATTTGTATCTTTCGTGCCATCGGTCTGTACATCCACTAATCCTCTGTGAACTGCAAATGCAAATGCAAAAGTAAGTCTGTATCTTATCTGTATGCAGAAGCAACTCTGACCACAAAGTACCCCCCCAATACCCCATTTTAACTAATCACAAAATTAAAAATGAACTGGAATTACTGTGATAGATTGCATATTCACAGTTCTTAAGAGATGTTGGCATTGTTCCAGTAACGTACACAGAAGAATCCAGGCGTTTTGCCTCCAGAGCTTTTATTTGAACAGGCGCAAATCCAGTTCAGTAGCAGCAATTCAGCAAACTCATTCAGGCTTGTCTGAGTAAACGGCCTCCATCAGTGTCATGACAGGACAGGAGGCCTGTGGCCATTAAATACTTGTGTTTCTGGAAGAGAAAAGTTCATGCATTAATCTGACCTTTGCTTTATAGCAACACTGAACTTCTACAAAAAATCATTCCAGCTGCTTCAGGCTCCAGTAAACAAGCTGCCTGCAATCCCGCCTCACCCTCCTACACCGCTGTAAAATACAACAGCCGTGATGTCAGTGATCTTGAGAAATTTGAGAAAAATCAAGTTAAAGTTTCCTGAAGGTTCCAAAACAAGATCTAGCAACCATACCTTAAAATCCCTGTTAATAACAGCTAATTTGGCACACACATAGTCAAAACCAAATATCTATAGGAAATTTTATATATATATATATATATATTCAACTTATTTTTTCTTCAATATTTTACTTCAATATTTTGAAGTACTGTAATTCTGTTTATATGTGTATATCGGGATTGTGCACTGTCTGTGCGAGCGCTTCGGATCTGTCAGTCAGAGCGAGTAAGATTGATTTGTTTACATCAGCATGAGTTTGAAAATCACATTTCAGTGGTTCAGACTCATGCCATCAAAAATTCACTATGAATATTCACAAAGTTGGAATGCTGTGCTTTAAAACGATACCAAACTTGGACTAATGAGGAAGTTGTTGAGGGGAAGCACGAGTGGTGAAGCAAGCAGAGAAAAACGACATTTTTCATGGACAAAGGAAAGGTACTCATCTCAGAAATTATACAAATAAAGATACTTTTAGATGTTTAATTGCTGTTTGAAGCATCTGGATCGCTAGATGAGGGCTTAATGAAGTCATTTTTGTGAAAACCTCAAATTCGACCAAAATTGACATTTTTTTAATTTGTTTTGCTTGTAGCTCATAATTAGTCTGTGCGCATTTTGACTTATTTTGCCAATGCGGGTCACAATTACTTGCTCTTATCATCCGATTGTGGTTTAATCTCTCTATTAGTGTTACTGGACTATAGTGCTGCATTTGATTTATCAACACCAACATTCTTTTGAATTGGCTTGAAAATTATGTTGGCATTAGTGAACTTGCACTGACATGGTTCGTACTTATCTGACCGTCATCAATTTGTAGCACTAAATGAAGAGGTATCATATCGCAAGTTCAGTATGGAGTACCGCAAGGCTCAGTACTAGGACAGTTGCTTTTCACCCTGTACTGTACTGTACATGCTACCCTTGGAGATATCATTAGGAAACATGACATTAGTTTTCACTGTTACTCTGATGATAATCAGCTCTATATTTGATGGTGGGCCTGCACCTCGAGATGACCACAATGCAGCCCTGAATGTCGGCAGAGACCACAAAAACTAGACGAGCCCTAGAGACAGATCCCTTGTGAAGACCTCATCGACTTGACAGCCATCAGCATAGATCCTCAGCAAAGACCATGAGAACAAGACAAGTCCTCTGCACAGACCCTGTGCAGAGGCCAGCAACAACTCTGCCTCTCTCCATATGCTGGCCTGATGTATCCCGATCTTCAAGCAGAAGGAACTGGATTAAGGCCCAATCCCATTTCTACCCCTTACCCCTTCCCTTTCCCCTACCCCTTCATTTTGCACGTTCACGTGAAGGGGTAGGGGTGTCTCGATTATCTTTTGGCTGGAGTGGTAGGGGTAAGGGGAAGGGCCAGATAGCCCTTCAAACGAAGATTTTTCGGGACAACACTTCAAACAAAGGGGTATGAGAAATTTCCCTGCTTACACCGACTACTGTGCAGCTAGAATGCATGTAGTGATCACGGTAGTGATATTTCCACACAGGATCGATCACTTGTGTGTTACCTGGCTGCCAGTTTCTCCGTAGCTTGTTAAATGCGCTATTTGAATGATGTGAACACAAATGAATAATACAGTTAAAAGAAATATCTGGTCATCCTTCATAGCACAGTCGCTATTTACATCTCGTATCATCTGTAAACTCTTGCGTTACCAAGGCAACAACTGACTTGTTTGTATTACTTTGCAAAGAGCTCCGTTATCGCAGCACCACAGTAGAAAACGAAACCATATCCATACCGGCCGGCTCGGATCGGCACGGAATGGAACGGTTAAACAGCTTGGCCCGATGGAAAAGCGGCTCCACCAATCTTGTACATTCTGTATCATTCTGTATCGTCTTGGGAAACTCAAAGGCTCATACATTTTCAAACTGAAACCGAGCACCGTTTTCTGAAGTCCAAAATACAGCGCAAAACAACGTTGGGAGTAAGTTATCTGTAACGTGCTCACGCCTGATTTCTGTTGATTTGCGCACTTCATTGCTGCTCATACTGGTTAAATATTACAGGACACTAATAAAAGAAACTAGGTATGATGACGTGTGTAATGGTGTAGTAGTGGTGTCCCATTTCTTAGGGGAATATTTTCACCCCTACACCTTGCCACTCTGTTTCAAGGGGCAAGGGGAAGGGCAAAGGGGTAGGCGAAGGGGTATAAAATAGAATTGGGATTGGGCCTTAATATTCTGAATGCTATCTATCCACAATCTGACTCGTGATGCAGTCTGGAATCAATCACACCATGTTCGTTCATTTGGCCAGAGGAGAACTGGTCCCCAGACAGAGCCTGGTTTCTCCCAAGGTTTTTTTGTTCTCACCTGATGGAGTTCCTTGTCACTGTCGCCTTTGGCTTGCTTAATTGGGGACACTTAATATTGAACTGACTTCAGCTGAACAATGTCACTATTGTTTTTAATTTGTTTGTTTTGTTTTTTTGTTAGAGCTGCTTTACAGCAAGATTGAATTCTGTTTGAATTCTGTTGAATTCTGTCAAGCGTACTGCTGTCTCACTCAACGAAATGGTTAAGTGCATAATCAAATTAATAAGAATTAAACAATTTTAACACTATTCAAAATATATACTCATTGATTTATACTCTTTCGTGAAATATACTTTTAATGCACACTAATGGAAAGTTCACAATAAGACCAGGAACATGTTTTAAAGAGTCAATTGTGATGTCATGTTTACATCTTGACTTCACGTTTAATTTTAATTTGAAGAGAACATCATGAATGTATGTGTGCTGTATTTCACATTAGATAGACACGCATCAGTCCTGTCAGACCAACACAACAAAATGCATCGTCTTTCATATATCAGGGTCAACAAGTTGTCTAAGCCAAAAGTAAACGTGCATCCGTACGCACAGCAACGGCAGGGATGAAGAGGAGCTCTGTAACGCCTCCGTCACTGCGGTGAGAGATCTGAGGTCTGAGACAAGAGGCGGATGGGTTGTCCAGCTGAGAGAGAGAAACCTCACACAAAGAGCTCTCTATCTACACAGCCTTCAAATGTCAAGACTGATGTCAGAGGTACCTGAAAAGCAAATTAAACTCCACTCTGGAGTCGACTAAAGATAGACTGACACTGAGGTGGCATCAGACATGAGCTCTGCACTTGTTTGTGCTGATAACGATCAGTCATCAAAGCAAATGAAATCAGAGATCTGAAATTTAAATTCACCCTGTGCGGCTGTACGCAAACACGTTTTATTTTAACAGACTGGTAGGCCTATTTAACTTCATCTAACGACACTTGTGACTGCGTACAACAGAAGGGTTAAAAACTTCAGCAGACACACCCTCTCTCAAGAGGGGTTTTATAATCAATGAAGATTAAACTTTTCAAAACTTGACATTTTAAAAGGTATTACAATAGAAAACCATTTTCTTTCAAATTGCAATATTTCACAAAATTACAGTTTTACTGTATTTTTGATCAAATAAATGCAGTGAGCATGGTGAACATAAGAGACTTCCTTCACAAACATTGAAAAATCTTACCGACAAACTTTTATGAGTTCATTGAAAAGAACAAGTTAATAGATTTGACTGATTCACTTGAGAAGCTAAATGGCAAAATCATGTTTGGCATTTACATAAATTGCATTTTCTAGCTTTCTGGTTGCATTTAATAATGTATTGGTTTATTTTTATTATTATTATTTTTAATTATTTATTATTACTATTATTATTATTATTATTATTATTTTATGCCAGAAAACAATGCATAATTAAATGCCATTATACATTTAAAACAACTGTTAGCAGTCTGTATTGTAGCAAACTACTTTTTGAAAAGAGCAGCTTGACTTTAGCTGAGCTGTTATAAATGAGTAACTACAGTTTACTGCTCATGTTTATATAAGCTAATGATGTGTGTGTGTGTGTGGTTTTGTGTGTAATCCTGGTCTTGAAACAGCATTCCTATGAAACACACATCCCTGAGCAACTAAATGAGATGTTGAAGCAGGATCACATTCAGCGTTGTTGTGTGCCTTTATTAAAGTGCTCCTGAGGGAAAAAATGATGCTGATCAATCATAACATGACTGCATTCAGGCATCTGAGGATATGATGCCACCTTCAACCTGTTAGTATTAGCAAACAGAGCATGAAATGATTACAGACACACACAATCAAAAACGGCACTCTTGTCTTAAGGACATTATAAAAAGAGCCCTAGTGAGTGTACTACTGAACCCCATCACACTCTCTAGAGAGCTAAAGGCTATCTGACAGGGTTGAGCCAAGTTCTGTACAGATAAACGGCACAAATACATGTGAATTAGTGAGTTTCATCTTCTCTCAGAGACACAACTCAAAAAATCCGACTTAACAACATGACACACTGATATGTGACATTTCAAAATCAGACAGACCATCCCACGTCTCAATAGCTGCATGAATTACCTGCAGCAAACACAATCAGCTATTATCCAAAGATTTAGACTAATTCCTGTCCCAACATGAGAGTTCATATCATGTGAACACAAACTCAAACAATCACAGATGTCTCAAAACAGCTACACAGATTCTGGAATTCCTGTGCCACTGGAACTGATTGAATAGATGAAGTGGAAAAGCACAACATTGTTTTTTACTGTGAGTGCACACAGATAAAAGTAGACATTCTGTACTTTCAATTGATGTATTACTTATCTTTTTGACAACAAATGACAGAGTATTTTAAGTTGATTTTGCTGCCATGCGAAGAAAATCCAGCAAACGCGTTTTCCGACCCCAGAGAGTTAATTAAGGATGTAGCTAAACTCTGCAGGATAATGGCCCTCCATGATCAGAGCTGCCCATCCCTGTTTTACATCCTAACAAAAACAGCCACTAAACGACTAAAGACAGCAAATTAAAGGGGTTATGAACTGCATCATTTTATTATTTTATAATGTTTCCTGGGGTGCACTTATAATGACAGTATGATGTTTACATCAAAAATGGTCATAATTTAGAAATAAAAGGCATTTTTCCCACCCTGATTTTAGCCCTGTGATTTGAACCTTGTTTTAAGGGGCGTGTCTGCTATGAGACTTCAGTGTAAAAGCCCACTGCTGTGATTGGCTAACATTTTTGCATATGAAAATAGCTAATTATTAAAGGTGGGGTCAGTAGAATTTGAAAAACACTGTTTGGAAGTTAGTCGGCCCGACACCAACAACAAACGTGTAACCAATCAGCATTAGGGGGCGTAGCTATAACGGTTGAGGAGACAGAACGAGTAAGAGGGAGATTTATAAAAAAAAAAAAAAAAAACCTGCAGAAAGATAGATGAGACAAAACAAAAGAGCTCAAAAGAATATCACTGGAATGAAGGGTTATGACTGGGCAAGATCTTTAGGACCTGCGTTAATATTAGAAAAGCTTTCCAGCGCTGAAGAGAGCTAAGCTGGAAGGCCTGAAAACAGATGCAGAGGCTGCTTTGATACCGCTTCACATTTGAGTAACACTGGGTTTGTGTGTCATGAGCTGCTGTGCTGTTGGCGACTAACAACGAACTCTTCACTGTACGAACTGTGCTTCCTTGTCGTTCGTTCATCATCTGCGCTTTATTTTTCGTGAAGCATTTTGTTGCACGTCAGCTGTGATAAACAGACATCCACTTTCGCATTGCGTGTGTAACAGTGTACCACAAGATAGTGAGTTGTGCAGTTAAACCACTGCACTGACGATTGCTAGAGAATGCGGTGTTTAGCGCCATTGTTAGCGCACTCGCCTTGCCTGGCAGCAGCGAATGGGCCGGGATTCGAAACCGATTCGGAGCAGGGTGGTTAGGAATAGGATTGGAGAGGGAGTTTTGGAGGCGGAGCAATGAAGAAAGGGGTGGGTTTGTTTGGGTTGATTTCAAATATCAACAATGTCCAACAGCATTTTTGAAAATCTACTTATCCCACCTTTAAATGTGGTACTCTTGAAAACTTTTAGCACATTTTTACTATTACAGTTCTCAAGGTCTACTAATCACAAAAAGTGTTGATTATAGCATTATATTGAGATCATGGCATGAAAGTTTGCAGTGATGAGCATACAGCCGATCACAGACATGAGTGCATGAATGTAGTGATCTCGTCATTGTAACTCGATTTCTGCACACTAACAAATGTTTTCATCATAACTAACAGTGCAAACACAATAATGTAAATAAGAGATTTGTTGATTCTAACGGGAGTTTTGGCGAGAGTCCAGAACTCAGTCACCGATAACCTTGCACTGTTTGATTGACAGCTCCAGTAATTGTAAAGGGAGCTTTTTTTTTTTTTTTTTTTTTTTTTTAAATCGCTTTCTATATATAATTTAATCACAGTTTAAATAACATTATTTTCATTCTACTAAGAGAAACAATGTGAAGTTGACTGTTTCGTCACTGGTTTGGTTTACTGCCAATAAACGATTTTGAGACAAAGAACATCTAACTGTAGATGAATCATTACATATCAGAAATCACTGGTAATTTTGGTTAGACAAAAAAAAAAAAAAAAAAAAACACATAACTGTCTCAAACTGTCTGCTTGTAAACAGAATCATACAATGAAAAATGGGAAACCATCCGACACATGAACATGAACAAGCGCTATAACTGGGCATCCATATAAATACTGTCCTGAGAGTGTGCATGATGGTTCCTGCATGGGATGTATAGAGACCACTTCAGTGCAACAAAAAACAAAACAAAAAAAACACGCTCCTGTTATGGCACAAAAGTACATTACATGACGGTAGTGAGGCTCAGTGCATTTAGCGCTCAAAGACCCTATGAAATTAGGTTTTAAAGGGATAGTTTACTTAAATTATCTTTCTGTCATCATTTACTCACCCTCATGCCATTCCAAACTTGTGTAACATAAAAGAAGATATTTTTAAGAATGTAGGGAACCAAACAGTTTTGGTAACTACTGACATTCATTGTACGGACAAAAAAACCAACATTTCTCAAAACATAATCTGAAGAAAGAAAGTCATACAGGTTTGGAACAACACGAGGGCAAGTAAAAGTTCAGTTTTGGGTGAACTATCACCTTAAAGATTTTGTTCACCCAAAAATAAAAATTCTGTCATCAATATCTCAACGTGAACAGATTTAATTTAGGCTTTTATTCACATATAAACATTGATCAGCAAAATTACATAGAGCACTTAAATACAGTAAACGGAAGATCAGCATGCTTGCTTGACACATGAGAACCAATGAGGCTCATTCTTGCATGTCACATCAGAGGTTTGAGCTTCCACAAGAACCAATGAGGTTTGTTCTCGAGTGTCAAGTAAGTACAGTTGAGCTATGTTTACCAAATTTGAGTGCTCTACGCATGTTCGCTGATCAATGTTTATACACAAATAAAAGCCTAAATTAAATCTGTTCATCATATAAAGTGATTGTCTCTCTTCAGAAGACTTGGACTAAACCACTCGATTCATATGGATTTATTTTACAATCTCTTTACAAATGTTTTGAAGCATCTGAGTTTTGGATGAATAGACTTTCAATGGAGAGACACAAATCAGATTTCATTAAAATCACAAATTTTCATTTGGGTTCTGAAGATGAACAAAAATCTTATGGGTTTAGAATGACATGGCAGTGAATAATTAATGACAGAATGTTAATTGTTAGGTGAACAATCCATGTTAGTTCCCTGTTAGGCTGTTTGAGAAGAGCTCAGGATCATCACATGAGGTTGCAGCTAAATTAGCATCAGGCTAATAGTAAAGGGCTAGAGCTCTTTAAGACAATATGTATGAGACAGATAATTAAGTTCCTTCAATAAACAACCTTAAACACACGACTAGCATCTACACTTTGCTCCGACTGTTTTTGTTTAGAAAATCCTCAGGAGAAAGTCCTCAGTAATATACAAACTTCACTGTACAGAAAACACAGAAGAAATTCACAAAGTCTCCAAACAGCATGTTCTCCTCCCAGGATGACTCTCCTCTGCATCTCGAGGTGTTATCACTTGCATCTCATTTGCTTCTAAGTGGCGCTAAGCAATGAGTTTCTAATTAAGCCACCAGCATGCTGGGGAATTCGTTGAATTCTGTCGAACAAACAGGCAGATTAGAAGCGGCAGACACAACCAAGAGCGATGGACCTCTGGAGGCCTGCAAACAAGGGACCGACAGCGCTCAGGTTTCATCTGCAGCACTGACACCACTGGATGTCAATGATTAAGAATCTGTCAGTGACACAAACAATTTGACACTGATGAATACCAGAGGTGGAAGTAACGAATTACAACTACTCACGTTACTGTAATTAAATAGCTTTTTCGGGTTTTTGTACTTTTTTGAGTACATTTTTAAATCTGTAATTTTACTTGTACTTAAGTACAAATTAAGCTAAGTAATCTACTTTGCTACTTGTAAAATCACATTCCGTTACTGAGTATGCCAACAATTTGAATATCCAAACCTTTGACCAGCATATTAGTAGCCAATAAAGAAATCCGATCATAAACGGACCAATGAAAACCCTGATATTTTACCAGCGGCGCGTTCTCATTCTCTCATCTCTCCAACAGCGAGTTTGACACACACCCGCCTCCTCCTGTCACTCACACGTTTCAGTTACAGAGCCTGAATGTCAGCCCGAGATTGCAGGTATTGCGCTTAAAGTCTCGATCTGTCTCATTTGTACGAAATGCACCCTGGTATACTGATGAACTACGATCCTACAAAGCTCATTGCCGTAAAATTGAGCGTAGATGGCGTATGTCTGGCTTAACTGTCCATCACCAAGCTTGGAAAGACAGTCTGGTTGAGTATAAGGGACAAATTTTATCTGCTAGGTCAGGCTATTTCTCACAAATGATAACAAATCAGCAAAACAACCCAAAGCAACTTTTTCTTTCAATAAACAAACTCCTAAATTGGAATAATATGTCCAATGTGCCAGCTTCAGCTCATCTGTGCAACAGGTTTTTACAGTTCTTCAGCAGCAAGATTGAGGACATACGAAATCATATTGCCACTGTACAAGTGTCATCTGTTAACACATCGAATGGTTATGTATTTACTGGTGTTCCACTTTCCACTACTTCTACTTTGGACTCACAGTCTCTGCGTAACATTGTCTCAAGTATGAAAGCAACCACTTCTGTTGTTGACCCCATACCAACTAGTTTGTTTAAGTCATGCTTTGAATCTCTCTGTCCTGCTGTACTGAGTATAGTCAATGATTCTCTGAGTACTGGTGTGGTGCCAGCTGCACTTAAAATTGCCGCTGTTACCCCAGTACCAAAGACAAATAACGCTGATTTTGAGAACCTTAACTTTCGACCACTCTCTAACCTTCCTTTTCTTTCTAAAATCTTAGAACAAGTTGTGGCTTCTCAATTAAGAGCTCACCTGACTGTTAACAAACTATTTGAGCCCCTTCAGTCTGGTTTCAGTAAGTTGCACAGTACTGAAACAGCACTGGTAAAGGTTTTAAATGATTTATTAATTGCCTCAGATTCTGGTTATATATCTATATTGATTCTACTTGATCTTAGTGCAGCATTCGATACCATTGATCATTGTACGTTACTCTCACGTCTTGAGTATGTTTTTGGTGTTTCTGAGATTGCTCTGAACTGGTTCAAGTCTTATCTCTCTGACCGTAAACAATTTGTTGTATTGGGGGGTTCAAGATCTGAAGTCGGAGTTGTGAAATCAGGTGTTCCTCAAGGATCAATACTTGGTCCATTACTATTCAGTCTGTATATATTTCCCCTTGGTCAGCTTTTAAGGTCGCTTGGTCTTAACTTTCATTTTTATGCTGATGACACACAGATACATGTACATTCAAAATCAGATGTAAATGTTGATATCTCTACTCTGTCTCAATGTATCTCTGAGGTAAAGAAGTGGATGTCTGAGAACTTTCTCTGTCTTAACAGTGATAAGACCGAAGTCATGCTTATTGGTTCACCACATCAGTTACGTAGAATGGAGCCGCCATCCTTACAGGTGGATGACTCCATTGTACAGACAAATTAAAAAATCTGGGGGTGATATTTGATCCCAACTTAACGTTCGACTTACAGGTTAGAAGCACCGTTAAAGTATCCTTCTTTCACCTCAGAAATATTGCCAGATTGCGCCCAATGTTAACTTTTACTGTGGCAGAAAAGCTAATTCACACATTTGTCTTTTCTCGCATTGACTATTGTAACTCCTTGCTGGCTGGAATTCCCAAGACTACTCTCAACAAATTACAGTTGGTACAAAATTCCGCTGCACGCATCTTGACTAGAACCAGTGCAAGAGAGCATATTACACCTATTCTTAAATCACTGCACTGGCTGCCAGTTAAATTCCGTATTGATTTTAAAGTTTTACTACTGACTTACAAAGCATTAAATAATTTGGCACCTCAATATTTGGCTGACCTATTGACACCCTACACCCCAGTTCAAGATCTTAGATCCGTCAATGCTGGTCTTTTAACCGTCCTTGTAACTCGTCTGAGATCTATGGGTGATAGGGCTTTTTCAAATCTTGCACCTAAACTCTGGAATTCCTTGCCTGTAGAGATACGAAATGCAGAATCCTTGCACATTCTTAAATCCAGTTTAAAAACATTCTTTTTTAGGGAAGCTTTTATGTAATTTTATTTTGTTGAAATTGTTGTTATATTCTGTTGTGATTTTATGTTCTTATGTACAGCGCTTTGAGAAGCTGCTTTTAAAGGCGCTATATAAAATAAAAAGTAAAATAAAAAGTTATTATTATTATTATTATTTTAATCATACCCGCAGGTTTCTATGGCGTATTTTAATTACAAATGTCAAGAGCGCATTATTGTAACGCGTAAAAACCTATGCGAGCTCTCAAATATACAAGTGAACTGCCTCTCCTCTCACTCAGATATTGAGTGCGTGCCGTCAGACTGTGTGGTGTGCAATCGTGAATCTCTCCGTGCTCTTAAATTAAACGTTGTCAAAAGTTATCAATCAGAATAGACCTCCATGCCTGACCAATGAAAATGCTACAGGAAATCTTATTGGCTATAAGTGAAATGCACCAGAAAGTCTCTCAACAATCAAAGGTGGATCTTTAATTTCTTTACAATGTAAATATGTGTCTCAGAATGGGGCATTTGTATGATTTGTATATAAAAATAGCCTAGTCTGTCTAACTGCATCACTATATTGTATAGACATTACAGATCAAACCCCTCTGATGTTCTTTTTATCTAAATAAACAACATATTATATGGCCCTTAAAGGGTTAGTTCACCCAAAAATGAAATTTCTGTCATTAATTACTCACCCTCATGTTGTTCCAAACACGTAAGACCTTCGTTCATCTTCAGAACACAAATTAAGATATTTTTGATGAAATCTGAGAGCTTTCTGACCCCAGACTGCAACGTAATTGCAACTTTCAAGGCCCAGAAAGATAGTAAAGACATCGTTAAAATAGCCCATGTGACTACCAGTGGTTCAACCTTAATGTTATGAAGTGACGAGAATACTTTTTCTGAGCAAAAAAACAAAAATAACAACTTTATTCAACAATTTCCTCTCTCCGTGTCACTCTCTGATACTGTTCATGTGAGCACCACGACACATGCGTGTGATGCTGATGCAGAATCCAGCCAATAATGAGCCGACATTCTGACGTAGAACCTGGAAGTGCTGCACTGTGTTTACTACGTCAACAGTGTCAGAGACTGACATGGAAGAGAAGAAATTGTTGAATAAAGACGTTATTTATTTTATTTTATATTTTGCGCACAAAAAGTATTCTCGTCGCTTCATAACATTAAGGTTGAACCACTGTAGTCACATGGACTATTTTAACAATGTCTTTACTACCTTTCTGGACCTTGAATGTGGTAATAATGTTGCTGTCTATGGAGGGTCAGAAAGCTCTCGGATTTCATCAAAAATATAATTTGTGTTCTGAAGATGAACGAAGGGTGTGGAACAACATGAGGTTGAGAAATTAATGACAATTTTCATTTTTCGGTGAACTAACCCTTTAAGATACACGGCATATAAAAATTCAGTGTTGTCATGCTGCGTGTGAGCTACTGCAACAACGTTACCCTATTGTAAAGATACAAATACACCGAGTGAGCAAATGTTTAAGTGAGATTATTGTAATGGTAATTGATCAATGTAACATTATATAACATTACTGACAATGTTTAAATATGCAAATAAAAGCCTAAATTAAAATCTGTTCATCGTATAAAGCGGACGTGTCTCTTCAGAAGACTTGAATTAAACCGTTCCATTTAAATTGATTACTGTTACGAGTCTTACGAGAAAATAATGATTGCCTTGACAAAATGGATGGACAAAAAAGTTAGATATTAAAATATCTACGGTATACAGTATGTGGTGGTTTTCCCCAAGGTATTTAAAATGATACTGAATATTGATCATTTTCAAGGTATTGTAATAAAGTTAGAAATTCCAGTATTGTGACCACTAATTCATGCACTTCGTCAATAAGGTGAAAGTGCTTTGTTTATAGCTATTTTCTACTTAGATCTATGCTTTGATTAAATATTTTTTGATAATTTATTAAATAATCGCCAGCTAAAAAGTAATTAGTAATTTTAGTTCTTTGAGTAGTTTTTGAGAAGAGTAATTTGTACTTTTACTTGAGTACTTTTTTAAAACCAGTACTTTTACTTGTAATTAAGTATTATTTCAGCAAAGTAACAGTACTTGTACTTAAGTACAAATTTTCAGTACTCTGTTTGACACACTGTTATGACAGTGTGTCAAAGGCATCCAGATGGCACATTATTTGTGGCAGAATTATTTGGTGACACTAATGGCACAGAGATCACCCTCTTCTATACTTCACCATCAGCAGAATATCTTCTTGAACTTTGAAAGACTGGGATTCAACCAGGTGAATTGATAGACCCATTTTACTGATGAACGAGCCCAGTGAAATACCACTGTGCCCCAGTAAAACATTAATGATAAATCCTTTGCCTGACAATAGAGCAAGTATACAGACCTGAGAATCACTTTCCCTGATATTACTTCAGCAAACATATTATGTGTGATTTTTATCAGCTGTTTAGGATCAGAACAGGTGATGCCAAATTTGTGAATAAATCACTCATTTGGTCGAACTGGTTTGCAGAAAGCTCTAAAGTTGTTTGATTCAGTTTGATTCATTCAGACAGTTCAACCATGCACTGAATTGTTCGTAGCGGTTTCTCACACTGTAAAGTGACATCTTATAAAACAGAAAACAAAAAGAATGCTGGATGAGGTGTATATTCACTTACAATTCATTGTAATGTAGAAAACAAACATGCAAAGGTCTTCTATTGTTTGTCAACAATGAAGCAACAATGAACGACTCTGTACTACAGGTAAATAATTATACAGTAGCCTATCCATATATCCATTACAGTATCAAAAAAGAGCATCAAAATATGGGGCCCGTGCTCCAGTACTGATAAATGAATAGAACCACTTCTCGATTCAGACACATCAGTCAAGGCTGTAGAGCAGTGACTAAAGTCACCATTAGCACAGACCATCAGTTCCTGAGGTACATCATTCCTAATGAAAGAAATATGAACATCTTAAACAATGCTTCTATAATCCAGCAGTAAGTGTTGATGGCTTCATACTGTCATTACACCAAACATCAACAGGAATTATTTTTTATACTATTTTTTACAAATGAGGGAGCTTTTTGGAGATTGACAGGTTTAGCTCACTTATGGGTACAAATTAGTCAATTTGGTCAATTAGGTACAAACACAAACACAAACACACTCACACACACACACACACACACAAGCCCATCAGGGTTTAGCTGATTTAGGGAAGTCATGATCACACTACATCAATGTAATTGTTCAGCTGGAAATGAAATCATCGGATGACTGTGAATTGTTAATGTATGTTTGTACGGAACACAGCTTACCCTGTATTGATGGAAATTATTTCAATCAGAGGGTTCTTCCTGATCTTGGGCAGATCCAGCCGCGCTCCTCCCAGTCGTTTCCCTTTCTCCTTCTTCTGACCCAGCAGACAAACAGAGTGACCTTGAACACAAACACAGCGTCACACACGAGGAATGGCACAGAATCATCATGCCGCCAGTCATGAATACAGATTGATGCCAGAGAGAATAAAGGATTGTGTTCCGTTCCAACATAATCACACATTAACTTTAGGCCACAAGAGACTGGCCACGTGCTGCCATTTCCCCAGAATGCCTATAGCTGTTCAAGCCATTAGAGAGTGTCTGCCGCATACTGACTGAGCCGAGAACATATGGGTGAGAGAGAGAGAGAAAGGAGTGGATGGAACAGATAATGAGACATGGCCATGAATGATCCTGATTCCTTATAGTTTAGAGCAAAAGAACAATGAGAAACCCTGAGCTGAACCCTCCAGATGTTCTCACACACCTTCAAACAACACAACAGAAATGAACTCACAGATTCCTCTGGTGGCAGCAGTAACAATGAGGAGAGATCGAGAGCTCTCTGAACCGCACGCTCACACCAAATCACAGTCCACGGTAAATTGTTTTATTCACACGTCTAATTCACCAACCATCCAGAAATCCATCCATTTAGACCATCCATTGTAGTACGGCATTAGTCAGTGAATAAAACTATTTAAAAATGAGTCTTCATGTATTTCTAAACCCACTGTAAATGTTTCTCTTTGTGAGCTTTGATTTGGAGTGGCTGAAATGCATCTTTACGCACAACTGCCAGCCTGCATGGAGAGCTTCTTGAGACTCCAGAGACACCAGCAGCTTCAAATACCTGTTTGCTGCTCAACACTGGCTTTTTTTTTATAGCTGCCCTTTTAATACAATTAATTTTTTTGACAGGAACTTTCATTAATAAGCCTTTATCTGATGAGTTCTGCTGTGCTTTAAATCACTCACAAGTCTTATGACAATTTGATAATCTCCATTCAGTTTTCACACAATATTAGTTGTTTTCATGCCTTTTGCACAACATTGCACCATTTCATGCTTTTCATCTTCAGAAAGATCTTTCTTCCTCCCCATATTGCATGAGAACTGTGACTGGCTTAATAATGTGGAACAACCTCTAAGTAGGGTTTCCATAGACCTGGCAAATTATTTTGTCTGAGATTGAGTTATCTAAAAAGACATGGATAAATAAACAAACAAACAAACATTTTCTTAGAAAAACTAAAATCTGAATGTTTATTGTACTGAAATCTTACTGATATGTCACTTGCATAATAATTTGGAACGCGGTGTATTAGAATATCATATTAATAAAAGCTGGATGACTTGTGTTGCTAAATGGAATACAATTAATTTTAAAATATATTGTATGATAAAGCTCTTTCTGATTATGCTATGTTAGCCACTTCACAAAATAGCATTGTCTCTGAGGCATGGTACAAACATGTTACTCGCGGTCAGTGATGGGAATAACGGCGTTACTTTTTTCAGTAACAAGTAATCAAACGAATTACTGTTTCCCCTGTTACAATGCCGTTACCGTTACTGACAATAAAATGCGGCGTTACTATTATTGAGCATACTGAAGCGGTTTTCATCCAAGTAGGCTCTCTCTCAGCCATAGGACCTGCAAAGTTTTTTCTCTGGTATGTGTGTGTTGTGGGGTGGGACACAGGCTGACTGATGATTATTGGTGTGTGACTAGAGATGATGGACCTGCAAAGCATTTTGTTGTAAAGAAATAGTACAGGTTAGTCATACACAAATACAATTTTAAACTGATAATAATGTACGATGCTCTGTGTGTGTGTCTGTGTCAGAGCATGGGAGCGGAGCACGAGCTCAAACCAGAATACCCTTTGTGACATGCTGGATCGAAAATATGTGAAATAAGTATTTTTCTAGTTGACTAGTAGTTGTTCATTTAAGCCATTAGTTGACTAATCATTTATATTAATTTAATTTCTTAAATACTGGAGAGAATAAACCATAAAAATGAGCGTTTACGTAATATAGGCTATATAGCACTCAAGCGCATGCATAAAGCTTGCCATAAAGAACCTGCAAAAGTAATGATTATGAATGTAACAAAAACAGCAAGGATACATTTTATTTGTTTATTAATAAACTAGTGTTTTCTGAATCAGCGTCGGCTGCGAAGATGAAGTTCACATTGCTGACTCTCTTCATCTCCGCATAGTGGATGCGCCTAGAGAGAGAATTCACATTTAATTCGGATACATAATCAGAGAGTAGCCTATTTCTTTTCGTTTTGAATTATTTAGTTTAAAAGCAGACATTTCAAGCTTTCTATAGATATATTTCTCATGTCTGTGAGGCAAGCAGCCTATACGCTGAGTTTCGATTCATTTAGCTTATAAGACACGCTCCACTTCATGTGCAAGTGATCGCGCCGGCGCCTCCATGTCATGATTATATTGTCTGCTGTATTTGCTTCTTACTTATTAAATCCAGGCATGAAACACTGATTAAAATTAAGATACAAATTTTTACAAAACGAAATTCACTTTAAAGAAAGGCTTTCTACAAAACAAAACTTAATAAAGTGGTCAAAATCACGTCTGACCCACTCCATGTCTCCCGATATATTGCGCATCTTATGATCTATCTTACTCATGCTGTTCACTTTTCATAATCAAATAGATGACATTAAAAAAATAACATTATAACAGGCCAGTTTAAACATGATAATGATACCAAATACGTTTTCTTTAATGGCTACCAACACGTACAGTACAGTACAGAGAAATTTCATGTCGTGAGCAAGAGCGGATCATGAGTCACGAGTCGGATCAAGCATAATTTATTTTTAGACTTATCTGTTGGCCAGTTGTGGTCTGTGCAATAAATATTAAAAGTTCTAAACCATCTATTGTGTTTTATTGTTCCACTATAGTAATGATAATATTTACAATAATATATTGAATTTGATAGGTGTCTCTTACATTGTCCCACAGCAACATTAAAAGAGTGTAGATTAGTGTCCATTTCATTTATTTAACATATTTAATATTGGGGGCATCCAAGTTATTTGACAAATTTGAAAAAAAGAAAAAAAATTAAAAAGTAACGCAATAGTTACTTTTTCCCTGGTAATTAGTTACTTTTATAATGATGTAACTCAGTTACTAACTCAGTTACTATTTGTGAGAAGTAACTAGTAACTATAACTAATTACTTTTTTAAAGTAACATGCCAAACACTGCTCGCGGTAAATCAAGAAAACAATAGAGTCAAACACTAAGACTAACCATGTTGAACTATATAACAATGATTAATTTTCTGTCGATAAAAGTATCCAAACAGTTGCTCACCCGTCTAATAAAATGCATAACATATCTTTGGTGTTTCCATGGTTTCTACGGAAATCTAGGGTAGCAAGGATATGACATCACTGACAGGGACATAATGACAGGGAGCATTACACTGGTTACAATAGCTGATTTCTCTGGATTTAAACGTTGTTGGAAACATTTGGGACAATGTAAGTGCACCAGTCAACAAAATATATAACATTGTTTTAGTGTTTTTTGGATATTTTAATCTAAAAATCTTACATGTTGTACCTTTAAGCAGCCTACTGGGTTCTGATGATGAGCAGATGATCATAATGGTCTCCATAAACATGTTTACTGATAATAACCCGAAGAGGTCAAAAACTGAAAGAACTAAAGCACCTAGAACCTATAAAAGCCTCACCTATAAAAGCCCATTAGAACTACAAAACATTAGACCTGCTCTGAGATAGAAAGACACACATCACAGACTAAATTTAATTACATTACTTGATTTCGGCATTCAGACACACGTGTAATCAAATCTACCAAATAATTCATACAACCATCTACATGCAAATAACTGTATTAAAAAAAAAAAAAAAAAAAAAAAGACCCAAGCCAGAGGTATGACATGTAATTTTCTGATCCACTGGCTCTGTGTTGAGTCTCTTGTTTTCTCAGTCCCCTGGGAAACAGTAGGAGTGAGGGGAAAATAAACATAGCAGAGTCCCGCAATATTCAGCTTGCGATTGCGAGTATTGTGCATAATTTTACCATAAGCTCCATGCTTATAATGCTGGACACAATAAAAACAATTTGAAATCTTTCAGACAGTAATTTCACAAACAGCAAAAGTAAATCAGCACTACAGCACATAGTAACATTTCATAGCATCATCTTTGACTTGTTTATTAGGGTGTTAGTAGTCTCACGTAGCCAGACCTTCAGACTGACAGCAGAAGGTCTGGACTCCATAGCAGCTTTCATTGGTCATGGACCACCCAGAGGCCATCTGACTGACATGTAAAGCAACCAATCACAGTTTGTTTTGTTCCGCGTCATGATTAGGGGTGTGAAAATGTAAGATCAATGTCCCTACAGACAGACCGGTGTGTAAAACTCTTGGACGTATTTTAAAGAGTCTAACTTTACATACGTCAAATACTTTTGAAAATCCAGCTTTTAATTGATCCTAATAAGCGCTGTCACAGTTGTAAACACAATGGCGTTCTTCTTCCATAAGGGGTCAAGCCAGCAGTCCATGGGCGTGTCGTCTGAGTCATAATAAATCGATACTCAGAGTCCCCATGGTATCATCACATTATTGCAATTAAAAAATAAATAAATAAATAAATAAATAAATAAAACAATAATGTGATGATACTGTGGGGACGCCTGTGATTCCCACCCCTAAGAAACAGAGCAGGAGGACAAAGAGAATGACGTCACACAGGAGCTGAACAGAACGTTAAGCTATAAAGGGAGAAATGAGTAGCAAACAAGCTCTTGAGACATTTCTACAACTTATAAAGCACTTTAGAAAGGTTTTTTTTTTTTTTTTTTTTTTGCCCCATCCCTATTTTTTCATGCTCTGCTAAGAGAATAGAGAAATGTTTGCCTTGCTCCAAAAGAGACAGCCATGACCTTTCTCAGGCAGCATCTTGCTGACACTGTGCTCCTGTATCCCAATCTTCAAGAAAGAGGAACTGGATGAAATATTCTGAATGATATCAAATAAAATTAATTACAATCTGACATGTGATGCAGCCTTTTTACCCCCCTCCATTTCTGTTAACTGATGGAGGTCCCCTGGAGGGAGCTTCACTGTCTCCTTTGGCTTGCTTAGTTGGGGACATTTAATGTTCAGAAATATTGTTGATTTGATTGCACTGACACTATCAGATGAGAGCTGGTCTAAGCTGGATGATGACATCACTGTTTTCTCCAGAGCTGCTTCATAGCTGAATTGAACTAATTTCATAATTTAAGGACTTTACAGAGATATTGAACTGAACTGAAACAACACTGAACTGACTTCAGTTGAACAATGACACTTTTTTTTTTTAGATCTGATTTACAGCAGAATTCTGTTTGCATCGTTGATCATTACTTTCCTGTTTATTACTGTAAAGCTGCTTTGAAACAATCTGTATTGTATAAAGTGCTATATAAATAAAGGTAACTTGACTTGAATTGGAAGCACATACGTGCAGACCAGACCTGCACAATACCAGAATGAAGGACTGTGACTTCATGCTACGATGAATAGTGGTGTATGGATTCCAGTCTGAGGCACGAGCTCTGCTGCATCTGTGTTTTTTACACACAGAATGTCTATTTAATGTAAACTATAATAATCCACAGTAATAGCTTTGATTGTTTTTTTTAGCTTTTACAACTGACACAAATTCCATCGCTTGAAGCACACTACTCAATTCATTTTCAAGTTAGCATGTGTACACTCTAAGCAGCATAATATATTTACTCTACTTTTGTATGTGCTATTTTAAATAAGATAACTATTGTGCAAATATTTTTTCATTAAATGCTGAAAATGAACATTAATCTCGTCTAATCTTGGACAAATATTTCACCAAGTTTGCATCAAAATGAGCAGATTTCAAG
The DNA here is from genome assembly GCA_039654765.1 of Mylopharyngodon piceus. Lineage (NCBI taxonomy): Eukaryota > Metazoa > Chordata > Actinopteri > Cypriniformes > Xenocyprididae > Mylopharyngodon > Mylopharyngodon piceus. The sequence goes on from CM077445.1 coordinate 7,471,734, forward strand.
AGTGCAGTGTCTCCCCTCTTTTTCACACTGAAAGAGCACATCAGGAGGGATGTGACAACCAAAGGTCTCGTTTTCTGCTGCTGTGACACAGCAGACCTGATCCATTACACTGAGCTTGTATCAGTGCATTCTGGGATTGAGTTACAGTGAAGGACAGATGTGTAGTGTAGGTAGTGCACTAGGATTTGAACAACACTTTAAATGTGTAACCAGCTACACATTCAAAGTACGATAAAAGTAGCTTAATATGACAACTTCCACACTGACAAGTGCTCACGGCAACACACCTTCCCTTCAAAAGTAGACATGCAGTGAATGCACAATCCCAAGCTTCACTCTGCAGCTAATTTGAGCACTGAGGCTGCTGATGTGGATCTGTTCCTCCTCTAAAACATTCTGCTGCTATACTTCTCTCTCGCTGTGGGCCGAGGGCTGTTTCTTCCTCTTTCATGCTGCTGTAGGTTGATCAAGTGGACAGGCAGCGCAACGGTCAGCTCATCCTAACGCTCACAGTAGGATCTGCAGGAGAGTTTCACCTCCATGATTCTGATCAGATGAACAGAGCCAGAAGAACTTTCAAACTTCTGCTAACAAGGTTATCTAAAAGTCTTTGTTTTACCTTCAGTGATGAGCAGTGTTAATTTCGTTGACGAATAATTTGTCAATTTTCGTCAACGACATTTTTTCACGGACAAAAACGAGACGATGACTAAATAAAAATGCGTTTTGAATGACTAAAACTATGACTAAAATCTACTCTAATTTTTGTCAAGAAATAAAACCGAGACGAAAATGATAGAGAGGGACGATTTGGGAAGATATCCAGTCAGGACTGCTGTCCTGTGTGGAAGATGCGCACATTTGAACTGTAACATGCTGATCTAACCGCGGGAAAAGTGGCGCTGTTGCGCGCTCTACAGGCTCACCCAGGAGCACTTCACTGCTTCGCAATTAATGAATAGCACACATTTATGCCAAGCAATTGCTTATAAGCTAATGTTGATAAATGTTATGACAATGTTTACTACACGATGTTTATATGGTAATATGTTTAAGACGGTTGTGAGAATGCACATTTTATCTCCTTCATCTGAACTTAAATGAGCAGCCTGCTACAGTGCAGACTGCAGACATTTCAGAATAAGAGTCACGGTATATTTCGGGATGGTTTATAATTATTATTTTTTCCTGGTCATTATTGTTATTTTGTTTACACAGCAAACTGTATTTAATTTAATTTAATTTAATTTAATTTCTATTTAATTCATAGTAAACTACTATATCTTCTGTCACAGGAAGGAAAGACTAAGAACATTATTTGACATTATTCAATATATTTTAAAAGTATAAGGGTTATTATAGTTAACTAAACCTAAAACCACAAAAAAACATCTTCATTACTTGAAATAAACGTTAACTGAAATAAAAAATAAATATATAAAAAATTTAAACTTATTTTATTTCATCTAGTTTCTAAGCTTTAGCTTAACCTGATGTACTAAAATAACTAAAACAGAAATAAAAAACTATATAGACATTTAAAAGCAAAAACTAAAAGACATAAAAAAAAATAAAAAATACTAAAACTTTTAACTAAAATTACATTGAAAGCAGAAAAGCTAAAAAATCAAATCAAAATGAACATTAATCTTGTCTAATCTTGGACAAATATTTCACCAAGTTTGCATCAAAATGATGAGCAGATTTCAAGAGCGCAGTGTCTCCCCTCTTTTTCACACTGAAAGAGCACATCAGGAGGGATGTGACAACCAAAGGTCTCGTTTTCTGCTGCTGTGACACTGCAGACCTGATCCATTACACTGAGCTTGTATCAGTGCATTCTGGGATTGAGTTACAGTGAAGGACAGATGTGTAGTGTAGGCAGTGCACTAGGATTTGAACAACACTTTAAATGTGTAACCAGCTACACATTCAAAGTACGATAAAAGTAGCTTAACATGACAACTTCCACACTGACAAGTGCTCACGGTAACACGCCTTCCCTTCAAAAGTAGACACATGCAGCGAATGCACAATCCCAAGCTTCACTCCGCAGCTAATTTGAGCACTGAGGCTGCTGATGTGGATCTGTTCCTCCTCTAAAAATATTCTTGTCGCTTTATAATATTAAGATAGTTCATGTGAGTTCAGTGGTTCTGTTTCAAATATGTTTTTAGTACCTTTATGGACCTTGAGAGTTTCAATGGCTTTGCTCTCAGTAGAGGCCTCACTGAGCCATCGGATTTCATCAACAATATCTTAATTTGTGTTCCAAAGATGAACGAAGGTCTTAAGGGTGTAGAACGACATGAGGGTGAGTAATAAATTACATTATTTTCATTTTTGGGTGAACTAACCCTTTAAGGGCTGTTAGAATTGAAGAAATTGATCCAACATTTCGATGCAGTTTAATTAAGGATGTATTGATCTTGTGAATTAGCACATTTTACTATACCAATATTTTTCAACTGGCAGTTTTACATGGAATAATACACACTGACCTTTTAACAATGCATTGGAGCAAACGTTAGAGAAGAAAGCTTTATAGAGGCAAAATATAACATAAAAAATAAAATATAAAAAAAGTAAAATGCTAAAATGAGTGTGCAGTTATATTTTGCCTCTACAGTACACACGGAGCCATATAAGGCTATCTGCCCATTTCAGAGTGTGATTTCTCGGCTGCCACAAATACTGACCTAACAAAATACAGATTTTGTGCACTTTTTACTGTACCATTTTTTTTTCCTTTTAACTAACTAAAAACGAACTAAAAAAAGTGTTAACTTGCCAAAGCATTGACAGAGCCCTTTGATCTAATGGTGTTGTTAAGCGCAGTAATTGACACTGTTCTGATCCAACAGCATATAGGCATTGTCAGACTTCAGGGTGACATTTCAGGGTGGCCGTGCCACCCTTAAGACACACCCCTGCTTAAATGCACTGCCAGCATATGCACTCATTGGTGTCCCCTCCAGCTGGCGGCGCCCCAGGCAACTACCTAGTCCACTTAGTTTGTACTAAAAAAATGTGTGTGTGTGTGCGCGTGTAACATTTGAGAGAGAAAAATTCTATTGTACTGCATATCACACGCATATCTAACGCAAAAAGTTTGGTACTGTGCCAAAACAAAGTCTTACTGAAAGCTTTTTTGTTTTGTTTTGTTTTGTTTTCTTCAGATATCAACCTCAAATTTGGAACACAACTCGTTTAGATTCATGGCTTTGATTTTCTAGCAGTTTTTAGTTCCACATATTTTATTAAATATATATTTTATTAAAAAAAAATGTTCATAAATAATTTTTTTGTTTTAACTTTTTTTTTCCATTTATTTATTTATTTATTTATTTTAAAGTAATCTGCCAAGGGTCTTCTTGAAAATGAGCCCAAACTTAAAGTGCCCCTATTATGCCTTTTTTAAGGTTCCTAATATTGTTTTGGGAGTCTCCTACAACAGGTTTACATGCATGCAAGGTCAAAAAACACTTTTGAATTCTCATAATATACATTTAATTTCACCTCAGTTCTCAATGATTCATAAACGATTTGTTAGAAGCAGTTTGAAGAATCAGTCTCTCTAAACCCCTCCTTTCTGTGAGCCTACACTGCTCTGATTGGTCAGATGGCCCAATCCTTTGTGATTGGTCCTTTGTGAAACGAAACGCCCATTGCCATAACTGAATGACAGCTATCAATTCGTAAGACATTGTATACAATGTATGGACAGAAAAGATGGCATCGATTTTACCGTATCAATTCGAGCCCGAGTCCGACGATGAAACGTCTGAAGTAGTCGATCAACCAGAAACTGATTCGCAATCACGACTGAAGCAGGACTTCTATGGTAAGTGTCACCTTAGTTTGCATTATTTATAAGACATGATAGCAGCGTCACTGTTATATTTAATGTATGTGCTGTATCAGAATGCCAAGCGAAGCTGAAAACCTCTAAACATGAGATAAACATTTAGGCCAGATGTGTACACAGACTTTTTCGCCATAACTATTAACAAAGAAAAATGGCTATATCATTGTTTGACATTACAATGGGTGTTTACTATTTACAGAGAGAATACTTCAACTAGTTAGCACAGACTAACGTGGACAGTGCTTGCATCTTAACAACCTATTACAATACAGATAGAGCTCCATCCTACTGTAATAATAAAAACGCAGAGGAAAAAACAGTTTGTTTTAAAGTTATGTTTGCGAACCGGGCCCAGAGCTATGTTGTAAACTCCCATGTTAGCCGAGCACAAACGTGAATAGCTGATAATGCATATTCTGTAAACAAAAGTTGTGCTCCATCCTTGATCATTGCTCCAAGTAATAAGACAGACAAGCTGCATTAATCAACATATTTTTAGACAATATTGGACCCACATCTGATTAGCAGAATTACAGAAACGTGAGTTAGCCGGTTAGCAGGAGACATACAGAGGGTGTACGTTACACAACATAACATACAAAACTACGAATTTTGAATGATCGCTAGAAAATATAAACATCAATTATTAATCATACTTACAGGTTGAGATTCAGAGGAGCAAGCTGGTCCAAATAAACTGGGCATTGATCCATATTTTAAGACCAAGCGTTTTGTGAATCCTGCGTTGAACCAAAGACTGGTTGAACTCCCCGAGGTTTGAGAAGCAGTCGTCAGTAAAATGACGGGAACACAACAAAAGATTGTACTGCTGTGGTATTGTTAAAAAAAAAAAAAAAAAAAAAAAGAATTTTCCCTGGTGTCTGCACACGCAATAAGTGGGCGGGCAACATGCTAATGTTTTGTTTTGATGTCACAACAAAATGGCTTGGGATTCGTTTTACAAACGACTCGTTTAATTGACTCAGAGTCGACTCTTACTTTTGAGAGACAATAACTATATATATGGTGCATTTTCAGATTTAAAACTTTGCAGGATGTTTTCATTCACTTAGAGCTATGTTACACACTACATGAAAGGTAATTTTCAAAAAATCCATAATAAGGGCACTTTAAGTCTGTGCTCCACAGCAAATATTTATGACAGTTTTGTGACACAAACGTTTTTGTCCTCTAAGGACATCAGAGTAACTTGACACACAAGGGTTAAATGTTATCAGGGTTTTTTCCCATGCATTGAAAATATTTTGGTGGCTGCTAAAATTCATCTTTGACCCACCAAAGAATTATTTGCCCATTTAATATGACTAAACTTGCTGTTCTGCAGTACTGGAATGCGCTCATGTAAAACACTCCAGTGAGTGTTTGTGTAAGTGCTCCGTCAAAAGCTGCATCCCAATTCAGAGGCTGATTGTGTCACAGCAGTGCAACAAAGGCTGTCCCCAGTTAAAAGGCTCCTTCAAATGTGGCCTCAAAATGCATCCTTCGTTTCCTGGGCAATGAAGGATACAACAGAGGGATCCTTCGCTGCCTAGCTTATCCCAGAATTCATTGTGCGCCAGTGATGGCAGGATTTTTTTGAGAGAAATTGCCAGATTAAACTTTTAAATGTAAGTATTGGGTTTCAATTTACTCTAATATCTAATGATACAAATGTAAAAATGACGCAAAAAAAAAAAAAAAAAAAAAAAAACCTTTAAAGTGGTTCAAATGTTGACATCTTACCAATATGTGATTTTATATAGTTTATAATCTTTATTATGTACTGTTGTGGTCAGAATTATTAGCACCCTTGGTAAATGTGATCAAAGATGGCTATAAAAATAAATCTGCATTGTTTATCCTTTTGATATTTCATGCAAAAAAATTATGAAATAAATGTTTTTTTTGTTTTTGTTTTTTTCTCCAAAACACGTTGGCCACAATTGTTGGCACCCCTAGAAAATTCTTATGAGTAAAATATCTCTGAAGTATATTCCCATTCATATTTCATATATGACTAGTAACATGAAATTGTCCAGCCATGACTGTTGTTCCACAGGAGTATAAATATGAGGAAACACAAAGGCCAAATTTCCTTAATCATCCATCACAAGGAGTAAAACCAAAGAATATAGTTCTGGGGCCGTATTCACAAATAATTTTATCTTACCACAAAGAGAGCTCCTAAATAGCAGTAAAAGTTCTTGGCTACGAATTTTCTCTTAAAACCTATTCACAAAGCTGCTGAGACAAACTTTTACTGAGGAATAGAGAGAAGTCTTAAGCTAAGAGAAAGGGTGGGGTTGACCTCATTGCTATGGATGATGTCAACACGCTTACTAACTATGCCCACAGTGATTGGCTGATAGAGAAGGGGTCTCTGTCAGTGATTCATTCATAGAAATATTGTTGAACAAGGTATCATGTTGTCATATTCAAATAAAGATTTTAAAATAAAAATGTTGCCATATTCAAATAAAGACTTTAAAATAAAGTTTGGGAGGAGGACATTCAAATGATCTATTTAATCAGCTCGAGAAGAGGCATATATACAGCCGACTCACCTAGTTACCTCGACAGTTTTCTGCACCCCTCCGCCACCCCAACTCCTCACTCTCGGCTGGTTCCTATTCCCAGGATACGGGAGAGCACTCTGGGTTTGGGATAAATTTCGAGCTCAGAGCCTCTCCTCGGACAGCACGCCAAATATGCTTATTTTAGTCTTTTACTCTATTCGACCATTTGTTAAGGCTGAATAATACTTCTGCGTCGGACCTACGCCGGAGCCTCTGCGCCGTAGGCTATGCATCTGTTTTCATTTGCACTTCTGCGTCATTGTCCTCGTCAACTTGCATGCAGACAAGGCAAAAGCCGAAGAAGCAGCAGCTTATGTACGTGGTCAGAGAAGCTTCAGCAGTGATGGCAGCAAATAGGCAATGACTTTTGTTGCAGTTTGAAGGCGTGTGTCCCCCGAAACAGAGCGTTTTTCATTCTTCATTGGAAGTTGAAAACGCTCGCTCTTCTCCGCGTCAGTTTTTTGACCTGAGGGAGGGGTTCTAGCAGACCAACCACAGCGCTTGCAGTCCGCGTAGAATTGACGCATTGTTACATTTTTGAAGAGGTGCACGTCAGGCTACGCCGTAGGCTACGTATGCTACACACAGCCTACGCCATAGCTATGGCGTACATTTGGCGCAAAAGTATAAATCAGCCTTAAGTGTGAACTCATGAAAACAACTGCCACAGGTAATCTGGCATTTTCTTATTTATTTATTTTCAAAGATTTATTTTTAATGTTTTTGCCTTTTTATTATGTTAGGACAGTGAGTAGACAAGAAGCGAAGCAGAAGAGAGAAAGGGGGATGGGATCGGGAAAGGTCCACGAGCCGGAATTCGAACTCGGGTCACCCGAGCTGGCTATGAGCCCACAAGGATATCGGCGCCGACAATAGGATATTATTTTCAACTTGACTGCAATGTTTTATTCTCTATCATTAAATGCATTTTGCCTGTACATAAATCAACCTTTATGTTATGTCATTGCAGATTAAAATCTTTAAATCAAAATATTTATTGCATTTATGAAGAAAAGGCTCAGCACCCAAGGCTCTATTGCCTCAATGGTGTACAGTGTCTTTGGGCGGATTGCTGAGGTGGATTGCCGGCAACAACCATTTTAAGATTGTTTGTGATTTGGTCTTAGTGACTTAGGAGTCCTCTTGACTAATCCTAACTTTTCACAGATTTAGGAGCTAGTTTTAACACTAAAATGCTTTGTGAATGCACTCTTGTGCTAAATTCAGGACTGACATGGCCATTATTTTTAAGAGTTTCTCCTAAATCAACAAGATAGTAGCTACTTTTAGCCGTAAGATGTTTTGTGAATACGGCCCCTGATGTGCAGCAAAAGATTGTTGAGCTTTGCAAAACAGAAAGTGACTGTAAGAAAATAGCTAAAGCATTGAAAATTCCCATTTTCAGCATCAGGGCAATAATTAAGAAGTTCCAATCAACTAAAGATGTTACAAATCTGCCTGGAAGAGGATGTGTCAATATCGACCTAAAACACGGCAAGGAGGAGAGTTTCAGTGGCCAATTACTCTCCAAGAATCACAGCAGAAATTAGTTGAGTCTTGGGGTCAGAAAGCCCAAAAAAATTATCAAACAGTACCTACATCACCACAAGTTGTCCGGGAGGGTTTCAAGAAAATCCTCCTCACTCATCCATAAACAAGCTCCAGCATATTCAGTTGTCAGACACAACTGGAACTTCAAACGGGACTGGCTTCTACGGTCAGATGAAACTTAAAAAAAAAAAAAAAAAAGTTTTTGGCAGCAAACCCACCAGATGGGTTTGGTGCACACAGGGATAAAAAGTACCCCATGCCCACGGTTAAATATACTGCTGGATCTTTAACTCCCTCGGGTCGGCGGTCACGCCGGCAATACCACCTCGGTTTTTTTCTTACCAGTGTGAAAGAGACTCAAAATACTCCGTCAATGTTGCACATACAATTAAGAGTTATACACCATTTTAATCTGTGGAATATCTTCTTTTGTGTACACTCAGAGTAAAAACAAAATGTTGTGCTTTTTGCAAAATAAAGAAAACTAACATGATGCGTGATCTCTCGTCTCCCTCTGAACGAAGTCCAATCTGATAGTTCTCAGAAAATGAACTGTAACTTAGTGAATACTAATCACAAAAAAATTAGACTTATGTCTAAAGAAACGTTGAAATGTCAGGTTTTAAATCGTGTAAGTCAAATCGAAAACAAAAATTCTGTGTTTATGTAATCTGTATGAAAAAAGACACATGTCAGACGCCCGTGATTCAGCTCATTATCCGCTAATGCGGCCACGCCCATGGAGCGAGCGCTATTCAGACGCAAATTCTGAGGCAATACATGTATACATCGTCTCAATCGTGTATTTATTGTCTTGAAAAGTGTTTATCTGTATGTTAAAGCCATGGTTAGAAAATTGACAAACATATGAGAATCCATCAATATTTCTCCAAATGTGCATGCTTTTAAGCTAAAAGGCTATATGAAATGCCATAGAGGTAACATGAATGTTCAGACGCTTTGCATCACAGAAATACATTATATTTTAAAGTATATAATAGAATACCATTATTTTAAATTGTAATAATATTTCACAGTATTGCTGTTTTTTCTGTATGTTTGATATACACCATGATGAGCTTGAGACATGATCACAGAGGGTTTTTTCACAGCCTACCTGACTGAAAGAGCTCATTGATATGCAGGTCATTAGAGGTCATTATGCGAATCTTTTGTCTTCTCAGGTGTGAATCACAGGACTATTCATGATGATTCACGCCTCCACGCATACTGTGTTTCTTGACAAAAAGTGTCTTACAAAAACTAAATCAATATATTGTTTTATATGAACGAGTATGCAGGATAATTTTTACATCATTTTGAAGCAAAAACTCTAGTCTACAACCTCCAATATCCAGAAGTCTTGTGAACAGATTTAATTTTTTTTTTTTTTTTGGCTTTATTTCAGTGACTTAAGTTTTTTGTTTTTTCAATAACCACGCATAAACGTTATTCCTTCAAAAACACAAACATGTACATACATGTTCCTCACATATTATTGTAGCCTAGTTTGTGCTGAATACAGTGTAATGACACTTTTTCCATTAATATGTTTATGAACAACTGAAAAAAGCACAAATGTCAGGGCATGTCAAAACTTCTCCAGGGCCCTGGAAATCCTCAGACCCCAGAGGGTTAATGTTGTGGGCCTATTTTTCTGCTGGAGGTCCTAGACATCTTGTTCAGATACATGACATTATGGATTCTAGCAAATACCAACAGATAAAAAAAATCCAAACCTGACCGCCTCTGCTAGAAATCTTATAACGGGGCTTGGTTGGATCTTCCATCAGGACAATGTTCCAAAACAAACATCAAAATTAACACAAAAATGGGTCACTGAGCACAAAAGGAAGCTTCTGCCATGGCCACCCCAGTCCCATGACCTGAACACTACAGAAAATGAGTGGGGTGAACTGAAGACGAGAAGCACAAAATGGAGCTGGGAATCTGAAGGATCTGGAGAGATTCTGTATGGAGGAATGGTCTCTGGTCTCTTCTCAGGTGTTCTCCAAACTCATCAGGCATTATCCAGTAGGTGAAGACTCAGAGCTCTTATCTTGGCAAAAGGAGGTTGAAAAAAGTATTGAATAAAAGGGTGCCAATAATTGTGGCCAACATATTTTGAAGAAAAACATTTATTTCATAAAGAGATTTTCCCCACATTTTCAATTCTTTTACTTCAATAAAAGGTTAGATTTTTGTGAATTTTTTTAATAAAATATCAAAAGGATTAACAATGTAGATTTATTTTTACAGGCTTCTTTGTTCATATTTACCAAGGGTGCCAATAATTCTGACCACAACTGTACATAAACAACTGTACATAAATGGACCACGGTGAACATATTTAGATAAGGTGTGAAGCCTGTTTTTTTTTTTTTTTTTTTTTTTCCCAGACAGTTGAATATAACTTTCAAAAAAGTCCAGTACAAACGTTACTGCCGCTCGTCAACGGCAGCTGTCACAGTTGCAAGGCTACGAGCAGTCCTCCATAGGCTAGACCATCCCTCAAAAGTCAACATTGCTCAAAACTGCAGCGTTTTTGTTCAGCGCGAGTTCAGAATGCTTGCGAATTCTTTGAAACATCGCTGCTAATTTGAACGAAAGCCGTTTTAAGGCAAGCCTCCAACAATGTTGGCCAAAAAAAAAAAAAAAAAAAAAACGTGTTGGGTTTCTGTTTTTATATGTATGAACTCAATATTACAGGATTTTAAACTAAAGAAACATTTTAATGTCATGTTAGCTAACGTTGTCGTCTTGTATTGTGTTAGTTTAGCAAAATCATCTGCTGAAGTGTATTGCAGATATAAACATACATAACTATGGTTGCAGACACAGTCAACTTGCTATTGATTATTGATGGACCGCATTGACCGTTCCAATATGGCGGATGGCTTGCACATAACGGCCCATAGAAGAGCTGCTAATGAGGCATCTATGTATGCATGCATGCATGCATGCAGAGGAGCTGCAAAGGTCACTGCGACTCACTGCGTGAACACCTGATGACCTACAGTCAAGCACTTTTCACATGCATTTACACATATATTACAACAATGCCATTGCTGTGCACATCAATGATTTTACGATGTTCACAAACCATGTTCATGTGTTGGTTTATACCGTTGAAATGCCTTCCATTGCTGTTACTTTTAGGAATTGTCTCGAAATATTCCAGTCATTGTGCAGCAGCAGGATAGCATACATCAACCATTTGTACATTTGAATGTGTTACTCATTCAAACATCCTTTCGTTAACAACAATCCAAGAAAAACTGCTTTGAAAACACTAGTTCATCACCAAAAAAAAAAGGTCAAATAAAATGCATATGATAAAACGAAAAACACTGTTCTACCAAATCTGTCGACATGAACCGTGAGCATGCAACAGGTGAAATAAGAGACCTACTGCAAACACACAGCAGTGAGACAGATGAATTCACATAGAAAGACAGGGTGGGAGTGTGTGTGTGTGAGAGAGACTGACCTTTGACAGCCTCATCCACAACCTCCACCACTCTATCAATCTGCTGAACCTACAGAGAGAAACAGAGACATGAGAACATCAGATTGCCATCTGCACAAATTCAATGTAATCACACACTCTGACGAAAAACTGGTAATGGGGTCAAACAGTATGTTCTGGTCCTCAAATTCAATTAAACTTAGAGATGCAGATAAGCTGTGTGTCACCTGAAAGTTTCTGATCTAGTCACTCCAACGGAGCTGCTTATGGTTTGTGTTCAACTCAAATTAGTCCACTCTCACTCAGGTATTAAAAAAAAAAGCTGGTGCACCTATTGGTGTAACTATGTAACTGCAGAAAGAGTCAGCGTAAGGGCCTGTTTACACCTGGTCACTTCATGTGTTCTTACTGATCGGATAGCTATCTGATTTGTTAAAATGATTCCATTTACATTTGGCCGTTTACATTTACATTTTATTTATTATCAGCTAATTTCAAGATCAAAGAATACAATAGGAGAGAGAGCGGCATCAGCACCGGTAAGATAATTTAGTGCCACTACTTTTAATGAAAAGGATTATGTGTTGAACGTTTGTGACTTATTTTCAGGTTCATTTGCGGCAGTTTGCATGTTGGCTTGCTGAAGTGAAACTCTACTCATCTGCAGCAATGCGTGTCACAGTAGCACGGTCATATCTGGCTATAACATGTTACATAGCCTATAACAAGCTCTCACATGTTTATTTATTTATTTATTTATTTTTTACCATTTTGGGAGGAGTACAATTTATATATGTGTTTTTAACAACCAGATGCATTTAAACTTGTCCAGTTTCGTTTGGAATGCGTCTCAAATCACCTCCTGAAGGGGTTTAAATGATCGGATTTAAATTAGTCTCGAAAGCGTTTTGGAGGGCATTTACACCTGGTCTTTTCACGATCGGATAGCTATCCAATCAGAGAAAACACATGAATTGACCAGGTGTAAAAAGGCCATAAAATCCCAACCACTTAACCCCTTAGCATTCCTGTAAAATTAGCCAAAAACGCCTATATAAGACATACTCAAAGTAAATTGCATGCTGTTCTTGAACCATTTGGAGTTTATCCACGCTTTTGGTCTCTTTTGAAAGGTATGTGTACTGCGGGCAGTACAGTGGAACGCTAACAGGTTAAGGCCCGTTCACACCAAGAACGATAACTATATTAGCGTTCACACCAACACATGATAAGGTTCTATTTATTATATGCACGTGCTGCAGTTTTGTTGTCTGCCGCTTTAAGTGCTCAAGCTCTTTAAAGCAGGATGGATTCTGATCGTTCATCAGCTGGAGAAAAACATTCTGAAGGTGATTCCAATGATATTGTTCCTCTGTGTAGTTATTATAGTTGTGGTATGGACTCTGCTACTCTTTTAAATTTAGAATAATTTTTAAAACGAAATCCTTATCGTTGTAGTTATCATCCTTGGTGTGAACAGGCCTTAACACTAACACAAACAGACGAGCAGAGTGATTCAAACAGTGGAAAGTGCCAGTGCTGTAGGACTGTTGTGTGAGCACTCTTGGAACGCTGCTTGACCATTCAGATTCCAGGACAGTAACTGTTGTATAGCATATGAGCAGATATGAACAGAAGCTTATGTTGGTGGAAAACACACAAGTGCTCATTTGGAAATTAAGCTTTTACATTAATAATATCATTTGAGCTTTTAATAGCAATTTTATAAGCATTATAAGCAAAATGTGCCTGTGGAGCGTGTTGATGTGAACACATATCAGATCTGTCCGTCGCTGCTGTCAGTGTTCAATCCTCATGATAACTCTGACTGACAGCTGATTCAGATCAAGCTCCTCTGCATGATGAACCTCTAATCTCTAATAGTCAAGTCAAGTCACCTTTATTTATATAGCGCTTTTTACAATGCAGATTGTGTCAAAGCAGCTTTACAGTGATAATTGGTATATAATTTGGCTGCACAGCAGCTCTTAAAGAAAATGGTGTCAATGCAGGCAGATGCAAAGCACTGTTGAATATCAAATGTCAAGTGTCCCCAACTAAGCAAGCCAAAGGTGACAGCGGCAAGGAACCCAAACTCCAACAGGTGACATCAGGTGGCAAACAGGTGGCAAATATGTGTTAAAATGGAGAAAAAAAACCTTGGGAGAAACCAGGCTTAGTCAGGGGGCCAGTTCTCCTCGAACGGCGAACAGTGCTTTGTTACGATTCAGGTAGCTATCATAAGTCCCATGGGATCGCAACATTCAAAGTATTTATTCCAGTTCCATCCAATTGTAATTAGAATATTAGAATGTCATATTGGTAAACGGCGGCAGATTAATCACTGCTTTTAACCATATTCAACTCATTTTAGGGGGATTATGAGGTAATTAAGAAGCTCTCTGACAAAGGGAGAAATATTAGACATGTAATTGGTTCTTTTCAGGAAATAAAGCAAGGAAATTTGACAAATGATTGATGTGTGCAGCTGTCTGACCATTATACAAAAGATGAGTTTGTCATGAGGATAAAGGATGGTGATTTTCTACAGTATCCTATACAGATAAATTGACTGTTGACCGGTGCAAATAAACACATATAACAGCATGGACATGATTTCAGATGAAATCATTGTAGCGTCTGCACAGGGTCAAATTAGCCAACCAACTTTAGAATTGTCAGAATGCTCTTAGCTTTTTGAACTCTGCATGTATAATCATGAATAGGCCCCGGCAAGTCTGAATCAAATTAACCCATTGGCATCTTTGTTATCTCATTTGAAGCAAAGCAGAAAATGTCCTCACCAGCTCCAGGGACTTCAAAGAGTCACCCTGGTTCACCCCCTGCGGGGCTAATTGCCAGGTGGCCCACAGACACTGGTCAAAACCCCAATACACATCACACACACACATACAGACACCCACAAACACGCATGGAGACTGTATTTACATGTATCCTCAAAATATGACTATGCCAAAGTATACCCGTTATTGTATTCAAGTGTGCATAAATGTATCCATATTATATAAGCTTAGCTATGACTGTAGTTGTGTTAGTTTCACTCTAAACGGTATATTCAAGTATAAAACTATCTCTCCCTTAATGTTTTTGCCACCTAGCATGTTTAGTTTAGTTTTAAAACTCTCAGAATGTTCTAATTAACAATGTATGTTACATTACTGTAAAATGCATTTTTCCATTTTTAATAGTACTGCGAAGAAAATGTACTCAGATCTGACATTCCAGATACTATGCAAATTAGGTCGTAAATGGAGACAAAGAAAAAGTTTGCCCGCCAAAATTGCACCCTCGCCATTGGCTAGCGCATCCAAGGAGGCGTTTTGGTTTGTTTGTCCTTAAAAGACAACGACACGCGTCTCTTCGTCACAACAAGTTCTTTTGTCAAGCCTTCTTCATCCGTCGCCTGAAGCCTTCACTCTTCATCACCTAGGAGACGGACTCTTTCTTCTTTATTTTCCAGTTATCTTACTCTTAAGTTAAAACCTTGTTTAAAAATCCCGCCAAAGAACCCTTCCTCGGAAAAGGACCAATCGCTCCAGATTGCACGCACTGAAACTCCTGCAGAAAGACGAAGTAACCACACCACCTAAACCTATGCAAGTATAGAACCATTCCTTTCGAAGCGTTTTAAGCTCCATGTGTAAGTTGAGTTTCCTTGCTGGCTCTCAAAGGTTTTTACTGTTTGTAATTTTGCCATTTCTTTGATCACCTCTGTTTTCTTGACTTTACTTTCGTTTTATTCTATGTATGTTCTTTTGTTGTATTTTAGTCATATATTCGTTGTTCGTATCTATTAAATACAGTATATTCATGCTCGATTGTTTCTGTTGCTCATTCAGAAAATCAAGTCACTTCTACGTTTCGATTTTGCAAACTGCTTTACGCTTTAATGCTAGAATAGGAAATTATTTCTCGTGGCCAGAGGAATAATCTCCTTTTATAATAGTCGATAAGGAAAACTGATAGTTTGTGGGACAAACTAGGCCAGTCTTTCTAAATTAACTATTAAACTAGAACTAAACCTGAACCATATATGTAATTAATTATAATCCGTTGAAATGACTTCACAATATATGTGCATAATTCCCTTTTTGGTCGATTTATATTATAATTGATCATAACGCGTTATGATATATATATATATATATATATATATTTTTTTTTTTTTCACCCATAATTTGAACTAATGCATTCATTCATTCATTCATTCATTGTAATTCATTACATCATTTTATGTAAAATGTCATTTCAAGATAACAAAAGTATGTCAAAGCAAGAAATTAAATTTATACACTTCCGTTCACACACCTCTCGTTCACTTTACATAAACCAGCTGACTGAGACAACGCTCAACTATAGTTTAGTGTCACTATACAAGAATATTGCAGTGAAGAATACCATGACTGACCAATCAGGATCAAGTATACCAGAGAGACAGGAAGAGACCAGCAATCAAATCCTATGCAGCTGATTGCTCCACACAGAATTGACACCTGCAGAATTCTTCAGAAACTCATTTTGCACATTTTCACTTTTTTTTATTTTAACCCCAACACTGCAAAATTATAAGTTCCTCACCAGCTGTTTATTCGTCTTTTTGTTTCTGTTGTTTATCACTCCAGTAAGTGCCAAATGGAGTGAGAACAAAGATGGACTGTAATGGTGAGAGTTGGCTGGAGGCAGGTAATCTTTCCCTCCTCTGCTGAGGTCATTTCTGCATGGAGGCCGTGAGATTATAGAAGCTGATCTACAGTATTAAAGGGCATTCGTATCCATTGTGCGCCGCACCCTGCAGTTAAATGGCTGACCTGAGGCCGCTGCACGCTTTTCTCTAGCCACCGGGGCCATTAATTCAACTGTACTGTGGGCTGAAAGATAGATCATAGACCCCGGGCCTCCACTGGCTGCAGTTACATTGCATGAAAAACACTGAAACTGAAATCAATTTTGCCCTAATGGGAGCACAATTTCAGCCCCTCTCTGGGCAGCGCCTGCTGAACCAACGTGTCCGAGATCAGCTAGGTGAATGCACTTTAGGCCCCAAGCGCAGCGGGACAGTCTCTGAACGCTACGCACTCTCAAGCACCACGTCAAAGAAGGAGAAGAAAGGTAATTTTATTGAGTGGATTCTTTCATGTGCTGGCAGAGATGTTTTGGGAGCGGCAGGAAGTCGGTCTGTTAAGCATTACTGACTCCCTCGGCTGTTGTCTCATGCTTTAAATCCAGCCCTGGTCAGAAGAACTTCAAAATCGGATTTGTGATTCCCCACAGTTATTATTTTTAAAGCAAACTACTTGAAAGCAACAAGGGACGAACCGCTTTGGATGTGGATGTCTGTTGTCTAGACAAAACAAAGGCAACTTCATCAAATGCTTCCAGACCTCCAGATAAATCTGGGCTGTAGTTTTGATCCGCTCAGCAAAGAGAAATACTATTTTTGCTTTTGTTGCAGGAGTGTTGGCAGATGCTGCATTGTAATGTTAAAGACTGCAGTTTTCCTGCCTCAGTTCTACTAACCCATGCCCCTGACCAAAGTAGATTGGGTCCACGTATCTTTGCCCACGATGGTGAAATGTTACAGGTGTGGTACTGTGCTAGCAGAGCACCTCTGTGAATCTTAAACCTTCCATTTGTTCTCCTGCATGGGCACAGGACGGGCTGAGTGCTCCATCACTGCTCTCCTGATCAATATGGCCTTTTCACAAAGACTCTACTCAGCCCTGTCTGAATCTGCTTTAAACAGATCGTGGTTGTATCTCTCTATTAGTGTTACTGGATCTTAGTGCTGCATTTGACACTATTGATCACAATATTCTTTTAAATAGACTCGAAAATTATGTTGGCATTAGTGGAATTGCATTGTCATGGTTCAAATCATACTTATCTGACCGTTATCAGTTTGTAGTAGTAAACGAAGAGATGTCATATCGATCACAAGTTCAGTATGGAGTACCGCAAGGCTCAGTACTAGGACCGTTGCTGTTCACTCTGTACATGCTACCCTTGGGAGATATCATTAGGAAGCATGGCGTTAGTTTTCACTGTTACGCTGATGATACTCAGCTCTATATTTCTTCGCGCCCTGACGAAACTTACCAATTCACAAAATTAACAGAATGCATAGCTGATATAAAAAATTGGATGACCAGTAATTTCCTACTACTAAATTCAGAAAAAAACAGATTCTAATTTTTGGACCAAAAACTTCTTCACGTAATAACCTAGAATACTGTCTAACACTTGATGGCTGCTCTGTTAAGTCTTTGTCGTCAGTTAGGAACCTGGGTGTGCTCTTTGATACCAATCTTTCATTTGAAGGCCATGTTACTAGCATCTGTAAAACCGCATTCTTCCATCTTAAAAATATATCTAAACTACGACATATGCTCTCAATGAAAAATGCAGAACAGTTAGTTCATGCGTTCATGACCTCAAGGCTAGATTACTGTAACGCTTTACTGGGTGGTTGTTCTGCTCGCCTGATACTACAGCTCGTACAAAATGCAGCAGCTAGAGTTCTTACTAGAACTAGGAAGTATGACCATATTAGCCCAGTTCTGTCAACATTGCATTGGCTTCCTGTTAAACATCGTATAGATTTTAAAATCTTGCTAATTACTTACAAAGCACTAAATGGTTTAGCTCCCCAGTACCTGAGCGAGCTCCTAATTCATTATAGTCCTTCACGTCTATTGCGATCTCAGAATTCAGGCCAGCTGATAATACCTAGAATATCAAAATCAACCGCAGGCGGTAGATCCTTCTCCTATTTGGCACCTAAACTCTGGAACAATCTTCCTAGCATTGTTCGGGAAGCAGACACACTCTGTCAGTTTAAATCTAGACTAAAAACGCATTTCTTTAACCTGGCATACACATAACACATTACCAATTTATATTTTCAAATCCGTTAAAGGATTATTAGGCTGCATAAATTAGGTCAGCCGGAACCGGGAACACTTCCTATAACACCTGATGTACTCGTTACATCAGAAGAAGAATGGCATCTACGCTAATATTAGTCTTTCTGGTTATCCCGAGGTTCACCGTAGTCAACCGGATCCGGGCCGTATCCAGGTGAGACCAAGGACCTGCGCCTTGACACGACCACAACGCAGCCCTGAAGTATCAGCAGAGATTGAGTCAACTAGATCATCCACTGTGAGGGCCTCATCGACACGACAGCCACGACACAGTTCCTCAACAACCGTCCATACCGGCGTGATGAATACGATCCTCAATTGGATGGAACTGGAATAAATACTTTGAATGTTGCGATCCTATTGGACTTACGATAGCAACCTGAATCATAACAAAGCACTGTTGGCCAGAGGAGAACTGGCCCCCCGACTAAGCCTGGTTTCTCCCAAGGTTTTTTTCTCCATTTAAACACCTATTTGCCACTTGTCTGCCACCTGATGTCACCTGATGGAGTTTGGGTTCCTTGCCGCTGTCGCCTTTGGCTTGCTTAGTTGGGGACACTTGACATTTGACTTGACATTTGATATTCAACAGTGCTTTGATCTGCCTGCATTGACACTATTCTTTAAGAGCTGCTGTGCAGCCAAATAATGTACCAGTTATCAATGTAAAGCTGCTTTGACACAATCTACATTGTAAAAAGCGCTATATAAATAAAGGTGACTTGACTTGACTTAAACTGCAGTGGCAAACGCAGCAGGAGCCGCTCAGCTGGTGCTGAAGGCTTCTGTCTGGTGTCGCAACAAGCCATCAGCTCCAGCACACTGACAATGGCAGTCAGAGAGGGGAAGAAAAAAAAACTAACAACATTGTAGTTTCTTTCTAAATGCAAAGTATAAAACAAAATCTAGTGCAGGAGAGTTTTCACTTTTTCAAGGGGATGTGGGTTCAGATCATATCTATTTTTGGTAACACTTTTTTTTTTTTTTTGGAAAAAGGTTCAACTTGTTAATATTAATGAATTAGTAGGGGTGGGAATCAATTCAATACTTGGGGTCACAATTCAATATATTCATGGTAGACTTGCCACAACATTATAATATTCACACCGGTGAATATTAATTGGCATCATAATCGGGTAGCTCTGGATTGACGCAAGGTGTTGCTTTGAATTTTAGGTTTTATTTTGCTAAAATTAAAATGAGCCTAAAAAATGTAAACAAAATTATTAATTTACACACTTGAAAGTATTAGTTGGACTAGTCAACCAGAAACAAAGGACACAACAACAACAACATGTATAAAAACACTGTAAACACTCTGTTGCTGATTTCAATCATTATCACAAGCAGGAACTGTTCATTACCACAGGAACCGCAGGTATCGTCCCTCATAACCAGCATAAATATAGGTATACCCGGTAAAGCCTATTACTGTATAGCGTGGCAGCCTAATGCATAAATTTGAATCTAGATTGCTGTAGTGTTCCCAACATACCTCACCTTCACTTTACAAAGCGTGGATATTGCATTATGCCACTTTCATAAGCAGCAACATGATCAGCACATTTCTTTATCACCAATGTTAAGAATTTAGGGTGAGCAGCGTCACACTTTTGATGTCAACACTCAATTGTCAAAGTACTTGTTTCTCCTGCTCCTCCTTATGTATGTATATATATGTATATGTGTATATATATATATATATATATATATATATATATATATATATATATATATATATATATATATATATATAACAAAGAATGGTGATTCATATTTTTCCCCGACTTCTATGAACTGGGTATCATCCACTAACAATTTTGAAGCATTTATTAATCTTGGTTAATGTTAATATACAAATATATAATATTAATATATAAATATTCTTCATTTTTAACGCGTTTATTTGTAACACATTAACGTTAATTTACACAAATGCATACTGTAAAAATATTGTTCAATGTTAAGCAACAAACAAATAAAACGCTGTATCAAAAACAATATAAACTGCTTTTAACAAGTGCTGCCCCTTGTTATTTATAATAACTTCTTTTAGTAATGGCCTAAGCCATCATCACTAGTTCTTGCATGATGTTTTCAAATTAGTAAAATTAGTATATGGCCATAACACACTCTTGTTCATGTGATATTGTGTCTGCAGGTACAATTTGACATGGTGCTTAAATGAAACAGTTCCAGGGCTCCAGAGAGAAAAAAAAAAAAAAAAAAAAAGCAAAAAAAAAAATTAAGGAGCCATTGGCTCCTATAAGGGAGAAAAAAAAAAAAAAAATAGGCACCAAGTTATTTTTTTAAGTGCTACAAAAGAATAAACATGTTTTATTTTGTCGTGTTGTCACGTCTGCCCTCCTTTCACAGCATCAGCATTTTCATCCGCCTTGTGGATGTCCTGGGAACTAAGATTCACTCAAAGTAGAAACTGAATTGATTTTCCAACTTGCATGCAGTCACAAAGAATTGTTCTTTACACGGAATCTGAACCATTGTGTCACAGACCATAATAATGTCAGCTTCACTTGGCAAATGAGTATAGTTTGGCCTCCTCCTAATGCATCCTAAATGTTGTCGTATGTCTTGCACTGATATTTTTCATTTCGATTTGCGTTTCTGACATGGAAAGCTGATCCTCGCTGTTCCTGTGTGTATTTTTTTTTTCCCACTGCAACTTTGCTGCACGTCTTCTCATTTTATTACGTCAACACAACAAAAAGATATGATGGGCTACTCATCACAGAACATGCAGGTAAAAAGGCATGCAATTTTTAATCATAACATGTACATTTATTTTTTTATTGCAAAAATATCACTCGCAAATTAATATTTTTGGTCCCAAATGCGAACGTTTTAGTTGCAGTCTGTAGCGCTGAGTTCTCAAAGACTTTGTAGGTGGTTGCTTTGTTGTCTTCTCTAGTTGTCCTTGCTTTAAGTTTGACTGAAGCTCCCGGAGCCATTCAACATATTGTTCAGATAAAAACAGATCCTGTGAAGCATCAGACGGGGTCGATGTCGTTTGGAAAAGTATCTCTGTGGGACAGCAATCTGAGCCTCATCATCCCAGCTGTGGCTGGTAAACAGTGCAACCAGCTCAGTTTAACATATGCATTACCGAGAGCTCATGTTTAACAGCAGAGGAGAGCGGCAGCAGACCGAAAGCTCATCGTCCACTGACTGCTGCACCATTAGGCCAAACCTCCCTGAGTCACAGTTATAATTCAACAAAGAAAAAAATCTCTCATCAGGACGAAATGCATCTCTCCAGATGCACGCACATTTGAAATGCAGTTCCCACGTTTCTCACCTCTGTCTTTATACCATAAAGAAAATCAAGGTTTGTTTATTTGCTTATCCATGTTTTATTAAAACATGACCAGTTAGGCTCAGGCTATTAATTATGAATCGTCTCCTTCATAAACACGAATCTGGTAATCCCACATGCTATGTCAAACAGCAGACCATAAATAACGTAATTAAATTCAATAAACACGCCTGCTTCTGTAAGCCAGTGGCTTAGCGCTAACAGCTGGGTGAGTTAACGGCCAAAAGCTCGAGAACTCTATTCTCTAGAAAATATAACGCACTGATTAGTTCTCCACACATACATCCTGCTCACATCCTGAGAGACTAAACAGCCCAGACATAATATGCAAAACGGCTGCCCATTTGCATAAGGTGATTTTTCCAACAGTAAGAAGGGTGCAGTCGAGAGCAAACAATCATCGCCCACATGTGTTGACTGATTACAGCTTTAACTAATGCAAATATGGGCTGAAAACTTGAGCAGAAAACATGGTCACTTCCTGCACTGCACTACTAATTCACCACTTCAAAAAACAGAATAGGTGGACAGAAAGAAATGATCATTGGCTTGATGAATTGAACTTCAACACGTTCGAACACATCAGATAAAATGGTGAAAGGATCTCAGATAAAATGATCTCGGATAAAATGGTGAAAGGATCTCTAGCATGTGCGTTTACCCCAATGATGCTCAGGTCTTTTAGGTAGTCCATCCTGGGCTGGGCCTGCGGCACACATCCCGCTACAACCACCTTCTTATTCTGCTCCTGAGCTTTCCTGAAATAAAACACAAAACAAACATCACAATCAACTTTAGTTTGGCATAGTGACTAAAATGACTGATCAATGATCAAACACCTCAAATTCTGAAATCAATCAATCAGTCATTGATATATATCTGAACAAATTTTAGACATTTGATGAAGAGAAATGGAATGAGTCCCTGAAGAGAGGGGGGGTATCAAAAGTATCAAAAGTAGCAGTCAGTATGTGGTGTGGGCACCAGCTGCTTTAAGTGCATCTCATGGACTGAGCCAGATCTGACAGTTCTTGCTGTGAGATGTTACTCCACTCTTCCACCAAGGAACTTGCAAGTTTTCGAACACGTCTGGGGGGGACACATGGTTACACGTGGTTTGGCAAGGATGATCAGCTGTCCTTCCTGTCTTCCTGTAGCACTGTCTTAAGCATCTTACATTACGGACATCACAGTTTATTGCTCTGTTCACATCTGCAGTCCTCATGACTCCCTGCAGCAAGACTATGGCATGGTCATGCAGGTGATCAGGGACCCTGGGCATCTTTCTCCAGGGCTGTGTCCAAAATCGCCCCCCTATAACCTTAAAGTCCCCCTGTAGTCAATTATTTTATCCTTAAACTCATCTTTGATCACCAAAATGACATATTTAAACCTTTTTTTCCAGTGAAAATTTTTTCTTCATGCCTTAAAATAGCTTGAATGTAACACCCTTGCCTCATTTAATATACACAGATCAATGAATACACAAATTAGCCCCACCCCCACTCGCTCACGCCAGCTCAAAGAGCCTACTGTTGCTGTAGTGATGAGCAATTTGTTGTTTGTGTTGTGGATATTTAAGAAAAAAAAACTTGCTTTGTTTCATATATTCAGTTTAACAGCTGTGTAACTGAACTGCTCACATATTTTTGACGCTTAAATTGTATTATAAATTATGAATTGGTAAAATGTCTTTGCGAAACAGTCTGAATCCACTTACATTCGTTTAGACTGCTCTCTCACTGAATCACCTGAAGCAAGTTCTCAGTAAAACAGACAGTATCGAGAGAACAAGCAGCGCTGTTTTTCAGCCGTTTTCCTCTGTGAACATGCGCTAAATGGATGTCTGACAAATTCGTTGCTTTTTGGAGTTTTCAGATTTAAAAACATTTAAAACGTCTAGAGACAGAGCTACATTCGTTCTGCGATACCGTTGCTTTCAGTGATGGTCCGAAAGGTGCGTAATAGTTAGGCTATATATGCTTATTTAACTTTATAGTGTTAAATAAAAAAACCCTTTGTGCATACCGTCAGATGAAATCCTGCAGGCGCCCGTGCCTTCTCCGTACATGCAATAAATGCACATCCTTGAATGAGCGCGGATTTCCAGCGTATTTATTTGAACTTATAAGGTAAGATCTATGGTTTGACCCATTCCAGAGGCTGCCAAAATCAGAATTTAAAATGGAATGAATAGCTCTCTCAGAACTTGACGTGCAATGCCGCTCTGACTGACATATGCACATGAATCCTGGTCATGACAAAAACATGAACTTTATTGACTTTACTTCAAGTCAGCTGTCACTTTACTTTGGCGCGAGGCCTCATGCGCTTGCACACTTGGCACAGCCCTTGCGACGGTTCTGTCGGACACAGTAATTAATATGATTAGCCTTTTGCTTGACTACGTTATCAAACAGCTAATAATGTGTTGCTAATGTTACACAAACCATGTTTCCATTCTTCATCTCACAGCTGCCTTCTAACAATCAGTATCCTTACGCTTTGAACAACTCAGAACATCAGTGGAGAAAGACATATAGTTCATCATAACATCATAATATACATCATAGACTCGCTATATTGCTAAATCTACACAATTTTTCATATCAACAGAAAATATACCGGGATAACCTGGCTTCATCGAGACTCTCCTGCTTCAGAGCGCTCATGGTTAATGATATGCTAAAGCCCACTGGCACATTGTCTGGATTGTTTACAAGGTAGTCTGTGACGTCACAACCACCAGCGATTTCAAACCGCGGGTTTGAGACTGTCTTTTTTCCCCTGCAGTTTTAAACAAAATACTCAGCAATGGTGTTGACTTATGAATTTGCACATGGTTTGTCTTAAAGCATATTAAAAACACCACATAGACATATAAACAACATTAAGAATGTGATTTTCACCACAGGGGGTCTTTGGTTTGCATAGACAGCTCCTGATCGATTGCTCCCTGTCTGCCTCGCTGCTTAGAGTGGTTTGCGTCTGTAACTCCGTATAGCTTTGTTTTGAATCTCTTACTATCATTCATTGATGTTTATATTATCCTTACCATATATCTAATATTGCCTATCACATTAATCTGACGTCGCTAGCTTTTAATCTTTTAATCTAAATCGCAATCACAACGCATTAGCATTTCGCTAGCTTGTTAACTTGTCATCAGTCTCTCACGTGCTCCTTTTTCTACGCGTTCATCAAACAGCTGTGGTAAGTCAGATCAGTCTACAAACACGGTGAGTCATGTCATTCTCTCCTTCTATTGTTACTTGCTCTGCCTGTCATATGCATAGTATAGCTTTCTCTGTCAGCGACGAGGGATTCACATGTCATAAATGCAGGGAAATAGTCAGGCTGACAGAGAAAATCTCAGAATTAGAGACACGCATCCAAACTTTAATTGGGGATAGTAAGAATGTAAGGGCTTTAGATACTGTTTTGGATGCAACTAGCTTAATGAACTCTGTACATTGTTCGGTTCCGGCTGTAGAGCCCGTGCAGCAGGGCAACTGAGTGACGGTGAGACAGCCTAGTCGCGGGAAACACCACTCTTCTGTTCCGATAAGAACATCAATAAGGTTCTCCCCACTCAGTGACGCACCCACTGAGAATCCTGTTGAAAGTGCCCTAGTTATTAGCGATTCTATTACACGGAACGTGAAAATAGAGACACCAGCCACCATAGTCACATGTTTGCTGGGAGCCAGAGCACCTGACATCAAAGCAAATTTAAAAGTGCTGGCTAAGGCTAATCGTAAATACTCTAAGATTATTATTCACGTCGGCACTAATGATGTTCGACTTCGCCAGTCGGAGATCACTAAAATTAACATTAAAGAGGTGTGTGAACTCGCAAGTACAATGTCAGAAACGGTAATTTGCTCTGGCCCCCTTCCTGTTCGTCGGAGTGATGAGCTAGTTAGCAGATTATCATCACTCAATGGCTGGCTGTCTAAGTGGTGTCCGCAGAATAATATAGGGTTCATAGACAATTGGAAAAGCTTTTGGGGCAGACCTGACCTGTTGAAAGTGATGGTATTCATCCCTCCTGGGATGGTGCTGCTCTTCTCTCTAGTAATATGGCACATAGTCTTAGAGCTGAAACATGACAAACTGGGGCCCAGGTCAGGAAGCAGACATACTGGCTAAACCAACCGTCTGCTAGCTGTCTCACGTCACAGAAGTCAGATGAACCCCAACACATAGAAACTCTTTCACCTAGATATCATCACATAGAGACTGTGTCTGTACCCCGAATTACTTCCAAACCCATTTAAGGGTAAAAATTTAACTGTTCAACAAATAAAAAAATAGAGATAATACTGATAAACAAATGATAAAGCTTGGGTTGCTGAATATTAGATCCCTTTCTTCAAAAGCACTTATTGTAAATGATATTATCACAGACAATAATCTAGATTTGCTGTGTTTGACAGAAACCTGGCTAAAACCAGACGATTACATTACTTTAAATGAGTCTAGCCCTCAAGGTTACGACTATCGACACAATCCTCGTCGGAAAGGCAAAGGGGGAGATGTTGCTCAAAAGTCTTTCAAATATAATTTCTTCGAAGTGATGGTGCTTTATGTAACGTTATGTAAGTTGACATTTGTGCTGGCTACTGTATACAGGCCACCAGGGCACCATACAGACTATCTCAAAGAATTAGTACTAGCTGCGGATAAAGTCCTTGTTGTTGGTGATTTTAATATCCATGTAGATAATAAAAAAGACGCACTGGGTTTGGCATTTACAGACATTCTAAACTCTATTGGAGTAAGACAACATGTGTCAGGACCCACTCATTGTCGTAATCATACTTTAGATCTATTATTGTCACATGGAATCGATATTGATGTCGTTGAAATTCTGCAGCAGAGTCACAACATCTCAGATCATTATCTAGTCTTGTGTATACTACATTTACCCAAGACTGCAAAACCGCCACCCTGCCATAAATATGGTAGAACTATCACTTCTACCACTAAAGATTGCTTTATAAATAATCTTCCTGATCAGTTTCATCACCTTAGCATACCAGACAGCTTAGAAGAACTGAATGTTGCAACAGAAACTATTGACTCTCTTTTCCAGCACATTAGACGCAGTAGCTCCTTTGCGTTTAAAAAAGATTAAGGAAATTAGTCCAACGCCGTGGTACAATGAGCACACTCAGGCCCTTAAGAGAGCAGCCAGAAAAATGGAGCACAGCTGGAAGAATACAAAACTAGAGGTTTTTTGCATTTCGTGGAAAGAGAGAATGATTGAGTACAGAAAGGCCCTAAAAACCGCTAGATCTGCTTATTTTTCAAATCTTTTAGAAGAAAATAAACACAACCCTAGGTATTTATTTGATACAGTGGCTAAAATAACAAGAAATAAAGCTTCAACTTCTGATATTTCCAAACAGCACCGCAGTAATGACTTTATGAACTTCTTTACTTCCAAGATTGATAATATTAGAGAGAAAATTATAACCATGCAACCGTCTACTACAGTATCGCGTCAGACAGTGCACTGTAGTATCCCTGAGGAAAAATTAAATTCATTCGCTGCTTTAGGAGAGGAAGAATTGTCTAAACTTGTTAAATCATCATAATCAACATCATGTATGTTAGACCCTATACCAACTAAGCTATTGAAAGAGATGCTTCCAGAGGTCATAGATCCTCTTCTTAATATCGTTAATTCATCTTTATCATTAGGATACGTACCAAAAACTTTTAAGCTGGCTATTATTAAACCTCTTATTAAACAACCACAACTTGATCATAGAGAATTAGTCAATTACAGGCCGATCTCAAATCTTCCTTTTCTGTCAAAAATACTAGAAAAGGCAGTATCATCACAACTATGTTCCTTTTTAGAAAGAAATGGTATCTGTGAGGATTTCCAGTCAGGATTTAGACCATACCATAGTACTGAGACTGCTCTCATTAGAGTTACAAATGATTTGCTCTTATCATCAGATCGTGGTTGTATCTCTCTATTAGTGTTACTGGATCTTAGTGCTGCATTTGACACTATCGATCACAACATTCTTTTAAATAGACTCGAAAATTATGTTGGCATTAGTGGAATTGCATTGGCATGGTTCAAATCATACTTATCTGACCGTTATCAGTTTGTAGTAGTAAACGAAGAGATGTCATATCGATCACAAGTTCAATATGGAGTACCGCAAGGCTCAGTACTAGGACCGTTGCTTTTCACTCTGTACATGCTACCCTTGGGAGATATCATTAGGAAGCATGGCATTAGTCTTCACTGTTACGCTGATGATACTCAGCTCTATATTTCTTCGCGCCCTGACGAAACTTACCAATTCACAAAATTAACGGAATGCATAGCTGATATAAAAAATTGGATGACCAGTAATTTCCTACTACTAAATTCAGAAAAAAGAGATTTTAATTATTGGACCAAAAACTTCTGCACGTAATAACCTAGAATACTGTCTAACTCTTGATGGATGTTCTGTTAAGTCTCCGTCGTCAGTTAGGAACCTGGGTGTGCTCTTTGATACCAATCTTTCATTTGAAAGCCACATTTCTAGCATTTGTAAAACCGCATTCTTCCATCTTAAAAATATATCTAAACTACGACATATGCTCTCAATGACAAATGCAGAACAGTTAGTTCATGCGTTCATGACCTCAAGGCTAGATTACTGTAACGCTGTCCTGGGTGGTTGCCCTGCTCGCTACTCATACAAAACGCAGCAGCTAGAGTTCTTACTAGAACCAGGAAGTATGACCATATTAGCCCGGTTCTGTCAACACTGCATTGGCTTCCTGTTAAACATTGTATAGATTTTAAAATCTTGCTAATTACTTACAAAGCACTAAATGGTTTAGCTCCCCAGTACCTGAGCGAGATCTTAACGCATCATAGTCTCAG
Source organism: Mylopharyngodon piceus (assembly GCA_039654765.1). Lineage (NCBI taxonomy): Eukaryota > Metazoa > Chordata > Actinopteri > Cypriniformes > Xenocyprididae > Mylopharyngodon > Mylopharyngodon piceus. Next base: position 7,500,380 of record CM077445.1, read on the forward strand.
AATTCAGGCCAGTTGATAATACCTAGAATATCAAAATCAACCGCAGGTGGTAGATCCTTCTCCTATTTGGCACCTAAACTCTGGAACAATCTTCCTAGCATTGTTCGGGAAGCAGACACACCCTGTCAGTTTAAATCTAGACTAAAAATGCATCTCTTTAACCTGGCATACACATAACATATCAATTTGTGTTTTCAAATCCGTTAAAGGATTATTAGGCTGCATAAATTAGGTCAGCCGGAACTGGGAACACACTTCCTATAACACCAGATGTACTCGTTACATCAGAAGAAGAATGACATCTACGCTAGTATTAGTCTCTCTGTTTATCCCGAGGTTTACTGTAGTCAGCCGGATCCAGGCCGTATCCAGGTGAGATCAAGGACCAGCGCCTTAACATGACGACAATGCAGCTCTGAAGTGTTAGCAGAGATTGAGTCAACTAGATCATCCCCTGTGAAGGCCTCATTGACACGACAGCCAGTGGACAACCGTCCATACCGGCGTGATGAATATGATCCTCAACTGGATGGAACTGGAATAAATACTTTGACTGTTGCGATCCCAATCGGACTCATGATAGCTTCCTGAATCATAATCATGCACTGTTCGCTGTTGGCCAGAGGAGAACTGGCCCCCCGACTGAGCCTGGTTTCTCCCAAGGTTTTTTCCTCCATTTTAACACCTGTTTGCCACCTGATGTCACCTGTTGGAGTTTGGGTTCCTTGCCGCTGTCGCCTTTTGCTTGCTTAGTTGGGGACACTTGACATTTGATATTCAACAATGTTTTGATCTGCCTGCATTGACACCATTGTATGCGAACTGAACTGAGCTGGATGATGACATCACTGTTTACTCCAGTGCTGATATAGATAAATTAACTAAATTAATAACTATTGATTCTTACAACGGAATGAATCAATACTGAATTTACTTAAGATGAACAATGACACCATTTTCTTTAAGAGTTGCTGTGCAGCCAAAATTATATACCAGTTATCACTGTAAAGCTGCTTTGACACAATCTGCATTGTAAAAAGCACTATATAAATAAAGGTGACTTGACTTGACTTTAAATAGGGCACTATTTGAGGGGACAGCCATTTGTAGTGGTGTCCGAAACCATAGTGGACGTTATCGAGTGCACTCATTCAATCCTATAATGCACCACAATATTGAGTGTAGAACTGATGCACGCTCAATGGCTAGAGAATACTTAATGCACTGTGAGTCATGCCAAATGAATTCTCGCTTCTCGCTAGAAGATGGCACCCGCAGCAGACTCATCCATCCATTTTCCAAACCGCTTGTCCAATGTGGGTACGGCACAATACCATACATGTATAAATTCCCTTTTAATTGATTATTCATTTTTAAACAGCATGTTTTAACTTCAGAAGAGTTCAGACATCAATATTTGATGGAATAACCCTGATTTACAATCACAGCTTTCATGCATATTGGCATGCTCTCTACCAGTCTTACACATTGCTGTTGGGTGACTTTATGCCACTGGCGCAAAAAATTAAAGTAGCTCGGCTTTGTTTGATGGCTTGCAACCTTCTATGTTCTTGATCACATTCCAGAGGTTTTCAATGGGGTTTAAGTCTGGAGTTTGGGCTGGCCGTGACAGGGTCTTGATCTGGTGGTCCTCCATCCATACCTTGATTGGCCTGGCTGTGTGGCATGGAGCAAACCAATCCTTCGAGTTGGGAAACATTGTCAGAGCAAAAGGCAGCAATTCTTCTTCCAGGATAACCTTGTACGTGTCTTAAAACATGCATCCTTTATAATATACACCGATCAGGCATAACATTAGGACCTAATGTTATGCCTAATATTGTGTTGGACCCCCTTTGCTGCCAAAACAACCCTGACCCGTCGAGGCATAGACTCCACTAAACCCCTGAAGGTGTGCTGTGGTATCTGGCACCAAGATGTTAGCAGCAGATCCGTTAAGTCCTGTAAGTTGCGAGGTGGGGCATCCATGGATCGGACTAGTTTGTTCAGCACATCCCACAGATGCTCAATTGGATTGAGATCTGGGGAATTTGGAGGCCAAGTCAACACCTTAAACTCATTGTTGTGCTCCTCAAACCATTCCTGAACAATTTTTGCTTTGTGGCAGGGTGCATTATCCTGCTGAAAGAGGCCACAGTCATCAGGGAATACTATTTCCATGAAAGGGTGTACATGGTCAGCAACAATGCTTAGGTAGGTGGTAGGTGTCAAAGTAACATCCACATGGATGGCAGGACCCAAGGTTTCCCAGCAGAACATTGCCCAAAGTATCACACTGCCTCTGCCGGCTTGCCTTCTTCCCATAGTGCATCCATGTGTTCTCCAGGTAAGCGACGCAGAGGCACCCGGCCGGGAACACCCCACATAAGCTGCAATTTCGGAGATGCTCTGACCCAGTTGTCTAGCCACCACAATTTGGCCCTTGTCAAACTCGCTCAAATCTTTACGCTTGCCCATTTTTCCTGCTTCTACCACATCAACTTTGAGGACAAAATCTTCACTTGCTGCCTAATATATCCCAACCACTAACAGGTGCCGTGATGAAGAGATAATCAGTGTTATCAGTGTCACTTCACCTGTCAGTGGTCATAATGTTATGCCTGATCAGTGTATATTACATAAAGTAGCAATACTGATTGTGTCTTTTCATCTACTGGAGACACGAACTACAGATGAATCCTCATTACACAGAAATAGGGTAGTACAGCTTAAGAGCAGCCGACCCAAAACGCATCCATATCAGACAACAGCACAAGACAGTGAAGCTTACAGCAAGTTACACCTGTCAAACTGTAGACAGTGAGAGAGTAGCGAGTGTAAAGACAGTGAGCAGCCAGAAGTGAGCTCATGGGAAGTGACAGTGATGATGCGCCTCTGAGGAGTGCCGGTAGAGAGACGGGAAGCTCAGCTGGAGAGATGCACAAATAAATGTTTAGGGCTAATGGCTCAGAAAAGCAACAGAAATCCAAAGGTCATGATCAGAAGAAAGTATCTGTATTGATGTCAGAGGTGGAGGTGTCTCACAAGAAACCACTGACCAAGCACATTGATGAAGACCAAAATGGTGGTGGTGATGTTTAGCAGGAATGGCAGCTGCTATCAGAGGACTGTGGTGCACTTAAAATATTTGTTTTTAGCATGTAAAAATGCATTCTAGTTTTTCTTTCCCAGATATTCCAAATGAGCACCATTTACTTCACACAACAACCAGGAACCAATATAATGTGTTACGTTTATATTACCGTATTATTAACATAACCACCCAACAGTCACCCAACGCTTCAAGCAACACACAGCGGTGTTTCTTTCTGAAATAATCTATGTTTTTGAACGATTTGGACATGTCAATTCAATGAGCCGTTCATAAAAACAGTCACTTGTTTTGTTCCTGAATGAATCAGCCATTTTGAACGAATCAGTTGAATGAATGATTCAGTAAATCAATCATAAAGACTTGCCACCACCTACTGGTGGTTTTAGTTTCCAATTTAAAAGTAGGTACATTATTTCATTTTTTCCAACATTTCTTATTTCTAAATTCAGAATTTTATATTTAAAATAATCTCAAAACCTTATTTATGCATTAATACCACTTTGAGCAGCATGAAACTGTCAGTGTAAATACATCTATATGTCACTTGCAGCTTATATGCCACTTCTGCATTTGTAAAATTGATTTTGTTTACACAATTTTATTGGAAACAATAGACAGTTATTCATTCTCATTAAAGTATTCGGAGGAAAATTTGGTCTGCTTTCATTTATATCCATTTATTTATTTATGAAAATTTGGTTCATTTTCTTGATTTGAATTATGAATTAACACTGGGCTGGGCGATATGGCAAAAAAAAAAAAATCTCGATTTTTCAGAACGATCGACCAATTCATGATTTTGATTGTTTTTATGTTTAACTAATCAACTTAAAAACTTAACTACAATATGATTCAAGTGACATTCTCTTCTATTCCAAGTGCACAAAACCTGAAGTGATCAACATGGTGTAAATGTAAAACAAATGACTTATTTGTTAAATATCTTTGCAGAAAATATGCATAAGATATGAAGGAAAATGTTGTACAAACTTATCTTAAACATATCCTATATACTTAGAAATAATATAAAATAATAAAAATGCTAAATATTTCTTAACCAAAAGGTAATAGCAATAAATAACACCAGTAATAGGCTATTAACAGCAAATGCTTTGTAAAAACAAAAAAAATAACAGAACCTTTCAGCCTGTCACCATCATGCAAACATGAAATATCAAACATACAGTAGTAGTTCTTTACAGGTTTTTGCATTCCATTGCGCTATTTTTGCTATTGTTTTTATGTTTGGTGGACGAGTTTGGCTGTTGCACTCATGTCTCACGTCTTTTGCAGCGTCTCACCCATAAAACGGCATTGTAAAAACACAGCGCTCAAGTTAAAAAAAAAAAAAAAAAGTTCAACTCGTGTTTAATAATTTAGCTTTTTTCCCCATTCCACTGCCCGTGTCTTTTTTTTTTTTTTTTTTTCAATGCAATAACGCATTTCTGAGTGAACAGCTGCTTAGACTAGTGATGTGTTCTACTTTCACAGAACGTCACACTAGGAGTGGTTAATCGGGCATGCCATCATGTGGTCGGATCATTTTCTTCTCTTAACAGTTATTACTGCTGTATTGTTAACATGTCTAATTGTATTCATAATAGTATCATAAGATACACTATACTGCCAAAAGTATTAAGACAATCATTGAATTCAGGTGTTCCAATCACTTCCATGGCCACAGGTATATAAAATCAAGCACCTAGGCATGCAGACTGCTTCTACACACATTTGTGAAAGAATGGGTCGCTCTCAAGTGCTCAGTGAATTTAAGCGTGGTACCGTGATAGGTTGCCACCTGTGCAATAAGTCCATTCGTGAAATTTCCTCACTACTAAATATTCCACGGTCAACTGTTAGTGGTATCATAAAGTGGAAGCAATTGGGAACATGCTGAGGCGCACAGTGCGCAGAAGTCGCCAACTTTCTGCAGAGTCAATAGCTACAGACCTCCAAACTTCGTGTGGCCTTCAGATTAGCTCAAGAACAGTGCGTAGAGAGCTTCATGGAATGGGTTTCCATGGCCGAGCAGCTGCATCCAAGCCTTACATCACCAAGTGCAATGCAAAGCGTTGGATGCAGTGGTGTAAAGCACGCCGCCACTGGATTATAGAGCAGTGGAGACGTGTTTTCTGGAGTGACGAATCACGCTTCTCTGTCTGGCAATCCGATGGACGAGTCTGGGTTTGGCGGTTGCCAGGAGAACGGTACTTGCCTGACTGCATTGTGCCAAGTGTAAAGTTTGGTGGAGGGGGGATTATGATGTGGGGTTGTTTTTCAGGGGTTGGGCTTGGCCCCTTAGTTCCAGTGAAAGAAACTCTTAATGCATACCAAGACATTTTGGACAATTTCATGCTCCCAACTTTGTTGGAACAGTTTGGGGATGGCCCGTTCCTGTTCCAACATGACTGCGCACCAGTGCACAAAGCAAGGTCCATAAAGACATGGATGAGCGATTTTGGTGTGGAGGAACTTGACTGGCCTGCACCTGACCTCAGTCCTGACCTCAACCCGATAGAACACCTTTGGGATGAATAAGAGCGGAGACTGTGAGCCAGGCCTTCTCACCAATATCATTGCCTGACCTCACAAATGCGCTTCTAGAAGAATGGTCAAAAAAATCCCATAAACACACTCCTAAACCTTGTGGAAAGCCTTACCAGAAGAGTTGAGGCTGTTATAGCTGCAAAGGGTGTGCCAACTCCATATTTAACCCTACGGATTAAGAATGGGATGTCATTCAATTTCATGTGCACGTAAAGGCAGGCGTCCCAAAACTTTTGGCAATATAGTGTATGTTTGTGGTATTGTGACAAACCTAGTCCTTAGCAACAGTCCCATTGTTTATCGGATTCAATCTGGAAGCTGCACGAAACAAACTCACGCTCGTATGGCTGTGTTCGAGTCCATGACGTTTCTCCAGAATGTATGGAAATATCACTGAAGACTCTGGCCCCAGCATTGGACTTCGGCCTTATTCATGGAAACAAACTGGATGAGTGATTTCTGATACCATGAGATGCACAGGTCAGATGTGAGCACATACATCATGACAGAACTGCCATAGCTACTGTGATTAACCCGCATATAAAGCAGTGTCCTCAGGTTTTGTGTGTGTGTGTGTGAGCGTGTGCATGTCATCTGTAGTGATGTGCCAAATGATGGAGCCCTGCAGAACTGAACAGGTTTCAGGAGATCTCCACCGGATATCTCTGGACATCCGCTGGAGCACGGGTCACTGGAGTATGCTTACGCTCAGAGTCGATCTACGGCTCTGATATGGCAAAAATGGCCCAGACCGCTGCTGTGACAGGCCTGTCCCCTCCGGTGTCACGACAACAGCTCAGATGCTGGAAGCTGATTGGCCATGTCACTGAGGCCAAGGCTGTTGGGAAGCTCATGCACTCAGCAGACCAGTTCAGCTAGACAGGAAGGTGTCAGTGGTGTCCACATGGACAAAATAAAACTGTTTCACATCTCCACTTATGTTAAAAGTGTAAGCTAGCATTAAAAAAAAAATACATTTGTGAATGACTTAAATCACATAAGAAAGCATGTCGAAGTGTTGAATATCAGCACAGCTGAGACTGGGCCGTAAGCATGCGATTGACGCATATAAGCAAAATGTTCATATTTAGAAACTAAAATTTTACAAACAGTATCCCCAATAATACAGTGTAAAGTCCCAGTGCTGTTGGACAGTTATGTCATAACTTTTGGAATGCAAATGCAAGTACTAGAAGTGTTCTATAGAAAAAAGCAAAAAAAATTAAAAATAAAATAAACAACAATGTAAGACACAGAACTGGAGCTCATAACACTGATGACATCTGACTTGACTTCAGTAGCAAGAGAGAAAGACAAAGAAAAAAAAGTGCATTTAATGACTGAACAGCAACTGTCTAAAGAGAGACGCTGTTCCTTAGATGGCAGCAGGTCCATGTACTGTACCAGTCTGTAATGCAAATGAATTATGCAAGACTGACAAGGGCTGAAAAACAGGTCTTTCAAATTTCTCTCAGATAAAAACAACAAGAACAGACATGAAATATTCAGGTGATGCACCAGTCCTCAAGCAACTGTGCAAAAAGTGCTGTTCAGAACAGCAAGCGCTATGTGTCCTTGACTAAGAAACTGAAGCGTGTTTTGGACTATTTGTTCCGTACAGGACCAGATGCTGCTGGACAGACAGGTTCACACATCCATACCAATGAGTCACAGATCAAGCTGTAAAAACACACAAGCGTGAGATGGTCGGATGACTCAGTTCTCTTCTGAAGGATCGTGTTATGTACTGAAACACTAATGACAAAAACAGCCATACACGCTGCAAGAAAAACTGCTACTGAGATTTAGGCAAAACTGTGAAACTTTCATTTTTAACAAGCACAAACTGAAAGTCTTACAGCATTAGCAGTTATAAACAGATGGCAACCTTAACCAGGTTTGCCCAAATAGAAACTGTTCGACAGCAGCATGATTGTTGTGTGTGTAATTGCCATCTCTGTCTTACGTCAAAGGGTAGTATCACAAACATTATAAAGTTACACTATGTAACTTTTGGCCCTCTAGCGGTTAAAAAACAAAACTGCATGCATTTTGCAGAAGAAAATTGTTTTGGTTTCGCTTCGGCTCTGTGTGACTGTCGTGATGAATATGGTTCTTTCTCATATCTAAAAAAAGAGAGATTATTGTACTGCTCATTACACATTCACACCATACACGTGTCAAAGTAGCCGGAGCAACATTTCTTTATTTACAGATATGACAAGACATGCATGGGCGAGTGACGTATGTAGGCAATTTCCTGCTAAGTCGTAGCATCAGCAGTAAAGGTAAGAAGAATTTAAGAATGGAAGAATCAGTTTGCTGTCAATGAGCGAGATGGGCAGTCTTTGTTTGCTCTGTAGTAAAGTACTTGGCATATGCAAAACCTACAGTGTCAAAAGACGTGAATTTGATGTGCTTGTTTGATGTACTTGTATTAACCGCATAAATAACCGCATCGGTGCACCTGTGGCTGCTGGCGGATGCTGCGTGAGAGATTGTGACGTGACAGAATGCTTGATATCATCAGAGATTGTAATTACAATGCGCTCAATGTTGTTTGTAAAAAGAGTTGAGTAACATTTGCTTATTAAGGCGTTTGTGGCCGATATAACATTGTCATTGTCTGGCAACTGTTACGATGCTGTTGAAGAGAATTTACATCCAGAGTTAAATAGTTACTTAAAGTGCTTGTATACATTGTGTATGTTCACACAAACACCCGGCTCCCATGTCTCTTCTTTTTGTGTTTTTCCACCTCCACAAGGAGACGTGTACCATCCATTAAGTTGCCTTGTTTTAAAAATGTGAGGTATAAGGTGTAGATTCCCTTGCTTTACCCAGGGCAGAAAGTCATATGTTGACTGTGAAACAGACTTGTATAGTAGATGGTGAAATTACAAAATTTTCATGTCAACTGAAGTACATTTTGACCACAAACAGCAGCAAAAATAGACTGTGTGGAAATGATCCATGATTTTTATTTCCTGGACTGGAAAACAGCAAGTCAAGGTCTAACAAATGGGTTAACTATGGAGGTCAGTAAAGTAGAAAGATGTAAAAGTAGGGCTGTGAAAATTAATTTGTTAATTTTGCGTTTTTTCTTCTTCTTTTTTTTTTTTTTCCCCAGTTTAACACGTTGATTCCTTACATTATATGATCACGCACTCATTCAATCAAGTGCTTTTAAACCATTAAAGCATGATAAGATGCAAAAGAAAACTGACACCTGACAAGCATGCACTGAAAGCCGCTTCAGACAGCACTCCAGTACCAAAACATACAAAATGATGTCAGAATGTCTGTGTCTTAAATTAGTTGAAAAGTCTTACATTAAGAGAGTTATGAGAAAATCGGATGCATGCATGTCAGATCCACATCATGTGCAGTCTTAAAGTGACAGTAGCCTAATATACCTGCTGCAGTCTGTCAATGTTAATCAAAGAACAAAAGAAAAAAAGAAAATCACTCTGCTCTTGACTGAATAACTTCTGTAGTTTTAATAAAGATTAATCTAAATTCAATTTATAGTTTATGCATATACAATTTATAGTTTGGGAAGATTGTTTTAAGTTCACTTAAAAGTTGTTAAAAATTATATATATATATATATATATATATATTTTTTTTTTTTTTTTTTTTTTTTTTTTTTAAGCCTATCAAATGTTTTCAATTATACTGTAATACTGAACAGCTAAAACAGGGTGGAAAAAAATCCATTTAATGGAGACAGTAGTGAAAGTGAGTTTCATTTATAGCAAAACATTCATTTGGAGATTCAATGTGAAATTATTACAATAAAAAAAAAAATGCAATTAATTGTGATAATTACATAATGTGCAATTAGTTACTTTTTTAAATCCATTGACAGCACTAGTAAAAACATAAAAGCTGGTTTATTCACATGAACTGTAATGAGTACAGATTTAGGCTAACCTTGTCAGAAACTGACTCCTACTGTAGAGCTGGACTTACACTCGTAATATAATCCAACTGCAAAGGGGCTGAACACTTTCAAATGGCCTTTGATGCCCCGACTGTCACTGAGCTCATAGGAGCGATAAACACGCTGTCTTCCAAACTTCATTTCAGAAAGACAAAGTGAACCATTTACAAGGAGATTGTGAGATTTCCTATCAGCCCACACAATTTAGACCATGGAAACAGAAGACTTTAATTTCCTTTCATGTATAAATCCACCTTCTGGCAATGATGTCTTCTGGACATCCATGGCCTTAGGTGAAGTTCCCACAAAAGAGGTGGCAGGATACCAGAGGTGCCCAATAATCCAGAGGCTTGTTAAAAATCCAACTCCTCTCACAAACGGCAGCTTTGACCAGCGTAATAAGTAAGGCTGAGCACTGTGCAGCCCTGTAAAACATCAAGTGGACTGGCATAGCTGCCTCAGGAACATGACAAATATCTGGCTTTGAGCCTTTATAGCTGCAAACCACAAGTCGCCTCAAGAAAAGCTTCCATGACAAGAGGAGTGGAGTTTAGATGAAATTGCAGACACCATCTTCATTCCCATGTCTGTAGGATAGATGAACCAATTGAAGACTTGTGTGGGTGAAATGGCAAAAGCTTCAGAAGCAAACCTGCACACATCTCAAAGGATCATACCTCTGACCAGATCAACAAGTAGAAGTAAACTATTGAAAATGAAAAAAGTTTGCACTTTTTCCCGGTGGATTGCTTCTCAGCAGTGGGGATCAGAAAGATTTACTCCGGTGTTTGAAGAGAGGTGATTCCCCTCACGTACCAATAGTTTCTGACTGCGGCCTCTCAGTCAGATGCTGCTTATTGTCTTGTCGACACAACAAGTGACTCTTGTCAGCAGAAATCAAATCTATGCTGCTGCCTTCCATTACTTACCAGTTCGTTTTCTCCTTCACTCACCAAATCTTTTAGTCAGGGAGATTTACGGTGCAGCTTCAATCCATGAGACAGATTAATCTTGGCCGAATTGGCAGGGTTTACCTGGAACAATTGACCAGGGTTGTAGATTGTTGTGCCATTCAAATAGCATTCATTTTCAGCAAGGCTCTTCATTTCAGATGGAAACACAGAAATGGCACGTTAAGAAAGCTCACTCGGCTCTGTTTGTCAGGCTGAACATCATACTCCAATGAACGCCATACTCTCCGGAGCAGAAATAAAATTACACTTTCATGCTTTCACAATCCGTTCCCACGGGTTTGTAAAAACTGTACTCACGGATTCATTTTAGAAGAAGAACAGCAAACTCCCAGGTACGTGTTAACGAATCTTATTGTTTTATTGTGTATTTGTGTATCTGACATACTATTGACTGCATAGCAGTCCATCTAAAAGAAAAGAGGAAAAAAAAATGTAAAAGACAATCTGCCTGCAAAAGCTTTCATTATTTCATTAAATGGATAGTTCATGTGAGTAAATTATGACAGAATTTACATTTTTGGACTAATCTTTTAATTAAATAAAAGTAAATTTATTATTCATTTTATTATCCCTTTCATTAGCCTATTTATTTGTATTGACCAACGGATGGTGCAGTTTCACTTTGATTCCTGCTTTTCAAGCTTCCTTATGGCTATTACCAAATTATGAAATTATATTTTCTGCCACTAAAACATTTTTATTAATTTATTTACTATGTGAAGCTGAGCTGTCTTGTGTACGTAGATGATCTTTAATCAAATTGCATTAGGAAATATACGGCATACTTTGTTTCCTCACTGGAAAAGTGACTGACAACCTAAGTTTGTTTTGTGTTGTCAGAGTTATGCATGTAAGGCTTCACTGGTTAATGTTAATATTATTAAATAACTAGGCCTATTATAACATTGCATTCAGCCAGAGAGCAAATAATGTCAACATAACCTGTAGGCTACATTATTTGTTTTGTATTGCTTTTTACCTTCTTCTCTCGAAACGCTGACAGAGTGGCGTCATCCAACTCTCTATCGTTTTTTAGAAAGTTCAGGAAATTCTCCATTTTGTAAAATAAAGTTTATTTATTTACAATAGCCTATGCATCCCGCACCTAAATCGGTGGCCTGGTTGAATCTGCCGGCAAAGATTGGAGGCGGGGCCACAAATCCGTGAGTACAGTTTTTACAAACCCGTGGGAATGGATTTGCGAAAGCGTGCGCACGGATTATGAATTTGTGGGAATGGATTTAAAAACCGAGGGTACGGTTTGCAAAATCTGAGCGCACGGATTGGAAATTCGTGGGTACGGTTTATTAATCCGTGGGCATGATTTGTTAAACCGAGGGAACAGTTTAAGAATTCGTGAGCACGGTTTATAAACTGAGGGAACGGATTGCAAAACCGTCGGCACGGATTGTTTATTTTCTCCTATAGGTGACGTGCCGGGCTCCGTACAAATATGTTGTTAACCAACATTGAGTTATCATAAAATTGTTTAAAAAAAAAAAAAAACAAAAAAAAAAACAACACATTTCAACTTAATTCTCTCAGTTTAGCCACATTTTCTACACTGCCATTAAAATTCATGTTAAGGGTTTGGCATGAAGTTCAAAGAAATTAACTTTCGTGAGAGCCAACAACCCCAATATAAATTTAGTTCACAGAGAAGCTAACAGGCTCTTCGTGGAGCAACATTTGGTGGTGGTTAACGCTGACATGCGTATAATAAAATGTGTCATATAAATTTTATTACCTGAACTGCATAGTAGTCACACATGACTGCATTAATTCCCCTACAAAATCTGAGAGCCTTAATCCTTATAAAAGCAAAATGTCACCCACTGACAACCGTCAATGTCACAGGGTTTGAAAAGCATATCTCCATATTCATATTCACAGTAACTTCAATGAGGTTTTTAGAGTCACTTCAAATATTTACCATGGCAAACTTTATAGTTCTAGAGTGACAAAAGTGCCTAACAGATGTTAAGACCCATCAAGACAACAAACTATTAAATCTAATTCACATTTATGCATGCCACTATTGAAGTGGCACGTGGAATCAAGACACAGGATGAGATTTAAAGCTCCATAATGCAACTTAAGGTGTCTAAATGTCCTTTAAATAGAGGCTTGTAGGAAGGAAATAGTAAGTATTACAGTAGGCTGCAGTAACCACTGGGGGGTGTGGTGCTGCTGAATCTTCAGAAAAATTATTGTTTTCCATTTCAAAACTTTTAAACCAGCTCTCACACCAGCTCTTAATCACAATATCAGCTATGGTTTCTACTTCTATCAGGTTTATTCTATTTGTTACCCATCACTACACTCTAAAAAAAAAATGCTGGGTTGTTTCAACCCATGTTTAGGTCAAATATGGACAAACCCAACCATTAGTTTAAATGTTTAAATAACATTTTTAAACCCAGCGGTTGGGTTGGTCCATATTTGACCTTTTTTTTTCTTTTTTTCTTGTTAATTAAGTGCTGCTTCAGATGCATGTTTTTGCAGAGGGCCGCCGGAAGTAGAAGTGCACCGATCGACTGGCCAGGGACTGGAATCGGCCAAATTCCCACATGATCGGCCCGGATTGGTGACCGGCCAGTCAGTCTCACGTCTTTCCGATTCCGAGCCTATCTGTTTTGTTGCCAGCAGCACAGGCAATAAGGTCAGCTGCGTGTTCTCGCTCTCTTCTCTTCTATGGCAAAGTGACACACACCCGCCTCCTCTCAGTCGCTCGTCTCATTCGCTCCAGTTAAATAGTGCTTGTATTGTACCAAAATGAGTGACTTACTGCACTTAAAGGTCAAATACACACAAAATTATGTCAAAATGCCCGTGTTGACGAGTATTCAGTTAAGCACAGTTAGTTTTGGAACGTTAAATAGTTGAGAAAGATAACGCAAGTTGTGTAAACTGTCTAATATTCCTGCTGCTGTCTGTCATGTTAATCAAACAACAAAAGACAAAGAAAATCATTCTCTGCTCTAATTTTTTATAACTTTAATTGTAAGCATTAATCTGTATTTAATTTACAATGAAGAATATCCAATGTTTATTTTACATGATTACTTTAATTTCTGTAGTATTTTTACATGAATAATAAACTACTCTTAGACCCACCTGAAAAACTTATTTCATAGCTCTCTATTGCATTTAATTATGCTCTTGTTTGCAATTTGCTTATTTGTTCTTTTTTTACTACCGACCTTTTCCTCTTTTTTTTTTTTTTTTTTTTTTTTTATGAAAATAAAACTGCTGAAGAAAAGTAGATTTTTGTTTGCATATGCTGTCAATTCTTAGAAAGAAAATCGGAATTGGCAGGTCACACTTTAATCGGAAATCAGAATCAGCCAAGAAAATTGCAATCGGTGCATCTCTAACTGGAAGGTCAGCTTAAACTATCCACTGTTTTCAGTCAGAGTGGCTTTATTGTCATTTTGACCATATACAGCATACACAGTGAAATGAAACGATGCTACATAAAAACAACACCAGACTACAAGAGTGGACAAGGCAAACAGATCAAATTAGATTAAATAAATGTAAATAAAAACAAGAAAGAACTAGAACTGAGAACTAAAATTAAGTATTAAATAAGATCTAGGATAAGGGAGATATATTCAACATTGTAGTCGTGTGTGTAATGACTCTCCGCTGTATAACTGATCACTGTCTCAGTGATTTTTTTGTGCTCGGTTTATGTCTCTCACATCCCTCCACACTCTACTCACAAAATTATATATATATATTTTTTTTTTTTTTAACATATTCATGTCCATGTATTTGTATATTTGGTAATAAGCCACTTTGTTCTGATGGGACCTTCAGGGTTGTGATCTTCAGGATCTGTGATAATGACGACTGACTGAACATTAGCCCTCATGTATCATACAGTATATTTTATACTTTCATTAATTCACCATGTGAACAAAGCAGAGCTGATGTTACTCTCAAAGCCACACAGAATCTCCTGTATCAGCAGCTTGGCTCAATCACAGTCCAGAGCTCCACCACAGCATGTCTCATCTGTTTCAGTCACACCAGAATTGTCAAATTGGACGCAGTAATGTGCAGCACTGAAACACTGTGTGTGTTACGGACGCAGCTCATACTCTGACTGGCTGACTGAGATCAGGCTCAGCAGCAGTGGTGCATCTATGGAAAGAGATGCATGTCATCTGCTATGACTGATGATCTGGACTGTGCAGGAGCAGTTCTGAGAAGAGACCACAGGATCATTACAGGGACCATTACAGAGACCATCACAGAGACACACTGATCTACAATCCGGCCTATCCCAATAATCAAATAATTAAGGATCTAGTACAAAATGTATTCCTATGCACTCAAAATGAAATAACGTGCAATTATGAAATAAGACCGGGTTAGGGTTAGGCACACTTGGTCTCACTAATGGTTTCAAAATATGCTTAATTTATGCAAAATACCTATAGTCATACACACTGAGCAAAAACACATATAGGCCTGTAAGAGGTGTTGTGATCACATCTTATCTTAAAAGCAAATGGTCACAAATATGAAAAATGATCAGATCAGATGATCAGATCACTAAAGCTCTGCAAACACTGATATTAAATAACACGAGACACTTTCATCCGCTCTGAGCACATCTGAATGAAGGAAAGTTATGGAGTGAATTTTGTGCCATAATTAAACAAATCCAGCATTTTGCAAACAAACTCAATCTGCTTTGTAAAGGGAAAACTCGACTCGCAAACAAACAGAAAGCAATGTGCAAATACAAAGGCCTGTTTGAGAGAACGCAGAGGAGTAACAAATGTATTGTGTTTTACAAATATAAATAAATATTTCACAAATAAATACAAACCATCCTACAAATTGCATATAACCTGTGAACAAATACCAAACCTATAGCATATAAATGCTTACCTATCTGTTACGATTGTGAGACACTTGCCTTTTTATGAGATCTCTCGGCTCGATTTTCTCACAAATGCAGTTGAGCAACTTCCTCTTCCAAAACAGCAGATGGCACTATGCTAGGGGATTAATTTAACGCTAGAGAGCAAACGCAAATCCTGGCAGCGGCAGGTCGCAGCGCCACTTCCAGTGGCATCCAGTGGAGTAGTTTATTTTTTTAAATAAAAGATTTGATGATGCATATTATATACCAGCAAGCAGATGCGACCAGAATATGAACCCAATAAGCTAAATTGCATAAGCATTTTCCCATAAAAGAACATACACACACAAAAGGAGTGCCCAGCGGCCGATAGGCACTGTATAGGCTATACGCACACAAACATTTATTTATTTATTTGCTTGCTTATTTATTTATTTATTTATTTAATGTAATCTCACATTTGCCCATTTTCATTTTTGTAGCTATTACAAAAATTTTCTATACTTCATTGAACTCATTGAATTCATCAATCATTATTGTGTGGCAGGAAGGCAAAATCAGACTTGTTTGCAGGGGCTTGTGCCATAAGCGGAGGTGAAATTCTGAGGAAAACAAAATGAAGATAAGGCAGAAAACATTTAATGGCAAATAAATGAGTAAAGTAGAAAACACAAAAGGGCAGAGAGCAACATGGACACATGGGCCACGCAGAGAGAAACTACAGGCTCATTACGGGCAAAAATAAGAGCCATTTTCCAACTTAATTTCCCCAGCTGCTATTTCAGCATAATGTGGCGTAGCTTATCGTTGCAAGTGGCTGTATTAGTTTGCTTTAAACGCCCCTCATTTTGAGCATTATTATTTATTCTAAACAGCATTCTTCTCTGGGAAAAAGAAAAAAAAAACACTGGAAAGGCTACACAATGCTGGCTGCCTAATTAAATTGCTATTCAGTCGCTGTCCCTGAAAATGATTTCATGGAATGAAAAACTGCATTTTTCCCAGAAAATAAGGGGACAGGCAATTAAAAAGAAGGTTCATGGCAAGGCTTATTACATTTAAAGATTTAAGGATTCAAGAGGCCACACTTGTTAGAAGCGACGCTTATTTTTTTCTGCTGGATGAAAACATTCCATCTAGGGATGCACAATATATTGGCCACCATATCAATATCGGCCGATATATGTTCATTTTTAATGTTATCATTATCGCCCCAATAAGAAATTTTGGCAGATATCTTAAAGCCAATAAATAATGGATTATGTCCTTCAGCGGAGACACTTCAGATGCATACTGTTCACCATTATGGTTTTGAATCACTTGAAATATGATACAGTTGAGAGAAATATGTGCAGTGCAAGTCTATCATATAGGCTAGATAAAATGAGAACACTACTGTAAAAGAATGTTGTGAATTATTTGTATGCCCGTGTTTTAGCGCATTGTTACGGGATAAGCGCATCCACAACAGGAGTTACGCGTTCTGACTTAGCTCAAGTTCACTTGTGCATTCACGTCATTTTGTGCAGATATAAGTTGTAATATTATGTTTATGTTGCAAAAATATCTGATTAATCTCATATAGATTTTGTTGAGGTAATTAACCCGCTAGCAAAGCTCTTCAGTTTACATGTTTATTCAGCTCTTCAGCTTCAGCGCACACAGCCCAAACAGCAATGCTGTTATTTGAAACAGTAATTTAAAAAACATTGATGCATTATTATTAATAATAACTAACACTTTTAGGCTAGGCTACTGTACTGTATATGTTTGATTTATGTTGAAGTGCTTAGGACATGGCTTTTAATAGTGAGTCTTTTGTTTTTGAAATCAAAAATTTGGATTTATATTTATCGGCCAATATATCAGTTCTCGGCTTTCAAATTATTCGGTTTCGGCCAAAATTTTCATAAAGCACATTCCTGCCTTCCACACACCTGTGTCTGATGATTCCTTGAATTAAATATTCAACTGTTAATGCTGTAAAACCTGACTATACCTAGACAGTAACTTTAAAGAAAATATTCCATGCATATCCTAGCCAGATTTAAGTTCATCCTCTCTAACACACAAGAAACAACATCAATGCAAAGCTATTTAATAGTGGGAAATCCAGAATAAATGTGTTATTGCAATATTTAAACAATAATATGGAAGAAATAAAATGTCGTAATCCAGACGCACTTAAGCACGCACGTTATCCTGAAAGCAGCAGTGCAGTTTTCGATGGCACAGCAGTAACATGGTGAATTACTGAAGGACCAGATCGGGGTCAGAGGTCAACCAAAGTCAATTCTGCACTCTAACATGAGTGAGAGGCCAGATAATTCAATGGCCACCTTCCCCCGCAACAGATTTCATGAAGGAGGGGCTGCTCCTTCATGAAATACAGCTTTAATCAGAGAAAATGATTACTCCAAAGAGCTATGAACATTTTGATTAAGAGACAATGTCCAACAAGATGGTCATTATCACACAATAAACCCTGAGATAGTGAGCAGGTCAAGCGAAGGACTCATCCTAAACGGGTGTATTTTGTGACAATGATCAGCTGCTGATCTGAACAATACTGAATATTTAAGAGAACAATACAGCTCAAACCGATATTTAATGTCAATGTATTCCTTTATTTGGGAAGCAGTGTAATCTACTTCATGTCCTGAATCAGTTCAGTATTTAATGTTTGAGAAAGATATAAACTTCTTATTTTATATTAACATAACTTATTCCAACAACAAACTGCGCCATTAGCATGGATGGACCTCTGAGGAAAATATCAGTTGAACATCGGTTGGTGTGGTTTATTTGCGTGGGATTTTCTTGTGTACCGCCCCCTGCAGGCAGCTGTGCAACACAGACGAACTGGAATGACAAGCCTTTCGCAGGATTAATTTAATCCAGAGGTGTCTGATTCATGCTTCCTCTGGGCCAGACACTCAAGAACATTTCCAATTCCGATGCGTACTAGCTGCGTCTCTCCCTAAATGCTTTAAGCTACTTCGCATTAAGGTCTCGTTTGGATTCAGTGAAATATACCCTCATCACTTTTATTCACTTTTAATTAAGATGGTTTTCCCAAACCATAGCTCAAAAACACTCCTGTTTTATAAAGATGCCATTAACCTGACCTTGTAGAGGCCTTTGATTACCTGCTGAGGTACAAATGAGATGCAGATACAGGCCACCTGAGCCTCTTTACACGCATCCTCCGCACAACAGCATCCAGAGGCTTCCCTCCAGGATTTGCATGAGTCTCCTATTCTGAACAAACGCTCGAAAGTATTGGACTCATAATGAGTCCCTGTGCACAGTGAAAGCCGCCTGAACAAGCACCAGAGGAAAGGAACAGAATCTCTGGCAATCCTACAAAACATTTGTGGAATTCCCACAACTCAAGTGTGGATAACATGAAAATGCTGCGGAAAGTCATCTTAAAGCAGAATATGAGGACAGTCCTACAGCCAGATGGAGCAGGAGATGGAGCTAAAGAAAGAGAGAGACGATCAGCAAGAGTGAAGAGCTGAAGATCCATGGAAGGTTGAAGCAGAGAGCAGAGTCACCACAGGGCAGGATGGGATCAGTAATAAAAGCACAAAAGGAAAAGAAAGCAGACCGAGGACAGAAGAATAACAGCTCTGATTTTTGCTTTCTAGAGACGACTAACAAGATGCAAACAGACATGCAGCCCTGTCAGAGCAGTAACTACTGTAACTACTAACAGATGTTTACTGCACACCACCACAGAGACCAACTATTTACCTTAGTTTACAGGATGATCATTAGATCTACTAGTGAGAATGATGGGAACTGTACTTCATAAGCTCAAATCATGCTAAAAGACAGTATAGCTCAGGCTGTTCCAGCTAACACACATTTATTCTGGAGTAAACAAACAAGTGACTGGCTCTAATGCTGAGGTGGGACATAGAACCATCACACCACTCAACATGAAAAGCGATACAGTCTCTTAACAACATCCTTTATCCATAAGCTAAATTCATGATATAACCCAACTTCATACCTTATTGCTTACATGGAGCATGTGCACAATGATTTAGGATGAGGAGCTTCTGCTGGAGTACAAACAGTGTAGTCCATGAGTGTGTCTCTCCAATGACTCGAAAATCTGTGCCACTTCAACTATTGGAGGACAAACCATCTTCTATGAACCAGCTGATGCATGTTTTTCAATGCACCTTATAAAAGATCATAATGAGTGTGAAAATAGATCCCAGTAGTCCTTCAAAAATAATTCTGCAGATTTCTGCCTCTAATGGCTCCACTATGAATGAAAGTGGACCAGAGGAGATCTTACTGCCTTCTATGAAATGCATTTACACTTCATTACAGCAGACTTTAAATCACAAGGGGTGGGCAGGGGACCGCAGCGGAGGGAGAAAATGCACTTTAATTGCCAGTCCAATTAGAAGCAGGTTTTGATCACAGCATTCAGAGCATGTTTAAAACTTCACACAGTACATGCAGCCAGGCATCTGGTGACCACGCTGCGCAGCAGAATGACGACGTGTAATTAAAAACATTCAGAGGACCTTACATGAACTGCAGTCAAATAAAGAGGATGCATGCAATGCATTAACACAGAGTTAATTGCACATTCAGAGGAAAACTGCAATTTCAGCATATATTCACATTTTAAATCATTCAATTATGGAAAAGAACTAGAATGTTATTTTAATATAAAGCTACTGTTCAGTGAAAGAAAATGGTACCACATTTCATTTTGTATTATTTTAGTTCATCATTGTGTTTTCAGCAATTTTATTAATTCATTATTTCATGGGATATTGTTCCTTAAACCAGAGGATCAAATTAAGGCCGCATTGTTTGTTGTTTCTCACACATTGCATGAGGGGAATAGAAAGAAAAGCCAAGAACTTTCAACACAGTGATCACTAAAAAATATGAACATTAGATCTTAATGTCAGATGTAAAGCAGACCACAGGACTTGAGTGTGATTTCACAGGATATGGATTTCAAAAATAAACTGCACACACACTTATAACTAGAATGATCACACTTGGCTTTGGACTAAATATGTGAATGGTAAATGTGAAAACAACACTTGCTTAGAAAAATGGAAGCTGGATTGATGGCATTCACATTACCCAAATCTGCAAACACACCAACCAATAAAGGGACACAGGTGATTCCCTGGTCAAGTCTGCAAGCTTGTCCTTGTTACTGAAGGCTGAGACTTCAAAATTTCAAAAAACTGACCCTTTCTAAAAGAAAAAAAAAAAAGAAAAATTGAGCTTTCTAGTAAGCCTTCAGACCTTGATTAGCTTGTTCAGGTGTGTTTGATTAGGGTTGAAGCAAAACTTTTACTCCAAAAACCAAAAAACACTGATGTGTCCACAAACCCCTCATTAATAAATAAACAAAAAAAACTTTGATATTCAACATAATACAATGTTATAAATCACTATTTTCCAGAGATTCATCGAAAGTGATGAGATGAAATTTTGTGCCAACTATAGTCAGGAGAAATTTAAAAAAAAAAAAATAAAAAAAAAAAAATATATATATATATATTTTTATTATATATATTTATATATTTATATATATATATATATATATATATATATATATATATATATATATATATATATATATATATATATCTGCTTGCTGCATGAGGGACAGGTGATAATGTTCTGGAATGTGGGGGCTATAAATGCTATTAGCATGATAAGTAGAGGGCACAATAAGCCAGACAGACTGTATTGTGTGAATTCTGTGGAATGTGTGAATTCTTTCAAATGTGTAAGTATGATTGGGATAAATAACCATTGGTTTTTTTTTTTGGTTTTTTTTGTTTTTTTTCCATTTTAGAATGCCACTAGCCAGGAAAGACCCTATCATCTACAAAGTGCATGATGTCATTGATGCCATCCAAAATGGGAACAGTGATTTTGAAATGGATTCTGATACAAGTGAAGAGGAGAAATGTGGAGATGCCTGTAAAAAGGAAAACCCAGTGACCACCCATCTGATGATTGTGAGGACATTGTGAGGACATTATTACATTAACAAAATCAAGTCATTCATGAACACAGACCATGCCTCGTGACCGGTATCGCTGTCAGAAAAAGGATTTTATCAGTCCCAAAACTGATTTTTCAGGTCAGGATATGAACAGAGCTAAATCACGTAAATGCCAAAGTTTTCATTCAGTTCATTAGGTTTTGTAAATACAATCTGAACATATTTTTATAATAAATTATTTTTCATAAAAATTTGACTTGTCCAATTATTAATGGTGTGTGATTTTTAGTGTATATATAGGTTACATAAGCAGTACACCCTGCAAATGAGCCCTTAGATGGTCTCTACATTTGTTCAGACAGTGAGTGAAATCACTGAAATTCTGCTACCCAACAGGCCCAATGTTGCAATATTACAACATATCCCCAAAAATGTAAAAACCCATTTATTTCTGCATTAGAGGTCTCCTACAACATGTAAAAGGTGGAAAAAGTTTTTTTTTTTTTTTTTGTTTTTTTTTTTACATTTTTTTGCTATATTTGGGTCTTTGAGCCCTAATATATATGTATATATGTGTATAAATATATATATATATATATATATATATATATATATATATATATACACATACACATACATACATACACACACACGTATTATATATATATATAATTTATACAACAGTTCTTTCTGGTTCTCGAATCTGATTGGCTGATAGCCGATACTCCGCTTGAAGCGACCGTCATGGCGGCCAAGCAATCCACCGTAATTTTTGTGACTACTACACTTGTTATACCACGAACTGTAGTTTAAAGAGTTTTTTAGGCGAGAATATAGTTGTTTATATGTGAAATATGTGACTTATATTTAATAATAGCGCCTATTTTACAATTTGTTTAGACGTTTTCGGAGATGCGAGCTCCAGGCCGTCAGCGGCTGTTCATTTTTCGTGTTCACGCCGAAAACAGCTTCACCTCGGCCAGTGCTTCGGGGATTTGCCGCTGGCTCTTATAGTGGTTAAACATGAGACATAATTCATTTTGGGTACATAAAACAGGCAATCTTTGGTCTTATTAAATGTATTACTTGTTCCAGAGCAAGTCGAATTGTGCTATGTTAAATTTAATAATTTAATATTAAGGCTATATTTAACTTACATCCTCCATATAGCATAGCATATTGGCTACAACTAGACGGAGGCCACAAAAAGTGCAAGTGCAGAGTGCAAAACGTTTTCGGGATCAACCCCTCATCAGTGCCATGATTCCAAGTATACACCTGTATCCGTTTAATAAGCTTATTACCGTAATCATTATAGAAAACCGGACCTCCAATACTAACACCATAAAGGTAAATAGATATACTCATAATCAATGTTATACAACACTTTAAAAAAAACCCATGTCCTCATCTATGCGTACCTGAGGACTAGTCTTAAAGAAAGTATCAGATATGACCAAAAAATCTCTAATATTTCTAGCTCTATAATGTGAAAAAAGTAGCGGGTCCGCAAAAAGACGTTCCCCCACTGGATCGCTCGTGAGTATGTACCAATGTTTCTTGATGATATTCTTAATCGCTTCATTGTGCGCAGAGAAAGTGGTAGTACAGACTACGGAATGAGGCTTCTTTTGTTTAATCGATGTATCTTCTCGTACTCTCTTCAAAGTGGCATCTAACCATTTTTTCGGGTAACCTCTGAGGATAAAACGCTTGTACATTATTACCACTTGTTGTTCAAAATCTGATTCCACATTACAGATACGTTTTAATCGAAGAAATTGAGTATAGGGAAGTCCTTTTTTTTTTTTAAAAAAGATGGGTGAGCGCTCGCAGCATGAAGACTACTATTTTTATCCGTTGGATTAAAAAATGGATTCTCAATTGTTTTTTGTAAATTTCTGTTTTCTTCGGTAAATTTATACATGTTGAATCTTTTGCTTCAAGATCATGTCGTGATTACGTATTTCAATTGTGAATCATGTGGATATGTATATTTCTCTATTTGTACATGTGTCGAGTTGTTGGTTTCAAGATCATGTATTTCAATTTGCAATTGTGATGTTCATATGTAGTATTTTTTGTGAGAATTAAGTATTACAATGTATATTTATATGATATTTTGAAAATATGAAGATTAATATATATATTTTTTTTTGAGAAAAATGTTTTTAAATTGATTATGAGTATATCTATTTACCTTTATGGTGTTAGTATTTGAGGTCCGGTTTTCTATAATGATTACGGTAATAAGCTTATTAATTGGATACAGGTGTATGCTTGGAATCATGGCACTGATGAAGGGTTGATCCCGAAAACGTTTTGCACTCTGCACTTTTTATGGCCTCTGGATAATAAATTCGTTGGAGCTTTTTTGACTTCATTCTCGTGTGCGGATCTTTCATTTTTTTGATCTTGGAGTTATCTTTGGATCTACGCACCACCAGAAGCTGTATGTATAAGTATTTGTTTGGACTGTGATCTGGTTTTTTCCTACAACTAGATGGGAAATATCAGACGAAGACTCTTCTCCGCTCTTCAAATACATAAAACATTAGCCTTTATAGACAGTGTTTCTTGAGCAAAGAAAACACTTTACTTTTTTTTTTTTTTTTTTCCCCTCTCTCAAACATCTGGGGCCGTATTCACAAAACATTTTATCTTACGACTAAGAGTTCTCCTAAATGGCAGTAAAAGTTCTTAGTTAAGAGTTTTCTCTTAAAACCTATTCACAAAGCTGCTGAGACAAACTTTTACTAAGGAATAGAGAGAAGTCTTAAGCTAAGAGTAAGGGCAGGGTTGACCTCCTTGCTATGGACTATGCACAAAGTGATTGTCTGATGGGGGAGGAGTCTCTGTCAGCGATTTAATCATAGAAATATTGTAGAATGAGGTATCATGTTTCCATATCCAATTAAAACTTTTAAAATACAAATGTTGCCATATTCAAATAAAGGTTTTAAAATGTAGGCTAAGTGTCACTAATAAAATTAGTATATGTCCAGCTAATTGTCAGCCTCTTACATGTCTGCATCTCGAGAGAATGCAGAATTCAAGCGACAAATGATGTTTTATAAACAAAGTTTGGGAAGAGCACATTCAAACGGTCTATCTAATCAGCTCGACAAGGACAGCAGACTCACCTATAGTTACCTCGACAGTTTTCTGGATCCCTCTGCCACCCCGCTCCTCACTCTCGGCCGGGGTCCTGGGGATACGGGGAGAACTCTGGATTTGGGCTAACTTTCAAGCTCGGTGCCCTCGATCCCCTTGGACAGCACGCCAAATACACTTATTACATTTTTTTTTTTACTCTGTTCCATCATTTGTAAGTGTGAACTAGTGAAAACAACTGCCACAGGTAATCGTTCATCCATTCACTCATTCATTTATTTATTTATTAAAGATTTATTTTTTGTCGTTTTATCGTAGATTCAAAACTATAAATCAAATATGTATTGTATTTATGAAGAAGGTTCAGCACCCAAGGCTCTATCGCTATTGCCTCAATGGTGTACACTACAGTGTCTTTGGGTGGATTGCTGAGGCGGATTGGCAGCAACAGCCATTAAGATTGTTTGTGATTTGGTCTTAGTGACTTAGGAGTCCTCTTGACTACTCCTAATGCTTCACAGAGTTAGGAGCTAGTTTTAGCTCTAAAATGCTGTGAAATACTCTAAGAGCGAAAATTTAGGAGTCCTAAAATTAGGACTAACACGCCCATTATTTTTAAGAGCTTCTCCTAAATCGGCAAGTTAGGAGCTACTTTTAGCCTTAAGATGTTTTTTTGAATATGGCCCCAGATCTTTATTTACCTTCGCATTGCAAAGCAGAAGAGATCTCTAAACTGTGTGCGGCACTTCTTTCACAATAGAGGTGCACTGTAAAATGTAACTGATGATCTTACTAATAAAATTAAGTGATTTTAACTTATTTTGAGTAAGTTTGTTGACCTTACTTAGTTTAACTAAGTAACGACAACTTTTTAGAACTGAAAGATATTAAACTCAATAGATTCAATTATCCTCTACTTAAAATAATGAGTAGTACGAAATTTTTTGAGTGGTCATGCGCAGTTCTACCTGTAGGTGGAGTCAATTTGCAACGTATTCTGAGGGGAGAAGCACATGGAACGGTGAGTTGGTGCTTGTTTGTCATATTTTAAAATTTCTGAATTGTTTAATATACATTAATCCATAGTGTAATATAATCAGATTAAATAATTTACACAGTGACACTGGGTTTGATGTTATATTATTAAAATTGTTGAGTTGTGTTTGATTGTGCTAATCGAAATTAGCAGTTAGCATTTGCAAGTTACTGGTCTTTGGCTGCATGTTTTGAATAAAGGAACTTTTTTATGTTTTAGATATTTTTATTATGTGTACAATGTAGACTGGGGAAAACTTTACTAATTACTCTACTGATTTATATTTGGATGCTAGTTTAGGTGTGTTGTACAGGGATGTTATAATTTGTTTTTTTGTTTTTGTTTTATTTTAGATTTCTTAAGATTAAAATGTTTGAAGACTACACAATGGTTCGTAATTAGAAATATAAATCTATATAGTAAGAATTATTTTCTTAATTTTCAGAGCTTGTTTTGTGGAACGAGACGTAGATTAATATAAGGCTATTTTTCTTAATTTGCAGGATCTGTTTTGTGGAATGAGATGTGCATTGGAAATGTAAGTAGCCTGCTGTATTTTCTCCTTTGAAAATAGAGCTCTACTACTGTAGCAATGTCGCTTAAAACTTGGAAGCTGCACCAGAACTAGTCCAATTCCATGCCTTCACACTGACTGTTTGTGTTCATTCAAGTATTTTAATTCATTGAAGGGGTATTTAACAAGAAATCATTCTAAACATGTTGATACAAAATAAACAAGTATGCCTTGAACACACTAACTGAACCCAATGTACATTTAACTTTTATTTATGGCTGTTCGATTCTGGATTTTTTGGAATCGATTCCGATTCCGATTCCTGTTTCTGGAATCGAAAGAATCGATTCCAAGAATCGATTCCTCACTGTTATTTTCGATTCTTTTTTTTTTTTTTTAATACCAACACTGTCTAACATTGTCGCGTCTTACCGTGCCACACAGCGAGAAACTCTCTACACCGGGCGTGACAAAGCGACCGTTGCAAATCCATTTGTCCTTCCTATTAGACGTATTGCGAGTGCTGCTTGGTCATAAATAGAACAAGGCATTTACTTCGGGGATTTGTCACGTCGTGCTTCCTGCGTCAGGTGTAGACAGTAGACACAGTGTAAAGTCTAGGAATATGTTCACCATATACATATTACATACATACCTACCTACACACACACACACACACGCGTATACATACACTTATGTATGTGGATAGATTTTTATTTATTTGTGGTACATATATTTCATCCAGTATCATAAAACTATAGCTAAAATTCCTGCTAAATTCTAAAACCATTTTGTTCAGAAACAGACTCATGCACACTTTACACATATAAGCTTTTTTTTTTTTTTTTTTTTTTTTTTAGGGCCTTTACACATATAAACTTTTTTTTAGGGCCTTTACACATGCTACCTAGGCTACCTAAATCTGACTAACCACAATCGTTAGTAATTTATTGAGCAGTTTGATTTACATTCCCCTGTCTTTTAAACCTTCAAATTGATCTGCTTATGTATCTGACGTAAAATGGTGCGTCAGATTAGTTAATTGTTACCTGATCCTCCTCTGTCACCTCCTTTTTGTGAACGGCCCTAAGATGTATAAATCATTGGGGATGTTGTTTTATGATATGCTAATTTTTTATCGCAAATTTGGAATTTTAACTTCATTTTTTGTCGAATCTAACATAAAGTAGCGCCAGACTACTAATGTTGACCTTGGAGGCATTCTTCTTCGCGTGAGTGTGATTGATTGTTGTTGTTGATTGATTTATTCTTCTTGTCCTAAACTACAACGAGTAAGATCAAACCTCACCCAGCAACCGATTCTAAAGATTTCACTGGGTCAGTCATTGCGCTGATTGCCTACACAATGCTGAAATAATCATCCTACCCTAAACCATACTCTGTGTCACGACTGGATCCATTTATTTAGTCTGAACTTTATTTCTTTACAGGTGTCGTGATTGTGTTGACAAATGAAATCGGCTACAGGCCGCGGTTTGTGTTAAAAAAAAAAAAATCTTAAAGAGTAGTCAATTCCCCTTAATGGATTTGATTCCAACCTTTGGAATCGACTCTCAATTCCCAATGCCTCGGAATCGAGGAATCAATTCTTTTTGGAATCGATTCCCAGCCCTACTTTTATTTTCCCTGTCACAGATCAATGCAGAGTTCAATCACATCACAATCAGAAGCCTCAATCAAGAATTCTTCTCAGCGCTTTATCAACTTGCAGCTTGATTTCTGGAAATTTGTGCAAAGAAAGTGGCAGTTGAAATTTGATATTTCATTCTAATTTTTATTTTTTTCACAGCACTGTCATCACTGCTAAGTGCACAGTTCTTCATGGCCTTCCTCTCATTCTTGGAGAAGAAACCTCTGATTTTTTTTAAACATTGCTGACAGGTAACTTTCTCTGTATATTTCATTATAAACTATGATTCCCCACACATACATTACATATAGGCATTCAATATGCTTCATTTAACTCTCTTATCTTGGATCAGACATACAAACTCTGCATGTTTCATTTCTTCTTTTTTTTTTCTTTTTTTTTTTATCCAGCATTTTGTTAAATGCAAGTTCTATCATCATTATACAGTTATTTTTTATTTTTATTTTGTCTATCTTCCAGACAATACTTTAAAGGGTTAGTTCACCCAAAAATGAAGTTTCTGTCATTAATTACTCACCCTCATGTCGTTCCACACCCGTAAGACCTTCGTTCATCTTCGGCACACAAATTCAGATAGTTTTGATGAAATACGAGAGGTATATGACTCGTCCATAGACAGCAATATAATCATCACTTTCAAGGTCCAGAAAGGTACTAAAGACATCATTAAAATAGTCATGTGACTGCAGTGGTTCAACCTTAATGTTATGAAGCAGCAAGAATACTTTTTTTTGTGCACAAAAACAAAACAAAAATAACGATTTTATTCAACAATTTCTTTTCTTCCATTTCATTCTCCTACGCTGTTTACGTTCAGTGCTTCCAGGTTCTACGTCAGAATGCCGGCTCAGTATTGGCTGACACTGTTCACGTGAGCAGCATGACGCGTGTGTGATGCTGATGCAGGAGCTGGCCAATACTGAGCCGGCATTCTGACGTAGAACACGGAAGCTGTGGACTGTGTTTACTACGTCAACAGAGTAGGAGACTGACAGGGAAGAGAAGAGATTGTTGAATAAATTCGTTATTTTTGTTTTGTTTTTGCACACAAAAAGTATTCTCGTCACTTCATAACATTAAGGTTGATCCACTGCAGTCACATGGACTATTTTAACAATGTCTTTAGTACCTTTCTGGACCTTGAAAGTGGTAATTAAATTGCTGTCTATGGAGGGGTCAGAGAGCTCTCGGATTTCATCAAAAATATCTTAATTTGTGTTCCGAAGATCTTTTAAGTTTTGGTTACCTGGACTTTCAGTTGGAGGGACAGAAACCTCTCAGATTTCATTAAAAATATCTTCATTTATGTTTCAAAGTCTAACCAAAGTCTTGTGGGTTTGTGACGTCATGAGGGTGAGTAAATGATGAGAGAATTTCATTTTTTTTTGTGAACTATCTCTTTAATCTTGCAGTTGCACTAAAGTCAACATTCTTTTTAATTAAAGTGTTAAATTGTCACCTGCCAAAGTTTAAACTGTCAAAATTAAGATAACATTGATTTTTGTTTCATGGTCAGCTATTCAGTTTCTTGTCAAAAGACTGTTAGTATTATTGGTTTATTCATCAGTCATGATTTTTAATGCATATTGTTACATTAATGAAAAATGTTAAGAATTTAGGGGTGCCAGAATGGCATTGTTTGGTGCATTGTAGTGTCTGAAGAAAATTGATGAGCAATAAATAATGTTTTGCCTAAGATCTGTTGTTGCTGTTTGTCTTAACTTATATTTTTTAGTTCAGCTTACTTGAAAATTTTAAGGCAATCGGTTTCCTAAGATTTTCCTAGTAATGTGAACACTAGTAATAAGTTAACCCACTAATGATTTTGAGTTAACAGAACTTGACCAACAAGTTCTCTTTACTTAACTGAATTAAGTTATGACAACTAAAAATAAATACACTACTTTACTTGGAAATTTTAAGGCAATCGATTTCCGTAAAGTAAAGTCAACTTATTACATTTTACAGTGTGGGGCGGATTTATGAGGTTTGACTGACAGTTTGAGAATCCAATGGAGTAACTAGGTTTTGTCACAAGCTCTTTAAAATCCTTTTCATTCATTAAATATTTGTAAAACCCACATGGGTGACCAATAGCATTGTTTTTTAAAAAATAAAATAAAACATAAATTTTCCGCCTGACACCGACGATATATTCTTAACTGTGTGGCATTTATTTTATTTTATTTATTTATTTTTTGGCATTTGGTTATTAACCACGGCACACTTGACAACCTGTCACGGGCACACTATTGCTTTTGTACATTTGACTGAACTGTACAATTGTTTATTTCCTACTATCATTTATAATGGCTACTGTTGTTAATTTGTTGTTCAATAAATTTTATTTTATATAAATATGTTGTATTTGGTATTGAGAAAGGGTCCATTAGTGCGTAATATGGATTGAGTGAAAGTTACATTAATATGCCACTAGATGGCGGCAAAATTTTACGAGTGAATAAGACTGATTCAATGAGCCAGTCGCAAGAGGCTTTTAAATTGAAAGGAACTTTTACAAAGGATGTTTTAGCGCTGTATGTTATGGAAAATTCCATTAGCTGTAAAAAGGACAAAGACAAAGATCGCTTTCCTCAGCGGACATTCAAACGGACTTTATAATGGATATAATATTATGGACATCGACCTGAAGAATGAATGTTATCAGACACAGGTAATGCTTGCTCAGGCGATCTCTCTCTTTTTCTCTCTCTCTCTGATACTATACAAAATACAATGAGTTTCAGTGGAGAGACTCAACATTCCTTCATTACTAGTTCTACAGTGATGTTTTAGAATTAGTAACAGAGGCTTAGTCAAACTGTCAACTTGAGATTTGAATCCGTGGCGGAAGGAAGTAGTGCTGCACAAAAAAGGGTTTTAAAGACACTGTTATTTCTTATTTATTTACACACTTGTGCCGTCGAACTGTTGTATAAACGCAATATCACACTCGTAGCCGTGCGATATGGCTGTATATCAGCATGTTGTGATTACCTACAGTGTGATTACCTATGTAAGCAATAAGGTACGAGAGGTTGTGCTGTATCGTTCATAAGTCATGGCTGAAGGGCGTTGTTAAGGCCTGCAACCTCTTCAGCCGTGACTTATTCACGATACAGCACTAGCCTCGAGTACCTTATTGCTTTTATAAAACGGTTGCCACACCATACAAATATTAAAGCCAAAAAATATGTCAATGCAACTTTCATGAAGTAAAATCACTAAAAGCCTTCCTTCCGCCGGAAAAATAGTCCCTGACCGTGAACAGCAACAAAAGTTACATGATTACGCCATTAGATGGCGGCACAGACTGTCTTTATGAGTGTGTCAGTCAGTAGCGAAGACTTTTATATTGAAAAGACTCAATTGTTGTGAACACGGAACAAGACGCAAGTGACAAATGCTTTGACTAGCACTGTCAGTCACGGGAAAACCCCTTAACTGTTAAGGACAAGATATTGCAGCGGACATATAAACAGATTTTTTTATTATGAACACAGGACTGACCTGAAGGAAAATGCTAAATCTGAATGCAACTAACTAACTAACTATTTATTTATTTAGCACTGTATAAATACAACTAAGTTGCCCAAAGTGCTTTACAAGGTGAACACAAAAAATACATCAGCATGATAATAATAAATAACATTTAAAATTAATACAATCATAGGCCATCAGCCATTATTAGAAAGCCATAGAAAATAAGTTAATTTTTAACTTGGATTTAAAAATAGCCAGAGTCTGTGTTGTTCTAATAACTAGTGGCAACTTATTCCATAGATTAGGACCAGCCACCGCAAACGCACGATCACCCGTGTTTAGATCTAGCTCTTGGCACTGTTAAAAGTGCAAGATCACTGGATCTAAGTGATCTAGGAAGAACATGAATTACGAGGAGGTCTGCGAGATAATCAATCTCTTTCTCACAATACTCTTCTACATAATACAGTAAGCTTCACTGAACAATAGAAATTGAGAACAAACAGTTTACGTTGCCAAGAGTGGTTGCACAGCTATTGACCAATCAGAATCAAGGACAGGAACTAACCGTTTTATAAATATATATATGCTGCGATTACATATATATATTATATATATATATATATATATATATATATATATATATATATATATATATATAAAAATTATAGGCTCATTATGGTTTAATATTGTGCCCAGTATATAAGTAATTAAATTAATATAAACATGTGATTAATGACCTACTGGCTTAAATGAACAACTACTAGTTGACTAGAAAAACCTTTAGTCGGGGGCAGCCCTAGATCTTACCATGGTGAAGTGAACAAAATCAAAACTGTCTATTCACACTTCAGCACACATTGCTGGTCTTGTGAATGATTCATCAGCGCACATTATTCCAAAGAAAAAACTATGTTTGTCTTCACTGATCAAAACACCACCTTTTTTTTTTTTCTTTTACTTGTTTATTTAACAGGGACAGAATAACATCGCTACAATTTCAACCAGCCGATGCTCTACATACAGGCTTTTAGCCAAAGGCTAATTTGCAGCCCCAGTCCCTGGTTAGGATTTAAAAATAAATAAATAAGCAGTAGCAGACTGTGTACAACCATCAATGTTCACAAACCTGCTTTTGTTTGCTTTTGCCATTTTTTCAACAGCATTTTCAGTTCATCTGGCAAACTGTTCCAAAGTGTTTAGGGAAAACCTGCTTTTAGGGATATATAGTCTAATCAAATAAAAACAGTAAGTTTGTTCTGATGGTTCTACACAGCCTCTTTACATACCAAATGTTACACCACATTTTAATTAAGAATCTAAAATAACACCTTGATATTTAAAATCATTAACTGTCTCTATTGCCTTTTGATTAATCTTAATTATAAAACCATTCATTCCCTTCCTTCTAATTGAAAAACACTTTGAGACAGTTTTTGAACAAATTATAAGTCAAACAGTTCTTTTACAGCCACTGTGACACAACAGTCATTTCATTTGTTAATATATCTGCTAAGCAGTCTGTGGAGTCTGTGCTGATACATAGATTACTGTGTCATCTGCATATAACTGATATTTAGTTTCTGCTCAATAATTTGGAAATCATTTACGTATAAGGAAAACAACAGTGGACCTATAATTGACCCTTGAGGGAGATCCATCTCATTATTTTGTAAAGATGATCTTGAATCATTTATTTTAACACACTGATCTCGAGATTCTATATATGATATAAACTAATTGATTGCCTGCTGAGAAAAACTGAACGCATTTAATTTATGCAGGAGTATTTCATGATTCACTGTATCAAATGCCTTTTTGAGGACTAAAAATACTGCACCTACCACATTATCATTATCTAAAATTAACCTTAATAAATTCTGAGATGGCAGTTTGCCAATTCTGATGAATACTTGGGCCTAAAACCAAACTGTTTAGAGTGAAGTTTTTTTTTTTTTTTTTCCTTCTTCTTCTAGATAGTTAAGTTGTTCAGCTACCAATTTTTCCAGAATTTTAGAAATTACAGGGAGTATGGAAATTGGTCTATAATTCTGAACTTCATCATTGGGGTTATAATAGTTTTATAAAAGTTTTCCAATTTGAGGGGAATTTACTTTCTCTAAGAGATAAATGTATTACATTTATCAGATTTACCAAGGGCTTCAACAAGCAAGCACTATACTTTTTTTTACCAAAGGGCTATATCCTTAGCCCTTGAATTATTCAGTTGATTAATAATTTTAAGTATCTTATATTCATCAACCTCAGAGATATAAAAGGATGAGGGTGTGTATGTTACACTGTAAACCCGGATAAGTTGGGCTAACTCAAAAAATTTGAGGTAATCAGTTACATCACATTTTTTGAGTTATGTTCCCAATTTGAAATAAGCAGAACTATCAAGTTTTGAGTTTGTAGTACTCATGCATGTTAATTGCTCTTAACTTGAAGTACTGTGTTAGCTAACTCGTACACTTTGATAGCAATTAACACAAAATATTTAGTTAACTTTTTTTTATTTTGAGGTCTTCCAAATCAAATGGAGTTATTTACTTCACTGTAAACCCTAATAAGAAAATTCAGAAAATGCCAACTTGCTAATTTGCTAACATGTTAACAATAGCATGGTATAGTAACTGCATGAGTACAGCAACTTAAAACACGTAACTTACCTGCTCTCAAACCTAGCCGCATGTGCCACTTGTCACCATGATGGTAACTCTCCAAAAACCCACATTAACAAAAACTCTTCTAAATTAGCATAACTAAACATTAATCACTACTAAATCTCCCTTATCCATTAATTTTGCACACAAAAAACATATAACACTTAATTTTAGCATTTACTCTCCCTTTCGAGTGCCTTGGGCAAAGCATGCTGGGAAATAGAAATCCCAGCCCAGTTTCAGTTAAACTTAAGTTAGTCTAAATTAAAAGAAATGAGTTCATACAACTCAAAACAATGAAACCGTTCAGTTTACTTAAAATATATCAGTTCTGTGAACGCAAAAGAAAAAGAAAGTTCTAAATACTCATAAGTTAATTTAACTGAACTAATTTGTTAAATTTATGTTTGTCCTACTCAAAACAATTAAGTATTTTGAGCATTAGGGTTTACAGTGTATTGTATATTGAGGTAAATGTACAGGTTCAAAATGTATAGCAAGTTCATCCACAGACTGAATAAAATATCTATTAAATTCATTAGCAATTTCAGTGCTATCAGTACCAAGTCTTCTGAAGTGACTTTTCTTTTTGTCTGATGTCACCACGGGTGGCCAGCGACATCACAAACTGTGAAAAAAATGAGCACAACAAACCCCACCATTTTTTTCCCTTGTTGAATATCCTGTTTCACTCAGAAATAATGGAAGTAAACTGGGCTGTGAATGTTTTATATTGACTTGTCAAGGTCTAAAAGCAAACGGCTTTAACTGTGGTAAGAATCACTGCAACCTCTTTATAAAACAGCAGTAACAACAAGAAAAGTGTGAATCTTTGGTCTCACCTATACATAATCCTTGAATTATTAATTCCTTAAAATTAAAAACAAAATTAAAATACATGTCAAATTCAACTTCAATATTAGAATTTGCTACAATTATTAATTGTCACTACTATCACCAAATCATTTGTACTATTCCTTATATTACGAATCCAATCATTTTTGGTAATTCTCTGTGCATCCCAATCAGGATTTCCTGAAGCTCAAAGATTACTTTCAGAGGGCATAAATATATACAATGTCTCTTTCTCTGATGGTTATTCCTGTGCCTGATGGACGGATGTCCATGATTCCTACTGCTCGGTCTTAAGGAGATAAAACACTCTCCCCTCCACTACACATGGGTCAAACCTGACAGTTGTTTGTTGGTGTTCTTAATCTAGGCCTGTATGGTAAGAACTCAGTTACAATGGCAGGTGGCACATGGAGGCCAGCTCTATTAATTCTGTGGAAAACAGAGAAAAAAAAAATCATTTGTAGACTCAACAGAAAGCACTGCACAAACAACACTGACAGTTAAACGTGTCACATGGTTCTTGCAATCAAATAAGCCAGAGAAATAAAGTAACATTTCAATTCATCAGCTGCAAAATACTTCCTAAACAATCCATCTGCCTTGACGTCACACACCATGATGGTTGCCATTTAACACAGAAACTCAACACTTTTGATCAATTGATCCCACTCCACTCAACATTTTTAGTCTGTAAATGCTAAGATTGAAGTGAGCAGAAGGACTCCAGTGAACACTCAATAAGTCCCAAATTATCCCACCCCAAAAGTAAAAAGTCAAGAATTTGCCCCAGGGAACAAAAGCACTCCAACCAGTTCCAAACAGAGCACCGTGACAGGCTGTGAGGAGAACAGAAGTTCAGCATGCACAAAGGGAATAAAGATTGCAGAAAAGAAACAGCAGCCTGAAGCACACCAAAAAAGGCATCTGGCTGGCAGCTCTGACACATCTGCAGGTAAACAGCAAGTGCTCACAGCGATTAACCCTCAATGCCATCTGTCAGATCATCAATCCATGCTGAGAGGGGGAACACCCCCAAAAACAACTCCATACAAACACTTGCATTTGCAGAGACAGACAGGAACTCTGAGGGCCTCGTCCCTTCGGCTCATGTGCAGAACACCTGTAGAGAGTCCTGGGATCGTCCATCTGTCCGGGACCATACAACGCCTAGCGTTCCGATGCCTCCCGTATGAGTCCAGAGTGGTGGCCAATGAAACACACAAACCAACCTATCCTTGCTTCACCTCACAATCTTGAGGGCTTCCTGTTGAGATCAAGACTGTTTTGAGCCTCAGCTTTATGTCTCCTTGTAGAAAGACAGGCAACAGCTCCAGGATGAATGGAACAAGGGTGTGTTTTAATTGTTGAATTTTCCTTCAACTGAAACAATGTGTTCAACTTTGACTGTTCAGAGCAGCCATTGTTTACCTATTAAATTCACCTACAAATGGCCCAGGAATAAATCAATACACAGTTCCTGGGAGAGACCCAATTTTAAGACGCATTGTCTTGATTATGGCCAGTCAGAAGATTCAGGAGATTTTTTTTTTTTTTTTTTTAATGTCCCACTCGTGCTTGTAAGGCTTTGTTTCAGTCTAAGTTTTTCCCACCAGAATGTATGGAGTTTTGATCATACAAAGTGCCAAACAATAATAGGTTTTGTTTCAGTCTAAGTTTGCCAGGAATTTCACTTGACAGTAAAAAAACAATCAAAAGATTGTTGAATAAATAAGAACTATATACAGTATCTCACAGAAGTGAGTACACCCCTCACATTTTTGTAAATATTTTATTATATCTTTTCATGTGACAACACTGAAGAAATGACACTTTGCTACAATGTAAAGTAGTGAGTGTACAGCTTGTATAACAGTGTAAATTTGCTGTCCCCTCAAAATAACTCAATACACAGCCATTAATGTCTAAATCGCTGGCCACAAAAGTGAGTACACCCCTAAGTGAAAATGTCCAAATTGGGCCCAAAGTGTCAATATTTTGTGTGGCCACCATTATTTTCCAGCACTGCCTTAACCCTCTTGGGCATGGAGTTCACCAGAGCTTCACAGGTTGCTACTGGAGTCCTCTGCGCTCCTCCACCTTCCGTTTGAGGATGCCCCACTTCTGTGAGATACTGTAAACTGGAGGGAGTTTGTCATCTGACCAATCTGAAGGATTTGAGATATTAACTTGTAGAGCCTCTTACTGTATTATCAAAACAAGGAAGACACAAGTGTAATTGACAAAAGATAGACAGGAGTACCTTACAACGGTAACACTTTAGTATAGGGAACACATTCACTATTAACTACGCCGTTTCCCTCAATAAACTCATAATTTACTTCTTATTAATAGTTAGTAAGATAGTTGTTAAGTTTAGGTATTGGGTAGGATTAAGAATGTAAAATAAGTTCATGCAGAATAAGGCATTAATATGTGCTTAATATGTACTAATAAACAGCCAATATTCTAGTAATATGCATGCTAATAAGCAACTAGTTAAAAGACCCTAAAATAAAGTGTTACCCTTACAACTACTAAATTAATACCATGAATGGATAAAGAAGTAAAGTGCATTAGATTGATAAATGCAAGTGATTGAGCTGGCTGTTACTGAGGCAGCTGCACGTTATCTTATTGAAAAATAAACTGTTGTCTCTCTGGACAAATAAGGTGAAGAACCTTATTCTGAACTCAACAAATAAACTGAATGATTTTTTTTTTTTATTAACTGACATAAGCTATGCAAAATCTAATGAAAATGTAAAAATCATATACCGGCAATACACTCTAATGCCAAGGTCCCTGGAAAAAGGATTGATAAAGTGATATTTAAGTTCAGCTTGGACACGTGGTGAATCCATTGACTGTGGCATCTTCCACTGGTTATGCTGGGCCAAACGCTTAACTTCTGGAGCACATGGTTCTTGTCTGGGACACGCACAGGAATGAAGCCTTGAAGGTGAATGTCCGGAGATATTCAACTCAATGAAAAAAGTACACGGATACTTTAGAATTTCTAGGCACTGCATTTCATGTCACATTAGTATTAATCTTTATTATTATTATTATTATTATCTTTATTATTTCTGGGTGAGTTGGAGTGAACTGTGGCGCTAATAGAGTCTCATGAAAGTACAGTCGAGAACAGAAGACGCAAAAACACAAATACACAATCTGAAATTTGCCATCTTTGCTCAAAAGCGTTTAGTTCTGCAGCCAACGTGACAGGTTGTTCAATGAGCCAATCACCTGAGCTGAGCATGAGACTAATCACTTCAGAGCCACCATGAAAATGACATCTTAAGAGCAATGATTGGCCGATGACATCACAAGCATGTGCACAGTTCCATAACCCTGAACCAGCATCTAGCAGCAGGGGCTAACCAGCCAAACTCTGATCTCTTGACCTTACAGGGAAATTATGTCCAGTCATCCAACAAATTGAAAATTATATATCTGATTTCAGATTTTAATTTTACAAAATCTATTTACCATTACTTAATTTACTTAATATCATTATTTTATTTTTATTTTATTTTCTTCCTCAATGGTGTGTGAATCAATTTCTCAAGTTAATCTAGACAGCACGCCAAAAGAACCAACCACATTTAAGAGCAAGTCTAGGTCATTCCAAAACCAGGCCAGGGCTTTCAGTCACATTTGATCTGCATGGAGGCTGGAAATAAATGCAGTTTACACAGTCAAGCCAAGTGAGCCAAAGAAAAATTACAGATGAATAAGGTTAGGCCCATGCAGTTCAAATCGGTGAGAGAAGGCTCAGTTCACTCACGCTGAAGGCTTGACACCTTTAGACTTACTGCACAATCAAAACACACACACACACACACACCTGCACAGCAGATCCTCTCAGACAGCACCTCACATCCATAAACTGCCCTGAAGCCCCTCTAGGGAAAGACATCGGATAGTCTCTGAATGAAGCCAGGAGTTGGCCTGCATCCAAGTGGGACAAGCGATGCAGGAAGATCAAGTTGTTATGTGGTTGTCAGGCAGTGAACACTCACTCCTTCTCACTTCCTCTGTTTCTGAGTGCAGACCCACAGCAGGCATTCTCCATGACAAACTAGACAGACTGTACTGTATCTCAGACGTCTCCGAGTATGCCTGGGCTGTCCTGCACCTGTCAAATCAGTCAGATGTGTCCAGCATGTCATTCACAGAGCGACACCTTCCTGTCACAGACATCTGATCGCTCTGACGATACCTCAGACTGAGGCTTAATTAGACAACAGTGGTTTTGCCAAGACATGCCTCAATAAGTAACATTAGTGATATAGCCTCTGAGATACATAGTTATCTTATTAATGATTGTTAAGTCAAACACCATTACTAGCACTCATACTGGTCAAGTGTGTGTCGTCCTGCAGCATTTGAATGATTCCTCAAATTCCTCACTTCAGGAGGTGGTATGGGACGCATTCCAGTCAAAAGTGCAAGTCTAAATGCATCTTTTTACTCCTCCCAAAAAACACTAAAAAATAAACATGTGAGAGTGTGATAGGCTAAATAACGTTATAGCCAGATAGATACTGCATCACGCATCACCGCAGATGAGCAGCTGAGTATCTCTTCAGCAAAACACGCAAACTGCCGCATATGAAACTGAAAGTAAGTCAGAGACGATCAACACAATTATCTTCAATAAAAGTAATGAGACTGAATGATCTTCCCAGTGCCGCTGCTGCACACTCTCCTATTGCGGTCTTTGATTTGGAAATTAGCTGATGGTCAATAAAATGCAGCTCATATTTGTTGCTTTCGGTGACGTGAACTCCATTAAATCTGCATATAGTGCGGGAATTGAAGATCGGATTTATATCCATTTTGCGGACACATTTATGTTGGCCAAGTGTAAATGGAATCATTTTGATAAATCAGATAGCTATCTGATCAGAGAAAACGCATGAAGTGATCACGTGTAAATAGGCCCTGTATGATCATATGCACCATTTTCACCTGCTGGACCAGAAAACAGCTGAAAAAAAGAAAAACTATCTGCAATGCGGTTTGGAAATGATGACTTCAATTACAGCTGCTCCCAACTGTAATTATTTCAGTTTAGTGTTCAGTACAATTCTAACAATTATGCTGAATATCTTTAATAAAGCAGTGCATGTATGGCAAGCTGAAATATTGATATTAGACATTTTAATTAACATGCAGCACTGTTTATCACATTTTCTTACTTTGGTCTAAAATTAAACCCATGTTTCTAGCCCAGCTGGAGTCCGATAATGTTTGTCTTGTAATGCCATCACTCCATTAACTTTCTTTTTCTGGATCATTTCTGGTTTCATCAGCACTCTTGGAAGCCGCTCTGTCAAATGAATTTGAGAACCGGAATAAAACATCATTGGATGTCAGCTGACGCAAATAAAGCCCTGGAGTTCAACAGGGGAAGAATTCTATCAAGAACATCAAACAGCAGAAAGGTGAAATAGTGAAACATGGCCAGACCTCAGGGAAGTGACATGGGGTACATAAGTGGGAAAGGAAGCAGAAGAAAAGAAAACAGCATAACAATCTTCCACATTAATAGCTGTGAGCTTCATTATGAGCTTCCATAAGCTGCAAATTAAATTAGCCATCATCCATAGACGCGCTAATGAAGCTGCTGACAATGCTGGCTTGTACCTGAAATTAAATGACACCTTATTAGGGTCTCTCTCTCTCTGTTTCTTCAGTTGCAGAAGATGTGTCTGATGCCACTCTCCTAAAGCTTTAAAAACTTTAAAAACAGGTGATTAATAAAATGTTTTTGCCATGCTACTGCTGCATAGCAGCTCAAATCTCATTACAACACAAACTTACTCATTTACACACAGTTATTTCTCACTGTTACAAAGTTAGAGCAGCCAGAACTGTAAACACATCAGCCACAGGTAGAAACACCAAATGCAAAGGCATGCAGAACTGCAAAATTTATTGGTTGTACTCAGTAGTGAACCTTGACCCTCTCACCCCCTTTCCTTGTCAGGAAAAAAAGTAAACTGAGCCTAAAATCAGCCTAGCTTACCTTGTCCTCTCCTATAGTACTGCATAAGTTACCTTTGACAAGAAATGCAACAAGCAATCAGCACAGTGAGTTTGAGAGTTATCACCAAAATAAAACAAAATGTAATAAATCCTCATTAAATCCTCATTACAAATAACTGCATCATCACACAATCAGTGTGTGCATTTCAGCGGAATATGGAGACAACTGGCCGGACTGCAAAACGTAAGCTACACAAAAAACGAACATAATTTGTAAGCCAACACATGACAGCAATCACAGCAAAGCAAAATAGCGACAGTCACTTCCGCATCATATGAACAGCGATTGTGGCATTTTCACAGCAGCCGATTAAATGAATGTAACAGACCATAATAAACTTATGAACTATTATGCAGAATTACAGTTAAATGCATAATAGTCGCTGAGTTAGTACATTTACAGACTGACCAGTAATTCTACAAAATGACTTTTCTCAAATAAGCTTAACATGTATAAAACCTTGGCAGTGGCAACCAGAATAAAATCAGTCATGTAACCTATTAGATTTTAAATAACTTACCCAAACAGCAAACAATCCCAGCAGTAAAGCTTCTTGGTTGATGCAGGGCTATCTTATAATTGCTGGGGTTGAAATGCCTCAAAAAGCTGGCTTTCTGCACCAAATTAAGCTCTGGTGTAGGTCTTCCTTTGCCAATTAACTCCAGCTTTTCTTTAAAAGTTAATCGGTAACACTTTATAATAACTGCACGCTATGAATCATTAGTTAAGCATTAGTAAATAGTCAATTCATCATTTTTATAAAAGCATTAGTAGACTTTAGTAAGCAATTTATAAATACAGCTATAAATGCCTTGTTCTTGATTTATAAGCATATCTTTGTTATATAATTTAAAGCATATGTTTAATAATTGTATTTTCATACTTTATTAATGATCAATTTATCATTTCTAAATTATTACATTATTTACAAACCAGTTATTTATAAGTTGTCAGTTGTTCATAAGATCATTTAGAAAGTAAGTAAATTATTAAACTATTTAAGGGTACGTTTACACGACAACAATATGCTTAAAACGGAGAAGTTTTTCCTTTGAGTTTTCAGCGTACAGACACCATTGTCAAAACGATCCCCATTCATACAAATCTGTGAAAATGATTAAGGGTGCGTTCACACTTGTCATGTTTGGTTCGATTAAAACGAACCCTGGTGTAATTGCTCTGTTAGTGCGGTTCATTTGAACATATGTGAACGCTGCCATCCGAACCCTGGTGCGCACCAAACAAGCGGACCGAGACCGCTGAAAAGATGGGTCTCGGTCCGCTTCCAAACGAACTCTGGTCCGGTTCGAATGATATATGAATGCAACACGGACCAAAGACATGTAATCGAACCAAAAACAGGAAGATGATACCCTAAAAACGACAGAATCCTCACGCATATCGGTTTCTCGTCATAGTCGCGAGTTTGCCCATCACAGGCATCAGACACGCATCTCCACGCAACAGATCGTTTGTGTGTGTGACGGATGGATTCTCGCCGCTGTTTTGACTCCTTTATACATTTTATAAGCTCTTCACGGGTTCCCAGCTGGCCAAAATACCATCATATGCAGGCTACACACACACAAGAAGCGCATTTACCTCAGTACACAGCATTGTTTTGGATGTTCGTTAAGTTCCGTTTCAGAATTGGCAATACGTCATAAAATCCGACCAATCAGGTTGTGAATGTATCCCTATGCCTTTAGGTTCGGTATCTTTTGGTTCGGTAATAAAATTGCCAATCTGAACACTAATCAGACCAGGACTAAATGTTTTTTTTTCTTCTTTGGTCCGGACCAAATGAACCAAACGAACCGAACTACAAGTGTGAACGCACCCTAAAAGGCTGTATTCTGCTGGCAGGCCATTAGATGGCGATGAAACACTATAGACTAGGTTTATAGTGTTTGCCTGTTAAACCTGTTAAGCCTGGTTTCTCCCAAGGTTTTTTTCTCCATTTAAACACCTATTTGCCACTTGTCTGCCACCTGATGTCACCTGATGGAGTTTGGGTTCCTTGCCGCTGTCGCCTTTGGCTTGCTTAGTTGGGGACACTTGACATTTGACTTGACATTTGATATTCAACAGTGCTTTGATCTGCCTGCATTGACACTATTCTTTAAGAGCTGCTGTGCAGCCAAATAATGTACCAGTTATCAATGTAAAGCTGCTTTGACACAATCTACATTGTAAAAAGCGCTATATAAATAAAGGTGACTTGACTTGACTTGGGCTGCACAGTTATGACAAAAATCATTACTGTCGATTATTCCCTTGAAATTGTAATTGCAATTATTAATTACGATTATCACAATTTACATTGAATGATGTATTGAATAGCTTTATATCATTGTTTGAAGCAACTGCATGCCATATTTTTGTATAAAACTTTTATACAAAAATATAGACTTTATAGACTTATAAAATAAGACTTTTATTTTGACGGCGCTGAGAACAGTTCAGACAGATCCTGAGCACACAGTGCTCGCATTCTCTGTCTTCATTAGTTTACGATCTGTTTAACAGCCCTGTCTAATATGTTATTAGATAGAACTGTTATACAAAGAAAGTAGACAGTACATGAAAAAGTATTAGCTTTTGCCATGTGGTTGATGCCCAATGTCGTTAGCTTAGCAGAAATACATAATCATGTTTCGCTTGGTCTGCTCAAAGTCGCGCTGGATTTTCTCCTTAGCGCAAGGTTGAGAGATCCTATCAATGTTTTTCATGTTTGTAGAGTTAGTTCGTGGAGTAAATATTTAGGCTGTGTACACAGCTTTTTAAAAATGGCGGGTGCTGGTGTTTCGCGTGCGTTCGACATATCAGCATACACCTACGTCACTGGTAACGTTAGCTCCTTTTGTGCTAGGTTAGACCTTTTACATTCTGAAGTAGTCGTGATTCGCCTCTCGCAACGTAACATGCTCTAAACGCACCTCTTAAACATGCAGAATAACGTAAGTAGATATTTTTCCTTGTAATCGCGCCTGTGAACGATTACGAAATCGTGGCATCCGTAATCGTAATCATGATCAGAAATTCGATTAATTGTGCAGTCCTACTATAGACTGCACGTATAATGCGCACGTGCATGACGTCATCATATTCACAGATTCGCGTTTTTGTTTACACAGAGACCGTTTTTAAAAACTTGCACTTTGAAACCAGTTTTCAAAAGTTTGCATTTTCAGACCACCACAACGCCGTTGTCGTGTAAATGAATGGCCAAAACGCATGAAAAGTTGTCAGTTTTTAGTTGAAAAAGGTGTTGTGTAAACGGCCCCTAAATGTACATTTA
Source organism: Mylopharyngodon piceus (assembly GCA_039654765.1). Lineage (NCBI taxonomy): Eukaryota > Metazoa > Chordata > Actinopteri > Cypriniformes > Xenocyprididae > Mylopharyngodon > Mylopharyngodon piceus. The sequence goes on from CM077445.1 coordinate 7,544,550, forward strand.
TACATATTATTTAGGCATATAGTAATAGTTACTCAGTGTGTTAATTATGCTTTATTAACACGTATTCCTTGTAAGTATTCCTATTGTAATTCATGATTAATTCAGGGAGTTATAAAATATTTAGTAGTTGTCAGTTAACTATTTTTGTGAGCTCATCTAAAGTGAAGACTCTTTATGCCTCGTAAGCTTTTGCAAAGGAGATTTAAAGGCTCAGGTATCTATAAATAAATTTCTGTAAAGTGTAAACATTGCGGAATAAAAATTTACCAGTGCCAACGCTGGATTACAGGAGTGCCAAACTCTCAGACTGAGAGTTTGCTTTCTGAGCACCAGTGACTGAGTGGAATGAATGGTAAAGTACAAGCAGTGTGAAACGTGAAGATTCCGATTTACCCGGGGTTTACAATGACCCAGGGTAAACTGTTTGAAGTTTTAATTTGTGAAATTTGTGAAAAATTTGTGAAAAACTAATTTGTGACACTGTTTGCACTGAATTTTTACTCAGCCATGAAACTGAAATAAAATATTTTGCTTATTTTCTTCATTTTGTTCCTTTTTGTTAGTTTTGTTGGTTATTTTGTTGGTGAATATTCATTTTGTTTGTTTGTTTTTTATCTTCACTTTCTTGCTTATTTTGTTCTTTTTTCATTTTGTTGCTTATTTTGTTGACGGATATTTATTTTGTTGCATTTTTTTTATATTCACTTGCTTTTTGTTCTTTTTTGTTCATTTTGTTGCTTGTTTAGTTCCTTTTTTATTTTTATATGATATTGCAGAGGTTTATTTTTCATAAACCTCTTTACTTTTTACTTTAGATGAGCTCACAAAAATAGTTAACCGACAACTACTAAATGTTTTATATCTCCCTGAATTAATCATGAAATACATTAGGAACGTGTTAATAAAGCATTTAACACACTGAGTAACTATTACTATATGTCTAAATAATAAGATGTATAAATGTACATTTAAATTGTTTATTGACCATTTACTTCCACTTTCTAAATGATCTTATGAACCACTGATAACTCCTAAACTGGTTTGTAAATGTAATAATTTAGAAATGACAAATTAAGAATAAAGCATTTACAGCTATATTTATAAACTATAATGTCTATTAATGTAGGGACAATGCTTTATAAATGATGAACTAACTCTTTACTAATGCTTTAATAATTCATACGTGAGTTATTATAAAGTGTTACCAGTTAATCTTGAAATCAATGTGGATAATAAATTAGCAATGATGTCCTCCTCATTAATGTTACTTGCGGTTCCCATACCGAATGGCGCTAGCTATTTTATCAATCAATTTTATCAATTATTTTTTCAATTGTGTTCACGACAGTGGGCGGAATGCGTCATAAACTTACTGATAACAAGCCCCACCCATTTAGTGGGACGATATGATGGTCAATTTTCCTGTCATTTGAAATTCGTCTCTCCTTTGACTTGCTATGGCTTGGCCCTCTGTAATTTCACAGCTGGACCACCAATCACAGAGCTAAAAGCGTTAGGCAGAAAAATCCTAAAATGGACAAAACGGATATCTACACAACGACACAAACTGAATGGGCTGATTTGAAGGGTTTATTTCTTCAAAAAGATTTAGATGTTTATTGTCAAATTATAAATTCCTAAAATACCATTAGAATTGATGACGTTTTATTAAAACATTTTTACTTTTTAAACTATTATTTAAAAGTTTGCAAATATTATTTTTACAATAGTTTAGGCCCTCTCTGAGAGCCTAGAGGGCCCTGACGGTTCCCCTCTGGTTGTACTGCATTTCATAACGCAACGCACTCTCAGCATCTCCAGAACTGGGGCCCGTTTCAATAAGGAGGTTCAACCAACTCTGAGTTAAAACTTGAACTGTGAGTTGACTTACTCTGAGAAGGGAAACTGAGTTTCCGGTTTCAGAACAGCTGAATTGAGTTAGTTCAATCAACTCTGAGTAGGTTGACTCCGAGCTAAGCGAGTGTACCACGACTATGAAAAGTCATGATCAATGGAGCTCCAATATTACGATTTACCATGGCAACAGCACCAAACTAAAAGTAGTCTGCATACTTCAATACAATACAATTCAATACAAGTTTAATTCTTATTACTGTTATAATATCAGAGGTGAAAACTGGCAGAAAGGTAGGTTATTGAACTAATATTCATTTTTATGGTATCCCACATACAAAAAAAATAAAAAATAAAAAATTAAATAAATAAAAATAATAATTTAAGTGCATTTTATTTATTTTGCAAATTATCTACCAAAGGGGTTAGAAAAATAAGGCAGCAGCTATTTACACTAAGTACAAATAGCTGTAGATGCTAAAAAATAGAAAATAGTGATATATTCTATTTACCATGTTAAAGTAGCAGTTCTTTGCAATAAGTGTAAATAGTAATTAGATGCTATTTATACTTTATTCTGGCAGATACAGATATTTGCACCTTAGTATTGTTGTACATTAACAGGATGCAATAATAGTGTAAATGATTATATTTATTAAAATTATAAATACTTTTATCATTGTTAAACACACGATAGGCACTTTACTTCCACTTTTAGAACATTTTCTTCATTTTTATTAAAAATAAATGCCTTTCTGATGTGATATGTTATGGAAAAAGGGAGAAGAGCTAGCTCGGCAAAAGGCGGATTCGTACCTGGGTTAATCGCGTCACAAGCCAGTTCTACACACCTTATGCGCTACTGCTTACACCACTGAAGGAATTGCATCACATGCATCATTTTTAACCTTGTGTGACATTGGTGGGCAGAGTTAGTGTAAATTTGTACTTAGTAATAGACTTCGAATAATCTTGTTTTCTGTTTGCATTAAGATTATTTTTATTACCACACTGGCAGATAATTTTACTGAAGTAAAATACACTTATTTTAGATTTCCCTCAGGAAAAAAAAGACTAAATATCTGAATCATTTTCTTATATAGAAAATGCATCTTGATTTAAGAATTTTTTAGATATTTGTACTTTAAATAAGACAAAAACACTCAGAAAGAAAAGCATTTTTGCAGTGTGAATTAATGTATTTGAACACTTTAAAAAGGGGAAGGAGACCGAAAGAAACTCTGGGTTTACCGAAGAAAACCTGCTCCTGACCAGGGTAGGTTCACAGAGTAATGGTAACTGACCCTGAGTAAAAGTTACCTCCCTTTCAGAAACAGGCTTGACTTACCCTCCTTTCTCGGGTTTGATTTACCTCACATTCTGAAACGGAGTTTCCCTCATTTCAGGGTTAACATACTCAGAGTTTTCACTTAACCTCCTTTCTGAAACGGGCCCCTGGTGCTACAGCAGTGATAAACTTAAGCTTAATGTAAACGCTCTTCAAACTCTGCTGTCATAGTGAAGCAACATGTGAACATTTTTCACTGAATGTTAAATTGACATACGTGCTTGAAAACAACAGAAGTTTAGGACTGTGCAGCAGTTCGTTCACACTAGTATCTGTGCTTCACAAGGACCAAATGTCACTTGGGTTTATAAAAACTCTTCAGGTGCGTCTGTAATTCAAACGGCTTAAAAAAAAATAAATAAATAAATAAAACATGCCAGACATTTTATTGAAAAATAAAAAATAAAGAAAACTACAGCCACCGATGTATTACTGTAAGGTTTTTAGGAGATAGACATCATTAAATCAGTATAAAAATAATTATGCCATACATAGACCATATATTAGGGAGTTCACTCTCTCATATAGGACATTACACCTTCAGTCACCAAAACTGCTCAAAACCACTGAGATGCACAGCTGAAGGAAGACGTGAGCTTAGTGAGCTGGATTTCAATGTGTCGAGGCGATTGTGGTCCCAAATCAGTGTTCAAATCTGAACACACACAGGCAGCAGAGAATTAACCAACAACAAGTCAAACAACAAGAATCTTTGCATAGTTTTTGCGGGGTGCCAGCCGCCACACACAGACTACATATACGCGACACAAAACAGTGAACAATGTAAAGTTGTGAACTAAGCGCATCAAAATGTACTTCTACTTGCCCTTATTGTGCAACTTTCCTCAAGCTAAGAAAACAACTTTTGTAGAATATAAATCCATCACAAATCCATCTTGGTAAGAACTGCTGATGAGTTTTGCTGCGTTTAATGCATTAAAGTTTAAAGTCTCCCTACCTTACCCCGATTCGCAAAGATAAGCTTATAAAAATTATTTATAATTTTAGCTCTTGGGTCAGATTCTTCTTTGCGGGGTTACCTCACGTACCTATACAGAAAGAAGTGGGTTGCAAGACCATTTTGAGTGGGATGCGGAGTGTGTGGTCAAAGAAACAACAAAAATGTAATTCAAAATGTTTTTCTGATGCAAGACATTTTGAAAGATGGAAGTGAAAGCTGTTGACTCTTCTGTCAGACACAGTTTAAGTAAAGAGTGCCTGAGAAAAACATTGTCCTGATTTAGTATTTTCTGTCAGATGAGATGTCAGGCAATGTGTGTCATTATTCTAACATTGTTTTTGTAACTTGTTAATAAAAAGTCTCTCACCTCAGAAAAACAAACTTTCCTGTCCTGTCAGACGTTATACTCAGGGCTTGACATTAACACCCGCCAACCCGCCAAATGCGGGTAGATTTTAGCTGTGGTGGATAAGACAGCCACTCCCACTAGCCACTTTGGCGGGTAGGATATAATTTCAGCCTACAGTCAAATGAAAGGTAGCTAAGCTCGTCGTAGCACAAAATTACAATCCGATCACAATTCGTTATCGATTAACTTGCTGTTAGTGAAGGCGGGATCGGCAGAATCGCGCTGAATGACACACAACAGAAGCGCTCTCTCTCTCTCTGTCACGCGTGCTCGATCAGTTCTCCTTGCGCCTGAATAGTCAAATACACGCACACACGGATGTCAAAATGTCGCGTGGAGTATCTCGTGTGAATACAGTCGGTTATGGCTTAAGTGGACGTAAACAGGTTGGTAAAAACTGTATATTACATGCATTCAGCAGCACAATTAAATATATGTATGTCATTAATGTTAATCAAACAACAGAAGATGTTAAATAAATGTTAAATAAACCTACTGTATCTGAAAAAAAGTTTAGGCTATTAAATTTTCTATTGTATTGTAATTTGCTAATTTGCTTCTTTGTTCTTTTTATATAGCCTAACAAAAATAACTTATACAATTATAAAATTTATCATATTATGGTCATATTACCCACCCCTTGCCCAGGCCTAGTCTTGATTTAGGTGGTCAATCTGCATTTGAAAGTTTGAAAGGGTTTTAAATCTAGCTAATCAAGTAAAATGACTCAAAATCAAGTAATTTTAGCATGCCAAAGTCAACTTTAATCATATAAAATGTAATTTCCCAACAGCAAAATTGTGGCCAGTGAAAATAAGTGGCCAGTAACTTTGGAAAACCACTAGCCACAGTGGCTGGTGAGCAAAAAAGCTAATGTCAAGCCCTGGTTATACTGTGCTCGTGATGCACACTCTACAATTGCGATGACAAATACGGAGACATGCGCAAATTACAAGCATGCAACACTGTAGTTAAGTTGTCAATTAGCAAGTCATGAAATTGTCAAAAAATACCAATAACCTACATAACTGGTACGTTGTGTGTTAACTTGGAAGGATTTCCATGCAGGTATGATGTTTATTCTATTCATCAGGATCAATGTCCATGTGGTTTGACACTTCATGTTAGTACTGTGTATTTACTATGCTAACTGTAGTTTCAATAAACTTAATACCACTTTACTTTCACTTTGTGTTGTTTTCTATATTTTTGATGACTGTGGTGGCTCATACCAACTTACTAACTTTTTTGTATTAACAAAAACTAGTTTAGGACTGCTATTTAATAGCCTTACATCATACTATTTATTCATTAGTGTTAGTGATATTCTTACAATTTATGTGCATGTTAAGTAAAGAGGGACGGTACTTGTGTGTGTCAACCATTTTTGAGAAATAAATTTGCTTCATTCAAATTCCTAAATATTTGGGTCCCGGCTTAATGACCATGGGAAAAATGTGGGTCCAATGTCCAAACCAGCTGAGAACCACTGATCTAGATGGCTGCTTTTAATCTAGAAAGGAATCTGGAAAATCACCAAGATACCTCAAACTATGGAGAGCCTGCAGTCAAAAAGGGAACATGACAGAGCCTATGCTAAAACAAGAGTAAATATCGCCATGGCTTTTGAAAGGTGGCATTGAAGACTGACACAGAGCTGGCTTTTTTTCTGCTGAACAGGTAAGACATTTCAGTGGCTCAATAGGTAGCTAGTTAATTTGCAATGTGTGATCTGATCTGACTGAGCAATCGTTAGGCCTAGACATCAGTAAGGTGATTATAAAACATTTACGTTTCCATTTGGTCAGAACAAAAGCAGCGGATGTTAATTTTTCAGATGACTTTTTCGGGTATGCCTAGTGTGGGACATACTAATTGTCATATCGATGTAGTGACAGATCTTTTCTGATGTAGTGATCACAGATTCATCCACACAGAGGAGCAGTGCAGAAGCACAACCTACATATAAAAAAAAAAAAATTCTGCAAGTAACTTGCGATTTTGTGTTTCAAACAGAGATGGCGATAGAAAGGCAAAAGTTCCGTACTGCAACTTTAATGCGAAAGACACTCATAGAAATGTTTATATATGCACACTGAAAATTCATCATTTGAGGCTGTTTTAATACGATGCATGTATATGATTGTGTTCACAATGTGGACGGCTGTTCTTTTGTGAATCTCTCCTGATTGGCATGGCTGGTCTTTTTTTTTTTTTTTTTTTTTTCTGTCTTTGTAAATGATTTGCGTTTACTTGCGTTGCCTCCAAGCCCACAGATGCTGTCTGTGCATTCCTTTCTGAGGGAGGGAGGGGTTGGGGGATTGAATTGGCAAGCCACTGCACTAATTCAATATGTAAATGAAATGTAACAACAGGCGCAAGAGGCCCAGCGCCACAGCCTGACGCACAGCTCAATGCAGCTGTAATTGCATTTGCATTATAGCAATGGCTTTCTCAAATCTCCCTCTCTTATGGAAATCTTTCCTTTTTTTTTTTATTTCCTAGAGAACTGTGGGTTTTGAAAAGGCCTCTTTCTTCCCTGACTAATTTCAATAATATTTGCATATTCATTACAATTAAGATGACTTTGAGCTTTTGTTTTTTAAGTTAAATTGTATTTCTCAAGAGATGACAATGGCAGAAATTATGTGAAACTGAAGATTATGTGGAACTGAATATTTTCTTTTTATTTTGAAGGGTTTTCAGCTGCATCTCAATTCCTACAGGAGGCCATTTGGACATGTGTATTGTTAAATTAGTAAATTTTGGCAATTTGTAATGTTACAGAAGAACTGAACATCAGATTCAAACAGACCTGCGCTCTCATCTCGAATCAATCAATCGCTCTGACAATGACAGCACATCAGCCGGGTGATGTGACAAAACATCAGCTCAAAGATCACAAGTACAAACTGGCAACTGGATGAAATTTGAAGAGATGCTGACAGGTGGTGTTCCCACTTGCATTGATTTGATTTATTGAAGTGACCAACAGCTGTAATGATGTCCGTGTATGGTTAGCTAAAGAATAAATGGTCAAAGAAGCGGATTCTGGCAGCCTCAAACCTGGCCGGTTAGTGTGAAACAAATTTTTTACCCCCGTTTCACACATACTCCGTTTGCAGTGCATATGCGGTGCATATTTTTCTTTGTATTCTATACTCCGTTTCATCGTCAACACATATAAAAAGTAAACGTTGTGTTTGTGATATACATCCACGGATCAGTTGCGCACTGCAAGCACGGCATACGTGAAAGCACAATAGCGCGTGCTGCTCCTGCATCCCATACATTGCATTCTGACCGAATGCAATGATTGGACAAATATTTTTTGGTCCTAAGACTTCCCCAGAAGATACACCGATCAGGCATAACATTATGACCACATTCCTATGTCCCCCCTTTGCTGCCAAAACAGCCCTGACCTGTGGAGGCATGGACTCCACTAGACCCCTGAAGGTTTGCCGTGGTATCTGGCACCAAGATGTTAGCTGCAGTTCCTTTAAGTCCTGTAAGTTGCGAGGTGGGGCCTCCATGGATCGGACTTGTTTGTTCAGCACATCCCACAGACGCTCGATTGGATTGAGATCTGGGGAATTTGGAGTCCAAGTCAACACCTCAAACTCGTTGTTGTGCTCCTCAAACCATTCCTGAACCATTTTTGCTTTGAGGCAGGGCACATTATCCTGCTGAAAGAGGCCACAGCCACCAGGGAATACCATTTCCATGAAAGAAAAAAATTGCCTACCCTACCTTTAAGTCTCAGAAATTTATGTGTTCATTTTCAAGACCCTAAAGTATATACACATAAAACTTTCATGCAGTGACTGTGTTACAGAAACTTACTTTATGGAGTTCCTGAAGTGATCTTCTGCAGGGTTTTTGACTGTGCAACTGTTCAGTAACCACAGATCAGCGTCAGATGGATTCTCTGGAGAAAGAGAGACAGTTACAGATTAACAAGTTACACATGAAGATTCCAGCCACGATGACTTGTCAAAACTATTCACACAGCCGTAAAACACAATGTCAGATTTACAGCTGCCTGTGCAGATGCACAAGCGAAGAGTGTTGCTAAAACTGCACATCACAGTAAATGATCTACATGGTAAGAAAACAGATTCCCTATACTTAAATGCCCTCAATAATTTTTTCAATGTGAAATGTGAAGCAAACTATGACTTTAGAATGGTACTGTGCATAGTTCAATCTTTCTTTCTTAATTTATGCTCATATTTTTTATTTGAAATGTAAAAATGTCCACATATGCTCCAATGACTCAACGCAGCCCTTGACATTAAAAGAAAGCTTATTAAAACAGGTTTATGATTCTAGTAAAGCAGAGTCAGTTTGTGCGAGTCATTGCAGAGAAAGGGAATCACTGATTGAACCACAGTTTCCATAATGTAGTTAACTAATGAACCTTATTGTAAAGTGTTACCGTAAATTCTTGCTAGAAATGACATCAGAAATGGAGGACGGACGGACGGACGGACGGACGGACGGACGAAGGGATGGTTCAGTTGTGGGCGCCATCTTCTGGCGGGACACGGGAATTCATTCAGCACGACCCTCACAGTGAATTATGAATATTCTATAACATCAGTTGTACACTCATTATTGTGGTGCATTATGGGATTGAATGAGTGCACTTGATAACGTCCACTATGGTTTCAGACACCACTACAAATGGTTGTCCCTTCAAATAATGCCCTATTTAAGAAGGGTATAGGGCAGGGGTCACAATTAAGTTTGGCATTGGGCCAAAAAAAAATTTCGCCACTAGATGGTGGGCCAGAACATATCACTGATTGAACCACAGTTTCCATCTCTTTTCTATGATTTTCATTCAGAATGATTGTATAGTTTTTAATAATTTTATGGAGACTGTCATATTTCAAATTTGTACGTCAGGTCGCAATCTTTAGAATGAACAGATTGTATGCTAATATGCATAATCGTTTCAAACAACTCTAATAAAGCCCATAACAGACAGACTGATGCTATAAAGCTGCAACACAAAGAACAACAGTATTAGACATGATGAAACAATGCAGAGCAGAGCAAAACTAGAAAGGTGTAGACATTTCAACATTTCCAGGTTTTCCATGATCTTAAGAAACTTAATAGCATGTGTATAATCTGTATGACCTAGTTGTCATAACATATGATTGCACACATTTTCCACCACAGCACTGAAGAGCCGGATGCTGGATAACACACCTGAGCTATAGAGGCTCACCTGCAAAAACATTCCAGCTCCTGCATTTGAGTATCTGTGCTATTTTGTTTAGTTTTTTTACATGGATCAGGTGTACCATGAGTAATCGTGGCGCTCTGCTCTCTGAACTCACACACAGCAAGGCAGCAAGGGACTCGTAAAGCAGGCCAGGACTAAATTACACACTTTCAAATGGAAGTTTATACGAGTTTGTTTAGTGGATATTATTTTAGCAATGAATCACACTGTGGTGCCCAAATAAAAGGAATTATTCCTTCTCATTCTGCTGTTTTCTTAGTTTATTGGTGTATTTTTTAAGGATATTTTTGTACAGCAGTTATGAGTCCTTAATAATTGTGCATCTTTAAAGCAATAAAGGATTTATTCATGCTCACATTGCTCAAACCGTATAAAAGGAGCTGCAGCTATTTTTATTAAATGTGAATGCAGACGAGGTTGTTGAGATCCAAACAAACAAAACAGCACTTCAACAGTGCTTAACATTTTATCTATGTGAACAAACAAGTGTATTGTATAAATCACTCAGAATGTATTTTTAATAATGGTTAAATGGTGTAGTATTTATGAATTTGATTATGTTCTTATCAATTTCGTTGCGAGTACAGTGCTCCTGCAGAGAGACTCCGTCCACACTCTCTTCTGATTGGCTGTGAGTTTTGATTGATTTTGTTGCGTCTCGTAGTCACAAGAAATTGCTGGAATCTTACTGTGTCACATTTGTTAGGACACAGAGCAATACTACTATAGCAGTCAGACTAAAATCTAAGCCATCATTTGCTGAAAATATTCCTTTTCACAGTCCTCACATCTCATTCAAGTTTGTTCATGCAGTGAGGAGTTCCAGATACATGTCGACAAAGTTTTTTTGTTTTTTTGTTTTTTGTTTTTTTTTTATCTGGAGCTCAACAGTCCCCATGTACATTATGGCAAAGAAAGGCAAGATGTGGAGGAGGAGGAGAAAGCAGGAGAAAAATTGGCAGTTGACTTGTTGCCTCACTACCTTATCAGGCAATGACTTTGTAGGCAAAGTTAGCGCAACAAAGTTATCTTTCAAAACCGATCTCAGACAGACTTTTGAGGCAGAGTAAAGGTATAATGATCTACAGCAAAATAGAGCGAGCTTTGGTGATAACTAAGCAAATATTTAATTACTATAATAGTAAATTCGGTAACACTTTACAATAAGGTTCATTTGTTAACATTAGTTAATGTATTAACTAACATGAACTAACCATGAGCAATACATTTGTTACTGTGTTTGTTAATCTTTGTTAACGTTAGTTAATAAAAAAATACAGCTGTTCATTGTTCATGTTAGTTCACACTGCATTAACTAATGTTAACAAATACAACTCTTGATTTTAATAATGTATTAGTAAATGTTGAAATTAATGTTAACAAAGATTAATAAATGCTGTAGTAGTGCAGTTCATTATTAATTCATGTTAACTAATGTAGTTAACTAATGAACCTTATTGTAAAGTGTTACCGTAAATTCTTGCTAGAAATGACATTAGAAATGGAAGACGGACGGACGGACGGACGGACGGACGGACGGACGGACGAAGGGATGGTTCAGTTGTGGGCGCCATCTTCTGGCGGGACACGGGAATTCATTCGGCACGACCCTCACAGTGAATTATGAATATTCTATAACATCAGTTGTACACTCATTATTGTGGTGCATTATGGGATTGAATGAGTGCACTTGATAACGTCCACTATGGTTTCAGACACCACTACAAATGGTTGTTCCTTCAAATAATGCCCTATTTAAGAAGGGTATAGGGCAGGGGTCGGCAATTAAGTTTGGCATTGGGCCAAAAAAAAATTTTGCCACTAGATGGTGGGCCAGAACATAGTCAAAGGATAATTTAAATTAATTGATGAAAAATGCAACTAGAATTGCCTGTGACAGACTGTTACATTGTCTTTGTGTAACTGGTATTGAGCTGTTACTCTGTATTAAATCCTGTAGTACGACAGTCATTAATAAAAAGCCACATTTGTGTGGCGGTGTCCAGGTTTTACACTGGATAAATTAATAAAGCAGAGTAGTGACACGTAACCTGGCAAGTATCTTCATTCACCAACTTGCAACACAGACCGCCTTGCTAAAACACACGTGGGAGATGGATAAAAATAACTCAAAAAATAAAAGAGGACTTGAATAAGCCCATTAATGGCATGTTTGAGTCATGCTCTTAACAAACTATGTTTTATTTCCTCTTTCCATATTGTGAATAATAAATGTTTTTCATTTTAATTTGCTTGTTACACAATGGATCCTAACTTATTGTAATAATTATTTGACGTAGCCTACAGTACTTTTACACTCAGAATTATTCCTTGGCATCCTCACGTACTAAACTGCATTTTTATTTTTATTTTTTTTTTAATTGTTTGCATGCTGGAGGTACGCTCTTACGTCGTGTGCAGAGTGATGTTAACATTTAAGCTAGCTGGTGAGAGAAAATGGCACTATCAAAGAGTCTAAAGAGGAAAGTTGACAGCGAAAATAGGGCATACAAAGAAGAATGGAAAGACAACTATGCGTTCTTTCCTAGTTTTGTGAATGCAAAGCCAGTGTGTGTCTTATCTGCAATGAAGTTGTCACTGTTTTCAAAGAATATAACACTGTGTCTACACCGGACGCGAGCGGTGCGACGCGTCAAAAGATAATAGAACCCATTTTAATCAGTGATATTGTCTACACTGGAGGCGGCGCGGTGCGACGCGAGTCACGCAACACAATACATTCCCGACAGTAAACGGATTCTCCGTTCTGTTTCTGACATAGTCCAAGTGCTTTGCAACGGTCGGTTTGTCGCGTTCAGTGCAGACAGCTTTTAGCTGTTGCGGCGCGGCGCAATGCGACGTGAAAAAAAATCGCGTCTGGTGTAGACACGGTGATAATATTAGACGGCACCACGAGATGAAGATCTATTTCAGAACCAGCTGCTATCAAAATAATCTGGCTGCAGGTGCGAGCCAGATATTATTGATGGTCTATTGCCGACCACTGGTATAGGGGGTGATTTCGGACACAGCCCAGGGTGTTGGAGCAGCATCACATTCCTGTGGGATAAATCAGTGCTTCATGAACACCAAACATCAGGAAGCAAAACAATTCACTTACATGACCTGAAGAGAAGTGCGCTCAACGGACATTTAGAAAAAATATTTGCATAGTAAAATTTAAAACATGCCTTAAGTATAACAGGTTTAAAAAATTAACCAGGTTTACAAAGAGACAAGGGTCAATTCCCACCATAAATCCCATTCCTGAAACACAAGTGTGCTTTTTTTGTGTGTGGTGTGTTTGCCTGAGGTACGAGCAGTCGGTTACACACAAACACACACACAGCTGTTCATATGTTCTCCAGAAGTCATTTGCATGAATTTGCCTGTAGGGCAGAGCACAGACAATCGCAGAGGCTGTTTTGGGTAAGATCCGCCTTCGGTTGAATGAACTCACTGCAACCGTCCTTATCTGAGTCACAAAAGATCTTCCACCACCAACGGCCAAAACACACTCACATTTAAACAGAGTGCCATGTCAGCGTCTCACACATTTCAACAACGCAAGACAAATAAAGATTCTCTTTCACTCAGCTTATCACAAAATCTCAAAATGCACAAGTCATTCATTCGGCTGATTTTGGTATAAAGTGTTTCAGCATTGTTCTGAGTGGCAGCTTCAGGCGTGACAAAATTTGAAGTGATCTTCTAACAAAGCACATTCAAAAAAGACACACAGACACCAGCAACCTTCTATGTTCAAACGTTTTGTGTTTAACATGATAATGACCCAAAATATGCAAAAAAGAAAAGAAAAAAATCAGAAGAAACCATGTTCTGGCAAGATCCAGATCACAGTTTTCAAGGAATTTTGCACAGAAGAATGGGCAAAAACTTTATTTGAACCTTCAAAAAGTAATTAATCCCAAAAAAAGAAAACACCAGCTACTAAAAATAAAAAAGGAAAAAAGCAGAGAGAAAAAAAAATGCCTTTATTTTATAATGTATACCTATTTCTGGAAAAGGAGGTTAGCAAAAGCATTTTATCTGTGGCCAGTGTCTCTAGAGGTGTCCTGCAGTCAATGTGACCGAGTATTAAACCAAACACGTAACACCTGTGGACCATAGCATACAGAACAAACAAGATGGCTTCAAACTGTAAATGACTGCTTTCTGGCACAGCTGATGTCATCAAAACAGCCAATGGCACAAAACAGCCCCACTCAATCACAGGATCCCCCCCCCGAGATCACATGCTGATGTTCAAGTGAAGATAAAGTACAATACAAAGGCAATGGGCACATCTGGAGTGACTCAACTATGGATCGTTACCATGTGTCAAAACAATCAGACACACAAACAGATCAGGTGATCTGAGCCATCCTCTATTTGGGGCACGAGGCTCTTCTGAGTTTGTGTTGACTGAAACACAAAAACAGTCTCTCTGCAAGCCTACTGTTAGGGATGCACCGATACCGATACCAATATCGGTATCGGGCCCGATACCAAGCTCATGTACTTGTGCTTGTACTCGTAAAAATACCCCCAATACCAAAGACCGATACCTCACGTGACGTAACTGACAGAATGTTCCGTGCACAGAGACACCGGTGGCAGTTGCAGAAACAATGTCAGCCTCAGGGGTGTGGAAATACTTCAAAATTAATGATGACAACCCACACATTGCGAACTGCATGTGAAGGCGGGATCGCGCTGAATGACACAGACCAGAAGCGCTCTCTCTCTTTCTTGCGCGCGATCTCAGTTCTCCTTGCACCTGAATGGTCAAATGCACACATACTGTAGTTGTCAAAATGTTCATCGTGTGGAGTATCTCACGTAAATACAGTCGGGTATGGCTTAAGTAGACGTAAACAGATGGGTGAAAACAGGATATAATGTCAGAGTAGGCCTGTATTACATCCATGGATTCGGTCTTAAAGGACAGTAGCCTAATTAAATATTTGTCTGTCATTAATGTTAATAAAACAACAAAAGATGTTAAATTTATATATAATATATATCGTGAAATAAAATTTCTCATATCATGGTCATATTGCCCACTCGTCCTGTATTCCACCATGAGAAATCTGGTCACCCTAGGTTGCTTACATTGGTTCTTCACAGTGTTATGTTATAAACATTTGCTCTGTAATATTTGTTTAGTTTTTGAAAGGCAGGTTAAAAAAGACATGATGTTTGTTTTTGTTTTTATTATGACTTTGGTAATTATGCCCTTTGCAGGTTATTGGACACTATGAAATTTGTTCTTTAAGTTTGTGACAAGCACATAAAAATTACTTTTTTCATTGGAGTAATAATAAAGAAGCTGTCCTACATTCATTAGTCTCACTGTGTTGTGCTTTGAAAACTGCCACATCAAACAAGAAAAAAAAGAAATTAATAAATGTATATAGGCATCGGTATCGGTGAGTACCAGAAAAAAAAAAAAAATATCAGTACTTGTACTCGGTCCTTAAAAAAAAAAATGGTATCGGTGCATCCCTACCTACTGTATCTGAGCTACAATCAGGTCAGCGTTGATGGCATCACATGTGACAGGAAGCAACGGCATGCATTGGGCCAAACGTGCCGAAAGAACCAAATTAATCAATTAATGTCTGTGAGCCCTGAAGAAATCATATTTCTGATCATGGGCTCATACAAATCCATTTATTCTGTCAAGTTATACTGCTTTTACTGCATTCAAAAGGCAGTGAATATGGGTGCACTGAGGTGAACATAAGACAAATAAAGGACACATGCCACATACAGGGCCACGGCTGATGGACAAAATAGTGACAGTTGTCACAGCTGCAACATGTCATGCTACAACAAATGGCTGGAGCCGTAAGAACCACCTTTGACCTTGAAAATGAGGGATGACACATTGTCCATCCCAGAAAGGGAAGCTCACATATAGAATGATGAATTTAACACTGGGTAATACACAAAGCCTCAGAGTGATAACACACTGCTCCTAATGTGTGTGCACTAACTTGGATGGTTTAAATGCAGAGGACAATTTCCGAGTATGGGTTATCATACTTGGCCTTCAGACAGTAAAGTAAGGCATTTTAAGTGAAAAATTAAAAGGTGCATCATTTCACTTTTTCCACTGCAGCACTGCATCATGTGATCGGCCCCTAAAAACTCATCTTTAAAGCATAAACAAGGCCTTAACATGCACTGTGAGCACAAGTGCTCCAGTTTCACTTTATTTCAATCTCTGCCTTATGGAAAATATTTTGGGTGTCAAATTTTTCGGTTAGGAAAATATATAATTTACGTGACGTGACTAATGTAATCTAATTTGTGTAAATGTGATGAAACAAGAAAGATAAACAGCATATTAGGCATAAGATAAAGAATGAATGTATAGTACGTATTGTGAATTAATTTAATAAATGTGGTAACCTGGCTTTTCTGGAAGTCTTAAAGTAAAACAAAAGATTATCTGCATAGTTCAAATAGTTCAAATGCCTTAACTACACAATGAATTCTAGCCCTTTCACCATTTTCTTTCTACTTTATTTCCATTAAATTCAATTTAAATCCTTGAATTCTTTAATTTCCTTAAATACATGTCAAGCTGTTTAAGAACTCAGTCAAAAAGTTATTAGTCATATTTCAAACCATTTTTTCATATAGAGCCTAAATATTCTGAAGCTTAAATTGCATAAATGAAACTCAACCAACCAAGACAAGCACACAAAACATCCTCTCAAAACAGCAAGCGGTCTCTTTCAGACAAAACAGTGTCATGTGGTGCATCATGTTTGCTCTGCTCATCTTTGAGCAAAAATATAAATCATCAAGGTCATATAAATGAAGTGGCCTTTCGAAACAATGGTTGTCATTATCAGAGAATTTTGTGTGAATGTGGTTAAAAACTCTGAAGACCTACTATGTTAAAACGGAGATTAAAAACCTGATAGACATTAAGCTACTTAGAAGACACATTACACATTTCAAGGGTCTTTTTTCATCTTATTTTCCTAACTTAACTATTAGCACTTGCAAAACCACAGATACAATTATGCTTTTAAAACTCTAAAATAAGGCCCTATGGACACAATGCATGCACTGAAATAAGAGTCTTCACACTCTTAGTTCCTTTTATTATTTATTTATTTATTTGTTTATTTATTTTTGCTGTTGTCTTGCAGCAATACAACACCCATTACCATTCATTATATTTGTGTAGTCAGGAAAAAAAAAAAAAAAAAAAAAAAAAAAAAAAGTATGATGACAAACAAGAAAGTTATGAATACTTAAATATCTGGGAGATTGTCATCTCCTATCAGATTTGTTCATAAGGTTGAAAAGTGTAAAGAAGTGAAATTCAAGTGGAGTCAAGGCGCCTGTCAGGGGGCATGATAAGAGGAAATCAGCGCGATGGGGGCAATGCCACACTCCATTCTGTCATCTTGCTGCTACAGGCACCAAGGAATTTTGTTACCAAGGTCACATGTGCACCGAACCTTAATATATTTAGAGAGAATGTTGATTACATCCATCCCGTGATTCTTGGCTTCTATCAGGAGTGTCTTATGAAGCCAGAAGCTGAGGGATATTTCCCTGCCTGGAAATCAAATCTCTCAAATCACCCAGCCACAAGAGGCAGGAAGATGGTGACATTAGCAAGAACAAACTCAACCTGAAATGGGGTTAGCTAGGACATATGAACAAAGGAGAATGTACATTTTAGTAATGTAGCAAATATTTCTAGCATTAATGATTAATCTCATCCACCCGTGACCCACCCGCAATTAATCTGAGTGTTATTTTTTTTTATTACTTGGCCCACTCGATCCGTGGATATAACTGCGATCCACGCATCACTACTAACATGTAAGCTGGATATAAAAAGTGACATTAAAGGAAATCACTGTAGTTGGGTCAATGCCTCAATGCACGATTCATTTGTCTGTCTGTGTGTGTGTGTGTGTGTGTGTGTGTGTGTGTGTGTGTGTGTGTGTGTGTGTGTGTGTGTGTGTGTGTGTGCGTGCGTGCGTGCGCGCGCTTATAAGCATTGGAGCACACGAGCCCAAAGAGTGGACGGCTAAACAAAACACGTCTGCATGGCATCTCGGAAGCTGATGGGGTTCTCTGTTGCTTTGGATGGGGCCAATTCAAACAGTAGGGATGTGACGGTGGCAATTTTTTACTACCGCGGTGGGAAATTGCCAACAACTGCCGGTGTTGCGGTGGTGGGGTCCGGGGGGGTGGGTGGATATTTATTTATTTATTTATTTATATATATATATATATATATATATATATATATATATATATATATATATATATATATATATATATATATATATATATACACACACACACACACACACACACACACACATATACATATATATATATATATATATATATATATATGTATATATATATATATATATGTATATATATATATATATATATATATATATATATATATATATATATATATATATATATATATATATATATATATATATATATATATATATTAGAGATGCACCGATGTATCAGCCAACAATCAGTATCGGCCGATAAAAGCTATTATCATCACTATCGGCCATCGGCCAATTGTTTAAAAACGGCCGATGATCAGGGCTGATTATATCCTGTCAATCAAAAGGGTGTGGAAAAACGTGTTCAGACTGCAACTCATACATACTGTGTGTGAAGAAAATCACTCGTGTTGAATTTGCTTTGTTACTTCTGATAAGAATAAAGTTTCAGTTTTCAAATTCTGTCCATTTTATCATGAAATTCAAACAATAAATGGTGTTTTGACGCTCTTAAATGTGACGTGTCAGATCGCTGTAATGCCTCAGTTCAGCTTGTGAACAATGTCACATGTCACATGTCACATGTCAAATTTACCTCCCAAATAATGCTGCAAACTATACAGGGAACCCTCTCATTTGGTACACTAGAATATTAGAGGTTACAATTAACAACAGAAGTTTTATATTCAGCTTCCGATACCAATAATGCTATCGGTATCGGCAGAGAAATTTAGTATCGGTGCACCTCTAATATTATATATATATAAAATTTATTTATTAATTAATATATATACATATATTAGAGGTGCACCGATACTAAATTTCTCTGCCGATACCGATAGCCAATTATTTTACATTTTAATGATAAGACATTTAATAGCTTCTGATTTCGTCCACATTTTAATTTTTATTCACAAACTTATGGGATAAGCAAATAGGCCTAGGCTATGCATTTATTTATGTAATGAAAAGAAAGTTAAAGACTGCGTCACTTTAGTTTTCATCTTGAACACTTGTCGAGGAACGTGAGTGAACGCGATCATCCTTTCCTCTTTACTACTTTACAGAACGAAATAAACATGAAAGAAAATCAAAAAATATGTTGAAAGATACAGTAGCTTACCGAAATCTGTATCACGTCAGTTCAATCAGTGTTGCAAACAATGTCACGTATATACCTCAGAAAAGCCATTCCAGCTGACCATAAACTTATAGTCAGCAGCAAGCAAAATAACAAAATGAACTATTTAAAACAAAACAACAAAGATGCCATAACGTGCTCTAAAGTCAGGCCTAAAAGACAAGATGACTCACGGCACTCATTTTACAGTACTGTAAATTCTTGATGCTGAACAGCTTTAGGTGTGATTTGGTTACAAAAAAAAAAAAAAAAAAAAAAAAAAAGTATAAAAAAGTTACATCGACACTTATCGTCTCTGAAAGCGAGATGGGATCTTACTATCACAGTAAGCGCTCTTCAGCTGTCTCAACCACCACTGACGAGTAACGTGACATAATAAAAAAGCAGGAGAAAGACAATTCAGATTTAAATATTGGCGTCATTAACTAGAACAGCTGTACAGAGCAAGTGATGTGATGTTACTCAAGTGACCGCCTGAGCCTTCTTCACAATGTGCGCATGTTTGTAATTTAATGCCATGCTAGCTGCCATGGCTATTTTCACAGTGAGAAACAGTCTAGAATTAGGGGTTAAACAGATCATAGTTGATCCGTATGGACCAGCTCTCACGGTTCGGCATGCATGTGATTTGCGGATTAATTGCAAAGTTTAACCATCGTAGAGTGAAAGTTTATAATTTCCACACATTTTGTCCTGCCAATTTACACATTCAAGTGATTTTAAACTAGGGCTGGGCGATTTTTCCGATTTTTTCGATTAATTCGAATGTAATGTTTTGCAGGGCTCTAGACTAACTTTTTGCACTGGTTGCACTGGTGCGCCTAACTTTTTTTCTTAGGTGCACCAGCACAGAAGTTAGGTGCACCCAAATTTTCGACCGCATCGCATTTAACACCGCAGTTTTACAAGTTCACCTTTTTTTTTTTTTATTAAAATCGCTGTCCATATAGGCAATATTGACTTAGTAAATGATTAACTAACAATCTGGTCAACATAAAGTTCTTTATTTGAAGCACAATTCTACAAGAAAGGTAACTTACTGAAAAAGTGTTGGTGCTTAAAGTGCTTCACTGCGCTGAAATTTAATAGATAGTATCCATGGTATTCATCACACTAAGTATTCATAATATTCATAGTATTCATCACTAATCAGCAGTGATCAACATTGGGACAGTTAATACGGTCATAGCTCTGTTCAATATACAATGTAACTTTCGTTTTAACATTGTGGTTAAAAGAGATGAAAATGGAATGGGGAAATAGTCAATTAATTAATCGTTTCATTGTTTTATTTTTGTAATGTTTATAATAGAGCCGTTAGTCTGAGATCGATTCTTTATTATAGTAATGTTTGTAGTAGATCCGTTAATCTGAGATCGATTGCTCATGTCTCGCTTTCTCAGACGGTATCGCGAGAGTTTCTCCATACAGGCGAACGTTCTCAAGGTGAGATCACGAGAGCTGCTCATACGAGTAAATGCCATCACTGAGGAAACGTCTCATCTCGTGATTATTTCTCCCTGTTTATTCTCAGGTATCGGATCACTAAAGTGATTAATGCAGTTCGAAAACGAGTTTGAATGTTGAGGACGTGTGTATATAATAGCTGAAAAAGAGTAAAAGTTTCATTAAGTTTGTTAGTGCGTGCACACGAGCGGAGCACATGGTAGCCGGGTCTAAAACATGGCTGTGTAACGTTAATATGATTTTCGCCTTGTGAAAAAACTAAAAGGCGTATCTATATAACACATGTACAGGAATATCTGGACCACGGCCAATCAGAGGGGGGGTCCGCCCTTCACTATCTCTGATTGGTTTAGACCACGCTATTTGCCTAATGTGTGTCTGTTGTTGAACCACAGGGAGACTTTCAGAGTCGCGGAGACTTTTTTTTTTTTTTTTTTTCCTCGAACGGCTGGTCGTACCAGTGCGACCTCAGATTTTTTTTAGTCGCACCATTGAGAAATTAGGTCGCACTCTAGAGCCCTGTTTTGCCTCGATTTTATTATTTTTTAAATCGAGAAATCACGATTTTGAATAAAAATGTTAGCAAGCGTTACAATTGGACATGTTGACAATACAGCAATGATAACCGTATTAGAAGAAAATGATCCGACCTCATGATGGCGCCGGCGCGCCTAATTAACCGCTCTCATGTGACGCTCTATGAACGTAGAACACATCACTATTCTTAAGCGGCTGTTCATTCAGAAATGCGTTATTCCGTTATAAAAATGAGACGCAGGCAGTGGAATGAGAAAAAAATGCAGTTATTAAATGCGAGTTGAGCTTTTTTTTTTTTTTTTTAACTTGACCGCCGTGTTTTTAGAATGCCGGTGAGACGCTGCAAAAGACGCGAGACACAAGTGCAACACCTAAACATGTCCGCCAAACATAAAAACAATAGGACAAATAGCGCAATGGAATGCAAAAACCTGTAAACTATTCCAGCGCAAGAGGCAAAAGAACTCAATTCGCTGTTATCTGTGCGCACAGCCACACACACCCAAAGCACACACACAGAGAGACATAATTTGCAATTTATGCAGTGAAGACTGTAAAATGTTTGATAATTTTATTCAATTGCTGTAGAGGCCACAGGTAAATGACATTTATAATAATGGGTTTATGTGAAGATTGTTTTAAGTTCACTTAAATTAAAAGTTATTATTTTTAAAAGCCTAATAAATTAAATCGATAGCTTTCAGTTATACTGTAATGTTGAATGTCTATAATTAATGTTTAAAAAAAAAAAAAAAAATTCAGTTTTATAGAGACATCAGTACCAGTAATAGTATCACTGTGATACTGGCCTTCATTCATAAAAAGATGCCATTACTTTGGCATAAGGGGCATGAAGGAGGATCTTTAGAGGGACAAAAGTCTGGAGTAGCCCATTCAGAAGTGGTTGTAGATGATTTTTATTACTATATTGATCACATTTCCACAAAGTGCCAAGATCTACATTCGGACTAGCGTCAAATAATAATATAAATAAATAGTCATTTATATGAAACTTTGTATTCTCACACTGCCTCGGTTTAATTCGCCCATACATTTTTGGTGCCATTACTGGGTTACCATTACAGCTACCCACAAAACCAACAACAAGGTGTATACAGTAACTGTACCTCCAGAGTCGTCGTAATAATTCTTTCAGGAAGGTAAAATGCTCAAAATATCGTATTGGTGATATAGGAAATGTAACATCTGGACCAATCAGACACACAATTATTTATTATATTTAATGAATTATCCAGAAACTCATTCCCCCAAAGTTCTGTGAACCCATCCCCCTAAAACTACAACTAGCATCCTAAACATAGCTAACACACAGGTAGAACTAGGTGTCCTGTTACAGGACACAGGATAAGATAAGAACTTTTGCGATCAGAAAGAATTTTGCAGAGACTAGTGACTCTGACTTCATTCTTTCTGAGAAGGACAAATAAACCCTCTTAATCCTATATATTCTATATATAACCACTTGAGAAATGTATAAACGTATCAAATTTTCCCATCTCCTGACTTCCCTTTTATAGGGTTTATTCTATGTATTCTCTCTTTTGAACTATTTTGGTATTAATGTTTCGGAGTTGAAAATTTATGGTTAACTAAAATCACATGGGTAGCATGTTTGGTATCTACGGACTCCAACTTCCATTTCCTATTTGTTAATTAATGTTACATGTTTCTCACTCTGTGACACATTAGTATTATAAGAATCTAGAATGTTCTTCTCTCATACATCCAATCCAATGTCTTATGCTAATATCTTGCTAGAGAACAAAGACTCGTAAAAAAGTTCCCTCTGAGGGAACAACTCCTTATTGGCTCAGACACCTCAAGAGGGTGTGACATCTTCACTTTAAATTCACTGATCACAAGATCACAGACTTTCTTTTCCTGTACTGAAAATGCTGATGTGAAGATGATGCTAAGAAGCTAGAAGCTTCTAAGGAACCCCAAGCTTGTGCCAGGCTTCGGCCAAGACCTTCCATTCACCAAAGATCCTCTGAATCCAACTGGTTCTCTTTCATCAAGACAGTATCGGCAAAGATTCAATGGGAGCCTCCACAAATTGCATCAGGACAGTTTTAATTCAAATGGACGAGACATGCAAGTATCAAACTTAGTCTCATTATTTGATACACTAAGTATCTTTACCCCTTTTAAAGAAGGGCCTGTTAGAACTAAACTGATGGTTTGCTCAAGGCTGTTGATCGGCTGAATTTCAAACAATGCTGTAACTTCTTGCTTTCCTGTATTCTGCTTCAGCTCTCTCTTTCCCTTGGTAAACTGTATGCATGTATGTGTGTGAATGTTAGAGTAGTTAAGTGTTTAGTCTAGTTAATAAAGTCTTGTTCATGTCACACGTAAAGTTGTCAGTGTTTCATGCTCATATACTGGAGTCCCTATTCATGCAGATCCTGACTACATGCTCTGAGTAGTACTGTACATAAAATTGTTATTTCCCATAACCTGGAAATGAACATTTCTTAGAATTAATAAGCAATTAACACTGAATGTTCATTGGCCAAACAGGTTAATTGACTGTAATATTAATTTTATTACATTAAGTTAATTTTATTAACTGATCCAAATATTTATAATTAATTATACTTAGTTATGATTAATTATATTTAATTTGAGCTAATTTGCTACAGACATCTATAGGTGTATGATTAATTTGGTCTCTTTGTGTGAACCCAGGCACTCCTGAATCCTGAGGTCTCCCAGAAGAGAGACAAAGGCGAGAAAAGGTGGTGTCTTTGCAAGCACCATATCAGCCTTCTCTCACAACCCTTTTAAAATTCATGAATTCCAGAAGAGGCCAACGGCAGCCATTATCCATAATTTACAGCAAATCATAAAATCAGATTAAAGTTCCATGTTATGAACTCTTTTTGTCCCATTTGATTTGCAAGTCCTCTGCCTCTATTGCTCCCCTGGTGTGTCCTCATCCGTGCCTGGGCTCGACTGGTACACAATTTCAATTTGTTTATGTGATATAGAACTGTGGGTGTCAATGTTTTACTCTGTGCAGTTTTCAGTAGATGTGTTTTTTGTGGTGTGCATCTCATCTAGTAATCACAATAAGTGTATTGATAATAAATGTCTCAAAATAAATAGCAAATGAATATAGTTTGGACTACTGTTACTTTTTAACCTTCAATATTATAGTAAATGTACCAAATTCCCTATATAGTTTACAGAACTGACAGTTTTTTTTTTTTGTTTTTTTTTTTTTAAATTACAGTACCTGATATAAATTTTAAAAAAAAATCAAGATCAGAATCAAAGAGCTTGTGAACCGGAATTGAATTGATTTGTGACGTGTCAATACCCAGCCCTATACATGTTAAAAGGTGTTTTACCAAGACTATATTACCTGCATTATGATGAACTGTTCTTGTACCCAAAAAAATCCTCATGAATACGTGACGTGCTCTAAAACTAATGTAAGTAACAACAGCTATGCTAATATTATCCATATTCTGTAACAGCCTGAAACACTTCAGCGCTGTGCAGTGCTTTTGGCAACTGATACTAAACTGCATGCATACGACATTCAATGATGACAATTTAAGTCAATAATGATAAAAAAAAAAAAACACTGCTTAATCATGTGAAGAGAACTCTCCCAGGGAACAGTCTGTGGACAGTATCCCAGACTGCGATAATCCTGCATGACAAGCGCTTTCTAAAGCTAGATAAACCACGGCCACTTTGTATTTCCATCTTCCATGTGAAGTCGACATTGTTAGTGAGGAAGCCTCTGATATATCAGGGTAGAAAGAAATTCCCATTTCTTCCTGCTGTAGATGATATGTGCTGCATTAAGTGCAAAACATGAGTTATTTCTATTTACACAAACATTTCTTACTCTTCTTTTGATGTTCCCTCCAAATCACTGAGTTGCTGTTCATCAAGACATATAAGCACAGTTCAGAACAAGGTTACAACACAGACCTACTTTATGCTTTCAGTGATGCAGAGCATCCAATTCCTTCTCATTATTTCTGCTTCACAGATTAAGATGTGGTAAAGTGTTTGTCTAAACATCCAGCAGGTATCAGAGCCAGGGTAAAGTCACTATATCATGACCCACTTTCTGTCCCTCATCACAGTCTCTCATTCACCTCCCAATCCGCTATGACCTTGGGAAAGGCAGTGCATTTCAGACACACTCCACTGCACTAACTCCATCATGACAGCAGCACTGCAAACAGCTCCAGGATGTCCTGAACCATGGCACTTGATACTTCCAGCATATTAAAACTAATCAGGCCATTTTCTTTGTTTTATAATCACACCAGGGCATATGGAATTAAGTGCCGAAAAAGTGCTGGGTCAGACAGTCAGAAAATCATCCACCCTATAAACTAATAAGCCATAGTGACCATTTCTCAACAGCTCACTGATGCCTAAAATGAGATCATTAAAGTGTTTAAGTCATTAAACCAAAAAATGTTGACTCTGACAGCATCAGCTTCCATTCTTCCACTCATCTGATACACTTTTTGTGGCATTTTCTCTTACTCTACTCATACCTCAGAACTGTGATATTACTCAGGCAAATCTTCTGACTGACTGTCGTAAAGCTGAAAGCAATACAATGATTCAATACAATGAATCAGATTTAATAATAAATATATTTAAATCTAAGATGTTACTTTGATAATCTGGTTTATTTCTGATATTTTTGTTTTGGCTAGTAAATTAAAATTAAAAATGACAAAGTAAAAAAGTTAGAAAAGTTAGAAAAAGTAAAAATTTGTTTTTTTGTATGTACAGTATGTATGTATGTATGTATGTATGTATGCATGCATGTATGCATGTTAGAGGCCTGCAACCCGACCCGTATATTTAAATGTATATTTAAATATTTTAAACATTGTATGATATCATAGACGAATAAGTGTAAACTCTATGAATGTAATGAGCCAAGCACGTTCGTTAATCAAATAGCCGTGTTTCTCTTGCGTTTCTCAGAAATCAGCTTTGTCAAGAGCAGGCTACCATTACCTAAAGCACTACATCATACACATTTTGTATTATTTTATTTGATGTGTATTTAAATGTTTAAAACATTGTACGATATGATAGGCTACATGACTGAGTGCAAGCTAAATGAATGAAATTAAGCGCGATAGCATGTCAAATGGCCTCCGTGCGTCTTTTCTACTTAGCCTGATGTTTCTGTTACACACAGAGTTGGTTTGAAATTAACTTTTTTACTCACCAAAAAATTAAGCTGCACGATAAATCAAAATAAAACCGAAATCGCGATTTGACTTAGTGCGATTATGAAATCGCAAAGGCTGTGAATTTTTCGATTGTTTATTAAGTAAATATATGCACAGCGTGTTAGTGAAAAGCAGCTCTGACTGTGATCAGTATTAAAAGCTGCTCCATCTCTGAAAGCACTGTGATTTTGAGTCACTTATAATGTGCATTTGAAAAAGCAACACGAGTCAAACATAGGAATGTAACGATTCACTCAACTCACGATGCAATACATTTCACGATACTGGTATCATGATACGATTTTCTCACGAAATGAAATTTAACACAAATTATAAATGAAAAAGTGTTCTTTTTTATTTTTAAGACAAAATGCTGCATATTTCTTTGTGAAACTTAAATATTTTGGGTCAAATAAAACTAAATTGAAATTTTAGAACTAATCCCAAAAAAGTCCCTCCAATTAGATCTTCCAATGCTGTTTTCTTGGGATGAGGTTTGTTTCGGCTCAGCTCCTACTGTGTCTGTTCGCATCGTTATAAAGGCGAGATTTTAATATTTGCTATAATGTGTATCTTTACACTTTCTAATACTTTTGAACACATTTAGAAAAATATGCTATAATAATCTACATGTTATTAAAAAATCTGGTAACATTTTACAGTAGGTGTCATTTGTTAACATTAGTTAAATATATTAACTAACATTAACAATGAGCAATACATTTGCTGCAGTATTTATTAATCTTTGCTTAATGTTAATAAAAATACAAATGTTCATTGTTTGTTCATGTTAGCTCTCAGTGTGCGTTAACTTTTGATTTTAATAATGTATTAGTTATTGTTAACGTCAGCATTTACTAAGACTAATAATTGCTGTAAAAGTATTGTTCAACCTTAGTTCATGTTAAATAAACTAATGAACTTTATTGTAAAGTGTTACCAAAACTATGTACACATTTAGAAAGAGTACAATAAATACAATACCTGCACAAGCACAGCTTTATCCTTCAGTCTGTGCATACATCCTTTCTCTATGGAAAACGACCTTATCTTTCGCCATGAAAACACAGATCTCCGTGGCTCTCGCATTCATTGCCAACTGCTATTAGTGTATATTAGTGTGCTATTATGCCTGTTTTACTCATACTCCATTTGCAGTGCGTATGCGGTGTGTTGCAGTACGTATGTGATGCAGGAGCAGCATGTGATATTGTGCTTTCACATATGCAGCGTTAGCAGTGCGCAGCAGATCCGTGGCAGTATATCACAAACACAACATTTACTTATTTTTATTTCAAATCCAAAAGTTGTTACTGAACATGGCTTGTCAGCATTGCAATACCCTTTGTACATAGGCTACACTCTTTCATAGATGTCACGTTTAAACGCACTACATTTAAACGTTTTTTTCAATTTAATACTTTATAATTATATAAAGTAGGCTAATGATTTAGATTTATACATTACATTGCTTAAGCAAGTGGCAAAACATTTAAACATAGGCTATATGTTAAAATCACAAACATTTATATAAAAAAATAAAAAAAAAAGACGAAAACAGCCGTATCTTGTCTTTTCTTTCACTTTTAAATCTTTATGCAAAAAATCCTGCAGGTCATAAAGAACTTTTGTTTTTCCACCTCCACGAACAGACGAGTGCTATCCATTATGCCTTCTTGTTTATCTAAATGCGAGGTAAGTGTCGTTTTCCTTGCTTTACCTGAGGCAAAAAGCCATGTGTTGACTTTGAAACAGAGTAGACATAAAATTATATGTATCTATGGTGAAATTACTAGATTTGTGCATCAATAATGTTTATTTTAATGCGAACAATGTACTGATGCTTTAATTCAGCGCGGTGCAGCACAGCAAAAATAGACTCTGTGTGGAACGATCACTGCACTGCTGCAGACGCACCGCTCCTGGAATGCACTGCCGGACCGCATCTGCGTGCAGTGTGAAAGCTCTAACCTGTTAACATGGGTACAGGAAAAACTAGAAGTTTTTTAACAATACTAAACTAGGCACATCAGCATTCACAGGCCCAAACCTCATGACAGCTGAAACACCCTTGTCATGTCTGCTTTGAGGATTTCTCTCTAACTTGAAAATGTAATCTTACAACATGACTACGTAGTAAAGTCATTAATTTAAAAGGCTATTATTTTAAAATTCTGCACAAATGATCTCTGAATGTTCTACCATAGATTTCAGTCACACCCTTTTGCATGAATAAGGGCACATTCTTCCAGTCTGAAAGACTTTGTGAAAGCAGACTCACGATAGACACCTTCAGACCTCAAGCGGCAGTGAAGCAGAGAAACTTTTGCTCGGGGCGATTAACAACAAAAGAACCCAATATGTTTCAGCAACAGATTCTTACACAAACAGTATTGATCAGCATTTCCACTACTTTCCAAAAAGAAAGAACTAACTGATTTTGATAAATATCAACACTGGAATATTTCAATACTCCTTTTCCGAAGAATGGACACACCAATATGAGCTGCGCTTTTTTACTTTCTCTTCTCTCCCACAGCAAGTTGACACACTGCAGTCTGTGTATTTTAAATATAGGTATATAGTCAGTTGAGTTGTACGTTTCAAAGTGAAGCATGGCATTGTGTTCACACGTGCAACTCATCCAGTGTTTTCAGCATTTCAGTGTGGCTCACTTCACAATAAATGCTACAAAAGGCATCTCTGCATGTGCTGCAAGTTGAACATGCATTTGGAGAAGAGTGCGCCAGTTACACATTTTCATATTCGCATAATTTCCAACATTTCCAAAATTGTTTATAAACCTGTTGTCACAGAAGGTCCTCCTGCAGTTTTCTGCCAAAATAAAAGCTTGAGGGTTTAACTTTTGCAAGTGAAGAAATTAAGACATAAGCATTGCAAATTTACTAAATGTAATCAACATACTTAAAGAACATTCATTTTGGTTACACTTTATAGTAAGTTGTCATTATTACCGTGTAATTATACATTTAAGTACTAAGTCAACTAACCACGTGTACTTACTATAGGGTTAAGGTTAGGAATAGGGTTTGGTTTAGGCTTACTTGCATGTAATTATGCATAATTTACTGTTATTACTAAAATATGTACATATAATGTGTAACAAGGACACTAAAATAGTGTTATTTTCACTGTTTTTATTTTAAGTGCAGTTGTAATAGTTATAATTATAATAATTATATTTAATAGCTATAGGACCTGAGGAATCTCGGACAACAGAGTTTCAGTTGATAATATATTTGACCATAGTCAAAGCATTTTCTTAAGTTAGATATTGTTCATATTTTTGCCCTTAATGTTGTGCTAATATTAAAAAAAAAAAAAAAAAAAAAAAAAAATCTATATTTTTCCAATTAACTGTACTGAAGTTAGAAATTCCAGCATCATGACAACACCACTGTGAAGGCCAGAAAATCGAGGCCACTTGGACTCAAATGTTTAGCCTTTGCCTAAAGCGATCTGGCTTTTAGTGACGTGCAACAACACCCTCCATCATGCGCTGCAACATGCCTCTTTATTGGATGGTTATTATAGTGCGCGTTGGGCCACTGGCAGCGTACACCAAGATAATGAAGAGTGCTTCACCTCAGAAGTGATTAAGACAATTGTTCTGGAATAAGCTCACTCAAGGGACAATGGAAATGACAAAGGAGTATGAGGAGAGGATAAAATTCACCCTGTCAGTCAGACATATGCCAGTCCATTATTACATCAACCAAAAAAAAAAAAAACTGCTGACGTCAGACTTGATTCTTAACCATCAAACACTGAAACGCTTCACCCAGCAGAGCTTTTATTGTCTGAGCTCTAAATTACAGCTCATGTCAATTTGGCATCAAAATTTCATTCCAGATTTTGCCAAAAGACATAACCTTGTTTTATATGATTTTGTGCTATAATCAAAAGCAGTCACACATCGTTACAGTACTTCAGGATAACTCTCTCTCTCAAAGCGGCTGCAGAACTCAGTCATGCCTTTGATATTCTGACAAACATGCTGTTAAAGGCAAGGAACAATAACAGATACTGGCAAATATTTATATACAATTTTTAAAGTTTGTTACATGAGAGATTGTTTTTGTTTGCGAAGTGCTGACAGGTTGTATTCAGACAAAGAGAGATTTGAATAAAACGTACACCTGTCAGTTTGCTCGGCAAACAGACCAAGTATTAAATAAAGACAGCAGCTGTTGTCCATTGCAACTGACGTTAGGATTGCCAGGGGTAGGACAGCACAGCGGCATTAGCATATGTCAGGACTGGATTTAAGCACATCCTCATTGCCTTCAATCATCTCAACAGTGCCAAAGCACTCCGTTTAAAGTGGCTTCAGTTACTGTACCAGATTTAAAGGGGCACTCTGCAGGAAGTATAGACTTATAATAAATATTTATACTAAAATAATAGTATAAATAATCCCTCTCAATCATTACTTTTCCACTACAGTGGTGGTTTTTGTTTCTACAGAGACATGTATTTTACACTGGCTGTATTTTCTCTACGTAATTTTCCTTGACCGCTATCTTTAACTCAACAGATTACTAGGCATATTAATTACATTTTTATGATGACAACTGTTTATTAGCGAGTTAAACTGAAGATGGCTAAACTTTCTCGGAAATTACTGCAAGTATTCTATTTATTAGCATAACCATTCATTCACACACACAAATAAAATGCCATGTATGCATGATGAACAATATTTGAAAAAACATCTGCAAAACACCTCATCACATCTTCACGCAGGTAGTCTACTCTTGAGTCACTGTCTCATGTGATGCTGCTGCAGGTTGGGCTGTGTGTGTTCTAACAAACTTATGATATCGGGGCAGGGGCGTGGTTTCTGGCGATGTTGAGCACGTCCACGAGGCAGTGCATGAGCCCACCTACTTTGAATTGTGGCCCACCCAATCAAAAGTTGGTCATTTTCCAAAGAGATGTATGAAATAATTTAATAAACAATAATTATAATAAACATCTTATCACACTATATTTATTTAGTTAAAAGAATGATTAAATGCAAGTTTCCATGGTCAGTTGGAGGCAATTTCCTAGTTTTCCCTGTCCCTATAGGTGCATATCATAACGCTTGTCAAAATGAAAATGGCAAAGCAAATATAGATCAGTTGACACTTTAAAAAGCCTAAATTGGAAATCCCAATTGTACTGCTGCAAGAAACAGTCTAGCAACGAATCCAGGCGATTCCTTTAACACCAACTGACAGAGACACTTGATTATGATGAATTAATCTCTGCTTTTAACCAGAAGTTCCGTCGTCTCAGACTAATATTACAGGAGGACATGTAAAGGTAAGTATAAACATTTTCTCAATGTTTATAGCTAAAAAAAAATTCTAAACATTAATTCATATGTTTATAACAACATACTTCATTGAAAAAGGAGGAGCCATTTTATTGTTTTTTCATGCACTGTAAAAAAGATCAATGGCAACATATGTTTTTATATTATTTTAACTCAAAAATAAATTAAATTTCAGCTCTCTTTTAAAAATTGTATGAGATTCAGATTGATTTTTTAAGTCAGGTTTAATATAATTTAAATTAAAATGACTTGTGATGATCCCGGTGTTGTTCCTTTTATTTTGTATGGACTTATGTTGAAGTGTATTCTCAGTTCCCATTGTTTCTGTGCTCCCTTCCTGTTTCTCTTGGTTACAATGTTAGTTTCTATAGTTACCGCCATTAGTTACACCTGTCATTAATTATCACTGATTTCTTTGTGTATTCAAACTCTTGTCTTTCAGTCATGTTTTGTTAGTCTGTGGTGCCTGGATGTTCTTTTTTTTTTTTTACTTTCATTTTCTTTGGATTATGTTCCTGTTTCCTCATGTTGACTATTTACCCGTTTCCTAGTTTGTTTACTTTTTGTCATTAAAGCTGTGCGTGCATTTGGATTACAGACTTGTTGATTATAACAAATTGATTATACTTAATTTAAAGCAGCAACAGAACTCAAGTTTTTAAGTTTATATAAGTTTGAATGTTCTGTTTACAGTAACTAAATATTTTGCATAGCACACCTTTAACCTTTTCGTTTTGAACACCATCCAAACAAACAAGTAGTCCAATCCTCAGGTTTGCTTGACCTTCCTGTCTCATCTAAAGAGATAGTTCACACAAAAATGTAAATTCTGTCATCCACATAAAAAGGCACATAAAAGGAAAAATTGTCACCCGTCACCGGTTTCCATGTTGTTGTTGTTTTTTTTTTTTTTGTTGTTGTTGTTGTTTTATTTATAAGTTTAATTATTCCAGCTGCTGTGAGAAATGGCTATAAACGATCCGTCACCTGCAGCATCCTTGCATGCGATATAGCCTACTAGCTGGGACTCCTTTATGTAAACAGACGTGACGTAATGACACAAAGACGAACGGCTGCATGCTAGAATTTCCCACGGAAACCCACCTGCTTAATCCTGCTTAACCAAAACCAGTTCTGTTATCGCATTCTGTGTGCTTTCACCTTACTCATTATCCCCTGGATATTGGAAAAAGCCATGCTTTCATCCTCATTGGTGACCTTGTCCATTGGAGAGCAGAAAGATGATTTTACTAGATAGTTAGATAGAAAGCACACACAACACCAGGACTGAATGAGAAGAATCTTACAGTAAATCATACATCCCCATAGACCTCTCCATTTTCAGCATGCTCTCTGATGTTCACCTTATGACGGCACAAAATTGCTGCTATGACAAAGTGTAAGGAATATCTTTCCCTATGGGTTATAACATTACCAGCAGGTGCAAGATAGGTGCAAGTCACAGGAGGAGGACCTGTCTGATAGTAAGTGCTTGAATTGGAATTGGAAACGCATGCAACACAATGTCAAAAAAAAACCAAGACATAAAGAGAGCACACGTCAGAATGCATGTCCTAAAAGGCATCTGTGAGACCAAGCTTTCATGCTCTGCGCATCACAAACCGCACAAGAACCTGGGTGAAAGACGATAAATATGAGTCTTATTTCTCCTCCAATCCCCCTGGGCTGAAATAGGTGACAGGTACTCTGCGGGGTCTAACCCATTACATGTGACATCAAAGAGATCTTTTTTAAAGTTACTGAGGTTTAAACTTACACTACTTTCAGAGTTGAGACCTTCTACTCGGCCCTCCCTCCAGCCACCTGCTCAGAGCGCTCACCTGGTGCAGGTACAAAAGACGTGGAGGGCCGACTGCCTTTAAAACTCCTACACAGCTAGGAGAGACTCTCCAGGGCAGGGAAAATGAGAATAAACAAAAAGATAAACTGAAGGAAACAAGACAGATAGAAAGCTGTGCAGCTTTCAGACTGTCGGCTGGAGGGAAGCACCCTTGTACGTCAGGGACTTGATCTTGCAGCGGGCATGTGCAAGGCTGAGCATAGGGGCACACTGGCACAAAAATATCCATCTGTCTCTAAAGCACTATTAATCTCTTTCAGGCATGTACAGACCAAAGAGTGCATGCTGGAAAACAGGGAGAGCACAAACAAAGCTTTTCACCCTGTTCTGTTGCACGCTGCACACCTTTTCTTTTTTTTGGCATAGTCAGACCAAATTGAACCATATGCATATTTCCCCACATAACAGGGCCTACAGGGAATAATGAAATTCCCAATAAATCAAATTAATTGCATGTAAAGGATCTTACTGACAGATGTGTTCTGTGACAGTACAGTCTTGAATTCAAACACTATTTTCTTGACAGTGGTTGCCATGGGAGATTAATACCCCCCCATCATTACAATGTGTTTGTCTACTTGTAATGAGACTACAGGAAGAAACATCTATATGTGTCCCAGTTCTGTTATCAGTAATGGCCTTCTGTTTGCTTAAAATCAAATCAATAAATCAATCAAGATGGTTCATAGTTTTCAAAAATTGAAACAATTTAGGTCATCTAATCCCCAATTCCCAGCCATGCAGAGACAATGCGAATGAGATGCAAATTCAATAAAACTAAAAACCAGTTAAGGTCTGGGTAATAAACAGAATTTAGCCTCTTCCCATTGGAAACAGCCTCCAGGGGCCAGTTGCATAAACTTAGTCACTATATTAAGACTGTCTTAAGAACTAGTTTGACCAACTTGCAGTTAACCAAGGGGTAATCATGTTATTTTTCCAATTCAAATGACACCAATCTACCTTTTTATGTAACAGACTTTGAAAAATTAGGACCACTCTTCAAGAAAAACATTAGTGTCTTAACTTTTAAAACTAGTCTAAGTGGTTTATGCAACTGGCCCCAGGGGCTATATGCAAATCACATGCAAATACCAGCACTGCTTTTATTTAAAGATAAAGAGAACCTGTAAACACCAAATAACTGCATGAACTAAGCATGACTACAAACAGAATATTATCTGACCTGTATGAAAGAAGGTGAATGAGCTCCTCGAGATGATTGGGGGACTGACAGTGGGGACCGGAAAAGCAGGCATAAAAAATTGTTTTTTTAAAAGAATAAACCTCAGTTAATACTGGCTTCTGATTACAGCCACTCAAGCAACAGATATATAGCCTACACACATCTGCAACATGCCAACTGGCCTCTCTTACTCATAGCCAATATGTAGATTCCTGTTTTGGCTGAACACACAAGCCTTGGCTGATAATTTTCAAGCAGCCAACAGAAGAGTACACATTTATAGATCAATGGGATCACAGTGTGAAAGGTGGACATCCAATTAGCAGAAGTCTGAAGACTCACAGCACTCCTGCGAGACCATGTCTTCCTGTCTAAATGATTAATCCAAAGAGACATGAAAATGAAATCTCACAATGAGCCTTCAGAGGCAGCTATGAATCCAAACATCCTGTTTTGTTAGCAGTGTTCTTTAGAAGGTGGGAAAATTATCATGAAGAAATGTATCTTATGATGTTGTTTTTACAGCAAAGTCCATCTTGAAATTTCACTGATTAGGGTTTGATTAAACAAGTTGCAGCAGCACAGTGATTTTCAAAAAAAAAAAAAAAAAAAACAATTCATTCCCTCTTCCTGTTAGATTAAAGCAGAAATAAAAACTAGGGATGCACCGGCCCGATACAAAGCTCATGTACTTGTACTCGTAAAAATACCCCCGATACCAAAGACCGATACCTCACGTGATGTAACAGAATTTTCCGTGCACAGAGACAACCTCAAGGGAGTGGAAATACTTCAAATTAATGATATAAAAGTTGTTATATTTTTGAAGCCTAATAAATGTAAAAAAATAAATAAATAAAAAAATATTGCTAGCTTTCAATTACACTAATGTTGAATGGCTATAATTCATGTTTAAAATTGGGGGGAAAAAAATCAATTTCATAGAGACATCAGTAGCAGTATTAGTATCAGTCAGGGTTTTTCCTACATTGAAAATTTTTTGGCGGCCGCCAAAACAAATTTTTGTTCCGCCAAAGCCTTATTTGACCAGTTATTGAAAGTTGTTTATTAGTGATGCAGATGACTGCTGCGCTGACGGACAGAAGGAGCAGAGAGCTCCTCCCTCGTGCGCTCGAACTCTCTCTGTCTTCAAAGTAAACACTGTCTTTGCTCTCTCTCTACCTCACACATAATAATCTAAATCAACTGACACGATGCTAAAAGTTCAGAAGACCGAATCCATGTTTCACGAGGAGCATTCAGAGAATGTTTATTCCTGAATAACCGCTGGGTGTGAACAGTGCTCAAAAGAACATCACCTCATCTTCTCTGCCAGGCGTCCCGCACATGCAGCTGACATAAACCACACTTTCAGTAAACAAAAAGAAAATCCTATCCAGTGATGAAGTGTTTTCTGTGTTGAAAAATCTTTTGCGATGTCCTAATAACAGTCGCGATTCGCACGCAACGCGTCAACGTCCGCTAATATCCGATTCGCGACCTAATGACTCATTTGAACAGATTTATTTTAATGAATCATGAAAACAACTGATCTGCCCACACGGTCTATGACGAATCATTTACTCTAACAACTCAACTGAAATGAGAACATAAGTGTGCTTACCCCATTTAGCAAGAGTGGTTAGTAAAATTAGCCTTAATAATCCACAGTATTTTCAGTTTATTTAAATGACAATGTGTAGTAAATTAGGCCTACCTATAAAATCAGTTAGACTGGAGTGAGGTGAAACCAGAACAAAGCAAGTTGTTGTTAGCTAAGTGCATTCAATTGTATATGGTAGAAAATTATATTAATAGTTAATGTAACTTTTTAATGCTACTTTTTAATACTGATTAATAATTATTATTATTATTATTATTATTATTATTATTATTATTATTATTATTAGAATAATAATAATAATAATAATAATAATACATACCAAAATAATTTTCAGGTCTAGCAAAGAAGCATCTCCTCTTACAAAAGCTATGAAATCCCAGATTTTTTTTGCAAAGAGGGCAAGAAAGAATTACAGTGAGAGTGACTGGTACTTTATTGTCAGTATTGGGCTTGCAGATCACGTGGGTAGGGCACTTTTTACTGTTTGTGTGGATGACCATATCTGTCACCACCGAAGACCATTTTTGACCCAGGAAAAACCCTGTCAGTGATACTGGCCTTCATTCATAAAGAGATGCCATTAAATAAGTATTTAAAATATACTGTCTTTATGTTGTTTCTTTACGTTGTTTTAATTTAGAGATTAACTGTGAAATTATTAGATTATAAAATATATTAAAAACGTATAAAAACTTAAGTGTTTTTAATTGCGATTAATCGTGATTAATCACAGAAAAAATGTGTGATTAATCGAGTTAATTTTTTTAATCAATTGACAGCACTAATATATATATATATATATATATATATATATATATATATATATATATATATATATATATATATATATATATATATATATATATATTATATAAAAAAATTTTAATTGTGGTGCTCAATTTTTGCTGGTGCTCCTAACTTTAAGTTTTCGAGACCTGTATCAGCATATCACAGATTTCTAGATCTATGCATTTATTTCCAATCAAAGATATAGAAACTGCTTAAAGCGCACGATTTTTAGTGATTTTCACTATAATTGGTACGTGTCCATTTTAACAAGATGTACAAATATATCCATTTTTGTAATGGTAGGCCATTCAGATTTGATGTTATTAGCCGCTGAAATTAGATTGGTTGCTGGCGCCCGAGTCATATTAGAGAATATATTAGGACGTTTTTTTTGTTTTGTTTTTTCCCCATTTGTAGCACTCCCTATTGGCGAAATTTTACAAAATGTAGTGTGCGTTCTCAGAATGTCCTGTTGTCTATGTGCATCAATTTTTGTTAAGCTTGGACAATGCATTCGGCAACTATAGGTCAACTGGTAAAAATGGGCATTGCCTGACCAATTAAGTAACTTGTATCTTTACAATGATTCAACAAATCAAAATTCTTTTGATAACTTTTTCAGCACAGTCTCTAGTTGCTGTGTGCCTATTTTGGTGAAGATCAGATAAGCAGTCTAGGAAGAGTTCGAAAAAGTAGCGGAAAAATTGTATAGGTGGAAATTAAATTGTATATTGATACATTTTGTAGGGCTTGACTTAAGGATTCTGGGAAAAATAATTTTGTTACTTTCTAGCCCTTAGGGTTCCAAAGTTATTATCTAAAATGCAAATTACCTTATTATAGCACCATCTACAGTCTAAATACTTTTAGGGCAGAAAAATGAGGAGGAAGAGGACCAAGAAGGAAAAGAAAAAGCAAACATGATTTTTGTGATCTCATGTATGCACATATTATTGCACATGCTTTAAAATATAATGTATTTCTGTGATGCAAAGCATCTGAACATTAATGTTACCTCTAAGGCATTTCATGTAGGCTATTATATTTGTTATATTATATAGCCTAAATGTTAATGTGCAGTTGACAAACTATACATCATTAAAAAGATCTAAGACTCAAGCTTCACATTTTGACCTCTGTTTTACTCTTATAGTGACCGTAATTTGTTAATAGCCTATGCGTCAGGAGTTATGAATATGAAAAACTGAGTCGTTACCTTTGACAAAACAACATCCATCAGGGCTTTTAGCTTAAAAGAATGCGCATTTGGAGAAATATTGATGGATTCTCATATGTTTGTGTCAATTTTCTATACAGAGGAGTAATATTTATTCAATATTTATTGTCATCACTATGAGCGCTGGATACTGTGTTTTCAATTCATACTTGCAGCCGGAGGGTGCTCTGTGCACATTTAGTCCACAAATGACTCCTAATGAAGAACAGGCATACCATGTGACATTCCAGGAACTAGCAGAGGCTTCCAGAGATCGCTAACCATGGCTATAACATGCAGATAGACACTTTTGAAGATAATAAATACACGATTGCGACGATGTATACATGTATTGCCTCAGAAATTGCTTCTGAATAGCGCTCGCTCCGTGGGCGTGGCCTAATTAGCGGATAATGAGCTGACTCACGGACGTCTGAAATGTCTCTCTTTTCATACAGATTACATAAACAATTTTTGTTTTCGATTTGACTTACACGATTTAAAACCTGACATTTCAACGTTTCTTTAGACATAAGTCTCATTTTTGTGTCATTAGTATTCACTAAGTTACAGTTCATTTTCTGAGAACTATCAGATTGGACTTCGTTCAGAGAGAGACTGCGGCTCGCGTATCGTGTGTTTTCTTTATTTTGCAAAAAGCACAACATTTTGTTTTTACTCAGATTGTACACAAATAATAGAAGATATTTCACAGATTAAAATGGTGTATAACTCTTAATTGTGTGTGCAAAATTGACGGAGTATTTTGAGTCTCTTTCATACTGATAAGAAAAAAAGCAAGGTGGTATCGCCGGCGCGACCAGCCGACCTCTGAGTGTTAATGACTTGCCTGTGTCACGATCACCAGCTGGAGTGCCCTAGATAGTCACCGGAGGGCACTCCACCCCAGACCATTGCCACTCATTCATGGATTTCATCCCCCATAATCCTTTGCCTGGACTCATCATCACTGATCATATCCACCTGTGCACAATTACATTGTTAACCTGGCCTATATAATCTATATAATCTTTCAATCAGTCTTTGTCAGTCGTTGTCTTTGTGAGGATGTAGTGTGTGTTTTGCCCTGTGTTTCTGGATTTCTTGTTCATGTTTGGATTATCTCTTGTTTTATTAAATTTCTGCTTGCATTTGGATCCAGCCTCTCCTCTTCCCTGCATTGACACGTTACAGCCTGGTTAAATAAAAGGTTAAATAAATAAATAAATATAGATATAGCAAGTTTCATGAAAAGACAAAGTCTCTTTTCCTATATGGAAAAAAGGCATCCATCCATCAGGTCATGGGAGGGCTGGAGCAAATCCCAGCATCTCGGACCACAGGTGGGGAAAACACCCTGGGATTGACAAAGATGATACAATATGGCAAATTAAATAGAATAAACCACTAATAAAAAGTACTGTTGGTATAAGGAGTCATCAGTCTCTGTGTGGTGAGGATAATCACAAAAGTCCAGAACAGAGAAAAAAAAGCAAACACACCGTTATCCACTGCAGTGGCGGCGCTAGGCCGGGGCTTGCAGGGGCTATAGACCCACCAGAAATGTGCTTAGCACCAGCGCAAAAAGTCATTAAAAACCTAAAAAAAAAAATATAAAAATAAAATAAGGGTTAATAAATGTTGTAAATGTGCCTATAAACAATGGTTTTACTGGGGGAGGAGTCATTGCACTTTCAGGTACACGCGCGCGCGTTAGGAATAGCGAGCAAGCGCCTCGTCAACAGCCATCAAATTGGAGAGCAATGAAATAGGAAGCAAAAGACCGCAGACTTTAGACATATCTCAGAATATTTCAGAAGATAACAACAGAGATATTGTCCTCTTCTCTTGTAATCTGCTATTGGGGAGTAGCTACCCTGATCTTTTGAATATTCACTCATGTTATAAACATCAAATAAT
Source organism: Mylopharyngodon piceus (assembly GCA_039654765.1). NCBI lineage: Eukaryota > Metazoa > Chordata > Actinopteri > Cypriniformes > Xenocyprididae > Mylopharyngodon > Mylopharyngodon piceus. The sequence continues at coordinate 7,585,010 of CM077445.1, forward strand.
ATAGATTTTAATATACATTCTTGTGCTTTGTTCGCCCTAGCTAGCCTAGTGGTGATGAAAAAATAAAGAGAAAATTCCGTTTTCTATCTAAACATATAGATTAATGCATTAAACAAGTGTCTTTGACCGCATCTCATCTGCTTTTTCAGTTTCTCGCGCTGCATTTTAAAACGCCGTGTCAAGCTCAACTTCTGAAAACACGTCACCGACACCCTGCGCTCTTTTCCATGTTTGCGTTTTAAAAATCACAAGCGCGTTCCTTCATTTAGCTCACTACAGTATACATAGACGTACGTACGCCTATATGTCTATGAGACTGTAGTCGACAAGTTTTAATAAACTGTTGTTGAAAGAGCTGATAATGTAATAATAAAGGTGTCAAGCAAAATTGATAGGATACTGTGCTTATTAACTGTGTACACTTTTCAATGAGACCTTGTAAAGGTATAGTTTAAGGTAAAAAGAAAAACTTAAAAAGTAAAATGCAATAAAAGCAGGGTATTGAAGTCAAGTTATTGATGTACATAATTTTTTTCTTAGCACCCCCTTTGAACTGTTAAACCCCCCCTTAGCACCCCCAAGAAAAAAATCCTGGAGCCGCCACTGATCCACTGTATATCTAATACATATTTAGACCACAACAGATGTTCCCTGGAACCTGTGGCCGCCTCTTTATATGCAAATGGTACAAAGTGGCCCCAATGCCTTTACACCAAATATCAAAAATGAAAATCTTAATTATGTTGAGGCAATCACTTCCCAATAAAGCTGGAAAGGCATCTCGTGGCAGGCAAGAGAGGCAGAGAACGGAAGGATAAATGACTCCATATCGAGAAAAGAATCCTTAATATTGTCATCTGCACAGGCAATGAGGGCATCTGGGATCTGTTCTTCTAATGCCAACCCCAAGAGAGGCTTAATATCAGCCAGCGCGTGCTGTCATGTGACAACAGGCAGAGAACACCAAACTTTTAGCCACATGTGCACCCAATAGAGCATTTTCAAGTTTTTTTTTTTGTCTTACACAAGGTACACTGTTACAACCTCCCCATATTTTGCTTTAAAAAAAAAAAAAAAAAAAAAAAGGAATCAAAAAGCGAAAAGGCAACATAACAGGATCTGTAGGAGAATGAAAAAACATTTGCTCCCTAACAGCGGCTGATGATTCCACCAGCTCCATTACCTCATCTTCAGCGACCAGTATCACCCCTTTGTCAATAAGTCGAGCCAGCAAACAAGCCTTTAAATCTCTTAAGTAATGCTCTAGAGACAGATATCGCATAATGCTGAGCAATAACAAACAAATCGTCCTTTCTACAGTTTTCCAATATCCCAATATTCGGTTGCTTCAGATCAAGTCATTCAGATGGAACGTTGCCATTACTATTCGATAAATTACTCCCAAGTATTCAATAACTAAATAAGCACACTCCGGACACAATTACCCAACCAAAAACTAACTCTAACCCTTTTCTAATCTTCAGAGGGTTACCAGTTGAAACTCAAAACGACAAAAAGTAACCTGATGGAAGACCCAGCACTAGGCACGACATAGGGATGCACCGATCCAATACTCAGATCGGGTATCGGCTCCGATACTGCCATTTTTGCCGGATCGTGTATCGGCCGGATGGGACCGATCCAAATCCGATATTGTGCGTGTACTATTCTGTGTTATTGTTAAGCTCCACAAAAGGCACAAAAACAAAAAAGTTTTCGTGCACTATATTCCAAGTGTTCTGAAGCCATTCCATAGTTTAATTTGAGGTACAGATGAATATTTAAGTCGTTAAATTACAGTTCAAGTAAATGCCTCCCTCCGCTGCGGCAGTCAGTCATTCTCAATTCAGCATTCAGACTGCGTGTCACTTTCAGTTACGACAGTCAACACAATGAAACTCTCTCCAAGATGAATCAATGTTTCTATTATTATACTTCATCTGTAGACAACGATACCGGTAATACAATACGCATCAATACATCTTCACTTTGTGCTTTGAACTTTTCAATGCGGAGCGCTGACGCTGCGCGCTGTGACTCCATGTTGCTTCAAGCGCATCATTCTGCACATGCAATGCGCATAAGCGCTTTGTGCCGCTCTGTATGGGAGCCGTTCATATTATAATACTTTTGCGCAATGAAAAATTGTTAGCATTTTTTGTTCTGTCCTATATATATGTTGCTGCCTCAAAAAAAAAAAAAAAAAAAAAAACTCTGCTATAAATTTAAAAGAAATGTCTTTTAATTTTATAGTATAACCTATATTTATATATAAATATATTTAGTTTATGTCATGTATGACTCAAACATTCATGAAAAACAAGCCATGAGTCATGGATGAAGGAATCAGCTGGACTCCTGTTTATTTTGAATGTCTACCAAGCTACTGAAGCTATTGGTTTATTTACAGTTGTTGCACTGATGCACAATTATATAATAAATAGTTCACTACATTTGTGTCTGTTTGTCATTTTGTTTTACAAAGTTAGGAAAGTAATGTTTAAGTCAAGCCTGATGCCTTGCACAAAAGAATGATCCCAGTTTCTTCCACACAGTGAGGCATTCAGTTTATTAGGTAATTTAGCACTTTTTTTATTATTACTTGAATATCGGATCGGTATCGGCTGATACTGAATCCCAGGTATCGGAATCGGTATCGGAAGTGAAAAAGGCGGATCGGTGCATCCCTAGCACGACACAGACAAGTCTAATTCCTTTGTATTCCAGACAAGCCCCCACTTTGTCACAACCATCCCATATTTCACTCCAAAAAGGAGTCAAAAAGAGTAAAGGCAACATAACAAAAATGAGTGAGCAATGCAAATTCTAGGTTTATTAATCCACTTAAGAAAACGTATAAACTGAACCAAAAGACATACAAACCAAGGGAAATGGCACTTTAACATCACATACAACGACTAAAGAGAATTATAAAATCAAAGCATAACAGAATACAACATAACACAAAGCATTAAATATTCTGTTATGCTGGCTAGCTAGCAGGTCTGTCATCTTGCTGCTTTCTCCATCCTATACTGCCATCTCTTATCTGCTGACTTCAATCAACTAACTCAAACTATATGAACAGGTACATCAACCTGAGAAAGAGAGTATGCACGCTCAGACTTAACAAGGCTCAGGTCACAGTCCAGGACAATAATATACAGACAAACAACACAGCCACATGTGATATACAGACAGACCAATCTAGACACATATCATCTCTATTTAAAATGCCTGACAACAGTGAAAGGGCGCATATTTTCCAGTCCATTTTTAGGACCATAGAGATGATCCAGTTAAATGCGCGGTACATTGCTAAAACTGTGCTTCACTGTGTGTTAATCATGAAGCAAACCCCTGGACTTTTGCTTGTACCAGAGTTTAGCATTCTGTCCTGACGCCGTGAGCAGGGAGCATGAATTTGCCAGCACTGTGTGTATACAGTCCAAGTCAGAATTATTGGCAGCCTTGGAAAATTTGATCAAAGAAGGCTGTGAAAATAAATCTGCATTGTTTATCCTTTTAATCTTTCATTTAAAAAGAATTCACAAAAATCATACCTTTCATTGAAGTAAAACAAATGGAATTGCCATGGGCTCACAATGAAATGTTTTTTTTTTCCTCTAAAACACGTTGGCTATAGTTCTGATGTGAGGCAAAAATTGTTGAGATTCACAAAATAGAAACTGGCTGTAAGAAAACAACTAATAGCCAATAACAGGACATGTTAGGAATCTGCCTGGAAGAGGATGTGTGTCTATAATCTATAAATGCCTTAATGCATGGTTAATGCATGGTGTGGAGGATAGTTTGAGTGGCCAAAGACTCACCAAGGATCACAGCTGGAGAACTGCAGAAATTAGTTGAGCCTTATGCTCAAAGTCTCAAAAAAAAAAAAAAAAAAAAAAAAAGCTTTTTTGGCAGCAAGATGGGTTTGGTGCACACAGTGATAAAAATGGTTAAATACACACTGCTTTAATGTTGTGGCCCTATTTTTTGCTGGAGGATCTTGTTCAGATGCATGGCATAATGGATTCGATCAGATACATGGCATAATGGATTCTATCAAATACCAATTGATTAAAAAAAAAATAAAAAAAAAATCTAAACCTGCTGGCCTCTGATACAATTCTTACAATGGGCCAAGGTTGGATCTTACATCAGGACAATGATCCAAAACAAACATCAAAATCAACACAAAAAATGGTCACTGTCCTCAGAATTTGAAGGATTTTGAGAGATTATGTATAAAGGAAGGGTCTCTGATGTCTTGTCAGGTGTTCTCCAACCTCATCAGGAATTATAGGAGAAGACTCAGCTGTTATCTTGGCAAAAGGAGGTTGCAAAAAGTATTGAATAAAAGGCTGCAAATAGCTAACTGTGGCCAACGTGTATTGGAGAAAAACATTTATTTCATAATGTGATTTTCCCCTCATTTTCAATTTTTTTCACTTTAATGAAAGGTTAGATTTTTGTAAATATTTAGAATAAAATATCAAAAGGAATAACAATGCAGATTTTCACAGGCTTCTTTGTTCATATTTACCAAGGGTGCCAGTAATTCTGACCAGGACTGTCAGAAGTTAATGACAATCGAATGTCCAGTAAAGTTTGTTGATCATTTTAGATCAGTGATAGTGTCGTCTGAGTGAAAAGCGTAGAAAAATAAGCAAGAATAGTCCAATAAAAAAAAAAAAAAATAAAAAAAAAACAACAACAACAACAAAACAAGGTCTGGACAGAGCTCTTATCTGCAATGCCATCACTACAGCTTTCACTATATCCACATTAGATTTTCTCACTCCTTGAAGCCCTGCTGTGTTGTGCCAATTTGGTAATGGCAGTCTTGATGGTTGTGATGCTCCATTTCTAGCAGGACATCTTTCCACCCTCTAGCAGACCTCCATTCCCATATGACCTAGACAACCATCACACGGCAACATGACCAGCTACTCACTGCACACTCGCCCATAGCACTCAAGAGCTGACAGACGGCGATCCATGATCTCATCGACGTTTATGAGTCCTTAAACTTCCATCACTTGTCCTATCAGTCCCCTCATGGCTCTCTCTGTGCAGCAGATGGCTTTTGGGTGACATCACTCTCAGCACGCACCAAACCGCACATAGAAGAATACTACACATTTTGTTCTTTTCAAGTTCTGGCCAAAAATTTGCAAAAGCAGCACGGATTTCATACTTGGGGGTGGGGTTAGCGGAGGTTAGCAGGGACAGCTGCGACGCCATTGCATGCCAGACAGTCAGACTAAGACGAGGTCAGTGCTCTTGACTTTGGGCTGAGATGTGATTTCTCACCACACACATGGCAGTACAGGGGGGAAAAAAAATAAATAAATAAAACATTTAGCTACATAATCTCAGTGATTTTCACAGAGTTTCACAGATAGCTGCACAGAGGAAGCTCTGGGTATTTTGCTCACAGGGAGATGCCGTAAAAGCTGTGGTACAGCAGCAATTCATCCCATTTAAATAGTAAATACTTATCATTAATTCAAATAAATGGGAGGTATGACCAAAAATGAACTCAGAGGAAAAAAAAGTGAACTCTTTTAGGGCAGCAATGCGCTCTGGGCAAGAAGAAAAAAAAAATACTAGTGTACTACTAACAGTCAGCACAGTAAATTCACTTTTGAGAGATTTGTCTCCTAATTTCTCATCACTGCTTATGTACAATTTCACCACCTTCAACAAAACACTTCAAGACAATTGCTGATTGCTCAGGAGGTGCCCCAAATTTAGTTCTCTTTGTGTCCACAAAGCAGTTCCCTTTTACATGCATTGAACGCAAAACACTGCAGGTTCACTTTAATTTGACACTGTCTAATATTCCAAATGTAGCTGTATGTGTTACTATACTGTACAAAGCAAAGAACATGCAATGACATTGGGGCTACAGATGAACTGTCAGAAATGGTGCTTGCCTCCTCTGTGTCTCTACTCTTTAGTCTCTATATGTGCATGTTGCAAAGATATCTCATTATGTAATATAATAATTTAAATAATATATTAACAGACATTATATGGTTTTTTTTATTTCTATCTAAATAATAAAGTTATTGTATAGTTTTTGTACTGTCATTATCTACTAACAAAGATTAGCATTTTAATTTATTTTAAAAAAGTACATCAAGATTTGGCATTTGAACAATGCGTGAACATCCATATAATACTACATTCTTCACTGACTTCATGCTTGTTTTTACAGAATCAGATCCGAACTAACTAGTAATTTGCTACTTGAGTAGTATTTTCATTGGACACTTTTTACTCTTACTCTAATTATTAACATTATTAATTTTACTTTAATATTTGACCACAGCTTTACAATAGAAATGCGGTTAAGGAGTGGCTCAATAGCGCGATATGCGGTTTTACCGCCATATACACACACACACACTACCAGTCAAAAGTTTGGAAACATTACTATTTTTAATGTTTTTGAACGAAGTCCTCTTTTCTAACAATATAAATCTTTACTATCACTTTTTATCAGTTTAACACATCCGTGCTGAATAAAAGTATTAATTTCTTTCAAAAAAAAGAAAGAAAAAATTACTGACTCCAAACTTTTGAACGGTAGTGTATATTGTTACAAAAGATTTCTATTTTAAAGAAATGCTGATATTTTTTTAACTTTTTATTCATCAAAGAATCCTAAAAAAGTATCACAGGTTATAAAATAATATTAAGCAGCACAACCGTTTCCAACATTGATAATAAATCAGCATATTACAATGATTTCTGAAGGATCATGTGACACTGAAGACTGGAGTAATGATGCTGACAATTCAGCTTTGCATCACAGAAATAAATTATATTTTAAAGTATATTAAAATAGAAAACCATAATTTTAAATTGTAATAATATTTCACAATATTATTGTTTTTTCTGTATTTATTATGAAATAAATGCAGCCTTAATGAGCATAAGAGACTTCGTTCAAAAACATTAAAAATAGTAATGTTTCCAAACTTTTGACTGGTAGTATATTTCATATATAATATAATATATATATATATATATATATATATATATATATATATATATATATATATAAAAAATCTGTGTAACGTGGTCATATTCAATAACGAAACTAAAATAGAGCGTTGAAACAGGAAGTAACAGAAGAGAATGTCAAAATAAGGGTCTACATAACAGAACATAAACCTGACAGTAAGATCTTAGGGCTATTGTTATTTGTATAATAGTTAGTTCCGATCCTCGAATCTGACTAAACGAGACTTTCTGCTGATATTTCACGAGTATAAATAAGCAGAACTACAAGGGACTGTCTTTGAGTCTTTAAACCGTTCATTCAACTGCACGTTCAAAAACGCTGATTCATTTAAAGAGAGATGTAATGAAACAAGGTGTTGAAATCATTTTAACTTTGAGCGCCACTTTATAAGGCTTAGTTGACCAGTAATGCGTCGATGCTAAGGGAGAGATTTCTATCCTTAGACACGACAACCTTTTCACACGAATATATGTCTCGGCCTGAAGGACAGACGCAGGTAATCGCACGCGCTCAGTTGATCTCGCTCAGATTCAATGTCTGTTTAGGCTTGTTTAGTGCAAATCTACGGAGCCTCTGTACAAATTACCATGGTACAGATTATGCTATCATTATTAACTTATTTAATATTTAGTACACATGCATGAAGTGTAAAACGAGAAGGCTTTCAAAAAATAACCTTTCAAAAAAAAACAAAAAAAAAACACATGCAAATATCACGGTTGCTGCGGTTTTTGCAGTCCTCTGCGGTTGGCTCGTCAATAGCGCGGTATTACGATATTGCGGTTATTGCGACAGCCCTAGTTGCGGGGCCTCATCTAAATGCTATAACGACTAATTTCTTCAATATAACATGAGAACATCAAAACTTGAAAAATCAAAGTGGGCTTAATACATTTTAAATCACGAACTGAAATGTGCCTTTCAAAAAATATTGACTTTCACATTTATGACAGCTGGTTTAATTAATGTGCATTACAGGTCTACTTTACACTCAATTTTGCGTGCCTCGTCTGTGAAATAAGTCGCTTGCGCTATTTTGCTGATTACTTGAAATGGGCAAATTTAATCAAATAATCCAGACAGTCCTACACTCAAGCCCATCATTCTGTGTCTGGGATGCACATTTTGCTCTAATCAATATTGGACCTTATGATGATAGATTAACTACACTAAGATTAAGATTAAGATTAAGATTATCTAAAGATTAAAGGAACACTCCACTTTTTTTGAAAATAGGCTCATTTTCCAACTCCCCTAGAGTTAAACAGTTGAGTTTTACCGTTTTCGAATCCATTCAGCCGATCTCCGGTTCTGGCGGTACCACTTTTAGCATAGTTCATTGAATCTGATTAGACCGTTAGCATCTCGCTTAAAAATGACCAAAGACTTTCGATATTTTTCCTATTTAAAACTTGACTCTTCTGTAGTTAAATCGTGTACTAAGACCGACGGAAAATTAAAAGTTGCGATTTTCTAGGCTGATATGGCTAGGAACTATACTCTCATTCCAGCGTAATAATCAAGGAACTTTGCTGTCGTTCCATGGCTGCAGCAGGCGCAATGATATTACGCAGCCTCTCACAAAAGTCTCCATGGTTACAAGGCACGCTCCCTGTGCAAGCAGGGGCTCACAGGCGCTGCGTAATATCATTGCGCCTGCTGCACCCATGGTACGGCAGCAAAGTTCCTTGATTATTACGCCGGAATGAGAGTATAGTTCCTAGCCATATCAGCCTAGAAAATCGCAACTTTTCATTTTCCGTCGGTCTTAGTACACGATGTAACTACAGAAGAGTCAAGTACTCTACTCTAAATAAAAAAAAAAAAAAATAAAAAACATGAATAAAAAAATAAATAAACCTTTGCTAACAGTAAACTTTGTAAAGTGGGGGGGGGGGACACTTGCAAAAGCACAAAAGGCACTTACATGGAAATTTTCCATCTACAGATTTTTCCCTGACCTTCTTTTCTCAAAGTAAGGGTGCACACAAAAACAAACCCTACTTAGCAGTCAGATGTCCATATGCCAAATGCCTCAACAGGCCATATCTGCTGCTAAATCTTTTAGAGGTGAAAATGTCCATCTAGCTCACGTTTACATAGAAAAACAAAATGTAAAAACAGCGCAGTGGAATGCAAAAATGCGTTCTATGTGAAAATGAACTAGAGTCTGCCACGTCCCGTATGAAACAACTTAACATTAGCTGTGAGCGTGCACCATTTCATGCTGTTACATTTATATTTGCACCAGAACAGTGGATTGTGGAATGCATTTGGACTTATTCTTCCAAACTGTCTATAGTGTCAGGAAAACACTATAACGCCTCAAATTATGCCTTCTTTTCACCTGTCGATGTCTGAGCTGCCTCAGCCCCACTTTCACCTCCAACATAGAAAAAATTACAGAGGCAGCAAATACTTAAACACTATTGTGAAGCGCACACACAGCTGACATGTTAGCATTTGTTCCTTGGACTCCCTGCTGCAAGCAGGTTCAGAAACAGTGTTGAAGTGCAGTAAAACCACCAAATATGTTTTTTAAAAAAAAAGCACATTTGCTCGAGGGATGTGGGTTAACGGAGCACAACATGCAGCACTGTCATTTGGACGGCCATACTGATAGGATGGTTTGATGAAGATGGATGTGCTGTCGACTGTTAGCATATTCACTCTACCCTGGCCCTCGGTGTGCTTCAAGTGCTCTCACACAAGGAGGAATTCATCTAAACAATTAAACCAAGCAAGCATTCAGTTCGCAACTCCAATAAACCTCTAATTAACAAAATTGACCAGACGTTCCACTGGGTGTTTCCGTTGCCTGAAACACATTTGTATGTAACACTTTTTCTTCCCAGAAAGGACAAACAGAGCCATGCTGAACTGATAGAGTGAACACCACCACCGTTCCTGTTGATCGGCCCTGAAAGTTTTATCAGTGAGAGGCAGACTATGGCTCTCAAATCCCAGAGCATCACTGACAAGGGACTGGTCAACTGTCATGGCGATAAACCCAGATCCCACTGATATAAACTGCATGGTTGTTAATGCAGTCACAGAAGGTCATTATAAATAGCCCCATGCTCAAGGACACTCTGGAAAATAACCGTGCACAATAGGAAAAAATGCCAAGCAAGTTAATGGCTAATCAATACCAAACCATAGATTGATTCAAAATAAAAATAATAATTTGCATTGTTCACTTTACATTATTCTTCACTGGAAATATTCCCCTCCAGAAACTTGTTAACCAAGTGCCATTTGGGCTGCAAACATACATCTATGGTGCTTTTGTGACTGAAAATATAGGGTTGGAAATGAAAAGACATTTGCTTTCCTGTTCCAATCCCCTCTTTCTTACCAAAACGGTCATTTGTGATTCATAAAGGCACAGAGGTGCTGATAGTGATCATGTCTTGTAGCCCAAGATGTGTATACTTCAGGGGTCTGCTAATTATATATAGTCAGTTCACCCAAAAATTAAATTTCTGTCATCAAGTACTCACCCTCATGTCGTCCCAAAACAGTAAAACCTTTGTTCATCTTTGGAACACAAATTAAGATATTTTTGATGAAATCCAAACAGATAGGCAGTAATGTCATTGCTGACGCTGTACCTCAAAAGGACCTCAGAAGATGCAAATACTGAGTCGGCGTTCGGACAAACACAGAAGCGCTGCACTGCATATACTACGTCAACTGCGTAGGAGACTAACAGGGTAGAGAAGAAATTGTTGAATAAAGCGATTCATTTTGTTTTGTTTTTGTGCACAAAGTATTCTCGTCGCTTCATAACATTAAGGTTGAACCACGGTATTCACATGGACTATTTTAACGATATCTTTAATACTTTTCTGGACCTCAAAGGGTGCAATGATGTTGCTACCTATGTGTGGTTCAGAAACCCTCGGATTTCATCAAAAATATCTTACTTTATGTTCAGAAAATAAATGCACCAGTGTGCAGGCATTTTTAGTGTTTGCATAAGACAGCATACAATAAGATCAAGAACAAAGAAACAAAGTACAAACAAACTGACAAATAAGCACAATATAACAAATATACAAATGAAATAAACAGTGATTAATTTTTTTCAGAAAGGTCTATTAACATTACTGTTCAGGCAAATAGATATAGCCTACAAAAGTAAATCTAATAAAAGTAATCAAATTTAAAATAAACTCTTCACTTTAAAAATGAAAATTACCCTAAGCTTTACTCAACCTCAAGCCATCCTAGGTATATATGTAGGGTTTTTCCTGCACTGAACATTTCTTGGTGGTCTCCAAAACAAATTTTTGTCCCGCCAAAGGCTTATTTGATCAGTTATTGTTATTTATGAGTGATGCAGATGACTGCTGTGCTTGTGATAGGGCGCATGTTAACAGAGAGAAAACGTGCAGAGAGCCGCTCCCTCCCCTGTGCGCTCTCTCTGTCTTCAAACTAACTTTCTCTGCTCTCTCTCCCTCGCACATTAATGAAATCAACTGTGAACTGAAACAATGGTAATAGGTCAGAAGAACGAATCCATGTAGCACGTGGCGCATTCGGAAATTTTTTTTCCTGAATTACCACTGGGTGTGAATTGCGCTCAAAAAACGACGCCTCTTCTCTGACAAGCATTCCGCACATGCAGCTGACATAAATAACACTTTCAATAAGCGAAAAAACAAATCCTATCCTGTGCAGCGATGAAGGGTTTTCTGTGTTGACAAATCTTTCGCGACGTCAGCGTGATGCGCACTTGCGCACAACGTGTCCGCTAATGTCCGATTCGCGACCTAAATGACTCATTTGAACTCATTTTAATGATTAAAACAACTGATCTGTCCAACACTGAACTCACAAATCAGTGTATAATCATTTACTCAACACCTCTGAAATGAGAATGCAAGTGTGCTTACCCCATTTAGCAAGAGTGGTTAGTAAGAATTAGCCTTAATAATCCACAGTATTTTCAGGTTATTTATATTGACAATGTGTATTAAATGTTATCTAAAAAATCATTTAGTTTAGACTGGAGTGAGGTGAAACCAGAACAAAGCAAGTTGTTGTTAGCTAGCTGCTAATTTTATTCAATTGTATATAGTAGAAAATTATATACAATTATATATACACAATTACAACTATTTGTTAAAATAATCTTTTTAATGCTACTTTTTAATATTGATATTATATACCAAAATAATGATCAGTAATGTAAAGTGTAAACAATGAGGAACGAAAGAAACATAAGAGATCATACAAAACGAGATATCAAAATAAGATGAGCCAAAGAAAAAAAAAAAAAAAAAAAAAAAAAAAGAAATTCACAAACTGTTTCTTTGCATTTATTTTAAATGTATTGTCAGTATTGGGCTCACAGATCATGTAGGGTACTTTTTACTGTATGTGTGGATGACCGTGTCTGTCAGCCACCACCGAAGACCATTTTTGACCCAGGAAAAACCCTGATATGACATTCTTCTTTCTGATGAACACAATCAGAATTATATTAATAAATATCCTGACGCATCCAAGTTTTATAATTGCAGTGAACAGGACCAACGAGTATGAAGCTCAAGAATGTGCATCTATCCATTATAAACATACTCTACATGGCTCCACACGGGATAGTTCACCCAAAAATGAAAATTATTTCATGATTTACTCACCCTCAAGCCATCCTAGGTGTATATGACTATCTTCTTTCAGACGAACACAATCAGAGATATACTTTAGTTCTCCAAGGTTTATAATGGTTGTGAATGGCAGCCCAAATTTTGAAGACACAAAAAAAAAAAAAAAAAAAAAAAAACCATGACTCCAGGGGGTTAATAAAGGCCTTCTGAAGCGAATCGATGCGTTTGTTTAAGACAAATATCCTTATTTAAAACTTTATAAAGTAAAATAACGAGCTTCCGGCAGGACAGCCATACGCATTCGACATGCGTCCAAAAAGTGTTAACTTCGCAGTACACAATGAAGACGTACTAGCGTAGTACATCATGGCGCAGCATAGAACATCATGTCATTGTGTACTGCGTCACGGAAGTTAACGCTTTTTGGGTGTACATCGAATGCGTATGGCTGTCCTGACGGAAGCTTGTTATTTAGTGCATTTTTTTTTGTCTTCAAAATTTTGGGCTGCCATTCACAACCATTATAAACCTTGGAGGACTAAGGATATTTTTAAATATATCTCTGATTGTGTTCGTCTGAAAAAAGATAGTCATATACACCTAGGATGGCTTGAGGGTGAGTAAATCATGGAATAATTTTCATTTTTGGGTGAACTATACCTTTAACAAGTTATAAAGTAAAATATCTAGCTTCCACCAGACCGCCTTCCATATTCTACTTACGAAGAAAGTGTAAAACTTTCGCAGTTCAAAACGCTTACGCTACATCCTAAGCTTTCCATATTCAAATTACCAAAAAAAAAAAAAAAAAAAAAAAAAAAAAAAAAGCATAAAAGACACAACGTCAGTTTTTTTTCGCAAGTTTAATACGGAAGGTGGTCTGGCGGAAACTAGATACTGTTTATTGTTCATCAGAAAGAAAACAGACTGCATTTGACAAAAATCACAAATTTTGCTGATTCCAACATTAAGTTTGGGCACCGCTGTGAAGAAAATGAAAGGAAGGTGCGCTACATGGAATGCAGCTAGTTTTAAATAGTTTTACCTCAAATATCTTGTCATAATCTTTGGAAGCCTAAATTGAAATAAAATTAGATAAAATTACATTAAATCGCACAGCCATAAAGTGTAACCAGACTAAATTTTTATTTCTCTCCTTCACGGTCACTCATTAAGCAGGGGCTTTCGTGTTGCGCATCCTGTAGCTCCACAAGAGAGATCTCTCTTCTGTATTGCGAATATCAAAAAATGCATCATAGACAAATGTCATAATATTAATCGCATATAGAAATGGCTGATGAGATTGCAAGATTGCAATTTGCAAGATAACATTTATATAGCAATAATAAATATTAAGCGTATTTTCTTAATTTCTCCAATACCAACAGCAGAACAGATAACGTCGGAGCTTACCGATACTTTCATAATTTAGCTCATTTAATACCAGGTTTAGGTACCCATCCCTCATTATAAATGCAAGAGAAATAAGCAAACATTTTGATCAGTCATGAAACCTCATGTCAAACTCCGGGATGGAAGACGACGACGCCTTCGGCTGGGTCTTTTCACAAGAGCTCTTCAGTGTCGAATCTCATTTCTTGCTCCAACGAAGCACTATTGTAGACATATGACAAGCAGTGCTCTAATATAAGCACGTTGCATCATTGCATTGTTTGTAGCCTGAGGTAACAGGTATACATTTATATATGACACCAAGGCAAGGGTATAATGGATCAAATCCCGCCACTGTCTTCACATACATAAAAGCCAAGTCATGTTGGCAGGTCCTGCCTTCCCCAATAACATCACTCACACACAACATGTGGAAATAAATTGATCTGAGTTATCAGCCCATGCTACAAACCAGGGATCTGAGAGTTATTACTTTGAGGGAAAAGGTCAAAACATCAAACTGTCGCACTCACAGCAACTCTGCAACCAGCTGACTGGCCATCTACCATTAGTGGACAGAGACTTTTTTTCTTCTTCACAGAATTATAGCACAGAGATACGATTCAAGTGGATCTGAATTTAAGGTGTTGAGGGTGAAGAAAAAAAAACTAGATACTAGTGTGTAGCAAAATATTAGGAACCTCAGAGAACTCTGCTCATGTTTCTAGATTAAAGATGCATTTTTTTAACGTTCATGTTGCAGACGAAATATAACAGATGACATTAAATAATTATTTTTTATCATGCTAGATATTAAGAACTCAAACCTCTTTCAGAGAATCTCTAATTAATCATCGGTCTCACAAACCACTAAGTATCCGCTATGTTTGTAGTCATTGTTATTTGAGTTTGTAGTTCTGAATCGAATCCTTCTCCAAAGAGCAGTGGGTTGTGAGCAATAATCAGTCACTAGGGTGTACACAGACACACACTTTGAAAATATACCAGAAACAGTAGACCATCCAGGGACTTTTGGCATACTTTTGCCAACATACTATTTTTGGTAGACACCTATTCTAATATCACATACTATTTAGGATGAATAGTATGCACATTGGGATGCAGGACTACACAAGGGTTTGATGATAGAGCTCGGGTGATGAAAAAAAATGTCCCTTACAACTTCACAAACACTTACAAACAAGAAGACATCGTACTAAAGAACTAACAACTTAGTTTTTTTAATGGCTTTGGCACAATTTTCACAAGTGTTACATTTTCAAAACTCTTAGTACTAATGTCACAATGCATCATCAAAATTGCATTTTTTCAATTGTGTTAGTACAATATCATTTCACAAAATACATGTTTGACAAAATACACAAAATAAGTTTCATCTATATAAATGTTTCATTCACAGTAACTGCCTTTCATAATGCTATTACTATCAAACTTTCCATTTGCATCTCTTTTCATACAGTTTAATACATTTGTCTATTATTTAATCCAACTGATCTTAATGGTTAATCAGTGAATCATTTGGTACATCTATAGATTTCTATAGATGCAGATTCTATAGATATAGGCTGTGTCCGAAATCACCCCATACCCTTAAATAGGGCACTATTTGAGGGGATAGACATTTTTAGTGGTGTCCGAAACCATAGTGGATGTTACTGAGTGCACTCATTCAATCCCACAATGCATCGCAATAAAGAGTGTACAACCGATGTACATTCAACGGCTAGAGAATAGGCTTGTTCGAGATGCATCGGCGCTGCGCAGACTGATCAGCGTATGGCATCAAAGTACCGCGAGAGCGATTCAAAAGCATAAGGAGTCGCATGCTCTCCAATCGCTCTTGCAGTACTTTGATGTCATATGCTGATCAGTTTGCGCAGCGCCGATGCATCTCGTACAAGCCCCCATACCCCATTCACTATTCCCTACATTAGTCCACTTATATAGTCCACTTGAAGGAGTGAATGAGTGAATTCGGACAGAGTGCGCCGGATGCGGTTTTGTCTTTGTGCTTTGCTTGTTGGTTAAATAAATAAAATAAAATAAAAATTCTGACAGTATGGTTGTGATTGCTTTATGTAATGCACCTGCACGAGTATTTCCCGCAAATTAGTATTAGCAATTACAAGAGTTGCTGCTTCACTATGTCGTGCTTTCATGAAATTATATCTATTGTTCTTTGAATTATAGTACAACAACAAAATTAAGAAGATTTCAGAGAACAACGAATATAGTAGTCTTGAAAGTTTGTCAACATGGGGATGTGTAGCCTACAATACTCACATATAAACGTAAAAAAATAAATAAATAAAAGCCTTGTGTTATCCATTGCCGCACACGAATGAGGTAAGCTTTGTATTTTACATCATCTGCCGCGTGCAGGTTAAGACTGCAAACTCGGCGAAAAAAGCCAGCAAACTCGGGTTTGATTTGGGTATGCTATACAGCTGTCTGTGTAATAACTACAATAATGTTTAAATATCATATTTTCTGGCTAGTTTACTTTTTTATAATACACCATACAAAACAAGTTTAAATGAGTAAATCTTCTATAAATATTTTTTAATATTAATTTTCTTTCCTGACATAGCCTACTCCAATTCTTGTTAAAACACAGTAGATATGCTTATTCTATGCATTTTGAGCACTTTTTGTGTGAAATCATTTATTTTGTCCATCAAAGGTGTACTTTCACTTTAATTGAGCGTTAGCTGCGCAGCAGATATAGACCCAGCGCCGAAACGATCGCAGCACTGCTGCTTCTGATTCGTGCGGTGTGAATGCTCTCATCTGTTAACATGGGCGCCGAAAAAAAATACGCGCTGCTTACGCTCTGCTGACGCGTGCGGTGTGAAACCACGGTGCATTGTGGGTATTCTCCAGCCGTTGAGCGTGCACCGGTTGTACACTCGTTACTGCGGTGCATTGTGGGATTAAATGAGCACTCGACAACATTCACTATGGTTTCGTACACCACTACAAATGGCTGTTCCCTCAAATAGTGCCCTATTTAAGGGTATAGGGGGCAATGATGGCACGCAGTTGAATCATCCATCCACTTCCCTACAGTGTATCATACAGGTATAAATTCGTTTTAACTTTCTTATTAAATTGTTTAATTAAGGTTTATACATGCTGGCTTTCATGACAGAGCTCAAGATAATTTTTTTCATTACTAGTACTGGAGCTGCTAGTTTGCAAATTTTTAAATGATTATTAAACAGCCAGCCCTCCCGGTGCACCGAGTGTCCGAATTCACTCACTCGTTTTCATTCACTTCTTCAAGTGGACTATGTTAGTGGACTAATGTAGGGAATAGTGAATGAGGGTATAGGGGGCGATTTCGGACACAGCCATAGTTTTTACTTCGTTTGCAATTTGGATACGGATAACCAAATATAATAAATTCTTTTTACATTATAAGCAATTTATCTTAGATGATAACCACCATGTACAAAGTGTGTGTGTATGTGTGCGTGAGAGAGCGAGAGAGAGAAGCAATTTATGAACAGAGGAGCAGGATAGAGTACAATGGAGTACAAAGAGTACAACAGAGTGCAGTCAATAACTGTGTAACATCTGATTGATCAGAGATACATCAGAAGAAGAGACAGATGGCATCAAACAGCATTTTACATTATAGTATGCCATGTGATACTGTAAACAGATTACCAAAGTAGAGACTGCCACATTACTGTAAATCACCCTTATAAAGGTCAACTACAGAAAAGAGAACAGTGAGAACATTTACTGTATTGGCAGCACACTCTGTTCTAGCACAAAACCTCATGGCCGTGTCATACTTCATCACACCTTTTGATAACACACTGAATAGATAATTACTAACATTATGGATTTTGTTACGTAACTTAGGTAAGTGTATTTTCTAATGTAGCATCTGTAGGCTGTGTTATTGTAATTATGTCAGCAACAAGGGTGATTTGAAACATGCATATTGCATTGTTTGCTATTAAATGAACTGATTGTTAAAAGTACTGTATTAAAAGAAAATCATAGTGTTGATTTTCAGTGATTAAACCAAATGTTCTCATTACATGTTACAAAATCTTGTGTTTGAAATGATTATGTGGACTGAAAATGTGTAACTAATGAAAGCATGGGATCAGGCTTTGAAAGAATGACTTGCTGTGTTACAAGAGTGATCAGTTTGTATTTCTGTACTAGGAGTTTTGAAAATGTACACTTGTTACTTGTGAAAATAGTACCAATAAAAGTAAATAATAATTAAATAAATAAATAAATAAATAAAAACTGTAAAACTTCATGAACAACCCAAAGTAAAAGACCTCAAGCCATGTGCTTCCAGCAGGTCTGAATGACTAGCTGATATTTAAAACAGTAATAATTTATACTATTTAGGAGTTTAATTTAAAAAGCTTGTCAATACTTCATTCTGAAAAAAGTACAGTGTCAGCTGGGAAAGAAATCAACACAGAGTGAATTGCAAACACGGACATTTACAGCCCACTCGACTAGTAATGTCCGGTTCGCGAACAAATCACTCTTTTAAGTGACCTGGATAAACCAGGTCACCAAGTCGGACTGAATCATCTGAAACAGTCTGCGGCAGTTACTCAAAACTCACTTTCGGACGTGCTTGACAGTCACTCGGATTAGAAATGAGCCGATATCCCGGAGTATATGATCCTATGATGACGGTTTTTGCCAACTCATTCACCGCTCCAGATAGTCCAACAATACTGAACTGAGAACAGTACGAACATGTCTGACATGCTAAGAACCATCTGCCAATGGTTTCATAAATAGGGGCGAAATGAACATTTCTGATGTCTTTTGCTGAACAGCACACAGTACATCAAAAACCTATTGGAAATATAACAGTGGTTCTCGACTCGAGTCACCAGTAGTACACTGATGGCAGTTTTCTTTTGAGTCAAGAGTCGGTTAATGGTTACATAAGTTCTCGAGTCACAAGTGCATTGAACTGAGGAAACAGTTCGGACTCGGATATGTCCACAGAGAACAGATGAGCTGCTGACACGAGCAATCATAGAGCAGTTGACACTCCAAAGAGAGGGTGAAATGTCAATTTCTTTATGGTATCTCATGGTGTATTTAAAAAGGCGAGTTGATTAAGACTAGCTTATTGACCTTATATGCTTTACACATGTAAAACATCCACATTTCACGTCATTACTGGTTGCTTTTTTGTCTTCAATGTTTGAGTACAGGTGAGTATTTTTATTTTCAGTGCTTTATTTATCAAATTGTACATAATCACAACTGCAGGACGTTTCACATACAGTACAATAGAGATACAGTGTCACCCTTTAGTGTCATTCTGTGCTTTATAGCATTGCGTATACGTGACAACATTGCATGATTACATAAACGAACTGATGAATCGTTTTTTTTTAACCAGTTCATTGAAACAAACTGTCAGACACATGGAACAGAGTAGCTAAGAAACTGCACCTAAAGCCACACATCTGACTCGTCAGCCTACAGTGAAACTCATGTCTTCCCTTCTTCAAGTCAATCTCATCTGCAGAATGGTTCACAAAAACCAGTGAAGTGCAGCTCACACCTGATTGTGAGCCGATGCGTGTGCAAACACCTCCGCTCAGCAGGCTTTTCTTCCAAATTCCCTTAGTCCTGCTGTTCATAATCTACATCTCCTCTCTCCAGGTGAGGGAAGAAGGCTTGTCATAGTACTGAACACTTCTCCTGGTACTGAGGACTTTGAGAAACAACAGTAGCTACACAAACGAGCAGCAAGTTGCTCTGTAGCCGGTGAGCGGAGGAGGCTGGAGCGTCATAGCAGTCGTGTGCTTTCATTGGCCATCTCTGCCAGACAAGCAACACTGCATAGACTGCGTTCAGCCACTCATAGTGCTGCGAGCATGGTCTATTTTATGAATGAACAGTGAGACAAATACATAAATACACTGTTCTTTGCATGAAAACATGACATCAAGCACATAGTTTGTGTTCTAGCCTAAAACACCATATAGAAAGGTAGCTCTGAAACAATACATTTAATGCAACACACATTAATATTTTTTTCTCCATTGAAAAGAACCTAAATAAAGTTGTTGTTGTTGGGGAAAAAAAAAAAAAAAAAAAAACCACAGTAAACACCTTTCAAGGCCAAGAAACATGGAAAAAGTAACACTTAAATGTTTTAATATAACACTGTCTATGCAAATCATTGAGGTATCCCACCCATCAGTGCTGACTCTTTATGAAGACAATGCCTGACAATCAAGGAGGAGATTTGGTGATGGAGTCACTTTCTGCTCATTTCATTGGTCAAGAGTGCCACCTACTGATGGGTTAGGGTTATTATGATTAGGATAAACCCTAGCATTCAGACACTTAAGAGGAAAAATTAGATATATATTCTTTAACGTGTAAGCACAAAGTCAGAGTATGTGTGTGTAATAAATTAATACAATATTTTGGTACATATTGCTGCTTATCAGGGGCTGGTTCTAGACATTTGGAGGACCTAGGAAAATTTATCTTTCTTTCTTTGTGGACAGGATTTCCCCCTTCTATTGAACCAATATAGATATAATCAAATTATGTACTGCAGTGCAAAACCTTAAATATGAAAAAAGACACACTACTAAGCAGAAAGAACAGGTAATTTCTTCATAGAATTGTATAGGCTACTTATTTTTCAATAAATATAACAGTATTTATGATTTGAAAGCTAAAATGCATTATTATTTTAGAGCAGTAATGTAAACATCAGCGGAATTTAGAAGATAAGATGGTGAGATACTTTAAAACAGGGGTGTCCAAACTACGGCCCGCGGGCCAAATGTGGCCCAGGGATGAATTTTAAGCAGCTTGCAGCTTGTCTTAAAATATATTATGTGTGGCCCACCATGCATAATTTACAAATTGTGTAGCAGCACTACTTGCGCGATTCACGAGCTCACAAATGTGTTTACTTGCTGAGTGTCTCGATCACACGACCATTAAACAGCCAGTGAAAAGTGTTCGAGTTTGGCGTAGAGGTCTTTGGTACCAGCTGCAAATCTCTCTGTGATTTAATTCAGTTTAAAGCCAGTTGAAACAGCGCTGACTTAACAACACTAACGTGCAAATCAGGAGAAACATTGAGCCGATCCAGAAAGAATACTTTTCAACCAACAATTCAGCAACATTTATCATGGATTTACTGTGGTAACACTAACTGTAACCGTGGTATTTTGTCAGAAATGTAGGTTATCTTATTTTGTTAAAATTTTAATGTAGACATGACTTAAATGCCAATAAAGGCCAAATTACAGACTATTTTTGTCAAACTTGCAGTTTTGTGCATTCGTATTTATATTAAATGTGTTTATAGACTAAATACCTTAAAGCCATTCTAGAAATAGAAACAATATTTTTAATTTTTACCATGTAGTGAGGTGCCATGTGTGGTTTTACCTGTGGTGACCTAATTAGAGTACTTTTTAATTTAAATGAGAATAGACTTCTAACTCAGTAATAATATTTAAATTTCACCCTTTAAAAACGAGGTTGTTAAAAGTTTTAGATATTGTTTGTGTATTAAATTTGCATCTGTGTCCTATCTCAAGCTACTCTACTGTCAACTTAAGCTTTTGTCAAATCTGTCATGTTTTCAAGAAACAAAACATGTAAGGCCTATATATATATATATATATACACACAGTATCTCACAGAAGTGAGTACACCCCTCACATTTTTGTAAATATTTTATTATATCTCTTCATGTGACAACACTGAAGAAATGACACTTTGCTACAATGTAAAGTAGTGAGTGTACAGCTTGTATAACAGTGTAAATTTGCTGTCCCCTCAAAATAACTGAACACACAGCCATTAATGTCTAAACCACTGGCCACAAAAGTGAGTACACCCCTAAGTGAAAATGTCCAAACTGGGCCCAATTAGCCATTTTCTCTCCCCGGTGTCATGTGACTTGTTCGTGTTACAAGGTGTGAATGGGGAGCAGGTGTGTTAAAGTTGGTGTTATCGCTCTCACTCTCTTATACTGGTCACTGGAAGTTCAACATGGCACCTTATGGCAAAGAACTCTGAGGATCTGAAAAAAAGAATTGTTGCTCTACATAAAGAGGGCGTAGGCTATAAGAAGATTGCCAAGACCCTGAAACTGAGCTGCAGCACGGTGGCCAAGACCATACAGCGGTTTAACAGGACAGGTTCCACTCAGAACAGACCTCGCCATGGTCGACCAAAGAAGTTGAGTGCACGTGCTCAGCGTCATATCCAGAGGTTGTGTTTGGGAAATAGACGTATGAGTGCTGCCAACATTGCTGCAGAGGTTGAAGGGGTGGGGGGTCAGCCTGTCAGTGCTCAGACCATACGCCGCACACTGCGTCAAATTGGTCTGCATGGCTGTCGTCCCAGAAGGAAGCCTCTTCTAAAGATGATGCACAAGAAAGCCCACAAACAGTTTGCTGAAGACAAGCAGACTAAGGACATGGATTACTGGAACCATGTCCTGTGGTCTGATGAGACCAAGATAAACTTATTTGGTTCAGATGGTGTCAAGCGTGTGTGGCGGCAACCGGGTGAGGAGTACATAGACAAGTGTGTCTTGTCTACAGTCATGCATGGTGGTGGGAGTGTCATGGTCTGGGGCTGCATGAGTGCTGCTGGGAAGCTACAGTTCATTGAGGGAACCATGAATGGCAACATGTACTGTGACATACTGAAGCAGAGCATGAACCCCTCCCTTCGGAGACTGGGCCGCAAGGCAGTATTCCAACATGATAACGACCCCAAACACACCTCCAAGACGACCACTGCCTTGCTAAAGAAGCTGAGGGTACCTAAACCCTATTGAGCATCTGTGGGGCATCCTCAAACAGAAGGTGGAGGAGCACAAGGTCTCTAACATCCACTAGCTCCGTGATGTCATCATGGAGGAGTGGAAGAGGACTCCAGTGGCAACCTGTGAAGCTCTGATGAACTCCATGCCCAAGAGGGTTAAGGCAGTGCTGGAAAATAATGTTGGCCACACAAAATATTGACACTTTGGGCCCAATTTGGACATTTTCATTTAGGGGTGTACTCACTTTTGTGGCCAGCAGTTTAGACATTAATGGCTGTGTGTTGAGTTATTTTGAGGGGACAGCAAATTTACACTGTTATATAAGCTGTACACTCACTACTTTACATTGTAGCAAAGTGTCATTTCTTCAGTGTTGTCACATGAAAAGATATAATAAAATATTTACAAAAATGTGAGGGGTGTACTCACTTCTGTGAGATACTGTATATATATATATATATATATATATATATATATATATATATATATATATATATATATATATATATATATATATATATATATATAAATAAAGGAACCGGCCCCCAGATGTGTCCACGACATCGAATCTGGCCCCCTTTTAAAAAAGTTTGGACACCCCTGCTTTAAAACATTAACAAAAATGCTCTAGTATGTTTATTCTGACTTTTAATACAAACTTCTTTACTTATACTTCAGTATTTCATCTCCCGATGCAGTGTCATTGAACAAGTGGTGTCCGCAGAATAACATCGGTTTCATAGACAATTGGACAACATTTTGGGGCAAACCTGACCTGTTGAAAAGAGATGGTCTTCATCCCTCCTGGGGTGGTGCCGTTCTTCTCTCTAGTAATAAGGCACATAGTCTTAAGAGTTGGGAGTACTTGACTAAATGGGGCCCAGGTCAGGAAGCAGACAGACTGGCCAAACCGACCGTCTGCTAGCCGCCTCATGTCAAATTCATAAATCTCAAGACTCTTTCACCTAGATACCATAATTTAGAGAAGTTGTCTTTTCCCTGAACTAGTAAATACAAAAAACTCCCAAACCCATTTAAGGGTAATAATTTAATTGATGTCCAACAAATAAAAAACAGATATAATACAGATAAACAAATGATAAAGCTTGGTTTGCTGAATATTAGATCCCTTTCTACTAAAGCACTTTTTGTAAATGATATAATCATAGATCATAACCTAGACATGCTCTGTTTGACTGAAACATTACTTTAAATGAGTCTACTCCAAGATTACTGTAATAAACATGAGCCTCGTTTGAAGAGCAAAAGGGAGAGGTGTTTCTACAATTTTAGTAATATTTCCAGTATTATTTAGAGGTCTATAGTTTCAAATACAATTCTTTTGAAGTGATGGTGCTTCATGTAACGTTATCCTGTGTAAGTGATAAATCCCATTTGACATTTTTACTGGCTACTGTATACATGCCACAAGGGCACCATGCAAGACTTTATCAAAGAATTTGCTGGTTTAATGTAAGAGTTAGTACTGGCTTGCTGATAAAGTCTTAATTGTTGGTGATTTGTAGATAACGAAAAAGATGTATTGGGATTGGCACTTGCAGACATTCTAAATTCTACTGGAGTTAGACAACATGTCAAGATCCACTCATTGGTGTAATCATACTTTAGATTTAATATTAACACATGGAATTGGTTTTGATGGCATTAAAATTCCGCAGCAGAGCGATGACATCTCAGATCATTATCTAGTCTTGTGTATACTCTATTTAGCCAAGGCTGCAAAACAAACTCCTCGTTACAAATATGGTAGAATTATCACTTCTGAAAAGAAAGTAGTATGCGCACATCCCAAAACAACTTAGAGCAGGTGCTTGATCATCAGAAACACTTGAATGTCAAAAAACAAAAATCGGCACACTGCCACTGCTGCTCTCAAAATGTATTAAAAAGACAACGTTTCGACCACAAAGGTCTTCATCAGGTCAGACAAACAGTAAATGCAAAAAGCAAATTTACTGTTTTGTCTGACCTAACGAAGACCTTTGTGGTCGAAACGTTGTCTTTGTGAACCAATCTCAGTCCATTGCATATTTCTGAAGGAGGGGCTTCATAGAACTAGAAACTCAGAGCGTTTTTAGGAGAAGGGAAACAGTGGTGTAGAATAAAGGTAAAATATATGAAAAATATGGCGTTTTTTTAAAAACGAAGCATTAAGACATGTTAAACTGCGCCCCATAAACACAATCAAGCCTAGAAAAAAAGTACATACATTAGGTCTGCCCCCAATGTCCCAACTAAAGATTTTTATTTAGTCAACTAGTAGTCATTCATTTAAGGGAATAGTTGACTAGTCGCATGGTTATGATATTAATTTAATTACTTAAACATATACTGAGGGGGACTACAACCCCAAATCAAGAAAAGTTGGGACATTTTGTAAAACCTGAATCTGTGATTTGCTAATTCTCTTGAACCTTTATTTAACTGACAAAAGTACAAAGAAAAGATTTTCAAAGTTTTCACTAACCAATTTAAGTGTATTTTGTAAATAAACAAATTTTGATGGCTGCAACACACTCCAAAAAAGTTGGGACAGAGGCAAGTTTACCAGTCACATCACCTTTCCTTTTAACTACACTTTTTAAATGTTTAGGTATTGAGGATACTAATTGTTGAAGTTTTGCAAGTGGAATTTTTGCCCAAACTCACCTGATACAAGACAATCCTCTGACATTTGCTTTAAAACTTCTCGTTTTAGACTTCTAATTCGTGACCGGCATTTTGTTTTGTCCTATCCTCTGCACTTCTGTGTTCGTCAATTCGCACCTAAGCTTACGCTACGCCATATGTTGGGTCAGAGGTCACCCTTCCGCTGGAACTCGACTCTCTCCTGAATGCGCGTACATTATAGTGCCAGTGAATATAGTTTATAAAGTTTTAAATATGGATAATTTTCTTACAAAAACCAATCACTTTGCTTCAGAAAGCATTTTTTAACCCACTGGAGTTGTAAGGATTACTTTTATGATGGATGGATGCGCTTTTTGGAGCTTCAAAAACTCAGGACGCTATTCAATGCCATTACAACGCTGGGAAGAGCCAGGATATTATTTAACATTACTCTGATTGTGTTTGGCTGAAAGAAGAAAGTCATACACACCTAGGATAGCTTGAGGGTGAGTAAATTATGGGATCATTTTAATTTTTGGGTAAACTATTCCTTCAAAGTCATTCCTCAGTCTAACAATTTATTAGCCAATGGCTAAAGACAGACATTTAGTCACCTAGCCTGAAATTGAATTGCATATGTAAGTGATTTATTCGCAACATAGAGGGTTCCATGGGATTCGTTTTACAAAATGTAGTAAATTGTAACTATGATGAGCAAAAAGAGCAAGTAATTAATACCTTTACAGTCCAGCAATTAAGACTAAAATGTCAGTAAACATGGAATTAAGTCTGGTCTGACCCATAGTGGGGGTTTAAACTAACCTTACAATCAAAATTATAATAATGGTATTGCTGACAAACACAAAATTCTGTTACTAACTAGGTATGAACGTGACATTAAATATGCATAAACTGCATTGCTGATATCTGAAATCTTCAGGTAAACAGCATGCATACTGCATTATGTAAATATAAGTTCTGTTTTTTTCTAATTTTCACTCTATATCGCAGTTGTCTATATCGAGTTGGACATTATTGCAAAAATGAGTGGTATACATACAAAGACTGCACAAAATACACATATCAACTAACATAAAACAAAAAATAGATCAACACTATAAGAAAAAAAAAAAAGTATAAACAAAACAGAAACAGAACAAAAAAAAGCAGAGAAAAGAAAAACCTTATACTCAGAAAGATATGTCCTTTGAGGGTGTTGAGTGTTTTAGGGTATTGGGTTTTTTAACATCTTTTCCTTTCCTTCCCCCCTCCTCTCCTCCCTTCACTCTTCTCATACATATATATCCCCCCTTCCCTCCTCATTTCCTCTCCTTCCCCCTCATCCCAACAACAACAATAATAATAAAGATACTGATATGACTTTCCTTGTTGATATGGCTAACTGTGCACATCTTGAACATTTCCAAATATTGGACATTATTTCCAACATGAAATCAACTACTTGTTTTCTCAATGCTATTCCTACTAAGTTGTTCAAGGATATACTGAACTTTCTCTTGCCTAGTGTACTTTCTACTTTCAACAGCTCCTTACAAAATAGCATTTTTTCATCCTGCTTTAAACATGCAGTAGTCCAGCCTTTGCTTAAAAAAAAAACAAACCTCGATTCTTCTGATCTCAGTAATTACAGACACATCTCAAAATTAACATTTATGTTGAAAGTATTGTAGAAGGTTGTATTAAACAAGCTATCGCCTTACTTAGATTCTAACAATATTCTGGATCCTTTTCAGTCTGGTTTTAGAGCTAAGCACAGTACAGAGTCTGCCCTTTTAGGAGTGGTAAATGCTCTCATATTATCTGCTGACACTGGTAACTGTGCCATCCTTTTATTGATGGAGTTAAGTACAGCCTTCAACACTATGGATCACCGCATCCTCCTAAATAGATTCAATTTTGAGGTCTGCATCATTTTCATCATCCTCAGTTTTTATCAACTGTGGGGTGCCACAGGGCTCCATTTTGGATCCAACCTTATGTTCCAAAAGTTAACCCGTTCTCATTTTCTTTTTCTACTTCACTGTATGCTGTTGCTTTGTATTGTGTTTATTAGACATTTATTTATAATAATTATATTTATTTTATTATTTTATCTATTTTTTATTTAGGTTTATACATAACTGGTCTATATTATTTTATGTTATTATTCTTTTTTTCTTTTTTCTTCTGCAGGATGATGCTCCATCCTATGTTGTGTAGCACTTTGGTCAGCATTCATCTTGTTTTTAAGGTGCTATAGAAATAAAATTTGACCTTGACTGCAGATAGCCTGGTCTGTTTACACAAAGTACCTGTTATCTTATAGCCGCTGGCAGCCAACTGCCCCGCCATGTATTCACCATCAGAGCTGTTGTGAGAGCAGCCCCACGTCCTTACCCAGATCTTCTGTGTGCCAGGAATCACGCTGTAAATAAGGCAGAAGATTAAAAGTTAGTTAATCATCAATGAATGCTTTCTGTCCAGGGTTGGATGTTATATTCTGATACACATGGATAAAAAAATAAATAAATAAATAAAAAAAAGAGAGAGATACCTCAAAACAACGTAGGAAAATCTGAATCTACATTGTAAAGCAGTCATCTTCAAGATCGTTTGATTACATTGTTATAGATCTGCCATGCCCCACACTGTCAAACACTTATTTGCAAACTTTATCCACTAGATAGTTATAGTTACACTGATTAAATATTGCCATCACAATGATATGTTTCATTGAGATGTTTATTTTATGTAGTGATGCACCAATCATTTTTTCATAGCCGAAATTTCTGTCATTAATTACTACACTATGTCTTTACAACTTTTCTGGACCCTGAATGTGGTAATTACATTGCTTTCTTAAGAGGGATGAAAAAACCTCTCGGATTTCATCAAAAATATCTTAATTTGTGTTCCGAAGATGAACGAAGGTCTTATGGGTTTGGAACGACATGAGGGTGAGTACTTAACAGAAATTTCATTTTTGGGTGAAATTTACCCCTTAAATAAAAAATATTTGTAGCCATTTGAAATTAGAGGCAACCACTGAATTGAATCATGATCCAAATAAAGATGCTACACACATGTAGTATGTGCAGTTGTTGTTTATTTAGATTGTAAACTTTCAACATTTAAAGCAAAAACAGAATGGCCCGACTTCAGGTTTGTGAAATTATGCTACATAAGACACCTGCACAAAACAAAAACAGCAGACAGACTGAATGAAAATTGCATATTCACTCTCTGACAGTAGGTGGTGCTTATGGAACATCAGAGGTTTTTTGTACCGCTATACACAAAGCAGCACTGCGCTTATAAACACTACTTTACACAGCGTTAAGAGGAAAAGAAAATGCCATTAAAACTTTTCTGAAGACAGTGAGTTCCCTTCAGAGATACATTCATATAAACCCCCACCGCCAATTCATTATTTATATTTTTCTTCCTATATTTCGAGCATCGTGAACAGTGAGCTTGCTGTGCCTGGTACAGTATTTGCTCTGCTGGCGCATCTGTGTTCTCTTCTTCATCATCAGCGTGTCCCGTCTCTGGCCTGTATTAACACCCAGTTTAAAGACTTCGCAATATTTCCATATAAGACATTCTGGGAAATTACTGTAATGCAGTTTGTGTGCAACTCCAGAATAGAGATCAGCCGAAATAAAACTAAAAACCAGTTCTGATTTATGGCCGTTTGACTGGTGCATGTTTAATTTTCTGTTTGTTTCTGTCATAACTTTGTTCTTTCAGGCTCATTCAGCCTATAAAAAAAAAAAGTTATTAAAAACGTTATGAAAATGGTACCGATCAAAAATGTTCCTCCTCAAGGCCAGTTCTTGACTGCTATATAAGGATGGGCTGGCAGATATCCTGGGTGGGATTTTTTTCCAGATATTTTTGAACTTTGGTGCTATGTCTGCAGCTCTTCCTGTAGATAGATGGATATCTTATTTTCACTTTAAATAAAATGCTACAGTTTCTTATTTTTCACCATCCAATGGCAAATCTGAAAGCAAGCCTCACAGGAGCCTAC
This sequence comes from Mylopharyngodon piceus, assembly GCA_039654765.1. NCBI lineage: Eukaryota > Metazoa > Chordata > Actinopteri > Cypriniformes > Xenocyprididae > Mylopharyngodon > Mylopharyngodon piceus. Next base: position 7,614,568 of record CM077445.1, read on the forward strand.
TGATGCTATAGCAACAAATGCAACTTTAACATGTATCTGACTGATAGATAAACTGGGCATTTATACTCCAATAGCCCCTTTCACGCAGCAATTATTGTAAATTAAAGTAAAATTACCAGAACGTCTTTTCCCGTAAATAGACAAATGGGCTGTTCACACGTGATCTCTTAAAGGCCGATTCACAATGCATCGATAGACGCAGACCAACGGCGAGTCACTAGATTACAGCACTTCACTTCTCAGACATTCTAATTCTGATTCAGCATGTTCAATCTGTAGAAACAAGCTCCAACAGACACCAACAGACTCCAACAGGGATAACACATGTTCTTGCGTATTTAATTCAACTGCACAGGTAATGTCATAGTTATGACTCATTTCAGGGGGAGGCAAAAATTATACTTTAAAATCAATCAGAGCTATAGAAAATAATCTTCATATTTACAAGTAAATGAAGATACATATTCATGAAGATACATTTTAAACCCCCCCCATAATTCGCAGTCGCACCTTGATAGCACACAAATATGCCTGCCCGTTATCGCACGTGATTATCAGCCTGTCAGCTAGATTGTCATTGCTTCTTCGCTAAAGCCTGAAGCTGCCTCTTGTATAACGTGTCGTTGCTTTTAGAAAATAAAAGACAGCAATTTTCTGGTGTTATGATTGTTTGGGGAAATCTTCAGTCCTTCCTCAAACTTCTCAACACAACACAGCCCACCCATCTTTGCCTAGATCTGGCCCAATACCTCCTTAATTTTTGGTGAAAAATGTAGGGGCTCTTTAAGGTCAGGTTTGTTGATATACCTTCACATGGACAAAGTGATCAATGTGATACGTTCTCAGTGATTTTATTGGATTTGTCACTTTTGCATCCTGGTGTTCCTGGTTGCAGTGTTAAACATTTGTTCATACAAGAGTTTACCCTGGAAAATGTCAAAAAGTGAAATTAAAAAAAAAAAAAAAAAAAGGAAGTAGTAGTACCACTGGTTACTATGGAAGCCCGTTTCCGCCACTAAAAAAAATAAAAAGAGTAATTGCGACTTTTTATCTCAGAATTCTGACTTTTTATCTCGCAATTGCGAGTTTACATCTCACAATTGCGTGATATAAAGTCAGAATTCTGACTTTTTTTCCCCTCGCAATTCTGACTTTTTCTGAGATATAAACTTACAATTGCGAGAAAAAAAAAAACCTCGCAATTCTGACTTTATCTCAGAATTCTGACTTTTTTTCCTCGCAATTAACTGACGGACAGTGTCTCTGTCTGTAACAATTCCGGACATCCAACATTTCTGATGCATCCAACGATAGCCGTGCTGCCGTCCTGATGTCTGAAGCTGTTGGTGTATAAAATGTGCCACTTCAGCTTCGTCTGTTTTATTGCGCCTCCGCCACAGCTGATTCTTATTATTATTACTATTATATTGTTATTATTGTGTCAAATTCATTAGTGTATCCATTCTGTTAAAAACAACTTTTATTCACCAAATACTTCCACTGTAATTTGCAGAATTTCATGATTCTACCCTTAAATGCCCCTTTTTATGGAGCCACCAGACTTGAGTTGCAAAGTTACAAAGTTGATGAAACATGATAGGTATTGGTGTTTTAGTATTAAGCCCACTAGATGGCAGTAAAAGCTGTTTTTTCTCCTTGAAATGCTGTACTCATGTACAAGGTTACCGTGGAAACATGCTATATGCATATTCCTGCATAATGCATATGTCCAGAGACTAATCTTTATGTGTCTCCTCCAGTAAAATGAAGATTTCTTTATTGGTAAATCTGCGCTAAAAATAATCCTTTATGATGTCTTCCATTTTATGTAGAATAATAACGAAGCAGCAATCCCGATGGTCAGTCGCAATGAAAGGAAACGCAAGCAAAGTAAGAACTGTGAGAAAAAAAGTCAGAATTGCGAGAAAAAAAGTCAGAATTCTGAGATAAAAACTCGCAATTCTGACTTTTTTTCCTCGCAATTGCGAGTTTATATCTCGCAATTCTGACTTTATATCTCACAATAGCGACTTTATATCTTGCAATTCTGACTTTTTTTCCTCGCAATTGCGAGTTTATATCTCAGAATTCTGACTTTTTTTCTCGCAATTGCGAGTTTATATCTCGTGACTTTATATATCTCAGATATTGAATTTATATATCTCAGAATTGTTGCGAGATAAAAAGTCAGAATTCTGAGATAAAAAGTCGCAATTACTCTTTTTATTTTTTTATTTAGTGGCGGAAACGGGCTTCCATAGGTTACTGCTTAGAGTTGCACAGTTAGTTGGAAAAAAAAAAAAATATTAATTAGTTATTAGTTTAAAAAAAAAAAAAAAAAAAAGTGTCTATTCCCATTGTGTATTTTTTTGCAGCAGCAGCAGCACTGAGCATTAATCAGACATGTTTTCCAATCAGTGGCATTTCATTTATTGGCCTAGAAGAAATCAGCTTGGTATCACTTAAAATGCAAGCCTCTCTTTTTTTTTTTTTTTTTTCAGTGTGAGCTTACTGATTGAGCTCTGCGCTCATGAATGCTCTCATTATCGTGAGTGCAGAAGTCGCTTTCTGTCTGTAAGTGCATCCAAGAGAGATCCTGAAGATCTGACATGTTTTCTGTCTAAATGTATTCAAGGTAACTTTTACAGCATAATTTGAAAGTGCACATTCCCATAAACTACATTATGCACATTATCTTAAAGGAATCTACCGTTATTGTCTGTCATGGAGCAGCTGAATGTTTCCATACAGACACAACATTTGCATAAAAATAAATAGATGGAAACTCAGCAATTAAGTACTGCAACAAAACTTCACCACAACAGCACCTGTGGGCACCAATAGGTCTGTGAAATCCTGACAATACCTTTCATACTGGGTTAGTTTAAGGAGAGGAGCACAGTGTAACATGACTGCATGTGACAGTTGTGTTTCTGACCTGTCTGTCTGAAGCTCTTCTCCTGCAGGCTGTTGCTTGTGCTTGCGTGCATGAGGCACAATGCTTCTCCTTGCAAACTGACGCTCATGGGGAGTGGGGTCATAGGAAGTCACCATATCCTCGATATCATCAACAAGAGAGTCACAAGCAGATGGCATGATCTAATGAAAACAGATGCACCAGATGAAACACAGCAGAGTAATACTTTATTAATGATCCTCACAACATAATACGGTGCTTCTCAATCCTGCACAAACTGTTTGTATCTTAGAGCAGTGGATCCCAAACTAGGGTACGCTAACAAAATGCTGAGATTTGCCTTCAATTTAATAATACCCCAAAATAAACTCCAAAATATCATTCAAAATATGAGCATGTACTTCTCACTGGCATGCCTTCTTCTAGAGTAAAAACAGCAAAATGGTAGTGCCATAAAATGTCAAATACATGACATCCAGACAAATGACCCATCTTGTGTGAGAAATATATTCTCTCTGTTTGCAGTGCATCAGTCATGCTTGTCAGGAAAGTGAGTGAGAACAGACAGAAACACAACATTTATCGTATCATGTGTCATCAATAGCGATTCACTTCCTCGATTTAGTACCATTGCGTTCATATCAGCAGCGAACCATACCCCATACCACCCTTTTAGGCGGAATCGGGTACAGTTTGCAGGTGTGCACCTGAGTTCAGAAAACAGCTTCACATCATCCAATCGAACCCAGGTGCTCACCGAAAGTGCTAGTGTGAAAGCACCCTTAACCCTCTGGTCCTCTTCGGTCAAAAATGACCGAAAACTTTTACGTTTTGAAATATTAATTTTTTTTGCTTCATCGGAATGGGATGAAACTTGGTGACTTGTGTCGCATTAGCTATGTGAACACACAAAAACAATCATGGACATGATTCGGATATGTTAAAGGGTCGTAAAAAAAAAAAAGTCACACTTGGCTCCTTCGCAGTCAAAAATGGCCACCATAGGTAATGAATAGGAAATAAAAAAATAAAATACTAATACTCAGATAAACTTTTAGTGGTACAAACTACAAATCAGCCAGTGTGCAGAAAAAGTGCACAGCAATGAAGGGGTGACACTCTAAAATGTAAAGAGCGCAAAATAGACACACCCATCCCCTCCCAGTGTTGCCAATTTAACGATTTTGTCACTAGATTTAGTGACTTTCCCGGCCCTTTTGAGACTTTTTTCAAAAGTTTAGGGACAAATCTAGCAACTTCTTGGACAAACCTTATCTAGATTCTTATTCTGATCTATGTTCATATTTATATAGATCAATCGATTTGAATTTGATGTAATCTAGTGACATTTAGCAACAAGTTTTAGCTACTTAATTGAAAGCAGTTGGCAAAAGTTTGATACCACCCCTTACAATTCGAATAAAAATTCGGATTTGGCCAATACATTCCGATTGACGTGGTTATATGACTTTTTTTTTTTTTAAATCTGACTGTGCTACTAGTCCGATTACAAACAAATTATTATATAGTGTCAGTGTAAATGCAGCTAATGATTCACTGACCCATTCATAAAGGCATTCAAAGTCAGTTGCTTCGTTCCTAAATGAATCAGCCGTTTTCAACCGAAATCTACTGAATAAATGATTTGCCGCCAGCTACTGGCGGTTTCAGTTTTATATTTAAAAGTATCATTCTGTTTTTTTTCTATCATTTCATATTTCTATATTCCAAATTTTTCATTAAAAACATTAATCACAACATACCAGTATTTATGCAATTGTAGGCTAATTGCAGTGTAAATGCGTATACAAGAACTCCTTAAAATATAAACGTAGCCTGCGTGTTTAATTCCGACGTTACTTGGTTTTAACCAGTGTTTGTAGGGTCCTTTGACTGGTATATCTTTCTTTGTAAGAGTACGTTTTCAGTTTAACTCGATGAAAGTGTGAGATTTACTTTTTTTAAATAACAAAGACACGTTGCCAATATAACTTTTAAACATATCTTAAAGTGTATCTGAGTCATGTTATTATGACACATACACTGATGTCTCTGAGCTAAGTATAGGATATCCACTAAGGAAAACCCACGTGTTGCCTCAAACAAACTCTTTATAGACAGCACAAGAGCGCGTACTTACTGGAAAGACGCAAAATACAACAGTATTAGGAAACACTTAGAAATCCGTGGGAGTTTGAGGAAAAAATAGCAAGTTGTTCTGCTCTTTGATCGGTTATATGCGCCTTGTTTTGCTTTCAGAGCGCCATGCTGGAACATTTCCCCTTTAACCTCGACGCAATACGGCAAGTATAAGTGGACAATCCTCAAACTAGTGATGTGAGCTTTCGAAACACTAGGGGCGTTCCGATTGAAACCGTGTTCGGAATGGCACACTTATGCTGCCTTCACGTGCTCTCGGTATTATTGTAAATACGAGTTTCCTAGGTAAAAATTGCACATGAACGCTCTCCCATTTCGAAAGTTGAATGCGATGAGCTCGTAATCACGGCTTAAGAAGTAGGAACTGTCAAATTTCCGACAGCACGTGAAGGCAGCATAACTTATTACTGCCCAGTACCCAGTGCATGCAGAATAGTGTGTGAAATAGTATACAATATGCAACAAATAATGTTTCATAGTAGCCGATGCTACAGTGTTGTCATGTTTAGTTTAGTTTAGTTTAGTTTAACTTTATTGTCTGTACAGATTTCCTGAACAGAAATTCATCTTTGACACTGGCATAGAAGATACATCTTAACAGACAATACTATACATTGACATATCACATAGCCTAATAAAACACATGAAACACCCCCCCCCCCCCCCCAAAAAAAAAAGGGGGGGAGGGGGATTAATAATAATAGTAATACAATATAATATATATGCATGCACACACATATGCATACACATGTGTACACACACCTGCCTAGAAATACCATAATTAATACCTCAATGTAGAATTTGGTTTAAAACAGTCACTGCCAATGGTACAAATGATCTTTTATATAGGTTATTTTTAGACAACGATATACGCAGCCTCCGCCCTGAAGGGAGGGCCTCAAAGCAGGAATGGAGCGGATAAGTTGTGATCGCCTTTTTTCCATGAAGTGTAAAAACAGCTCTTGCATTGTACTCTGTTTCCGGCCGGTGATCTTATTTGCTTCATAATTACTCATGTTAATTTATTTTTCTGTCTCATTGTTAAATAACCATACCACGATACAATGTTATATGTTATAATACTTTCAATCATCGATCTATAAACAATGGTTAGGACCCTCCTATCAATACTAAAATTTCTTAGTTTTCTGAGTAGACCTAAACACTGTCATGCTTACTTGTGTATATGGTCCACATTTTCCTGGAATGAGAGTTTATCCTCAATGATTGTACCTAAATATTTGAAATTTGAAACTTGTTCTACCTTTACACCTTTTATAGTAATTTGTTCATGAGATACCAGCCGTACCTGACCTAATTTTGTTTTCACAACATAGTTTCTTTGTCTTCTCAATGTTCAGTTGTAGATGACTATTATCAAACCACTGTACAAGACTTTCATTATACTCAAAATAAATTAAACTATTCGTGTCCGTTTGGCAAGAGATTAAAACCAAGTCTTTGATCAGGTTGAGATCAACCCTGTTACATTGAAGTTCATTAATGTAGACAGAGAAAAGCAGGTGATATCACACATCCATGTGGTAACCCTGAATTCAAGACTGTACAATCAGATGAGATTCCATTGACACAAACTCGTTGGGGTCTATTTCTTAAAAAATTCTCAATCCATAAAATAAGCCAACTGCTTACACCTAAATCTTTATTTTAAAATTTTGCGGTGGTACAGTATTAAAGGCTGATGTAAAATCCATGAAAAGAATTCTAACATAAGCATTTGTTTTATCTAGGTGGTGCTGGACCTTATGTAATAAGGTCAGAGAGGCATCCACTGTGCTCTGATTGGGCATGTAAGAAAAATGTAATGGACCTAAAAAGCCTTTAATTTGTGACATCAGTTCTTTACATAATATACGATCCATACACTTGCACAGAATAGATGTTAGTGCAATTGGGCGAAAGTTTTTAAGAGTTCTGGCCTGAGGAGTTTTAGGTACTGGAATAACAGTGGTGTTTTTCCATGCTGCTGGTACAAAACTATCATCTAAAAAGACCTGAAACAACCTAGTACATATATGCAAAAGTTGTTCTGCACACTCTTTTAAAACAATGCCCTTAAGGCCATTTGGACCAGTAGCTTTATGCATTTTAATTCTACAGAGCACTTTGGTAACCTCCCCTACCTCTATTCTCATAGGTTTAGATTCAGTGAGATTATCATTATTTACATTATTAACACCGTATTGTCAAATCATGAATAAAAAACATTTAAATTATTTACAAAAATATGGGGGTCATCATCAGCCAGTTGTACTTGTTTCTGTTGTCTACCCATCATTATGTTTAGTCCTCTCTATGCATCTCTGACATTACCGCTTGTAAATTTCTTCTCAACTTTCCCTTTATACTGTTTTTGCACTTCCTTTATCTTACGTTTAACTTCTTTATTTAGTTATTTTACTTTATGTGTCTCATTCCTTTAAAAAAGCCATTCTCTTCTCATTTAAATATTGTTTAAGTTCTTTGTTAATCCAGGGTTTCTTGTTTTGAAATACTCTAACATTTTTTGTTTAAACCACAGTCTCTGCACAAAAGTTAATATAAATGGTAATTGTATCATTGAACAACTCATGATCACTGCAATTAAAATAATTTAAAAAAACAAGTCCCAATCTGTGCTCTCAAAGCAGTCTCTTAAGTTTTCCACTGAATCTTTAGTCCATGACAGCACCTGCTGGATGACCAGCAGGGCCTGGCGCTCTCTCTGGCAGCGGCAGGTCACAGTGCCACTTCCGGTGGCATCCCTAGATGCCACAGACTTCCTCTGGCAGCTGCCAGTGTTCGTGGCAGCTGCCACGGTGTTCTCTAGCTGCCAGAGTTTGTGCCAGGTTCCACAGTCTTTCTTGGAGTTTGTCACCATTTTTGCTGTTTGCACGGTAAAAACTACACTGTTCTCAGTGGCGTGCTGTGGTGTTTTAAAATGATGAGGCAAAGTCCTCACAGGTTGTTTATTTGATTCATTTATTTTTTTAAATACATTTTTTTTTATGCTATCAGCTGCCAGAGTTCGTGCTATCATGGTCTTCTCGTTTGATGCCGTTTCTGCTGTAAACTACACAGTTTTTTTGTTTTTTTTGATAAAATATTTGATGACGCATACTATATACCAGCAATTAGATGCGACCAGAATATGAACCCAATGAGCTAAATTGCATAAGCAGAGTAACTGAACCGCAGGGAAGTCCATGAAAGAAAAACAAAAGAAACAAAAGGGGAAAATGCCAAAAAATAATATAACTGTCTTGGTTTGTCCTTCTGTCACAAGTTGGTTGTAACAAGTAAGTGCACAATGAAGGAGAATGAAAGGGAACAGGTTTTAATAATAAACTTGGAGAATTACATAGAATAAATACAACCAAACTACTTCAAAACAAGGACGAACAGAGAATGGGTGAGAACACAGGGGATATATGCACAGAGCAAACAAAGGGAGCTAAAGAGATAATTTAACAAGACACAAGTGAATGAAATGACTAATTATCAAAACAGAGAAACTAGGTGACGGGGAAACAAAAGACACAGCATAACTGTTACAGTCGATGGATGAGACAAAATTATTTATTGAACATACTAAAAGACAAAAAGATTGTCGAGAGACTGGATGGAAGAAAAGTTCATAATAACAATCTCTTCAAAGAAGAGTTTGAGGAAATGCAGTTTGGAGGATTCAGTCAGTACAACAAATTAAAAACCGATGGAAATTACTTAAAACAGCATTCCACAAGGCCAAATTGCAAAACAGTAGAAGTGGTGTCAACCCATCCACTTTTCCTTTTTATGACATTATTGATTAATTTATGGGAGGGCGTCTAATTGCCAACCCTGATGACAACAGCGTGGATGTTGGCTTCTCTGAGGACTTGCCCGCGGAGGAGGAGATGACCAACATTAGAGGTAAAGTAGATTAACTAGCCCTGATTATATAAATATGTAACTTATTTAAATGAGCTAATTTAGATGATCTTGCTAACATTTATTTGTGAGAAACATTTTTGGCAGAAACACAAATTTGAGATTTACTTTCTTAACTATCTTAAGTCAAGTCAAGTCAAGTCACCTTTATTTATATAGCGCTTTTTACAATGCAGATTGTGTCAAAGCAGCTTTACAGTGATAACTGGTATGTAATTTTGGCTGCACAGCAGCTCTTAAAGAAAATGGTGTCATTGTCCATCTTAAGTAAATTCAGTATTGATTAATTCGGTTGTAAGAATCAATAGTTATTAATTAAGTTAATTTATCTATATCAGCACTGGAGTGAACAGTGATGTCATCATCCAGCTCAGTTCAGTTCGCATACAATGGTGTCAATGCAGGCAGATCAAAACACTGTTGAATATCAAATGTCAAGTGTCCCCAACTAAGCAAGCCAAAGGTGACAGCGGCAAGGAACCCAAACTCCAACAGGTGACATCAGGTGGCAAACAGGTGTTAAAAAGGAAAAAAAAAACCTTGGGAGAAACCAGGCTCAGTCGGGGGGCCAGTTCTCCTCTGGCCAACAGCGAGCAGTGCACCAGCCACCAGCCACCATAGTCACATGTTTGCCGGGAGCCAGAGCACCTGACATCAAAGCAAATTTAAAAGTGCTGGCTAATGCTAATCGTAAATACTCTAAGATTATTATTCACGTCGGCACTAATGATGTTCGACTTCGCCAGTCGGAGATCACTAAAATTAACATTAAAGAGGTGTGTGAACTCGCAAGTACAATGTCAGGAGAAGTAATTTGCTCTGGCCCCCTTCCTGTTCGTCGGAGTGATGAGATAGTTAGCAGATTATCATCACTCAATGGCTGGCTGTCTAAGTGGTGTCCGCAAAATAATATAGGTTTCATAGACAATTGGAAAAGTTTTTGGGGCAGACCTGACCTGTTGAAAAGAGATGGTATTCATCCCTCCCGGGATGGTGCTGCTCTTCTCTCTAGTAATATGGCACATAGTCTTAGAGCTGAAACATGACAAACTGGAGCCCAAGTCAGGAAGCAGACAGACTGGCTAAACCGACCGTCTGCTAGCTGCCTCACGTTACAGAAGTCAGATAATTCAGATAACTCCCAACACATAGAAACTCTTACACCTAGATATTTTCAAATAGAGACTGTGTCTGTACCCCGAATTAGTAAAAACAAAAAACTTCTAAACCCATTTAATGGTAAAAATTTAATTGATGTTCAACAAATAAAAAATAGAGATAATAATGCTAAACAAATGATAAAACTCGGGTTGCTAAATATTAGATCCCTTTCTTCAAAATCACTTATTGTTAATGATATTATCAAAGATAATAATCTAGATGTGCTGTGTTTGACAGAAACTTGGCTAAAACCAGATGATTACATTACTTTAAATGAGTCTAGTCCTCAAGGTTATGATTATCGACACAATGCCCGTGAGAAAGGCAAAGGGGGTGGTGTTGCTGTAATCTATAGTAATACTTACAGTATTAGTCAGAAGTCTTTCAAATATAATTCCTTCGAAGTGATGGTACTTTACGTAACATTATGTAAGTTGACATTTGTGCTGGCTACTGTATACAGGCCACCAGGACACCATACAGACTTTATCAAAGAATTTGCTGACTTTCTATCGGAGTTAGTACTAGCTGCAGATAAAGTCCTTGTTGTTGGTGATTTTAATATCCATGTAGATAATAAAAAAGACGCATTAGGATTGGCATTTGCAGATATTCTAAACTCTATTGGTGTTAGACAACACGTGTCAGGACCCACTCATTGTCGTAATCATACTTTAGATCTAATATTGTCACATGGAATCGATATTGATGCTGTTGAAATTCTGCAGCAGAGCGATGACATCTCTGATCATTATCTAGTCTCGTGCATACTACATTTAGTCAAGGCGGCTAAACTGCCTCCATGCCATAAATATGGTAGAACCATCACTTCTACCACTAAAGATCGCTTTATAAATAATCTTCCTGATCAGTTTCATCGCCTTAGCATACCAGAAAGCTTAGAAGACCTCGATGTTGCAACAGAAACTATTGCCTCTGTCTTTTCCAGCACATTAGACTCAGTTGCTCCTTTGCGCTTAAAAAAGATTAAGGAAATTAATCCAATGCCATGGTACAATGAGCACACTCGGGCCCTAAAGTTAGCAGCCAGGAAAATGGAGCGCAGCTGGAAGAAAACAAAACTAGAAGTATTTCGCATTTCGTGGAGAGAGAAAATGATTGAGTACAGAAAGGCCCTAAAATCTGCTAGATCTGCCTATTTTTCAAAACTTTTAGAAGAAAATAAACACAACCCTAGGTATTTATTTGATACAGTGGCTAAATTAACAAGAAATAAAGCTTCAACTTCTGATGTTTCCAAAGAGCACAGCAGTAATGACTTCATGAACTTCTTTACTTACAAGATTGATAATATTAGAGAAAAAATTATAACCATGCAACCGTCTACTACAGTATCGCGTCAGATAGTGCATTGTAGTGTCCCTGAGGAAAAATTCAATTCATTTACTGCTTTAGGAGAGGAAGAATTGTCTAAACTTGTTAAATCATCAAAATCAACAACATGTATGTAAGACCCTATACCGACTAAGCTATTGAAAGAAATGCTTCCAGAGGTTATAGATCCTCTTCTTAATATCGTCAATTCATCTTTATCACTAGGACACGTACCAAAAACTTTTAAGCTGGCTATTATTAAACCTCTTATTAAAAAACCACAACTTGATCCTAGAGAATTAGTCAATTACAGGCCGATCTCAAATCTCACTTTTCTGTCAAAAATACTAGAAAAGGGCAGTATCATCACAACTATGTTCCTTTTTTAGAAAGAAATAGTATCTGTGAGGTTTTCCAGTCAGGATTTAGACCGTACCATAGTACTGAGACTGCTCTCATTAGAGTTACTAATGATTTGCTCTTATCATCAGATCGTGGTTGTATCTCTCTATTAGTGTTACTGGATCTTAGTGCTGCATTTGACACTATTGATCACAATATTCTTTTAAATAGATTATGTTAAAATTATGTTGGCATTAGTGGAATTGCATTGTCATGGTTCAAATCATACTTATCTGACCGTTATCAGTTTGTAGTAGTAAACGAAGAGATGTCATATCGATCACAAGTTCAATATGGAGTACCGCAAGGCTCAGTACTAGGACCGTTGCTGTTCACTCTGTACATGCTACCCTTGGGAGATATCATTAGGAAGCATGGCGTTAGTTTTCACTGTTACGCTGATGATACTCAGCTCTATATTTCTTTGCGCCCTGACGAAACTTACCAATTCACAAAATTAACGGAATGCATAGCTGATATAAAAAATTGGATGATCAGTAATTTCCTACTACTAAATTCAGAAAAAACAGAGATTCTAATTTTTGGACCAAAAACTTCTTCACGTAATAACCTAGAATACTGTCTAACACTTGATGGCTGCTCTGTTAAGTCTTCGTCGTCAGTTAGGAACCTGGGTGTGCTCTTTGATACCAATCTTTCATTTGAAGGCCATGTTACTAGCATCTGTAAAACCGCATTCTTCCATCTTAAAAATATATCTAAACTACGACATATGCTCTCAATGAAAAATGCAGAACAGTTAGTTCATGCGTTCATGACCTCAAGGCTAGATTACTGTAACGCTTTACTGGGTGGTTGTTCTGCTCGCCTGATAAATAAACTACAGCTCGTACAAAATGCAGCAGCTAGAGTTCTTACTAGAACTAGGAAGTATGACCATATTAGCCCGGTTCTGTCAACACTGCATTGGCTTCCTGTTAAACATCGTATAGATTTTAAAATCTTGCTAATTACTTACAAAGCACTAAATGGTTTAGCTCCCCAGTACCTGAGCGAGCTCCTAATTCATTATAGTCCTTCACGTCTATTGCGATCTCAGAATTCAGGCCAGCTGATAATACCTAGAATATCAAAATCAACCGCAGGCGGTAGATCCTTCTCCTATTTGGCACCTAAACTCTGGAACAATCTTCCTAGCATTGTTCGGGAAGCAGACACACTCTGTCAGTTTAAATCTAGACTAAAAACGCATTTCTTTAACCTGGCATACACATAACACATTACCAATTTATATTTTCAAATCCGTTAAAGGATTATTAGGCTGCATAAATTAGGTCAGCCGGAACCAGGAACACTTCCTATAACACATGATGTACTCGTTACATCAGAAGAAGAATGGCATCTACGCTAATATTAGTCTTTCTGGTTATCCCGAGGTTCACCGTAGTCAACCGGATCCGGGCCGTATCCAGGTGAGACCAAGGACCTGCGCCTTGACACGACCACAACGCAGCCCTGAAGTATCAGCAGAGATTGAGTCAACTAGATCATCCACTGTGAGGGCCTCATTGACACGACAGCCACGACACAGTTCCTCAACAACCGTCCATACCGGCGTGATGAATACGATCCTCAATTGGATGGAACTGGAATAAATACTTTGAATGTTGCGATCCTATTGGACTTACGATGGCAACCTGAATCGTAACAAAGCACTGTTGGCCAGAGGAGAACTGGCCCCCCGACTAAGCCTGGTTTCTCCCAAGGTTTTTTTCTCCATTTAAACACCTATTTGCCACTTGTCTGCCACCTGATGTCACCTGATGGAGTTTGGGTTCCTTGCCGCTGTCGCCTTTGGCTTGCTTAGTTGGGGACACTTGACATTTGACTTGACATTTGATATTCAACAGTGCTTTGATCTACCTGCATTGACACTATTCTTTAAGAGCTGCTGTGCAGCCAAATAATGTACCAGTTATCAATGTAAAGCTGCTTTGACACAATCTACATTGTAAAAAGCGCTATATAAATAAAGGTGACTTGACTTGACTTGACTTTATTATGATTCAGACAGCTATCATAAGTCCGATTGGGATCGCAACAGTCAAAGTATTTATTCCAGTTCCATCCAGTTGAGGATCGTATTCATCACGCCGGTATGGACGGTTTGTTGAGGAACTGTGCCACTGGCTGTTCTGTCGATGAGGCCTTCACAGTGGATGATCTAGTTGACTCAATCTCTGCTGATACTTCAGGGCTGCGTTGTGGTCGTGTCAAGGCGCAGTTCCTCGATCTCACCTGGATACGGCCCGGATCTGGCTGACTATGGTAAACCTTGGGATAAACAGAGAGACTAATATTAGCGTAGATGCCATTCTTCTTCTGATGTAACGAGTACATCTGGTGTTATAGGAAGTGTTCCCGGTTCTGGCTGACCTAATTTATGCAGCCTAACAATCCTTTAACGGATTTGAAAATATAAATTGATAATGTGTTATGTGTATGCCAGGTTAAAGAGATGCGTTTTTAGTCTAGATTTAAACTGACAGAGTGTGTCTGCTTCCCAAACAATGCTAGGAAGATTGTTCCAGAGTTTAGGTGCCAAATAGGAGAAGGATCTACCACCTGCGGTTGATTTTGATATTCTAGGTATTATCAACTGGCCTGAATTTTGAGATCGCAATAGATGTGAAGGACTATGATGCGTTAAGAGTTCGCTCAAGTACTGGGGAGCTAAACCATTTAGTGCTTTGTAAGTAATTAGCAAGATTTTAAAATCTATACAATGTTTAACAGGAAGCCCATGCAGTGTTGACAGAACCGGGCTAATATGGTCATACTTCCTAGTTCTAGTAAGAACTCTAACTGCTGCATTTTGTACGAGCTGTAGTTTATTTATCAAGCGAGCAGGGCAACCACCCAGGAGAGCGTTACAGTAATCTAGCCTTGAGGTCATGAACGCATGAACTAACTGTTCTGCATTTGTCATTTGTCGTAGTTTAGATATATTTTTAAGATGGAAGAATGCGTTTTACAGATGCTAGAAACATGGCTTTCAAATGAAAGATTGGTATCAAAGAGCACACCCAGGTTCCTAGCTGACGAAGAAGACTTAACAGAGCAGCCATCAAATGTTAGACAGTATTCTAGGTTATTACGTGAAGAAGTTTTTGGTCCAAAAATTAGAATCTCTGTTTTTTCTGAATTTAGTAGTAGGAAAATACTGGTCATCCAATTTTTTATATCAGGTATGCATTCAGTTAATTTTGTGAATTGGTAAGTTTCGTCAGGGTGCGAAGAAATATAGAGCTGAGTATCATCAGCGTAACAGTGAAAACTAATGCCATGCTTCCTAATGATATCTCCCAAGGGTAGCATGTACAGAGTGAAAAGCAACGGTCCTAGTACTGAGCCTTGCAGTACTCCATATTGAACTTGTGATCGATATGACATCTCTTCGTTTACTACTACAAACTGATAACGGTCAGATAAGTATGATTTGAACCATGCCAATGCAATTCCACTAATGCCAACATAATTTTCGAGTCTATTTAAAAGAATGTTGTGATCAATAGTGTCAAATGCAGCACTAAGAACCTGTAACACTAATAGAGAGATACAACCACGATCTGATGATAAGAGGAGATCATTTGTAACTCTAATGAGAGCAGTCTCAGTACTATGGTATGGTCTAAATCCTGACTGGAAATCCTCACAGATACCATTTCTTTCTAAAAAGGAACATAGTTGTGATGATACTGCCTTTTCTAGTATTTTTGACAGAAAAGGAAGATTTGAGATCGGCCTGTAATTGACTAATTCTCTAGGATCAAGTTGTGGTTTTTTAATGAGAGGTTTAATAATAGCCAGCTTAAAAGTTTTTGGTACGTATCCTAATGATAAAGATGAATTAACAATATTAAGAAGAGGATCTATGATCTCATCTCTTTCAATAGCTTAGTCAGTATAGGGTCTAACATACATGTTGTTGATTTTGATGATTTAACAAGTTTAGACAATTCTTCCTCTCCTAAAGCAGCGAATGAATTGAATTTTTCCTCAGGGATACTACAATGCACTGTCTGACGTAGTAGTAGACGGTTGCATGGTTATAATTTTCTCTCTAATATTGTCAATCTTGAAAGTAAAAAAGTTCATAAAGTCATTACTGCTGTGCTGTTTGGAAACATCAGAAGTTGAAGCTTTATTTCTTGTTAATTTAGCCACTGTATTAAATAAATACCTAGGGTTGTGTTTATTTTCTTCTAAAAGATTTGAAAAATAAGCAGATCTAGCAGTTTTTAAGGCCTTTCTGTACTCAATCATTCTCTTTCTCTAAGAAATGCGAAAAACCTCTAGTTTTGTTTTCTTCCAGCTGCACACCATTTTTCTGGCTGCTCTCTTAAGGGCCTATATGTTTAACTATATGTTTGTAGTGCGTAACGTAGGTATGAATCAGATTCCCTTGACAGTTGTGACACGTAAACAATCCATATAATTTATACCTGGTGTCTATTGTCGTGTTACCAAATTAAAGTGTGTGTGTGTGTGTGTGTGTGTGTGTGTGTGTGTGTGTGTGTGTGTGTGTGTGTTTGTGTGTGTGCGTGTGCGTGTGAGGACACAAATTTGTATAATGACATGGGTATTACACTGGTATTACGACATAAACATGAAATACATGAGGACATTTCATGAGTCCTCATATTTAAAATAGCTTTAAAAACATACTTAAACAATGTTTTATTAAAAATGTAATAATGCAATAATGTTTTCTGTGATGGGTAGGTTTAGGGGTAGGGGTAGTGTAGAGGGATAGAATGTACAGTTTGTACAGTATAAAAACCATTACGCCTATGGAATGTCCTCACTTTGATAGCAAAACAAACCTGTGTGTGTGTGTGTGTGTGTGTGTGTGTGTACTGGTATTCCCTATGTTATGGTACTAGTAAATTTTTTATAATACTAGTAAATTTTTACTTTGTGGAGACATTATTTAGGTCCCTGTGAGGAAAGAAGCTTATAATTCACACAGAATCTTCTCTTTTGAAAATGTAAAAATCAAATAGTTTTGTGTGATGAGTAGGGTTAGTGTACGAGGATAGAATATACAGTTTGTACAGTATAAAAACCAGTATGCCTGTGGATTTTTCCCATAATGATAGGAATACCAGTGTGTGTGTGTGTGTGTGTGCGTGTGTGTGAGTGTGCGTGTGTGTGCGTGTGCGAGAGACAGACTGCTTTCTCAAAACAGCCTGTAAACTTTAGATAGGAACGCCTAAGCATTTGATTGTGTATTTTTTTTATTATTATTCCCAAGATTCCGGCTCTGAAGAGAATATAGAAAACCACTTTGATGAATCTTCTTTGGAATCCTCAAGTGAAGCCACCTCAAGTTTGCATGAGGAGAAAAAAAAAAAGCATGTATTTTTTTTGGAAAGATTATAGTTTTAGCTACAGGATTTGACATTTGCATTTGTTCATTCAGAAGAAGCATTTGTTCAAAGCGACTTAAAAAAAGAGAAACATTACAAGCAATTTGTCATTAGAGCTGTCATGATCACCGTCTGTTCTTGGACTCTAATTCCCATAATCCTCCCTACCAGTCACATGCACACATTCCACACCAATCACCAATTGCCACACACACCTGTAGATCATCACCTGGACTATAAAAGACTCACACACACACCACCTCAGGGCGAAGTCTTGTTTCACCTAGTGTACATTTCTGAGCGTTATTATCCTGTCTGCCTGTTACCGATCCTGTCTGTTTACCGTTTACGATTCCCTGCTGCCTGCCTTTGGACTGTATATTGTTTCCCGACCTGTGAGTGATATCTGCCTGTCCTGACCATTGCCTGTATCCTGACCACGTCTCTGCCTGTCCCTTGCTGTACCTGTTTGTTCCTGATAGACCATGCCTGTACGACTACACTCACCTTTCAATAAAGCTTTGCATATGGATCCCTGCCTGAGTCCAGCTTCGCTACAAGAGCCAACACTATTAGGCTAATAGTACAAATTGCCAAGTATAAGGTATAAGCTAGGGTGTACACAAGCTAGAGTACAAGTGAAATGGGGAAAAGTAAAGTTTATTAAAAACTAATATGCTTAAATTAATTCCGCCTTAACTGATGTTTTCTCACAGTCATGTTCAGTTTGCCTTAAGCCCGGGATACACTGCACGATTTTTGGCTGTCCCAGACGAAAGATTGTCATTGTGAAACAATCGTGGCGATTTCTGTGATTGTGGCTCTTAATCGGTGGTCCTATGTCGTACAGTGAGAGAGGTTCAAAGACTGCCGTTTTCCCGGTCTTGCGACCAAAGATAGCCTACGATCATTTTCTGACAGTGTCAGAAATTCAGCATGATCAACACACAGTGTGTTTGCTGCTACGACCTACATCTACTGACCAGCCAATAAAAATGCGTCATGAAACCAACGCGACATGGCACTAAAACTTAAAACTGTTTACCTCAAGCTCTTTTCCCTTCTTCTTTCGCCGCTTCCTTTTTTTTCCCAACAATCATACAAACTACAACTGCTGCAGTGTGATTCAACATTATCTTTTTGTTTACCACTAGCGCATGCTGATGACGTTTTATTCTTCTATAGAAACTTGCATCATAGCCTACAAGTCAACAGGTGTCATAATCGTACAGTCTACATGCATGTCGTACCCAAGTTTAAAAGATCCATGTCGCACAGTGTGATTTGTAATGATCTTATAGGATTGCTAAAATCGTGCAGTGTATCCCAGGCTTTAGTTATCATGGACTTTGAGTTAGTTTTCCTTAAGCACATGTGTTCCTTTGTTCTATTTTCCCGCCACAATCTGTCACCATGGACACTGCACTGCTGTTTGTCATTTGAGTTAATCGTCTGTGTATTTAAGTTCAGTTCAGTTGATGTGTCTTTATCTGGTCTCATTTCGGTTATGGTTATGTTGGACTGTTTGCCTCTCTGTTGGATCATACCTGTTTGGATTATTAAAGATTACCTGTTTATGCTCATCTTCATCTTTACATGTGTTTACACAACCAGTGTGTTACATGTTTAATGTCAATAGGTGTAGTTACAGTGAAAGTGTATCAATATTTCATATATATTGTTTGCCTTAAGGAATAGATTCTAATCTGACTTTCAACAGAATAAATACCTTCTATTCTAGCATCATTTAAAGCATTTTAAATATGACCACACATGCTTATTGTAACAGTTTAGTTATGTTGTGTTTCTAGTTTAGTTTTCATTGTGTTCTTGCCTTGTTTGAGTCTTGTAATCAGTTGTCATTGTTTTCAGCTCATGTTTGCCTGTGCTCCCGTTCAGTTGACCTAGTTTTCCCAATGTGTCTGATTGTTGTATTCCTGTCACCTGTTCTGCTATTACCTCGTTAGTCTTGTCAGCTGTGTCTTGTTTCCTTGATTAGTCCTTGTCTATTTAACCATTGCGTGGAAATGGTTGTTCTGTCCTGTGTTCCCTGTATTTTGAAGATCTTCTGTTTATTAAACCTGTTACTGCTGCATTTGGGTCCTGTGCCTACTTGCCCTGCAACCACCATGTGACACTTGTGACACTTATTACACTGCACAAAAAAAGTGATTATTTTTAGTTGTGAACTTTTACTGGATTTAATCAAATTATACAGAATAATGCAAGACTTTCTGTGTTATAATATGAATCCACAATGCCTTTGTAGGATCTACATCAAGAATGACTTCCCGCTATGAAAAAGCAATAAATGTGCGGTCATCTGAGCAGCAGTCATTTTTGGAAAAGATGCCAGATACTCAAAATGTTTGGATGGAACAGCAACAGCAAAAAATCCAGCAACATGAAGAGAGGATTCTCATGAGACTAGTAGAGGAATATTCAAGATGTCGGAACTGCTATCAGGTTTTAGTGGCATCTTACACCAAACATCTAGCACAGCACCATACATGCAGACACATCAAATCAAATAAATGCAGCCTTGGTGAGCATAAGAGACTTCTTAAAAATTACATTTAATTAAAAAAAATAATTTTGTGTGTGTATGTGTGTGTGGTTGTAAGTGTTAACATTATGCATAATGCATAACATAATGCATTAGCTAATGTAGTTTTCAGCATTTATTAATCTTTAATGTTATTTGTTAATGTTAGGTAATGCCAATACACTTGTACATGTTAGTTCACTGTGCAATAACTAATGTTAACAGTTTTTAGCTTACATTAACAATACTTCTACAGCATTCTCTTATTTCATGTTCATTTCATGTTCATTTCAGCATTTACTAATACATTTTAAAGTCAAAACTTTTAACTGTTAAGGTAAGACCCCAGGTGAATAGGGTAAAAAACTAATAGATCACCATACTTCACAGTTGAGGTTTTTACAGAAGGGATTTTGGATGTCTTTTTATCACTCCAACTGTCTTTTTATCACTATCACTTTTTATACTGTCAACAGCCAGAAAAGAAAAAAAATCACAAATTTTTTTTGTAATAAAATGTTAAATTAAATGAACAAACGCCTCTGTAAAAACCTTCAGAATATAGATAGGAATAAAACTGTAAAATTTGGTGTAAGTGCTGTTGAAATGGAGATTTCTGGCTCAGTGTAGAAGAAAAAACTCATTTTGAGAAAACGGCCCTTAAAGATGTAATTGTAATTGTAATTGAAATCTACAGACACAAATAGATAAAGTGCTATAGAAGATGTATTTTGTGTATTTTGGATTTCCACTAGTCAGAAAAAAAAAAAAAAAAAAAAAAAAAAAAAAAGTTTATGAAATACCAAAAAGCCCAAAATCAACAATTAACATTAGTTATTGCATATATAATACAGGGCCGTAACCACCATAGACATTGAGGGGGACAAGTCCCCCCCAATAATTACAAATGCACACAAACGTGTCCCTGCTCTTGATATACAACCATTGATGGACATCTTTGATTTTAATGAGGAAAAAAAAAACTATGCGAGGGCGGATTAGAACATGCAACCTTTGATACTGTTAATAAAAATTCTACCACTAGACCACTAGGGATTAATACGGAGCTCGGCACGTCACCTATAGGAGAAAAAAAAAACAATCCGTGCCGACGGTTATGCAATCCGTTCCCTCAGTTTATAAACCGTGCTCACGAATTCTTAAACTGTTCCCTCGGTTTAACAAACCGTGCCCACGGATTAATAAACCGTACCCACGAATTTCCAATCCGTGCGCTCAGATTTTGCAAACCGTACCCTCGGTTTTTAAATCCGTTCCCACAAATTCATAATCCGTGCGCACGCTTTCGCAATCCGTTCCCACGGGTTTGTAAAAACTGTACTCACGGATTTGTGGCCCCGCCTCCAATCTTTGCCGGCAGATTCAACCAGGCCACCTATTTAGGTGCGGGATGCATAGGCTATTGTAAATAAATAAACTTTATTTTACAAAATGGAGAATTTCCTGAACTTCCATTCAGAATTCATTTGAGAATTTCCATTATTTTTATCTTTTAAAGTCCATTTTGGGCAAAAAGCTTAGTATAATAAAATCACCAAAACAAGTCTTCATGTTAAGAATGAATAGTACACACACATTTCTAAAACTGTAAAAAGTTTTTTTAAAAAATAAAGCATTCATTAATTATTTTATGATAAACATACTGCCTTAAGTGCACTCATTTATAGTCATAAATTAATATAATTGATAAATAAATACATTTAAAAAATAAATACAATAAATAATAATAATTGTTGTTGTTATTATTATTATTATTATTATTATTATTAGGCCTATTATTATTATTAGCCTATTGTTGCATTTAGGCTACATGCATTTAGAAGAAGAAAAGAGGAACAAAGAAATTAAAAGTCAGTCATAATACACAATGCCAGGTTTATTAGGCAATAATAATAAAGTGCTAAGATTATCACAAATAAACACAAGATTTTGATGCACATAATTCTTATTAAATCGTTGTATTCCGCTACCCGTTGATAGAGAATCACTGCAGTTAATATAATTTGATGAACAGGCTAATACACAATAAAACAATAAGATTCGTTAACACGTACCTGGCCCAGGTGAAAAAATACTATAGTAATTTATAGTAAATACTATAGTGTTTTTGAACCATAGTAAAGTACTTGAATTAATTTATTGTGGTAATTCTTGCTGTGATAATATAACAACTATAGTAATATAAACAAATTACTTTACCCAATATTGTACTAAGTTTTCTACAACTTTAGGGTATATTATACTACAATATACACTACAGTTTACTGTAGTAAAAACTAAAGTAGGTATACTACAGTATTTATAACAGTTAATCAGTTCACTATAGTTAATATTACAGTATAATGTAGCATTCATTAACAATGTAAATACTATAATATATACAGTATACTACAATGTACTATAGTATGGTTCAAAAACACTAGTATTTACTATAGTATTTTTTCACCTGGGGGAGTTTGTTGTTCTTCTTCTAAAATGAATCCGTGAGTACAGTTTTTACAAACCCGTGGGAACGGATTTGCGAAAGCGTGCGCACGGATTATGAATTTGTGGGAACGGATTTAAAAACCGAGGGTACGGTTTGCAAAATCTGAGCGCACGGATTGGAAATTCGTGGGTACGGTTTATTAATCCGTGGGCACGATTTGTTAAACCGAGGGAACAGTTTAAGAATTCGTGAGCACGGTTTATAAACGAGGGAACGGATTGCAAAACCGTCGGCACGGATTGTTTTTTTTCTCCTATAGGTGACGTGCCGGGCTCCGTAGTAATGCGTTTTGCGGATCTATGTATTTATTCACTAAATTGAAGAATCAATATTGTATTATGAAACTATCACATTAAACATGATTTCTCAATGTACTATTGAAATTGATTTCTATACATCGTAATGTTATTTTTTTTCTTTCTACAATTGTTATTGTACATATCTGATATAGCATTGTATTAGCAGCAATTTCGTTCACTGTTTTTGTTTCTTTATGCTTTATTAAAATTTAAAAAAAAAAAAAAGGTCCCCCCCCCCAATGTTCAAGACATGGTTATGGCCTTGATATAATATGAAGAGCCAATCAAGCCAAAATTCATTCTGGCACTCTCACACACTTACATTCTCCTTTCACATACATACATTTCTACTCTCACACACATACATTCTCCTTTCACATACATACATTTCTACTCTCACACACACTTACTCTTTCACATACATATATTTCTACTCTCACACACTTACATTCTCCTTTCACATACATACATATTCTACTCTCACACACATACAATCTCTTTTCATTCTTTTATTATAAATAATAACTATGTAAGAAGAAAATTTGTGTATGTCTGAAGAAAATATGTGTATGTAAGAGAAGAATGTATGTGTGTGTGTGAGAGAGAGTATAGTGGAAACGGAAGGGGTATAATGGAAACGGAAGGCAGGTCAGGCGCGATCATCACGTTACGTTCAGCTTCTCAGCGCCGCCCCGCCGACTTGGTGCATTTTTTTCGATGAAATACAGGTTTGTGTATGTTTTATTTCATCTATAAAATCGTTGCTGTGCTGTAAATCATTTTATTTAATGCAAAGCAAACTACAGGGATGCGATGTCAGTAAACGAGTGTCGCATCCGTCTTTCGGATGAAGGAAACACTTGATGCCTTGCATAAAACTGTGCACTGATTGTTTATGGGCAGGTTATGTAAGCAGCCACGGCATCTTTCGGCTACGAGTGAGACGCAGGGCGATGGTCTGAAATTAGTTCCGCCGCCGAACGCGAGCCCATCTCTGGCAGGAGAATCAGCATCGTTACGGTGGAAACGGGACGGGACTTTTGATTACACTTGAATTACTTTTAGACCTAATGTATCATTTTTACTTCTAAAATGTTTGTTAAACGATTTTAAATGTAGGCAATATTTTAGGCATGGCAAAAACTATATAAAATAAGCTGTATTAAGAACTGTATCGAAAATAAAGTTGTCATAAACCAGTGGTTGTATTTTACAAATGTTTAGATCAATGATTCCCAACCGCGGGTACATGTGCGTGTTCCAGGGAGTATGCAAAAGATTTAGATTTTGCTTGGTTTGTTCAGGGCTGTCGCAGGCGTAATAGGCTTGCTAGGGGGTCCGTGTACCTTCGGATAATTTGTTTTCTTGTTTTTGTCCTATAAACGAAAAAACGAATAAACCATTTATCACATATTCGACCCTCCTCATGAGCATAAATAAACAAATCTCGAGTCGTTTTTTTATAATTTTATTTTTGTTTTAATCACACTTTGTTCTAATCCGCCAAATGGAAAAACAATAAAACCAAAATGGATAAACAGCTTGAATATTCGATCTCTACATGGGCGTGAATAAAACGCCCCTTTCCGCTGATTGGTCAACCAAAGATCAAGCCGCGTCATCAGTTCTTAGCTCAAGGACTCAGCTCCGCGCAACAGAATAGTAGCCTATATCTATCTGATACATTTGTACGGATTATTACAGAGTTTATTGCAACTACATTTAATCTCGTTCTCATCAAACAGCCAGACTTATAAATGGCTCGAAAATACTCTCTAGGACAGTGGTTCCCAAACCTGTCCTGGAGGACCCCCAGACCTGCACATTTTGTATGTCTCCCTATTTCTGACACACCCATTTCAGGTCTTGCAGTCTCTACTAATGAGCGCTTAAATTGAATCAGGTGTGATATATGAGGGAGACATACAAAATGTGTAGGGCTGGGGGTCCTCCAGGACAGGTTTGGGAACGACTGCTCTAGGAGATTCATGGCGGCCTTGCTTAATTTCAAAAGCTGAAAGACGAGAGGCTGATGGGTTTTTATGCAGAGTGTACGCTGCTACAAGGGCTTTACACAATTTGTTGTAATTGGTAGAGATGGCAGGGCTATGCCTCTCCATAAAACTATGGACAGCTTGTGCTGTTGTCTTCCTCAGAAGGAAGAGTTTATCTGCCATAGTGGCCTCGGGGAGGTATGACAAGGCAAAATCAACATCTTTGAGGTACAATTCAATGTTGTTTCCTGGAGTCTCAGGATTAAAAACCGCAATGTCCTGTGCTAGTTCTCTAAGCACAGATAGTCTGTTGCTAGAAGGTAGCATGCTAGGATGCTTGGGAAGGGACCGAATAGTTTTAGGAGAGTCAGGTATTACTCCTTGGTGATGACTAGGGTCAGCGCTCACAGTTAGGCCACTAGAGGCTGTGACATCACTGCCCTGACAACGCTTTCTCTGTTCGAAGCTATCTGCTGAACCAATGGGATCCCTAGGCAACAGATAGTCTGTTGCTAGATGGAAGCATGCAACGAAGCTTGGGAAAGGAGCGATAAGTTTTAGGAGAATCAAGTACTACTCCTTGGTGATAGGGTCAGCACTCACAGTTAGGCCACTAGAGGCTGTGACATCATTACTGCTCTGATAACGCTTTCTCTGTTCAAAGCTAGACAACAGGGGGTCCCTTACTGTTGAACCAAATGAGGGGGGGTGCACAATTTGTGGTTCAGGTTGACTGTGAGGGGGCTGCCTTACTCTATCCAATTCACTCATTCTGTCTTTATGCTCAATTTCATGTTGCTTTTGCAGCTCAGAAACTTTGAGCAAAGCTGACCTTAGCTCAGCTTTAGTTCTAGCTTCACTAGAACTCAGAGAATTTAACTTCTCTGTCTGTACTGATAATTCACTTTGGGTATGGGCCAGCTCTGTTTGCAGATTGGCCATGTCAGTTTTCACACCTCTAAGCTCTGCTCCCTGACTTTCAGTGATAGACTGCAGGCTTTTTGTCTCTGAAGACAATCTACATATTTCAGATCTTAGCTTCAAATTTAATCCTACACAAGTCAGCAAAGTCGTTTTTGAGTTCCTGAAACTGCAAATCCAAAACTTTACTCTGATTTTGGGGGTGGGAAATTTTAATGTCCTGATTTGGTTGGACTGGCCAATTTAGTGCTAGGCTGGAAAGCAGCTTGATAAGTGGAGCACCTTTTAAGGCCTGGCTCACTGCTTCAACTGTCACATCAGCCATCTTTATTTAATATATATACTTGTGTGTGTGTATATATAATAAATAAACAAATACACCACCCAAACTAGCTAAACTCTGAAAGTTTACAAGTGTAAGCAGCTCTAAGCCACAAAGATGTCACACATAGGCTGGGGGTGAGAATTTTAACACTTCGCTTTTGTCAGAGGGCACTAGCCTTACCTGACTGGTTTCACACAGAAAATCTAAAATCCTGTTATAAGCTGTGTCCCAATTCAGGGGCTGCGCATTTCGAAGTGCATGAAAGGGGTGGGGCTTTGGAGTGGAGGAAGGTCTAACTGAGGTGCAGGGTTGCCAGGTCTGCGCAACAAAACCATCCCAAAAGTAGTGTAATCACAGCACAAGTGTAAAAGTAGCCCAATTCCAGATGTGGCAACAATGAGCTGAGCGTCGTTACATGGCCTAGCAGCTGTGTGACAGACAGCTGACAGTTGACGTTTGTGTGTGCATTTTAAAGTTTTGCCGGCGACGACAGGACACTGGACCATATGAACAGATAAAATATGTATGGTTAAACTATGTAATGTTAGTTTTATATCGTTAGCAACTATTAGTTAACCTTGTTTGTTTTTTATGTTAAATGAAAATATACATTTATATTTATACATTTACTCTGTATTTAAGCTGTATTAAAGATTAAAATTTAAAGTACAGTACTTTAGGATTTTATTCAACTGCACTCCATCTCAGAGACAAATATTGTATTTATGAAAAACTGATGTTTTGGACATCATGGATATTACAGTTTGATTTAGATATTACATATTGGTGAAAATATATGAACACTATATGAAAGAAACATTAAAAATGTTTAGTCCCAGACTAAAATTCATGTTTCAGTTGTTTTAACTAAAAGAAACTTGCACTGACATATCTTAAAATATACCTGCTGACTGTATTTGTATAGTCTATATTATATAGCATGACTATATTTGTAACAAGCAGATTTGGGTTTGAGAGTTAATTTCTTTTATTCTTTCCCCTTTCTGAAAATATCTGTTACATGGCAGCCGTCGACTGAGTCAGCCCTGCAAACCTGTTGGTAGATACGCAGTGGACAGTGGAAATATGCACTCATCCCAGTTGATGTCCCAATGGCAGAGAGGCCTTACCAGGGTCTCTAATGTGGAGCCCATCCAGGACCAGCAGCTTCACCAGGGTCTTCCTGCTCAGCTGAATGAAAGTGTACACAAATATGTTTTGTTCTGTTTTATGTACTGTTAATTGAAAATGTTATGTTGTTTTTCTGATGTTAAACCTAAGTTCTGTTGTAAATAATTGTAAAAGGTACTTTAAGTAATGTAGCTATAGAACGATGTATTTTAATGTAAAAACATTTAATTTACATGATGAAAAAATGATTGTATATGTTGTATATGTATAATGTTTCATGTAAAAGTTGCATAAAAGAAATAAACAATGAACAGAACAATTCTCTTTTATTTACACATGTGAACATATGTAAAAAAAAAAAAAAAAAATTAACAGAAATTACTCCGGCTCATTTAGAAATAAATTACATTACAAAAATAAATGTATACAACTTAGGCATTTTTAACTTACATCACAAAAATAAGCTGTACAGAAATTAGACTGTTTCATTGACAATGTGACATTTAAATAATATTTATATCGACACATTTTAATGTACCCATTTTATGCACTGTATTCTGTTCTTGAGAAAACTGGAAAAAAAAAAAAAAAGCGGCCTTTTAAGTGCTATTGCGTCACCGCGGCGCGAGGAGGGCTGACCTAATTCGAAAGCGACTTCAAATGCACCCTCTCCGTTTCCCCGTGGAATGAAGCGTCCATCTCAAGACACTTCGCAGTCTACCCTATCCCACAATTCATTGCGCGCCGGTGACGACAGGAGTTCTGTGTGAATGGACTACTTGCACTGAGCCTCGTGACGCACATCCGGTTTGAAATATTACGGCTCAGTTGTTTCCTGTTATATATATTTTCAATGCGCCGTTATCACATAGCTAACTAAACCCCTCTTAAAATGAGAGTCCTCGGGATTAAATTCCAGACATATTCAGAGACAGGAGAAGAGATATTCTGATGATTACCGTGCACAGACCTTTCCAAACTCAATGGAACTTTAAATTTTAATCCAACATAAGCCGTGATTCTTTCACCACAGGGTGTCAGCGCTCTACTAGTGATCGCGACGCTGCAGTGTGAGACATGATGAATAAGATCAGAATAAACATAATATTTTAGTCATTCTGTGCCATTTTTTTTACTGACATTTATTTGTATGTAATTCACACATTTATGCCAAAAATCCTAATATTCAAAGTTGCGCTGTCATTGCGTTATTCTTTAAGATTAATTAAATATTTAACATCGTTAAGGCAGTTATCACATTCATTCAACTATTTCACACTGGAATAAAAGAGCACCAACGGAAGCAATATTGCTCGTACGAAAATTAACCATAGTTAATACACTCTTACTATAGTAAAACCATGGTTCCCCTTGTGAAAAAGAAGTGCACTTAACTGTATTGAAAGTGTACTTTTTGTGTAGGCTACTTCAAATCTTAAAAGTATACTTTTTAAAAAGTGCACTTGCAGATAATATAATATAATTAAAATTAAAGGCCACTTAATTGTACTTAAAAAGAATATATTTTAATGACAATATTTATTAACACACTTAAGTGCACTTTTTAAAAATGCACTTTGTAATAATGTCTAATTAAGTTGTACTTAAAGAAAGTACACTTTAATGACAATATTTATTAACACACTTAAGTGCACTTTTTAAAAATGCACTTTGTAATAATGTCTAATTAAGTTGTACTTAAAGAAAATACACTTTAATGACAATATTTATTAACACGCTTAAGTGCACTTTTTAAAAATGCACTTTGTAATAATGTCTAATTAAGCTTTACTTACAGAAAGTACACTTTAATGACGATATTTATTAACACATTTAAGTGCACTTTTTAAAAATGCACTTTGTAATAACGTCTGATTAAGTTTTACTTAAAGAAAGTACACTTTAATGACAATATTTCTAAACATGCTTAAGTGCACTTTTTAATAATCTCTAATTAAGTTTTACTTAAAGAAAGTACACTTTCATGACAATATTTCTAAACATGCTTAAGAGCACTTATTTAAAACACTATAAAGTCATAATTAAGTAAAAATTAAGTGCATTTTAAAAAAGTACAGTTATTTTGATGTATTGACTATGATGTATAAGCACATGAAAAATAATTTATTTTAATTTCAACTTAAGTGTGTTGTCCAAAATGACATTTGTTAATGTATTTTAAATGTGCTTAGTCTTTAATATATACTGTGTGCATTAATACACCTGAAATGTATTTTTCTTTTGAATTTCAATACACTTGCTTATACAGTATAATCCAGTACAACTTATTGTTGAAATTTTTATCATCAGCTCCTGCTCTAAACTCAACTAGTGTCAGTTTTCTACATAATATTTGACATAAAATGTCATTTATGGAGTGCTGTATTACTAATGCAATAGTGCTGTACTTTACATATGTGTATAACACTTTTAATATCATTATGTTGTTCTAAGTCGATTAAACATATTTAATTGCATTAATTGCAAGCAAAAGTTTAACAAATCTAAACAAAATTAATTTGAATTCATATTCAGTTAAAATACATTTAATTTTAATCATACTAAAACTGTAAAAATGATTGACTTTTAGTTAGGTGAATGAGTCAAGTTCTGTAAACTTACAGTCTAACTACAACAATGAATTAGAAAAACTTCAATTTGAACAGAAATTAAATCATGCACGTATTATAGCCTATAAACTTTTTGTTTAATGCGCATGCGCCAAAATACTACGTCATGACGGCGCACTACTTCACCAGAGTTTGAAAAATGCACTTTCAGCCATCTTTCTGTAATCGCGATGCGTGAGGCAATTTTGCTGATCAAAGAAGAAAACAAAGGAGCGCACGTTTGGATGACTACAGATGAAACATTATACTACAAATAAAGAGGCAAATAAGTATCTTGATATATGCTTTCTTTATTTTTATTTTTTCAGCGTAACATAGCAGTTCTTATTGCCATTAAGAGTGTAACTTATTTAGTTTAATCGCAATATGGAGGTTAATTAATCATGTTTCCTGTAACGTTAATTTATTTATGATTGCATTATAATAATTTCTTACATATGAATGTGATCGCGTGTGTGGGCGTGTTCAAAGAATTTGGCTGCTGAAAATATAATATTTTAATTGAACTCTGACTTTTTAAATCATTTTAAATGACTTAAAGTTAAATTTGCAGAACTAAATTCAAAGATCTGATCTTGTAACATTCAAAGACATTCATATACATGTAATCCATCTAATCGCTATTATAACCACCAGTAATGTTCAATATATCACCCCCTCTAGAAATATTGCTTATAATCTATTTTTCTTTTTGCATTTGAAAAGTGAGGTGTTCATTTACTGTTTGTGTTTGTAATATGTAATATTTTTGTGTTTCTCTGTAGTTATATATTCATTTTGTAGGATCAGTACAGATTTGTTATTGGAGATACAGTGCAGTGTGGAATCAAAGACCCGTATTGATGAGGTGATGTTCAAGTTTTTTTAATTCAGCCATTAATTCAGCCAGCACACCCTGATCACACACTACAAGCTAAAACACTGCCATCAACTATCCTTATAGCCTTTAAATGCTTTGAATCTCTATTTGCAAGTAATAAATTCTCACCTGTGCACTTACAAATCCCCATCTAATCATTCTATATTTATATATAATGATATTATATCATTATTTTCAAAGCAAAAACGCATTCTGTGTGAACGACCCTTCAATTTGCTTGGGTCTTGGGTTATTTATCTATATTTGTGTAATTGATAAAGTTATGTTTAATTCCCTGTAAAGTAGGAATAAAAACGTTTATAAAAATGTTCTCTATGTTTAAAGGCCAGTGTCAGTGAAGATGGTGTGGTCACTGGAATCCTGGTGTTTGTGGGAAATGTGAAGGAGCCTCTCCCAGGATTCTACTACAGTGTTGTCCTGATGACTGAGGTAATTCATCTTAGGTGATGCAGTTGCGGTCAACAGTTTACTTACACCTTGCAGAATGAACTGCTTCATCAGGGAAGTACTAAATAAAAAGACAACATGCAAATTTTTATGATCCCTCTTATTGTTAAAATTATTAACATTTTGCAGATACTGCAAAGTGTTAGGGTGATTTGCCTACAGTGGTTCAGGCTGCAGGATGGCCGAATGACTAAAGAAACGTTATTGTCACAGTTCCCTCGTTTCCCGGACTCCATTTCCCAAGATCCTCCTGTTTCCACACCTGCACTCACTTCCTCATCATCTCCCCATCAGCACTCATCACCTGCACCTGGACTTCATCATCAGCACTCCCTTTATAATGGACTCACTCCCTGCACTCCCTTGTCTGTTCTTATTGTTAGCCTAACGTGTATGTGTTGTATCTTTCCTTCGTTGTAATAAATACCCATTATTGTGGAAATCCGTGATACGCCTCTTGTCTGCAACCACCACACGTAACAGTTATCAGACAAGAAACTTAGTTTTCTACCATCTTGCTATTACCACCCACTGCCACTTATACCAACGACGGAAATAAGTGCAGTTACGATAGCAAAATATGTGGGAGAGCATTATGATAGTGAAACAATATTATATTGCAATACATCGCACATCAAAGTTAATACCGAATCAAAACTAGTTAGCACATAATTTATAATTGAATTAGTTTAATAATATTTGGTTTAGGGCTGCACGATATTGGAAAAAAACATTGTGATATTTTTTTCTGCAATATATATTGCGATATGAAAAAAATTCACCAGATGACTTAAATAGCTCTATCTGGAAAGAATTAATCATTCTAGGAGGATTGGGTTGATTTTGTAGGTGAGTGAATGCACATAGAAAATAATGAACAAATTATAAGCATAGATAAATATAGAACAAAGATACAAATGAAATAAATAGTGCTTTATATCTTTCAGCTAAGTCTAACAGTATTCAGTAGGGCTGGGTATTGACACAATTTTCACGATTCGATTCGAATTCGATTCAATATCGATTATTTTGGATGTATATCAGATACAGTAAATGGCAAATTTTCTTGAGGAAAAAAAAAATCTCTCAAATAATGCTGTAAACTATACGAGGGAGTCACTTTACAATATTACTATAATATTGAAGGTTAAAATTAACTTATTTACATACCAACACTTAAATTACACTCAATTTTGTTTTATTATAATAAAGTTATAATACTAACTTTAGAATTACATAATCATATTTCTATTCCAATTCGTTTTTTGAAATATAAACATTTAAATCGTGGCTGTCATAAATAATTTATTCAAACATGCATTAAATACATAAATGAATTATAAATAAAATAAATATTTAAAATAAAATTATAATGAATATGTAACGTGCATATATTTATCAGAATGCTCCTTTCTGTAGCTGACTAACGAGTTTATGCTGAATATGATTTTTCTGAAGTAAATGTGACATTATGTGACATTGTTTACAAGCTATTTTATTGACATCTTTCCGCGGTTGAAACACTGATTGAGCGATTAAATGTGACGTTATGGATCAGTTGTACTGTATCTTGTAACATACCTTCAGATGTTCATTCATATTTATTTCACACTGTAACTGGTATTAAAGTGGAGGAGATGATCAGTACACATCTTGGCCGCAGGCTTCGATCACTATCAGCAACTCTTTGCCTTTAGGAATACCAAATGGGTCTAGGAGGGTGGTGGAAAAGGACAGCAAATGTCTTTGTTCATTTTTGATTATTTTCAAACCTACAAAGGTGTATATAAACTTTGAAAGCAATAGATATAGATATATAGTTGCACTCCATTCAATTGAGCCAATTATAATAATGGACTGACTCTGTTTACAAACAATTGTTTTCCTTTTTTTTTTACTTTCCTGCCTCTTTGGAACATGTCCATTTACGCATACTGTGTAGAGATGGTGCGCAGCTTCATGGACATTTGAGGTTTTCTGCCGATGGAGAGCTTCTGGGACATTGACATAAACAGCACTTTTTCCTACAACTTCAAAAAAGTTGGTGACAGACAATTTTGGTTTTCTTGTTTTTGTGCCTTTGGAATTTGTCAAGTTTTTTTTGTTTTGCTTTGTTTTTTCTTTTCAAAATTACATTCACTGTAATGCTGGAGTAAGATTTTAGAAGAAACCTTTTGGTCCTGTTTAATGTTTGTGCTAGTAAAGGTTTCAGAGCTTATAAGTAACAAGGTTCGGTAACACTTTACAATAAGGTCTCATTTGTTAACATCAATTAATATATTAGACAACATGATCTAACTATGTGCATTAACTTTTTTACAGTATTTATTAATCTTTGTTAACATTAGGTAATAAAAAATATAGTTTTTTCAGGTTAGTTAAAATGTATAGTCATTGTTCATGTTAGTTTACAGTGCATTATCTATTAACATATGCAACTTTTGATTTTAATAATGCATAAGTAAATGTTAAAATTAATATTAACTAGGATTTAAAAATGCTTTAAAGTATTTTTCATTCATAGTTCATGTTAACTAAAGTAGTTAACTAATAAAAAGTTATTGTAAAGTGTTACCCAAAGTTTTGAATCTTTTCTTTACATTTTGTTTGTATTAAGTCATGGGTGTTATCTTATTTATCATCTCATAGATCATACAGAATGATTTTTTCTGAAAATGTAAAAATGCAGAAAGTTTGTGATGGGTAGGTTTAGGTACCTTTGTATGTGAGGGAGAAAATGATAGTGCATATAAGCCTCACTGTCCTCCAGACTCTTTCTAAATGAGAGTTAAAGTGTTGTAATTGTTTGTGATTGTGTATAGTGTTTCTTGGGTTTTCTTGTGCATCAACAAAAAGGTTTTTGTGTATTTGTTTTAGAGATTGTTTTGTCAATAAATGTAGAGGGTTTCAATTTGCATTTGTGTTGATTGTAATATTCTGAAATATACTAAATTGTAACTTCATTATTATATGTAATTACAAATAATGTAATAACAAATGTATTAAATTAAATAAAAATGTATGTAAATAATGTAATTACAAATGTATTAAATTATATAATAGTGTACATGTAAATGACATTAAAGTATATTTTAGTTCACATTAATTGCTTGTCAGTACATTCGGAAGTACACTTTTACCATATTTCAAAGTACATAAAAAAATTGTATTAAAGTCCCACTTAAGTGGTTTAAAAAAATCACTCAGATGTTCAACTAATTGCATTTAATATGAACTTAATCTGTGATATATTTAAAATTAATTACAAATAGAATGCACTTAAGCGGCTGAAAACATTACATTTAATTCACACTTAAGTGTATTGATAACTGATGTTAAAATATATTTTAGTTCACATTAATTGCTTGTCAGTACATTGAGCAGTGCACTTCAACTATATTTTAAAGATACTAGAAGCAATTACTAAGGTTATCATTAAGTTGTATTAAAGTCCCACTTAAGTTGTTCAAAAAAATCACTCAAAAGTTCAACTTATTGCATTTAATATGAACTTAATCTGTGATACATTTGAAATTAATTACAAATAGAATGCACTTAAGCGATGAAAACATTACATTTAATTCACACTTAAGTGTGTTCTTTTAAAGTAGGCTATATTATTTGTGCAATAAGTACACTTTATAAAAGTATACTAAAGTGCACTTTTTTTTCACAAGGGTCGCCTTCATAAGTATTTGATTAATTATAACTACTATATGAAAAGTAAGTTATACTGCTGTTTAATCGTCAGCTTGGTTTGTTTGTGCATGTCTTGTATGCTCTTCTGCTCCTTTACAGTCAGAAAGCAGCTAGCGCGCGATGCTAACGGTGCTAACGGACTTTTACAGTTGTCATTCTGTTAACAGATTGTCAGCAGGGAATCAGCGAGGCTTGACAGTTTTAACTTGTTTTTGTTTACAGTGCAACTGTAACGTAAAATAGTCTAGCCATCCTGATAATGCGTTGTCACTCACCCATAGTTACTACACTTACCATAGTAAAACCATGCGCTTTCTTAAGGGTGTTTATCAGTCAAATTAATTTAAATGTAAATTTAACAGGTATGAAATATGATGACTAAGAGAAAAACACTGCTAATGGTTAGTGGGGAAATATATTTATTTATTATTCAGAATGCGCATTTGGAAGGGAAATATATTATGGCTAATAAACATTTCAGTTGAAGGTTGAAGATAATTAATGTTAATGCAGAGAATTTGAGTAATTGTTTAAAAAACATTTGGTAGCCCTAAAACGCATCAATAATTTGCGTTTTCATGAGAAGCTCTCTGTACATAAGTGCGCTGAACGCTGACCGGAAACGCTCGAGCCGTAACAAGTAGAATGCGGAAGTAGTTGTGCAAGTAGTCTATTCACATAAATGTAAGTAATGCCCCGGTTTCAAAAGTATGTAATATCTAAATCAAACTGTAATATCCATGATGTCCAAAACATCAGTTTTTCATAAATACAATATTTGTCTCTGAGATGGAGTGCAGTTGAATAAAATCCTAAAGTACTGTACTTTAAATTTAGACTTAAATACAGAGTAAATGTATAAATATAAATGTATATTTTCATTTAACATAAAAAACAAACAAGGTTAACTAATAGTTGCTAACAATATAAAACTAACATTACATAGTTTAACCATGCATATTTTGGTCCAGTGTCCCGTCGTCGCCGGCAGTGAAGCATGTCAAAACCCAATAGAAAGTCATAAAACTTTAAAATGCACACACAAACGTCAATTGTCAGCTGTCTGTCACACAGCTGCTAGGCCATGTAACGACGCTCGGCTCATTGTTGCCACGTCTGGAATTGGGCTACTTTTACACTTGTGCT
This sequence comes from Mylopharyngodon piceus, assembly GCA_039654765.1. Lineage (NCBI taxonomy): Eukaryota > Metazoa > Chordata > Actinopteri > Cypriniformes > Xenocyprididae > Mylopharyngodon > Mylopharyngodon piceus. Next base: position 7,650,395 of record CM077445.1, read on the forward strand.
GTGATTACGCTATTTTTGGGATGGTTTTGTTGCGCAGACCTGGCAACCCTGCACCTCAGTTAGACCTTCCTCCACTCCAAGCCCCACCCCTTTCATGCACTCCAAAGTGCGCAGCCCCTGAATTGGGACACAGCTATAGACTTACAAGGTGAACCAATCCTTTGCTATACTTTTAGTAGCAGGAAGTTATAATAATTACAACACATGCTAAAATAAACTTTTCTGAAACGGAAATCAGAAGATCTTTGCCACAGTAAATATGGTTCAGGATCACAACTCTTAATCACTTCAGAAACAAATCCTATTCACAAACAGTACCACAGAGTTGAGCAGGGAAACTATCAATCGGGCCTAGAAGGAACCACTCTTGCTAAGCAATTGGTTACTGACTCAGCAAAAGACTCAGTTTCCTGCTAAAGTTACTTCTATTGTTTCTCTTTCCATGCATTGACTTGTGTTGATAAAACAGAAAGCTCATTTCAATCTAAGTTAGCTCACACGGGACGCGCCACAAATATAGTGATTTTGGACTAGCCTCACACGAGGGCACCACAAATGTAGTAATTTATGGTCTAAAATATTAATATTAATATTTTGTATTAATATTAATATTGAGTCAGATGATTCCTTCCAATATTTCGGGGCACCAGCCAAGGAGTCTCACCTTGTCAATAAAGAACAATCATGGAAGATTGTTTACTGAATTACAATTACATAAATTGGAGGAAGTTCATCATCTGACCAATCTGAAGGATTATATATATTAATTAATTGTCAAATTTTCACGGAACACAGACCAGGGAGATGGTAAGTATAAATGAAGTTAGGCTTTATTGAACACAGTGGTAATTGCAATGGTGGATATGGAATGTGATTGCAGCAGGATGGACACAAAACAGGTGAGTAGCCACACACACACACACACACATTTAACAGTCACTGATGAATTTAATCTGAGCACTTTCCTTTGTTTGTAGGACGAGAACACAGGACTGGAGACGGGGGACGAGGAGCTGGAGAAGGGAGGGCAAAGGAGAAGGGAGGGCAAAGGAGAAGGGAGGGCAAAGGAGAAGGGAGGGCAAAGGAGAAGGGAGGGCAAAGGAGAAGGGAGGGCAAAGGAGAAGGGAGGGCAAAGGAGAAGGGAGGGCAAAGGAGAAGGGAGGGCAAAGGAAGAAGGGAGGGCAAAGGAAGAAGGGAGGGCAAGGGAGAAGGGAGGGCAAGGGAGAAGGGAGGGCAAGGGAGAAGGGAGGGCAAGGGAGAAGGGAGGGCAAGGGAGAAGGGAGGGCAAGGGAGAAGGGAGGGCAAGGGAGTCTTCAGGCAAGGGAGTCTTCAGGCAAGGGAGTCTTCAGGCAAGGGAGTCTTCAGGCAAGGAGTCTTCAGGCAAGGAGTCTTCAGGCAAGGAGTCTTCAGGCAAGGAGTCTTCAGGCAAGGAGTCTTCAGGCAAGGAGTCTTCAGGCAAGGAGTCTTCAGGCAAGGAGTCTTCAGGCAAGGAGTCTTCAGGCAAGGAGTCTTCAGGCAAGGAGTCTTCAGGCAAGGAGTCTTCAGGCAAGCCACATCCAAGGAGCACATACAGTGGGTCATAGACAAGACTAGACAAGGAGTGTGTGTGTGGAGAGTCCTTATAAACAGTGCAGGTGATGAGCGACAGCTGGTGGTGATCAGTGGTGATTGTTGACGGAGTGCAGGTGAGTAAAAAGGAGGAATGCTGGGAAATGGAGTCCAGGGAAGGTGAGAAAGATGGTGACACAAATATAAAAATGTATGAAAATACATATAAAAGTATATCTCACCAGCCTTTGTCATCTACAACGGCTTGAAGTACGAGGGCTATCCTTTTCTATTCATGAAGTCTTTTTATCCATCAGAGTGGAGTAGGACCGGAATATGAGTTCCATCGATCAGCACCATAATTTGGGGAATGTGGTACTTCTACTCGAAACATGTGTGAGTACTGTGATGCCTCATCTTCACTGGGTACTTTAATGAGATTTTTTATTGGCGATTTGACCATTCCCTTGCAGAACAGATACACACACTTTTTCACAGTGCTTCTGTGCACTTCAAATTGATTGCCAATCACTCGACACTCCGCGCAAGAACCTAATTTATGTAAAGCAATGGCAACACACATTATAATGGGAATGGGGGCACGTACAGTACATTCAGATGGGCTTGTGTGTTCTTGCATTACACTACGTAAAACAAAAAATTCTGTTTCCATTCCACATCTGTAAACTCCTTAAGAACAACTCTTTCCCACCAATCTTGACTTCGTACCTTCATCCAGAGTTGGCGGGTTATTGGAGGTGGAATCGGCATAAGTGTAATGTGGTGAAGCCACACAGGATGTTGTAAAACTGCTTGTAGTTTTCTTCATTGCTGACATATGTTTATATATGTTACTAAAGCAAAAAAAAAAAAAAAAAAATCCTATTAGGTCATTTGGTGTCACATCAGTGGCTTTCTCTGCTATTGTATGTATATATATATGTGTGTGTGTGTGTGTGTGTGTGTGTTTCTTAAGCATCAGCATATTAGAATGATTTCTGAAGGATCATGTGACACTGAAGACTGGAGTAATGATGCTGAAAATTCAGCTTTGCCAACATAAGAATAAATTACATTTTAAAATATTTTCAAATAGAAAACTTTAAATTGTCATAATATTTCACAATATTACTGTTTTTACTGTATTTTTAATTAAATAAATGCAGCCTTGGTGAGCAGACGAAACTCGACCTAACTCTGACCATCACTACAATCTAAATAGGATGACTCATACCAAAAGGGTAGTAGGGAACACAACAATTTGGATTATCTGAATCTCGCTGGGCAACAGACATCAGAACTGCAGTGCTCACAGGTGTTGCACAGGTCACATCAATTCTGTAAAATCTTGTAAATGTACATGGTGTAGACCATAAAGTGGCAACACTTCTGGTTGAATGGGCTCATATTCCTGTAGGATCCGGAAACCCTCTTTCTGCATAGGCATAGGAGATGACATTGACCAACCGATGTGACAAACGCTGTTTAGACAGCGATAACCCCTGCCTGGCCTTCCCGTAGCAGACACAATGCTGAAGATTAAATTTTCTAAAAAACTGAGTACAATTCACATAGGTACGCACTGGCTTAACTGGACATAGGGTGAGTAACTGCTTCTGTTCGACCTATGAGGAAGAAGAGGGTTGAAATTAAACCACCTCCGGTACTTGATTTGTAAACTGGGGATAAAGTACTTTAGGCAAAAAGGCAAGTGTAGCGAGGTTAGTAATTCAGGGAAGAAGGAGGTGGGAACCAGTGAACGTTTCACAAATTTTAATAAATATAAAATAAACACAAAACGAAAGTAAAAGTGGCAGACACACAAAAGCATAACATAAAGTCCAGGCCTGGTCCTTTCTCATCCTTCACTGTCTCACAGCCCATGGCCTCATCCTGCTTGCAACATACCCCCATCGCCCCTCGCAGGCCGGGGGGTACCCTAGAGACTGCGCTCTACTCCCCCCTTCACGGCGGCCGCAGCACCTGGGGGTAAGGACAGACGAGGTGAGAGAAAAGGGCATGGAAGCATGAGGAGCAACAGAGATGAGAGAGGGGAGAGAGGAAAAGAAAAAAAAGAAAAAAAATCTTGATCCGGTTCCCAAAACGCACTTCCATCCGGTCCTCCACCAGCTGGGTGAACTCCTCCGCGATGCTTGGCGGTGGTGCTGGATAGCCCTCAGTGGACGGCTCGACACTCCTCCGCTCCCTCATGGACGGCAGCAGCTCCTCCACAACTCAGGCGGCACTCAGCGAGTTCATCTGTCACCCCAGCAACTCACGCCAGCCCGCCGCCTCGAGCGTCAATGGGGGCAGACTCTGCTTAGCCATGCTCGATGGCACCGCGGATTCCCCACAGTGACGAGGGCTTTTTGACAAAGCGTCCTCCTTCCTCCTGGGTTTCGGCACCAATGTAAAACGGTTAGTAATTCCAGGAAGAAGGAGGCGGGAACCGGTGAACATTCAAACACTTTAATTATATAAAATAAACCAACAACAAAACGAAAGTAAAGGCGGCAACCCCTCACGGATGACTGCTGCACACACATAAACATAACATGAAGTCCAGGCCTGGTCCTCTCTCGTCCTTCACTGTTGTCGCTCCTCCTTTTATGCTCCCGGAGCTCCTCTATGAGAAACTCGAGACCGGTGCGGTCTCCTTTTTAACACTCGTGCCACTGGCCTTGTCCTGTTCTCACGGCCCTTTGGCCTCGTCCTGCTTGCCACAGCCAGATTAGGCCAAAGTGAAACCCCTGTGCCATCTGCCTTCCAACACAGACAATCCTCACAAACAGAGAGAGTATACACCTCTCCTACTGTTCTAGCAAAGCAGAGAGCCAAGAGAAAAGACATCTTGAGGGATAGAGCTTTCAAATTTACTTTCACAATAAACTCTTATGGGGACTTATTGAGAGAGTCCAATAAGAGGGGCAAGTCCCAACTTGGTGTTCGCAAAATGCTGCCTGGACACAAGTGAAGAACACCCTTAAAACACTTATGAACTAAAGGATGTTGTCCTAATGGCAGGCCATTAGCCCCTTCATGAAATGCTGAAATAGCCGAGGCATAAACCTCAATTGTGCTGGCTGCCTTTCCTTGATCCAGTTGAAACTACAGAAAGCAAAGAACAAGTGAAAGTGAAGAACAGGTTAACAACAATCCTGTCTGCCATTCTTGATATAGAGCATCTAGGCCAGAGGTGCGGCGCAGCGGCAGCATCAGAAGTAGAGGACAAGGTGTTTATCAATAGATTGTCATGATATCTGCATCTGCAGTTCTTTGTCATAAATGGCTTTTGCATGTGATGCAGAAGGAATACAAGGCAGTTTCCCATCCACTGTAAAGTTTTCGCTGTGTTCACCCCTTATCACACTATTGTTTTCCTCCAGTGAAAATGGAACATGAAGACAACTTAGAAAATGTTATTTTCATTTGAAATTTTATTTTTTAATTAAAACATATTATTGTGAATGTGGCACAATAATATGTTTGTAAAAATGATTTTACAGTGTGACTGTAAATATCACACAGTAAAAATGATTTGTTGGTTTAACTTAAAGTAGCCTAACCTGGTTGCCTTAAAATTGAGTTCATTTAAACTAAAAATGTGAGAGATTAGTTTATTCAACAGAAACTCAAAATACTCTTATCTGAATAACGTTTGTAAACCTAAGCTGATTTGACAAAAGATTTGAGAAAAGTTGTGATAACAAATCATGAAAATACAATAAGTTTCTCATAGAGGAGCTCCGGGAGCATAAAAGGAGGAGCGACGACAGTGAAAGACGAGAGAGGACCATGCCTGGACTTCATGTTATGTTTATGTGTGTGCAGCAGTCGTACTTGAGGGGTTGCTGCCTTTACTTTCGTTTTGTTGTTGGTTTATTTTAAATAATCCCCCCCCCCCCCCCCAGGGGAGCAGAGCACTTCATCTAGGAATATTTCACCATGGATGGTCCTTTTTTGGATGGACATGAAAATAATTGAACTGACGCTGTATGTTACGCGCCCTCAACAGGCCCAAAGGAATCACCACTGATGCTGCTGCTATCAACCCTAGCAGTTTCTTGTACGCAGTAGGGATGTGCATCTCCATAACTGAGGCCGATGCGATACGCATCTCGATGCATAGCCAACGATACGATACATTAAAGATACATATGAATCAGCTACCGATTCGATGCGATACGATTCTCCCCAATTACGATGCGATGCGATCCGATTCCGATTCGATTCAATACAATGCGATACGATGCAATGAAAAAAATATGATGCTATACAATTCAATATGTTGGGCTCTTGAAATACTTGAAATACTTGAAATACTCCATTTTATTTTTAGTTTTTACCAAATTCTTTTTTCTGTTTTAATTTTTCTGGATTCCATTTTAATGGTTTAATCAAAAACATGTCTAATTAATAGAATTGATAAAAAGCAACTTTATTAATTCATTTACAATAATAGGGCCCTATGAATTTTTTTTTTCCAGAAATTCTGTGGTGTATTTTAATTTTTCTGGTAATCAAATGAAGGCATAAAACTTTGAATCAAATTAAATTTAAATAAACCCTTTCATTTTTCTGCAAACAAAGTTTATTGTTACTGTAAAATTGTGTGATTATTCCTTAAAAACTAAAGTCTAAACTAAAATTATTGTACTAGTAGTAGTATTACATTGTCATTAAGAAATACATTATACCGTACAATAGTAATACAATAGTAGACTACATAGTACACTACAATAGTAGTATGGCTATATTTCTGTTACAAGTTAAACCGAACTTTTATTTTTCTGTGTATATGATATGACAATAGTTTTTTCTCAAATTAAATGGTAAAATGCTCACGAAGTGACTCTCAGAGCAGCTCTGGAGATGAAGTTTATGTGTTCATGTCGTCATATAGTAAGATGGCAGATGCTGAAAAAAAAACACCGCAAGCGTCACGCGTGCTTCCGGATGTGTAGTAAACATATTCGCGTGTCTGTGCCAGAGACACGCAGAACATGCAGGATTCATATTCAATTTGTCTTCTTGGGGTTTAATATTCACAGACACTAGTCTATATCGCAATTTGATGTAGCATAAGTGTACCCCCCTACTTTTGATTTACTCATCCAAAATTCGACAAATTCCATGAGATTCCGCGTCATACAGTAAACTCAGTTTTTATGAATGGATTCCATCAGTGTTTTCTGCATCGCGGAAATCATAGGGCCCAGCCCTGAATATGGTACAGATAGTTCGCTTTTATTTCTTTGGTTCAGACACACAGCAAATCATAAATGAACTTAATGCCTTCTGACTTCTAAGGCATGGCCCTTTCACAAACAGGCCTTTGTAGAGCCATGTTAATCTATATTCTATGACTCTTGACACACCTTGGTCTCCATAGTGTTGTGATACGTCATATTCACGTAGCAGCAGTCACAGTGGTGATGAGAGAACGCGCTTGGGAAACAGTTTAGGGCTGCAACAAACGATTATTTTGATAATCGATTAATCTACCGATTATTAGAACGATTAATCGACTAATCGTCGATTATTACACTGGTTAATCAGTATGCTTTGTTCGATTATTCCACTTTAGCAATTAGTTAAAATATTGAGTTATACTTTAACTAATAAATAAAAATCACTTCAGCTTTTGAAAGTGTATTTTTAATTAATTTCGAGCCAACTGAATAGACCAATCTACTTCAGGTTTTCTTTTCTCCTCAGAAGTCATCAATAGTCCAACTGTTACAATGACTGGTACTGTGTTTTTATTTAGTCTGGGAATTGTATTAATAACTTTTTAATAAGAGTAAAAATATGAATATGTAATATTGTGCATATTTTTTGAAAAATACCCCTCTCTAGATTTCTTTTTTTCTTCTTTTTTACTAACTATCGAGTTTATGGTCAGTGAATGGCTTTCCTGAGGTAAATGTAACATTTTGTGATATATTAGTTTGCAAGCTGTTTTATTGATGTCTTTCTGCAGTTAAAACTCTGATTAAGTGATTACATTAGAGATGGATTCATTTCAGTAAGTTGTACTGTATCTTTCAACATACGTTTTGAAGTTCATTCATGTTTATTTCATGCTGTAATAGCAGAAAAGAGGAAGAGATAATAGGTTAACGTGCTGCTTGACCTGAGGTGATACAGCGATCTGTAATGCCACATTAAAGAGCCCCAAAACCACATGTATTGTTTGAATCCCGTAGTAAAATTGACAGAATTTAAAAGCCGAGACTGTTTTATATCAAAAGTAACCTGATCTGTCTCATCTGTCAGCACGCTGTCTGTGTCCTCTTTGCTCTGCTATGTATCTTTCACTGCGTGAGAAAATGGACGTGGCGTGAGAACAGTGAGTTTTAATGAGAGATGGTGGCCCTGCATGACAGCATTTTTTTGTAGTTATGCTAAACGTTATGTTTGTTATGTTTTATGCTATGTTAAACTCCCACAATTTACGGGTTCGACTTCGTTTGCACTATGCACTCCGAAGCACCATGTCTTCTTCTACTGAATTGGATCCGGGAGGGCTGCATTACAGTATTGCGCTACAGCGCCCCACTGGTCAAACCGCGTTATTGCAGGCCCTTCAAATAGTCTTTTGATTTCATATGACCTATTTGACAACAAAAATATTTGTCGACAATTTTTTATTGTCGACGTTGTTGATAATGTCGACTAAACGTTTCAGCCCTAGTTTAGAGAGAGGAAATCAATCTATACTTAAAGATACTGTCACAAATTTTGGGTCACTTTCTAAATAATAAAAAGTATTGCGCATCTACTAATAATTATATATTAATAAATCGTTTTTTACAGATGCAGTTATGTTAGAACCGATGCATCGCGATACAAATGCCAACTTGTATCCGATGCACACTTTTTTAAATCGATGCATCGCATCGTTAACTTTTATACCAATGCACCGATGCGAATCAGTGAATCTTACCATCCCTAGTGCGCAGTCACCAGTTTCCCTGGCTGGAAGTGTCTTAATGCTTTTTCAAGTCTGTCTGTCTTCTGAGGCATGAGATTCATTATTACGGAATCGAAATGGGGACTGAAAATATTCACTTGTTGGTGAGGCTCGAGACTGTTCTTCTTCCAGTTCACAGTGAACCCCAGAGATTAAACATGGCCCAGTACTTTCTTTGTGCCCAGTATTACTTGATCTAGAGAGGGAGCACAGATTAACCAATCGTCTAGATATGGTAGGATTGTGATACCCTGTAACTGAAGGGGGGTGCCAAAGCTGAGAAAGGGCTTGTGTTGTGGAAATATGCATCTTTCAGGTCGAGGGAAGTGAACCACTCTCCTGCATTTATGGACTGCATTACTATTTTGTGTGAATTATTTTGAATGGAAGTACCTTCAAGTATTGGTTGAGGCGCCTGAGGTTGAGAATGGGTAGGTGGAGTAAAACCCAGTTTGTGGTGCGCTGGGGAACACCTCTGAAATGAAACCCTGTACTTCCTCCACCATACGGGCTCCAGGAGTGTGTCTTTGATGATAGTTATTCGGACCCCTGAAAAAGGGGGGGCCGCCATGAGTTATTTGAGTTGCACAAAACCCATGGGTCCGATCTAAACAATCGACGGCTAGCCCCTGACCGATATTCAAGACCGCCATTGCGGCCTGCACCCCTACCTGACTTCCTCTGCTGGCCTCCCTCCTGGGACTGAGATCTCCTCTGGGAGAGTGAGGTGGGATTCTAATTGTGGGTGTGAAAGCTGTGCTCCTGAACACTAGTAGGGCCACCGCTTTCATGCCTGTACCAAGCAGGCTGCTGCTGCATTTGAGGTGTTCTAAGCCTTTGTCTGAAGGCTGAGGCTGGCTTGCGACAAGCCCTTTGAACAGTTTCTATCAATGTAATGGAACACAGCAGCATTAAAAGAGTGAGAGAACAGGCGGTCAGTTTTAGCACACTCCTTGCCAGGACAGCGGGGACTCATTTTTAATTTACATAAGTATTAAAAGTAAATAAAAACTGATTGATGAATGTTTGATCATTTTATATTATATATTTTATATAATCCTACTGCTCAAAATACCTGGGGGAGGAGGGCTTGTCATACACTATCAAAACATTAAATATATTAAAGGGGACCTATTATGCAAAATTTACATTTTAAGGTGTTTGAACACAGATGTGTGTCCACAGTGTGTGTAAACAACCAGCCTATAATGGTAAAAATCCACCCAATACTTTTTTTATAATCCCCATTTATCATTTTCAATCTCTCAGAACACACTGTTTGATATTTCCCCCTACTCCTACGCAACAGTAGGGAAACCCTGCCCATGACTGGTGATGATCTGCCCTGTTAGCATAGACACACCCCTGAGTGAGAAGCACAGAGTCTGCCATTTCTGTGTACTCGCTGTATCAGCTAGAGATATACGTCTGTGCCAAAAAAAACATTACAAATTGGAAGTTGTTGGATGTACCAACGAACATACCAGGCTCCATAGACTCCCGCCATCTGAGTCACTGAGGACACCGTGGTTGAAGTTATTACTCAAGGATGGGTCAGTACAAACTGTACGCGATCCTCTCCGGAGCGATACTGGTCACAGCAGAGAGAGAGCGCGCGCACTTTATTACAGTCCATCGGAGTTGTTTTAGAGATATAAAGTTTACCAGTTTATTAAGCACCCCCAAAAAGGCATAAGGTCTGTATATATTTGTTTACTGTTAGTTGTAACAAGTGTTTTTGTGTAATTCGCTGTGTATGTTAATGATAATGCAAGGGAGAGTTTATAGATAAAAGACTTTAATGCGCAACCAGGTGAAAAAATACTATAGTAATTTATAGTAAATACTATAGTGTTTTTGAACCATACTATAGTAAATTGTAGTATACTGGATATATTGTAGTATTTATAACACTTTGTTAATGAATGCTACAGCATACTGTTGTATTAACTGTAGTGAACTGATAAATTGTAATAAATACCTTGGTATACTTTAGTTTTTACTACAGTAAACTGTAGTGTATTGTAGTATAATATACCATATGATATAGTTGTAAAAAACTTAGTACAGTATTGGGTAAAGTAATTTGTTTATATTACTATAGTTGTTATATTACCACAGCAACTATAGAATTACCACAACAAATTAATTCAAGTACTTTACTATAGTATGGTTCAAAAACACTATATTTACTATAAATTACTATAGTATTTTTTTCACCTGGGCATTACTTGTACTGTGTTTTATTCAGCTCTTATGGTGATTTTCTGGAGTGATAACGTACGCTTCATGTTTTGTGTGATGTACAATAAACTTCATAAACTCATCAGTAAAGTTTTGGCCATCATTCGGATGGGGTCCGCTACAACAGGCTCATACTAATAGTGGATAAAAGCAAGATGACAACATAAGATATAAACGCAATTAAACTAAACTATACCTGTTCTGTCTCCATGCAGCATATATTCTCTGGCTCTGTAGGTATCATTTTCAGACTCCGATTCGAACTAAACACAGCTACAGAGAGTTTCTGAGATTAATAGTGCGTGAGATTCTTCTGTCACCGGAGCTCGTAGCATCAGCTCTTGAAGCTCCGCCCTCTTAGGCCATGAGCAGCAGTTCATTTGCATTTAAAGGGACCACACTAAAACGGCGCGTTTTTGCTCAAAAAGTGCTAAAAGTTTAACATGTTATAAAAAAATTCTCTGTGGGGTATTTTGAGCTAAAACTTCACATACACACTCTGGGGACATAAACAAAACTTGACATATAGTATTTAAAAATTAGGAAAAAAATAAACGTGTTATACTGTCAATATACTGTAAAAAAAAAAAACAACAAAAAAAACATCATATATGGCAAAATGTATACAATTTTAAGAAGAGCGCTAACATACTAGTTTGAAATTCATTTGAAACTACTCTGGCAGTGGGGAAGATGCAAGGACATTAATTAATTTTAATGTTATGTTTCGTTTTTTCCTAAAACCTATCCCACTGAGATAGTGATACACAGAAGTAGACATGTCTGCATATAACCATTTCATACAGTGGGCTTAAACAGCTCACCCTTTTACAGCAGATTTAGTTCACAAACAACTGACAGTCATGACCTAAATATGATTTTCATTTACAATAATAAATCCTAAAATTCAGCATTAAAAACTTTCTTTTTACGCCATCAGTCACACGTGCACTCAAGCTCTGAGGATCTCCCATTCTTGGCTCATTTTGAGTCAGACTTGTGAATTCACTGAATTGTTTACTGGAGACTTGCTCTGACTGGATCATTTGAATCAGTGAGTTGATGACTCGGGAAATGCTGCAATCCGATCAGTCCAATTCGTGAATGAATCATTCAGTGCGATTTGCGAACCGATTTAACATGCTTTTATGAACTGTAGTGGATTAAAAAGTATGATATTATGCTTTTGAATGTAGTAAAGTAAAAGTTAAAGTTTCTGAAAATAAAAATATTCTGATAAAGTACAGATACTTGAAAAAATGTACTTAAGTACAGTAACAAAGTAAAAATACTTTGTTACCATTCACCACTGTGGGCATTAGCTAATCGTCGACAGCCTGCATTAAATTGAGGCTCCTGAGATGCTTCCATGCTGTCCTTAGCATTGAATTGTAATCATCTGCCACTGGGACGGAAGGTGGGGAGTTAGTCTGAGAAATGCCCTCCTAAACACCTTCCACTGGAACGGATGATGAGGAAAAGGAATGATAAGCCTCAAATCTTTCCATCCTTTGAAATAATCTCTGAAGAGTAGTCAGAATCTGAAGTTGCATATCTTTACTGCTACCTTCTGCTGGTGGAGCAGGGGTTAGGTTATATTATTAAGCCATGATACCCCTGGCAATCAGGATAGGGCCTCAACCACGAACTGCAGCAAATTAATATAAATTATTTTTCAAATAATTTTAATAGTATTTTCACGTCATGACCGTGGAGGATAAAACATGTATGATGCAGCTATGCATACTTACTAGACCGTCTCAATAGCTTTCAATGCTAAGGAGGACTCTAGCCTACAAGCCTTCGAAGGACCTGACTAGTAAGGACAAAGCCTCACTAGTATACAGCCTTCCGACTGAGAAGCACCCTCTGTCAAAATCGAGAGGTCGAGGCTCTGTCCAAATAAACTTCCCTCGCCCACTTGACGAAGTTAAATGCCCTTAAAAATGGCAGCAGGGATTCCTCTGAGCAACCATATAGAGACATGAATAAGCCATATCTCAGCACCAGAAGATCATACACATAAGGGATTCGCTCTCTGTCACGCGGAACACCCTAGCAACTGTCTAGTGCCGAGTTTTGCCACGGTAAGCACCACTGACATTTTCTTCATAAAATGTACATGCCTCTTTGTCTTCTACTCAGACTAAATTTTCTATCATTAACTCATCCTAGAGCTTTCAAGCTACAACCACCAAACTCAGCTCATGACTTGTGAATTTTTGACAGTTGGAGTTTCATATCTAATCAGATACACAGTATGCCTTTGATCTGCTTTTAAGATCTATCTATAGATCTATCTATTGCAATATCATAGCAATGATCCAGGACACCTTACCATCCACTTAACAACCACCCAGAACACCATAGAAACTGCCAAAACACCTTAGCAACTGTATAATAACACCCTAGCAACCACATAGCAACACCCTAGCAATGACCCAGAATGCCATAGCAACACCCTAGCAACTGGTAAATGGCTCTCTCCATGGTTCATGGGCTATAAGTTCTATATAGTATACATATAACACTATAAAAGATAAATTTATTGAAGAATAAAGTATCAAAAAGTGAATCAAAACTGCCATATTTTGGTCTTTGTCGCTTAACATTTGTAAAACAAGAAAGTGTTACGTCCCAGTCTAGGAGCGTTGAGGAGTAACATAAATGAAGAACGTCACATAAGGAAAGATTTGTATTTATTGTAGGAGCAGCTAGCGGTTTCTTTTATTTACAGGCCACTAAATCAGCTTCAGAAACGGGCATAAGCCAAAATAACAGACAAAACAAAAACTATTTTTAAAAGGCTACCTTAACCTAACAAAGAAAAATTAAACAAAAATACATCCCACTTCCCTATCTCCCTGTCTATTCAAAACCAGGAGAAAATAGCTTCTAAACAAAATAGGCGCCCATTCCCTACAAGAGTGGCATTGCTCTATTTACAGATTACCTTTTAATACCGACACAATATTAAACAGAATAAGACAAACTCCTACAGAATAGTGACGTTCTCTATTTACAGATTACCTTTTAATACCGACACAACATTAAACAGAATTAGCAAAAGCAACCAAAGAAAAAGATGGAGGGAAAAACAGCTGGAAAACAACTGTAGGCATACAACAGGCTACTTCACTTAAGTCAACTCTACAACAGGCCGGAGAAACACTGACACCAACGGGTCCTCCCGGCAGAACACACACTCAGAGCCGCGCCCCCCCTTGCATTGCGCAGAAGCGTGTTTTTAAAGGATGCGATGCCAAGAGGGGAGCCAATCCGCTTTCCCATATGATTAGCAAACTCTAGTATCAGTATTAAACAAAATAAAATGCAACGGCCAACAATGAAAAGTTACGTACCAACTGACCTGGAAAGAGCATCTGCGATAATATTGTCAGTTCCTTTCTTGTGCTGTATTTTTAAATTAAATTCCTGCACAATCAATGACCATCTCATCAGACGTTGGTTATGATTCGACATGCGCGACAGAAAAGTCAGGGGGTTGTGATCTGTGAACACTTCAATTGGGAGAGAACTACTGCCCAAATAAACTTCAAAATGTTGAAGTGCTAAAATTAAAGCAAGAGTTTCTTTTTCAATAGTACTGTAGTTTTGTTGAGATTTTAAAAACTTCCTCGAGAAGTACTCCATGGTCATCCTCCTGTAACAACACTGCTCCGGCTCCCACAGCACTGGCATCTACCTCAAGTTTAAAAGGGCGAGTGAATTCAGGGGCAGCGAGAATTGGAGAAAAACACAACAAATCTTTTGCCGCTTTAAAAGCGTTTTCACATGATGGAGACCAGATAAAGTTTCTAGAGGAACTCAATAAGTCAGTAAGTGGAGCCACAACAGAAGCAAAATTTTTGCAAAATGCTCTGTAATAGCCCACCATCCCAAGAAAACGGCGCAACTCTCATTTGGTCTTAGGTGCAGGATACTGAAGGATGGCGGCAACCTTAGCATCTACCGGACGAATCTGACCATGCCCTACTTGCTTTCTGAGATATGTTACCACGGCCTTGCAAAATTCACATTTAGCTAGGTTAATGGTTAATGAAGCCTCACTCAATCGGGCAAAGATCTCCCGTAAGGTTTTAATGTGCTCTTCCCAGCTATTGGAATATACAACAACGTCATCCAAATAGGCTTCACAACTTTTAACTCCAGACAATACCTTCTGCATTAACCTTTGAAAGGTAGCGGGAGCGTTTCTCATCCCGAATGCCATTACAGTGTAATTTAGAAAGTTATCTGGCATCACAAAGGCCGATATTTCAGACGCACGGGCAGTCAGCAGCACTTGCCAGTACCCTTTTAGA
Organism: Mylopharyngodon piceus; assembly: GCA_039654765.1. NCBI lineage: Eukaryota > Metazoa > Chordata > Actinopteri > Cypriniformes > Xenocyprididae > Mylopharyngodon > Mylopharyngodon piceus. Next base: position 7,665,488 of record CM077445.1, read on the forward strand.
AGATCTAGTTTCGTTACTAAGCGGGCCGCTCCTACTCGATCTATGCAGTCTTCCATATGGGGCATAGGGAAAGAATCGAGTTTTGTGACACTATTAATCTTGCGGTAGTCGGTGCAAAATCTATATGTTCCGTCAGGCTTCGGTACAAGAATACAAGGTGAGCTCCACGGGCTGGAGCTGGGAACAGCAAGCCCCTGATCCAGTAAATACTTTACCTCTTCTTTCATTATTTCCCGTTTTACAGGATTTACATGATAGGGATGTTGACGTATGGGAACTGATCCCTCAATCTCAATATCGTGCACTATTGCAGTAGTCTGAGAGGGAGTATCTGTAAATAAAGAAGGATATTCTTTAATTAACATCATAATATCTTGACGCCGCTGATCAGGAAGATAAGACAACATTTGTTCGATGTTTAACAACATTTCTGAATTTTTCAGCCTTGCAGTTCGTTCAAAACTGTTGACTGCATCATCTTTTTCGACGCGGCCGACGGGTGTTACTACGGCAACAGTCGGGACATCCTCAGCAGCACTAGCTCTTTTATAGTAAGGCTTCAGCATATTCACATGGCAGACTTGTGTTTTTCTTCGGCGATCTGGAGTACGCACAACATAGTCAGTTTCACTAAGCTGACTTTCAATTTCATATGGACCACCAAATTTCGCCTGCATTGTCGAACCTTGGACTGGAAGAAAGACCAACACCGAATCTCCAGGCTGAAAGTTTCGTTTGACACTTCTTTTATCAAAGTGAGATTTCATTTTGTTCTGTGCCGTGACTAAATTCTCTTTTGCCATTGCACACGCTCGATGCAAAAAGTCACGGAATTTTCTCACATAATCTAGAACAGGCATAGGGAAAACAGACTCATCGAGTAACTGTTCGCGTAACATTCTTAATGGACCGCGAACAGTATGTCCGAACACCAAGTCAGCAGGAGCAAACCCTAAGGATTCTTGTGTGGTTTCACGAATCGCAAACATCAACACAGGTAGTCCCTCATCCCATTCTTTTCCTGTTTTCACACAGAATTTACGCAGTAGCGTTTTCAGTGTTTGATTGAAACGCTCTATCGCTCCCTGGCTTTGGGGGTGATAAGCGCTGGACAGTATATGTTTCACATTTAATTCACGAGTAACTTGGGTGAATATTTTCGATGTAAAATTTGATCCTTGATCGGTTTGGATCACTTTTGGCAGCCCAAACACAGAGCAGAACTTAATCAATTCTTGGACCACCTTTTTTGCTTTGATTGTGCGTGACGGAATCGCCTCCGGATAGCGAGTCGCAGCGCACATCATGGTGAGAATGTATTGATGCCCGGCTTTTGATTTTGGGAGCGGGCCAACACAGTCTAAAATAATATGCTCAAAAGGTTCTCCCACTACAGGTATTGGATGTAAAGGAGCAGGTGGTATTGTCTGATTGGGCTTACCGGTCAGTTGGCATACATGACACGAACGGCAGTAAGCGGAGACATCGGACTTCATCCCTGGCCAAAAGAAGTAGTGAAGCACTCGCTCATATGTTTTCCTAATGCCTAAATGACTAGACAGGACATGATCATGAGCAAGTTTAAGTATTTGTGCGCGATATGCCGAGGGAACTACAACTTGACAAAAGGTGTCATCCTTTTTCCACCTACGCATAAGCACTTCATTATCCCAATAAAATGCAACTCCATACTCGGGAAGACTATCCTTGTCAATTGCAGCTGCAACACAAGCACTCAGTGAAGGATCAGATTTTTGCAACATGGCCAATTGCTTTCTTCCGACCTGGAGGGACTTATGATTTTTGTGAACACCTTCACTTACAGGTAACGTTAGCTCAGGCTGAACGATAATTTTAGCTTCCACTCTTTCACCATCAGATACTAAAAATGAATCTGACAGGTCAACAACATCCTGGAGCTTGCGAGCTTGAGCGCGGGTTACTGCACAAACTGGAACTGCACTAGGAGACTGTTCAGCTTTTTCTGTCAATTCACCCAACACCTCGGGGGTGTCCACAATGACAGGCTGCGAAAAAACCTTACCTCCAGCTAAATCGTTGCCCAGTATGAGGTCCACCCCCTCCACTGGAAGCTGAGATCGCACGCCCACCTGCACACATCCTGAAACAAGTTCAGATTTTAAACACACAGTATGTAAGGGAACCTTAATACAGCCGAGTTCCACACCTCGGAGCAACACATTAGCTCCCGTATACGATTCATTAGACAGCGGCAACACTGTACTCAACATAAGTGTCTGAGCGGATCCTGTATCACGGAGCATAGTTATTGGCTTAAAACCTGAACCATCAGATAACGCTACTGATCCATTTAACAGAAAAGGTTCATATATCGACGACTTAGTCGATTCAGTAGGCATGGTTGAGACGGATTTTACAAAAGCAACACTTTTAGACTTAGCCTGGTTTTTCTTTTTCCACGCTTCACAATCCGCAATGAGATGACCCGAATCAAGACAGTAAAAACACACTCTTTTTTGTGCTGCATGAACTGGTGGAGGTCGACGGCCTCCCTGTGCTCTCCCACATACAACTTTAACAGCATCAGCAACATCTTTCCCCTGCACTGCAGCAAACGAGCCCACAACTTTCTCGTGCCGAACAACATGGGGGAAAACCACCCTATGAGTTAACACAAACTCATCAGCAAGGACCGCGGCTTCTGCGAGCGAAGATACTTTCTGCTCGTTCAAATGAATAACAAGATTATCAGAAAGACAACCCTTAAAATCTTCTAACAACATCAATTCACGAAGTTGCTGGAACGTGTTCACTTTGCATGCAGCACACCACTTATCAAATAAAGCCTGTTTTTCTCTTGAAAATTCAACAAATGTTTGTGCGACTGCTTTCTTATGATTTCGGAATTTTTGTCTGTAAGCCTCGGGAACCAGCTCATATGCACGCAACACAGCCGCTTTTACTACGTCATAATCCAAACTGGTATCCACAGGCAGGGATGCACATACCTCTTGAGCCTTTCCAACTAATTTACACTGTAAAAGAAGAGCCCACATTTCTTTTGGCCACTGAAGGGCCTCTGCTACCCGTTCAAATGCAATAAAGTAGGAGTCTACTTCAGCCTCTCTAAAAGGTGGTACTAATTTAACATGTTTCCCTACATCAAAAACGGGCACTGCATGTGAACCTGCCACAGGGGCTGCAGGACTTGAAGTGACAGGCGCCCCAGCCGCGGCTGGCAGAGAAGCAAAAGAAGGTAACCCCGGAGACTGCATAAGTGTATCTTCAACTGGAGGCTCACGAATATCAATGCCCCGTTTTTTCATCTCCATCTCCATTTCTAACTCTCTTAAGATATTTTAAAGAAATCAGCTATTTTGATCAGGTCGTCTTTCCTACAGCGATTAAACTGACTCATTAGAAAGACTAAGTTCAATATAATTAGAATTTTTCCAGACTCAAATGCACTGAAAGTTCCCATTTTCACAAAAATGAACCAAATAGTAAATAAAAAAATAAAAAAAATTAAATAAAATAAAGTAAAATCAAAACATGGAACCAAATCAAAGTCTGTTTTTATCCTTTAATTTTCACAAGTAACATATATATTTAAGGCACCACTACTATGACTTTACATGCTTAACAGTTTAACTTTTTAACAGATAACTTTTATTGTTGCAAAAATGGATGGTTTTAAAAGCAAAGTTATTATATTTCCTTAAAATTAATTTCACAATAACATATTTTGCAAGTGGAACATATTTTTGAGAAGCAAGCAATACACAAGTTATACATAATGCTTTCACCTTCCAAATACAGTTTTGAAATCCAGTGATCTATAGCAAAATTGAGAACTTTAGTCTGCATGTGAGGACTATGGCTTAAGCTTCACTCCCAAACACAGGGCCAGCTCACTCTTCTGAATCTTTCCGTCTTTATTCACGTCACAATGATGCAGCAGAACCTCACGGAATTTATCCAGATCCACACCACTGATACTGGGCTGAGAAAAAGAAGAAGGTGTTGGAATAAAGAGGGAAATAGAGACAAATGTAAAGAGAAAGAGACAGAGTGACACTGCCACTATTGACGAATTATTAGTACAACCCGAATTCCGGAAAAGTTGGGACATTTTTTAAATTTGAATAAAATGAAAACTAAAAGACTTTCAAATCACATGAGCCAATATTTTATTCACAATAGAACATAGATAACATAACAAATGTTTAAACTGAGAAATTTTACAATTTTATGCACAAAATGAGCTCATTTCAAATTTGATGCCTGCTACAGGTCTCAAAATAGTTGGGACGGGGGCATGTTTACCATGGTGTAGCATCTACTCTTCTTTTCAAAACAGTTTGAAGATGTCTGGGCATCGAGGTTATGAGTTTCTGGAGTTTTGGTGTTGAAATTTGGTCCCATTCTTGCCTGATATAGGTTTCCAGCTGCTGAAGAGTTTGTGGTCATCTTTGACGTATTTTTCTCTATATGTGAAAGATCTGGACTGCAGGCAGGCCAATTCAGCACCCGGACTCTTCTACGACTAAGCCATGCTGTTGTAATAGCTGCAGTATGTGGTTTTGCATTGTCCTGCTGAAATACACAAGCCCTTCCCTGAAATAGACGTCGTCTAGAGGGGAGCATATGTTGCTCTAAAACCTTTATATACCTTTCAGCATTCATAGTGCCTTCCAAAACATGCAAGCTGCCCATACCGTATGCACTTATGCACCCCCATATCATCAGAGATGCTGGCTTTTGAACTGAACACTGATGACACGCTGGAAGGTCTCCCTCCTCTTTAGCCCGGAGGACACGGCGTCCATGATTTCCAACAAGAATGTCAAATTTGGACTTGTCTGACCATAGAACACTTTTCCACTTTGAAACAGTCCATTTTAGATGAGCCTTGGCCCACAGGACACGACGGCGCTTCTGGACCATGTTCACATATGGCTTCCTTTTTGCATGATAGAGCTTTAGTTGGCATCTGCAGATGGCACAGCGGATTGTGTTTACCAACTGTGGTTTCTGGAAGTATTCCCATTTAGTAATGTCATTGACATAATCATGCCGATGAGTGATGCAGTGTTGTCTGAGGGCCTGAAGACCACAGGCATCCAATAAAGGTCATTGTCCCTTACGCACAGAGATTTCTCCAGTTTCTCTGAATCTTTTGATGATGTTATGCACTGTAGATGATGAGATTTGCAAAGCCTTTGCAATTTGACTTTGAGGAACATTGTTTTTAAAGTATTCCACAATCTTTTTACGCACTCTTTCACAGCTCTGCCCATCTTTACTTCTGAGAGACTCTTCCTCTCTAAGACATCCCTTTTATAGCTAATCATGTTACAGACCTGATATCAATTAACTTAATTAGTTGCTAGATGTTCTCCCAGCTGAATCTTTTCAAAATTTCTTGCTTTTTCAGCCATTTGTTGCCCCTGTGCCAACTTTTTTGAGACCTGTAGCAGGCATCAAATTTGAAATGAACTCATTTAGTGGATAAAAGTGTAAAATTTCTCAGTTTAAACATTTATTATGTCATCTATGTTCTATTGTGAATAAAATATTGGCTCATGTGATTTGAACGTCTTTTAGTTTTCATTTTATTCAAATTTATAAAACGTCCCAACTTTTCCGGAATTTGGGTTGTAGTATTGTAATGTACTGCAATACAGGGTTGCCAACTTTAGTTGCCTGGCTGGAGTGAGATTTTGATAACATGGGCTGAATCAGTGACACACCCTGATTTGAGGTTTTAAGGATCCAATAATTCATTTTTAATTTCCTGTTCCCTTTCGAGGGAACTTGCGCTGCGTCAGTGATGACACTTTGGGGAATCCCCCTCAGCGTAGCGCGTCTGAAGCCATGTGCAACTTAGTCCAATCTTGATTGGAGCAACGTCATCCCGTGACGTGTGCCGGCGAAAAGCGGAAGCTATAAAGGAGCCGGTCTCACAGCTGTTGTCAGCTTTTCTGATCTTCAGCAAGCGCTCTGTGTCTTTGTCAGTCTTATTTGGTGTTGTCTGTCCCTTATTATCATTATATGAAATTGCGAGTGAACAGCAGCAGTTTAGGAGGTGTGTTCATCCCTGCCCGTGTTTTATTACGAGTGGGGATACACATAACCTTTGTGTGAGCTGTTTGGGAGCAGAGCATGCTCGGTCAGCCCTCGAGGGGGTTGATTGCGAGCTCTCAGAACGCTGCATTCCTGGCTGGCATTGTTTGATCAGAGCGGCCAGCTCTGCGCTCCACGTGGTGCGGGTCCCGCAGTTGCCGAGGCAACTTGGCGGCTTCACTCGTGGGGATCGCAGATGGATCTAGGGGAGGGGATTGAGACGGCTTCGGCCCTTTCTCAGCCCTCAGCCTCTACTTCCAGCGTTCACAGGGATCCGGAAGCCTGCTCTGTGGCTTCTTCCGCCCCGTGTGAACGCATGACAATGGGTTCGTCTAGTTCTGAGGAATTAGACGTTCTCAGTGTTGATGCAGGTGAATTAGTTGACTCACCAGCCCAATCACCACAGTATGAGGAGTTAGTGGAGGTTTTGTCTCAAGCTGTGGCTAAATTAAACATCGATTGGCCAGCTGAAAGACAACAAGTTCAAAGAAAAAGTAAACTTGATGAACGTTTTCTACAATCTGCACAAGCACAACCTCCACGTTGGGGCTTGCCATTCTTCCAGGATCTTCACACTGAGGTGTGTAGATCTTGGAAAAAGCCATATTCATCCAGGCTTTCTAGCCCCATGGTTAATAATTATTCATCTATTATGGGGTTTAAAGAGAATGGTTATGGTGCAATGCCAAAGATAGAGGAGACGCTAGCGGCCTATATATCACCTGAAGCTGCCTATTTATCACCTGAAGCGACATTGCCTTCCAAACCATGTCGCACCACATCATCTTTGGTTGGAAAAGCATATATGGCAGCAGGCTAAGCTGGTGCCTGTCTGCACACGATGGCTATATTGCAAGCTTATCAAGCTGAATTATTGGGGGACTTAGATGGGGCGGAATCAGTGAGCTCTGACGATATTAGAGAACTACATAGAGCCACTGATTTATCTCTCTGCACCACCAAAGAAACGGCCCGTGCTATTGGCCGATCTATGGCAGCCATGGCGGCGACAGAGAGGCACTTATGGCTCAACTTGTCAGGCATCAAAGAGAGTGATAAAACTTTTCTTCTTGATGCCCCATTATCACCCCCGGTCTCTTCAGCGACGCCGTAACATCGGTCGTCGAGAGATTCCAGGAGGCAAAGAAGCAGGCTGCGGCCTTTCAAAAATTGATTCCTCGCCGCCATAAGTCCCAGGGGCTGGTTGCTAAGTCACAGCCCCAGCCATCAACATCAAGCTCCTCATATAGGCAGACACAGAAGCAGAGTGTTGCTAATCGAGCGCCCCCACAACAATCTTGGGGTTTGAAGCAGTACTCGCAGCAGAAGCCTGTGAGAGATAGCACAGATCTGAGGAATGTCATTATCTCGAAACGGGCTTCAGAAAAGAGGTCCTGATGGTCAGGTCAGGGCTCTGAGGGCGCCCCCTCCTGGAGGGAAGCGAATTACATCCGCTCCTCCACGGAGCCCTCAGGAAATCGATTTCTTAACCCCGCTGTCCACGACGCTTTGGGGTACGTTTTCCAGCGAACCCACATCCCGATGTATTTCAATCAAAATAAAAGTCACAGGGGGGTTTACCCAAGAGGCCTGTAGAAAAGTTAGTTTAGTTAAATCCTGCCGTGAAAATGCTTTAGGATGTCGAAACTGTTCAATTTAATACAGAGAGCACCAGCCTCGAGAGGCTGGTTCCTCTGGTGGAATTCTGCATGGGAAGCACTTCCCAATATATCTCAGTGGGTGGTGCGCACTGTCAACAGAGGGTACAGACTTCAATTCAGGTCTCGTCCAAAGAAGTTCAAAGGTATGCTGGAAACAGTGGTGGGTCCCGAACAACAGCAGGTGATGGAGCAAGAAGTACAATCTCTGCTGACAAAGGGAGCTATAGAAACTATCCCGCCACCAGAGAGAAATACCGGGTTCTACAGTCGGTATTTTATAGTTACCAAAAAGGATGGGGGGTCACGTCCCATAATAGATCTACGTCAGCTGAACCGATCTCTGAGGAGATACAGGTTCAAGATGCTGACCACCCCTCTTATCGTGAGTCAAATCAAATCCGAGGATTGGTTTGTCACGATCAATCTGAAAGATGCGTATTTCCATATATCCATCCTTCCAGGACACAGGAAGTTCCTGAGATTCTCTTTCGGGGGCAAAGCGTTTCAGTATCGGGTTCTTCTGTTTGGCCTAGCACTATCCCCTCGCACGTTCACAAAATGTATGGTCACAGCCTTGGTGCCACTCAGGCTCCAAGGGAGTTCTTAATTACATAGACAACTGGCTGATTTTGGCTCAGTCTCAGGAGATGGCAGCACTGCATCGAGATGTCGTGCTACATCACATGAAGTGCTTGGGGCTCAGGATCAATTTGAAAAAGAGCATGCTAACTCCCGTTCAACGGACGACATACCTAGGACTCGATCACGATGCAGGCACAGCTGTCTCCCACTTGTATCGAGTCGATTCTGGCTATGATGTCCAGAATAAAGCTAGGCCAATATATCACTGTAAAACAGTTTCAGAGACTGTTAGGGCTCATGGCGGCAGCGTCCAGTGTAATACCTTTTGGCTTGTTACACATGAGACAGTTACAGTGGTGGCTCAGGACCAAAGGGTTTTCCCCGAGGGGCAACCCATTTCGCACAATCAAGGTTTCACGCAGATGCCTTCGGGCCTTGGCTGTGTGGAAGAAACATTGGTTTCTGACCCAAGGCCCTGTGCTGAGAGTATCTTGTCATCGAAAGACTCTAACGACAGATGCATCCAGTACAGGGTGGGAAGTGGTCATGGAGGGCCGCTCAGCCCAGGGTCTGTGGGAGGAGCATCATCTCCAGTTGCACATAAATTGCTTGGAAATGATGGCTGTAATGAGAGCTTTGAAGCATTTTCTCCCAGACCTCAGAGACCATCATGTTCTAGTTCGAACGGACAATATGTCGGTGGTTTCTTACATAAATCATCAGGGGATCTGAGGTTGCGTCCTCTTTGCAGACTAGCGCATCAGATCCTCTTGTGGTCCCAGGGAACGTTTCTCTCTCTGAGAGCACTCTACATCCCTGGGCACCTGAATGTGGGAGCAGACATCCTGTCGAGGCAGGGGCTGAGGCCCGGGGAATGGAGGCTGCACCCCGAGACGGTGCAGTTAATTTGGAGGAGGTTCGGCCAGGTGGACATAGACCTATTTGCGTCACACAAGAACTCGCATTGTCCCCTATGGTTTTCCCTCACACGTCCAGCTCCTCTGGGGCTGGACGCCATGGTACAGTCGTGACCGAGGCTTCGGCTGTACGCCTTTCCCCTGATCGCTCTGCTCCCGGGAGTTCTAGAGAGAGTTCGCCAGGAAGGGGTCCAGCTTCTGCTGGTAGCCCCATTATGGCCGGCCCGGGTATGGTTTTTGGACCTAATAGCCCTTCTGCATGGTCCTCCGTGGGAAATTCCCGTCAGGAGGGACCTTCTGACTTAGGCCAGGGGCTCAATATTTCACCCCCGACCGGAAATGTGGAAATTATGGGTGTGGCCCCTGAGGGGGATCAACTCCTGAATGAGGGTCTCTATACTGAGGTAGTGGAGACCATTTTAAACTCTAGAGCTCCCTCCATGAGGAAACTATATTCTCTGAAGTGGAAAGTTTTTACTTCATGGTGTAGACAACACCAATTAGACCCAGTTAACTGCCCAGTGGCTTCAGTGCTGGAGTTCCTACAATATATATTCTCTGATGGTTCTTCCCCTTCTACACTAAGAGTGTATGTGGCAGCTCTGGCTGCTTTTCATCCACCGCTGGACGGTAACTGGGGAGACATCATCTTATCACTCATTTCCTTCGTGGCACTTTAAGGATGAGGCCTCCGGCTCAGGTTAGAATACCTGCTTGGGATCTAATGGTCGTATTAGAAGGGTTATCCTCTGCACCATTTGAGCCCTTGGACTCTGCATCGGACAAGTGCTTAGCCTTAAAAATGGCATTATTGCTGGCAATGACGTCCCTCAAGAGAGTTGGGGACCTTCAGGCCTTGTCAGTTGCTCCTTCCTGTTTGGAATTTGCTCCAGGTGGGGTAAAGTCTATTCTTTATCCTAGGCCGGGGTATGTACCTAAAGTACCCACTAATGTGGCCCGGCCGGTAGTCCTTCAGGCCTTTCATCCTCCTCATGTGTCGGCCGATCAAGAGAAGCTAAGGCTACTGTGCCCAGTTAGGGCTCTTGAGACTTATGTCAGGAAGACGTTTCAGTGGAGAAAATCTGACCAGCTATTGGTATGCTTTGGGCCCCCTAAGAAGGGCTGCCCAGCTACTAAACAAACTGTTAGTAGATGGATTGTCGAGGCAATTTCCATGTCATATGAGGTGAATGGGCTGCCTTCACCGCTGTCAGTTAGAGCTCACTCCACTCGAAGTATGGCATCTTCGAAAGCGTTATTTTCGGGGGCTTCCCTCCATGACATATGCAATTCTGTGGGGTGGTCTTCCCCACATACTTTTATCAGGTTTTATAGCCTGGACCCCCCCAGACACTCCCGGGTCCCAAGCTCTTATGAGTTGTGCCTTATTTCACACTGGGACAGGCATTCTGTCAGCATGGCGAAGTGGGCATTTCGTTCCCCAAAGTGTCATCACTGACGCAGCGCAAGTTCCCTCGAAAGGGAATGTCTCAGGTTACACATGTAACCATGGTTCCCTGAGAAGGGAACGAGATGCTGCGTCCCTTTGCCATACTTCCTACATGCCTGGGAGCGGCTTGCTTCAGTCAATCAGAAGGCTGACAACAGCTGTGAGACCAGCTCCTTTATAGCTTCCGCTTTTCGCCGGCACACCGGCACACGTCACGGGATTGCACATGGCTTCAGACGCACTACGCTGAGGGGGATTCCCCAAAGTGTCATCACTGACGCAGCATCTTGTTCCCTTCTCAGGGAACCATGGTTACATGGGTAACCTGAGACGTTAATAATGCAAATTAATCAAATACTTAAGCCTAATGTTGTAGATGCACTTTTTGCAAGTTTGTCTCCATGTTTTTGACTGAGTTATGCACATGTTTCTGGTTATGTTAATTATCTCTGTGTATTTAAATCCTCTGTTCATTCAGTGTCTTTGTCCAGTATCATCTAAGTTTACGTGGTTGTGTTTACATGTTCTCCTGCAAAATCCTGAGAGTTCCTAGTGGATTTAATAAAGACTGTTAGTGACACTGCCACTATTGACAAATTATTAGTAGTATTGTAATGCAGTACCAGGGTTGCCAACTTTAGTTGCCTGGCTGGAGTGAGATTTTGATAACATGGGCTGAATCAGTGACACACCCTGATTTGAGGTTTTAAGGATCCAATAATTAATTTTTAATTTTCTGTTAATAATGCAAATTAATCAAATACTTAAGCCTAATGTTGTAGATACACTTTTTTTAGAAACTATTTGTGTATGCTCTGTGTCGAAACACAGTAGTATATTCATGTTATAGTATCTAATGTTACATACAGAAGGGAGCGGAGACACAGGTAAGTGCAAACAGAGTTTATTGGGATCAACAGAGCGTGCCGGTTGGATGCAGGTGAGTGAAAGCAGACAGATATGTTGACGGATCGTGGTGCTGGATCTGATACTTGACGTTGTTGTTGCAGGAAGCGTGGATGCAGATGGACGTGAAGCAGACGTAACACACTGAACTCACTGGAGACGAGGAGACACGGGGAATCACGGAGAACACAGGAGACAGGTAAGTCATTGGATGAAGGAGTCCTGGAGGTAAGCATAGCATGTATGTATGCGTTAACGAGACCGGACAGAGAGTGAGTGTTCAGGAGTGTATTTATGCTGCTGTGGTGATGAGTGCTGATGAGTGTCAGGTGTGGCTGGTTAATACTCAGGAGAGGGAGTGCACTGTGATTGGGTGAGTGTAGAGCCTGGCGTGTCTGTGACATTACCCCCCCCTCCACGGTCCGCTCCTGAGGACCGCGGACCCCGACGTCGTGGTGGTCGACCTCTGCCACGAGGAGCTGGTCTGTTGGGATGTCTGGCATGGAAGTCATCTAGCAGACTAGGATCGAGAATATCGTTTCTGGGAACCCATGAGCGTTCTTCGGGGCCGTATCCTTCCCAGTCCACCAAGTATTCCAGGAAGCCACCACGACGCCGGGAGTCCAAGATGTCTTTTACTTGGTAGGCCACTCCATCTTCAACGATGAGTGGAGGAGGGGGATCTTCGGGGTCGCCAGGCTCTGTGGAGGGAAGAACAGAGGGATGGTGAGGTTTTAAGAGTGATACGTGGAATACTGGGTGAATGCGATACTCAGGAGGGAGTTGCAGGTGATAGGTGACAGGGTTGAGTTGCCGGATGATGGTGAAGGGGCCAACGAATCTAGGACTCAGTTTCCTACAGGGCAGGCGCATCTTGATGTCCCGGGTTGACAGCCAAACCTTCTGTCCTGGTTGGTAATTGGGTGCGTGGGAACGTCGAAGGTCGGCTGTCAACCTGCGCCTGCGTAGGGCTCGTTGGAGTTGCAGATGAGCTGAGTCCCAAACCCTCTCGCTCTCCCGGAACCAGTAATCCACCGCCGGGACATCTGATGGTTCCCCGTCCCAGGGGAACAGTGGGGGCTGATAGCCGAGCACGCATTGGAACGGTGTAAGACCAGTGGTAGGCTGACGGAGAGAGTTCTGGGCGTACTCGGCCCAGCCCAGGAACTGGTTCCAGGAGTCCTGGTGGCCGTGACAGAAGGTACGTAGGAAACGGCCGATCTCCTGAATCTTCCTCTCCGTCTGCCCGTTCGTCTGTGGATGGTAGCCGGAGGAGAGACTGATGGCCAAACCTAGGAGTTTGAAGAACGCCTTCCAGACCCGGGAAGTGAATTGTGATCCACGATCAGATACGATATCTTCAGGTAATCCATAGTATCGAAACACATGTTTGAATAGTAACTCGGCGGTTTCCATAGCTGTAGGTAATCCAGGCAGGGGAAGTAATCGACAAGACTTGGAGAATCGATCTACCACAACTAGGACACAGGTGCATCCTTCGGAGACTGGGAGGTCGGTGATAAAGTCCACTCCTAGGTGTGACCACAGGCGAGTGGGAACGGGCAGAGGTTGGAGCTTACCGGAGGGAAGATGGCGTGGGCTTTTGGAGATGGCACATTCCCTGCACCCCTGCACATACCTCCTGACGTCGGATGTCATGTTGGGCCACCAGAAGCGCTGTTTCAACAGCGAGAGGGTCTCGTTGACCCCTGGGTGGCCAGTGCCCAGTGAAGTATGCGAGGAGTGGATGAGGGGGGTGCGTCGTGCTCGTGGGACATACTTCAATCCGGTGGGGCAACCCGGCGGGGTGTTGGTGGAGGCATTGGACTTGGGGAGCGTCTCTTCTGACCAGGAAATGGGATTCACGAAGAGCTTTTCGGGGATGATGGGCTCTGGATCGTCGTTGCTTTCTTCGAGACTATGAAGACGGGACAGGGCATCAGCTTTTACATTCTTTGATCCGGGGCGATAGGAGATGGTAAAATTGAATCGAGTGAAAAATAGAGCCCATCTAGCTTGGCGGGGATTCAGTCTCTTGGCATCCCGTAAATATCCCAGGTTCTTGTGATCGGTTAAGACCACGAAAGGATGTTTTGCTCCCTCAAGCCAATGCCTCCACTCCTCCAAGGCGAGCTTGATGGCGAGAAGTTCTCGGTTGCCGATGTCGTAATTTACCTCCGCCGGGTTGAGTTTCTGGGAGAAGAAAGCACATGGATGGAGTTTTTTGGGATTCCCCTGCTGCTGTGACAATACCGCTCCCACTCCGGTGGTAGAGGCGTCGACCTCAACGACAAAGGGGAGATCTGGGTCGGGGTGAGCCAGGAGGGGAGCGGTTGTGAATGCCGTCTTGAGGGCTTCAAACGCGTGGGTGGCGGTAGGCGTCCAGGACAGAGACTTGGGCTTATTACGGAGGAGGTTGGTAAGTGGACTGGTAATGGAACTGTAATTCTGGATGAAACGTCGATAAAAGTTTGCAAATCCTAGGAATCTTTGTAGTTCTTTCACGGAGGTGGGAGTGGGCCAGTCTTTTACAGCAGTGACCTTCCTCTCGTCCATGCGGACGCCACTGCGATCGATGTTGTAACCGAGAAACTGCACTGAGGGCTGATGGAAAGTGCATTTCTCGGCTTTCAGGAAAAGATGGTAGTCCCTCAGGCGTTGGAGGACCTCCGCAATGTGTTGGCGATGTTCGGCCATGCTCCGGGAGTAGATCAATATATCGTCAATGTAGACCAGGACGGATCTGTGCAGGAACTCCCGGAGCACCTCATGCATGAAGTCTTGGAATACGGAGGGGGCGTTGACCAGTCCATACGGCATGACGAGATACTCATAATGGCCAGTAGGTGTCACAAAAGCTGTCTTCCACTCGTCCCCCTCACGTATTCTGATGAGGTTGTATGCGCTGCGGAGGTCCAACTTGGTGAACACAGTGGCGCCGCGAAGGTGTTCCAGGGCTGATGGAACGAGAGGAAGGGGGTAACGGAACTTGATGGTAATTTGGTTGAGTGCTCTGTAATCAATGCAGTGCCGCAAGCCTCCGTCCTTCTTAGCCACGAAGAAAAAGCTGGAAGCAGCAGGGGAAGTGGACGGTCGGATGTAACCTTGCTTAAGAGCCTCGTCGATATATTCCTCCATGGCTTTCTCCTCCGGAACGGATAGGGAGTAAATCTTCCCTCTGGGCACTGGCTCACCTGGGATGAGGTCGATGGCACAGTCCCATGGCCGATGGGGAGGCAGCTTGGAGGCTTGTTTTGGACAGAAGACATCGCTGAAGTGGGAATAACAGGCAGGAATATCAGTGGAACGTTTCTCCAGGGGGCTTTCCACTGTAGTAGCGCAGACTTGGACGACTTTGGAACTTGGAGAACTAGAAACTGGAAATTCAGGAAAACAGTCTTGGAAACATTGGTTACCCCACTTCAGGATCTCTCCTGTCCTCCAGGAGATGGTGGGGTTGTGCTGCTCCAGCCATGGGCGCCCTAGAATCACGTCAGCGGTTGAGTTCTCCAGAACCAGCAGTTGGATCTCCTCCTTATGGAGAACCCCGACTTGGAGGAGAAGAGGTCCCACACTGTAACGTACTTTCCGCAAGGGTTTTCCAGTTACCGCGTGGATCTGGTAAATCTTCGGCGTGGGGGCTGTCTTGAGGTTAAGCTGGCGGCAGAGGGCTCCGGAGATGAAGTTTCCAGCTGACCCAGAATCGAGGAGCGCACTGACTGGAAGACAGAATTCAGCAGCAGTAAGTGTTACAACAATTGTGAGTGGCTTCATCTTATTCAAAGTGGGTAAAATGACACTCACCATCGGCCGAACTGGACGAGTGGGGCATTCCGAGATGTAATGCCCAGCACGGCCACAGTACAGACAGAGATTCTGGGTCAGCCTCCTCTGCCGCTCAGTTGACGAAAGACGTGAATTTTCCAGTTGCATGGAGTCATTGGCTGGTTCTGGGAAGCTGACGGATTCTGGCTGGCGGAGGTTTGATGGAAATAATGGCTGGTGCTGGTGCTCTTCAAGGCACAGCTGCATACGAGTGGCGAATCTGATGGATAACTGAATGAATTTCTCGAGCCCGATGGAATCCTCGTATGCAGCGAGATGCAACCGCACACGGGGATCGAGACCTTGCCGATACAGGGTGATCAGGGCTTGCTCATTCCAGCCACTTGCAGCAACTAGAGTACGAAACTGGAGGGCATAATCAGAAACGGTTAGTGATCCTTGTTTTAAATTGCATAATCTCTCACCAATTGATGAATCTCCTGCTGGCGTTCCAAAAACTTCCTTGACGTGGGAAATAAAGCTGGACAGGGAAAGAACAACGGGATTTTCCTGATTCCAGAGAGGTTCAGCCCATCGCAGTGCTTTTCCATGAAGTTGAGAGATTATGAAAGCCACCTTCGCTTTGTCATCTGGGTATAAGTGCGGTTGCATCTCCAGAACCAGCGTGCACTGCAAAAGAAACCCGTTGCAGTCCTCCGCCAGGCCAGAGAAGGGCGCCGGTTTAGCCATGGGACTGGCGACGGCAGGTGGTGAAGGAGATGCCGCGGTGAACGTGCGGTGAAGTGCATCAACCAGGTCTTGAATGGGATCCGGAGTGCTCATGTTGATGTGACGGTTGTGGTCCGGTCTTCTGTTACATACAGAAGGGAGCAGAGACACAGGTAAGTGCAAACAGAGTTTATTGGGATCAACAGAGCGTGCCGGTTGGATGCAGGTGAGTGAAAGCAGACAGATATGTTGACGGATCGTGGTGCTGGATGTGATACTTGATGTTGTTGTTGCAGGAAGCGTGGATGCAGATGGACGTGAAGCAGACGTAACACACTGAACTCACTGGAGACGAGGAGACACGGGGAATCACGGAGAACACAGGAGACAGGTAAGTCATTGGATGAAGGAGTCCTGGAGGTAAGCATAGCATGTATGTATGCGTTAACGAGACCGGACAGAGAGTGAGTGTTCAGGAGTGTATTTATGCTGCTGTGGTGATGAGTGCTGATGAGTGTCAGGTGTGGCTGGTTAATACTCAGGAGAGGGAGTGCGCTGTGATTGGGTGAGTGTAGAGCCTGGCGTGTCTGTGACATCTAAAAAGTAGTGTATAAAATATAAGCTTGTTTGTCCATAGTTGTAACAAACAAAAACAGCAAACAAAATAAGTACAAGTAGCCTTATTATAACTGCACGTACTTCTTTGAACAAATGCTAGCCATAAATCTGATTTTAAGAAGGGTCATAAACATTAACATTTATTTTAAACCATTTAGAAAATAAGGCAGCCACATAAACTCTTTCTGTGATTGTATATTAACCCAAACCAAATTCATCTCAAAGAAACCACATTCATTCTGCAACACCATTACAAACAGCAACGAAAAGAAAACGCACATGACTTAGCCTACGCATCTCTGAAATTAAGTTCCAGAAACATCTCAATCAGACTATAGAGTGTTTCCTAATGTGTAAGGTAATGTGTGTGCGAGATTTAGAGAATGTGAGTCTTATCTGTTATTATGTTGTCCAAGGTTGCCTATGTCCGATGACAATGATATCCACTGAAAAAGCAGTCCGTGAACAACCTTATAGTCCTTCCTGACCTCGCTATATTCCACTAATGAGTTCCTCAAAATGAATCTTTTCTGTAGCTGTAATCAAACTAGCCCAGGTGAAAAAAAAAAAAGTATACTTGAATGCACTAAAAAAAATGCTTAAATACAAGCAAGTACATTTGTAGTACATTCTTATTTTTTTGTGCTAAATAAAATTGTAAAAGTTATACACTATAAAAACACTAATTAAAAGTATATTTCTACTTCAGTAGTACTACAGTGCACCAAAAAATATATACTAAATACCGCTAATACTTAAATTGATTTTTAGTGCATTGAAATAAAGTATACAATGCAAAAATATACAGTTTTATTAGTGTATTTCTTAAAAGTGTGCTTTGAATGCTTTAAAAATTAGTTAAATCTTAAAAGACTTTTATATAGTAATCCTAAATTTAAATTAAAGGGTTAGTTCACCAAAAATGAAAATTCTGTTATTAATTAATCACCGTCATGTCGTTCCACACCTGTAAGACCTTCGTTCATCTTCGGAACACAAATTAAGATATTTTTGATAAAATCCGATGACTCAGTGAGGACTACATTGACGCAAGTTAATTTACACTTTCAAGCGCCCAGAAAGGTACTAAAGTTATATTTAAAACAGTTCATGTGACTACAGTGGTTCAACCTTAATGTTATGAAGTGACGAGAATACTTTTTGTGCGCCAAAAAAACAAAGTGATGGCCGATTAAAAACACTGCTTCATGAAGCTTCGAAGCTTTACGAATCTTTTGTTTCGAATCAGTGGTTCAGAGTGCCAAAGTCACGTGATTTCAGTAAACAAGGCTTCGTTACATCATAAGTGTTTCGAAATTTCAATGGTTCACATGACTTTGGCCGTTTGATACGCGCTCCGAACCACTGATTCAAAATAAAAGATTTGTAAAGCTTCGAAGCTTCATGAAGCAGTGTTCTGAAATTGGCCATCACTAGATATTGTTGAATAAATGCTGACAATGCAGGCCTGACTGAGCAATTGTACAACATCATTACTGGTATTTATGAACAACAGCAAAGCTGATATCTTTCTGACATTACTTGTAATGTTATTTAAAGTACATTATCATAAATACTTTGGTTGTTACATATACGTGCAACATTTCAGCCGTAAATAAATTATAAATGTTAGCTAGATTGTGTTCGAATTACCTGTCTAATGATTTATGTTTATGCTGAAATATAATAAAATAATGGTTTCTGTTTTAAAAACATATATCGAGTGTTGTTATCAGTCGTTATGTGTAGCGAGTTGGCTCACGTGATTTAAGTTTCACGCTTCAGAACTTCTGTTAGGGGAACATAGTGAGCGTCAACGCACCCTGGGTTTTGCGGTGCATTGTGGGACTTTTTAGGGAGCTAATGATCTAGTGCACTGAAAGGATTCTGCGATTGAGACGGCCCTTAAAATGGCCGACTCCCTGATCAGTGCCCTGATTACTGAACTAGGGAGCTGATTGAGACGCACCCTCTGTCTCTCTGTGAGTGTGTGTTGCTGCTGATGAGCTGATCAGCGTCAGCTGGGGCTGCTATTTAATGTGCCGCTATTTAATGTCTGTGCATTTTGCCCTGTATTGTCAGATGGTTGGTGTGTTTGTGCAGTGTTAGTCCTGGCTGTGTGTGAGTCTCTCATTCCTGTTCTGGATATTCCCCATTGAGGCAGTTTTAGATTACCTGTTGGATTCTTGTCGGAGGACTGGTTTGCCTATTGGAGTCTCTGCGCTACCAAGAAATACTTTGCCATCTGCACCCACAATGTCTGACCCTTGCTATCTTTCCTGCTGCTATTTTTTTTTAATCAACTGCATTCGCTATTGAATCCTCCTTATTTCACGTGACAGTACTATTTAAAGACACCATTAACATGTAGTTAATTATATAAAGGGAATATTAACATAGTTACAATACATTTTAAATGAATTAATGTATAAAAATATGAGGGCAATACATTATAAATAGATTTTGTATATATTTATCATATATTATTCTTATATTTTAAAGTCCCCCTGTGGTGAAAATCAAGTTTTTAATGTTGTTCATATGTCTATCTGGTGTTTTTAACATGCTTTAAGACAAACCATGTGCAAATTCATAAGTCAACAGCAAAATTCATAAGTCAACAGCAAATTCATAAGTCTTAAGTCATAAGTAGTATATATATAATTTTTTTTTTTTTTTTTTTTACAAAAACCCATCACTTTGCTCCAGAAGGCCTTTATTAACCTCCCGGAGCCATATGGAGTACTTTTACTATATATATATATATATATATATATATATATATGTATATATATATAATCAAAATTTTATAATCTAAAGTAACTAGCTTCTGGTAGACCTTAAACATACTGCGCAAGTCAACTTGCGCCACAAGAGTAACCCGTGACGCAATGTATGACATAGGATGTAGGAGTAGTGTAACCTTAGATACCTCTCGCGATTTAAACAAATAGGGCTGTGCAACAAACTCAAGCTCCTCTTCTCTTATGTTGAAATCCTCCGACATTTCTTTAAAATTTCTCATTTAGATTTATAATTTGTGACTGGTGTTTTGTTTTGCTTTATCCTCTGCGCTTCCGCGTTCAACATTATGTCATGCGTCGGTTCAGGAGTTACTCTTCTGCCGTCTGCTGGAAGCTAGTTATTATAGTTAATAAAGTTTTAAATTTGGATTTTTTTTGTTATTATTTAACTTGGAAGGGTTAAACGCAGAGGACAAATTCCAAGTATGGGTTACCATACTTGGCCTTCATGCCACTTTCACTTTTCGCTGTTTATCCTAGCAAGGGCATAAATTGATGTTTGTTGAACTTATTAGAAATGTTTATTTAATTAATGTTTCTAGTGCTTTTGAATAACATTGTTAATAAAGTGATATTTTTAAGTCCTGGTGGTGTGATGCACCTTCTGTCCTCCATATATGTCTGGTTAAACCTCTTTAAGGACAATTAGAGTTTTATTACATTAGAATTACTCCATACTGATAGATGCCTGTAAGAAATTATAGCTTCATCATTTTTTCTTACATGCCCCTTTTTTACATACATTGGATTGGTTTTAACTTTAATGTACTTGTGCATCAAGCATGAGGAAAATACAAGTATTGGATCAGGACACTGTATCGGCAGATACTCAATACTAAATAACTTGGATCGGGGGCACAAAACACTTGATTGGGACATCCCTAATTATATGTGATGTTTATTACTGTATAGGTATAGAAGTTACATTCCAACTTACAATCACTTACCTTGACAAGCTCCATCATGTCTTTGACAAACCCGTCCACCTCTGGACCTTCAAGTGCTCCAGTCTTACTCTAGAATGAGAGCCAACCAATAAGTGATGGAACATCAGGATAAATATCTAATGTGGTACTCATACACAACATGAGTACACTTGACATTTGATATTCAACAGTGTTTTGATCTGCCTGCACTGACACCATTGTATGCGAACTGAACTGAGCTGGATGATGACATCACTGTTTACTCCAGTGCTGATATAGATAAATTAACTAAATTAATAACTATTGATTTTTACATCGGAATGAATCAATACTGAATTTACTTAAGATGGATAATGACACCATTTTCTTTAAGAGCTGCTGTGCAGCCAAAATTATATACCAGTTATCACTGTAAAGCTGCTTTGACACAATCTGCATTGTTAAAAGCGCTGTATAAATAAAGGTGACTTGACTTGACTTGACAACAATAAACAAGACGTACTGTTAATGAGGTAATAAATCAGTAGACTACACAAATTGATGCAAAGTGAATTGAAGGTTAAAAAAAAATCTTACAACATCATAGTGCGCAAAGATCTTCTCAAAGTCTCTCTTTCTCTCCATTTGACTACTGGCCTGTGGAGGAAAGGAAATCATGACAGCATCATGCACTGTTTTGTAGCAAATTCTTAAATTTGAGTGTCATAAACAGGTAAAAAAATTAGAGATAAAGTACTCTAAATAAATTAGAGATAAAGTACTAACATCCATTTTGAACTGCAACAGGAAGTTCTCTTGTAGAGCCAGAATTCTGGGGAGGAGATACAGTTAGACTATAATCAGTCAGTATAAACAGGAACACATGGGGAGCACATGATACATGCACATTCAACATATGACATATGAAAAAGCCCCCAGAAAAGTGTTAATTTTTCCAATAAGTTTGGTTTTAGTAGGTTAATTGATGCTATAAAAATGGGGTGTAACGTCATGATTGACAGCTGTGCTTGCGGGAGCATGAGTGTGGGCGGAATCTTGATACTGTGGCTCCATCTTAGGATCACTACTGTGCAGACTTGGGCTCTGAACTGCATAATCGGCAACAACCGTTTCTGGGATATTTTGACTTCATTTTTCTAGAGTGAAAGGAAGTGGTGACGTGCTGTCCATCTTTTTTTACAGTCTATGGGGAGGACAGGTGGGGTAAATTAACTAATAATCAGGTAACAAGGAGGGCGGAGTCAAGACATGAGACAGAGGAGCACATGGCACATAGAAACAAACATGACAAAAGCCATATGCTGACACCAAACAAAACAAGAGCACCTGGCCAATAAAAACTCAATGGCTAGGCACTCGACAAAAAAGATACAAAAACCAACAAGAACACAGGATGAGGGAATGAACCCTCAGCATGTGTGCTCACAACAATAGAATAGGAAGGGGGAAAAACAACAACAGGGAGCATGAATGTCCAGACCCTAACACTGACATGAAATCGAGTGTCAGGATCCGGACATCAAGCTCTGCATACACAACTTCAACGAAGACGAGAAAGTGCGTGGCCCGAGCACACTCAAAGCCGTACACTCACACAAAGACAAGCCAATGCATGAGTGTAAAGGTTCTGTCACTAAACCAAGAATAAGACAGACCAGAGTGACAGATCTCTGACACTACCCAACAGAACCAAAGAAGGTTTGCTGAGGGAGAACAAAAGAAACATAAATGGGGCAGTTTGTCATGCCAAATATGAGACAATAGAAAGAATTAGAGGTTACAGGGGGTCAGTGTGTTTTTTTATTAGCCTTTTGGAGTCTTCTCTAAATAAATCATATGGCATGGTCTTATAAGAAAATGTTTCATAAAATTTATAGTTTTAGAGATTACTGTTATGGAATGCAGACAGAGAAATGCAGATAACGGTGAGCTTTATTTACAGCATTGAGCAGAACAGTGAATGGTTGGACGGATGGCAGCCTGGATGAATGCACACACCTCGTCGCGTTTTGCTACCTTGCAGGTAGCTGACAGGAGAACACAGGAGACACAAGGGAGAAGAAGACGCTGGAGTACAAACGCTGGAGATACACGCTGGAGATACAGGTAAGTAGTCTGAACGAGACCAGACCATGAGGTAAGACGAGGTGTGTGCTTTTGAAGCTATCTTGATGTAACATCTGCATCCACCATCCATTTCTCTGAACGCCAGAGGGAGCCATCTCCCGAATACTGAACACTGCCAGTTTTTGTCACATCACTTCCTGTCCTTTCCTGTTATAAGCCATGTTGTTTGTACATCATGTTGCGAAGTATTACCAGTTTACCCGTCTCTACCAAGCGTTTCTATCCCCTGTTTGTTTACCACATGAATGTCTCTCTGACTGTTTACGACCACGACTTTTGGATCACTGATTTGGATTTGTTTGCTGTCTGGACTGCCGCTATTGTTATCGACCCTTTGCTTGTTTGTTAACCATGCTTCTTGCCCTGAATCTAACTGTTTGTACTGCTGTGCTGAATAAAACACCACACATGGATTCAAATACTCAACCGAGTCAGTCATCGTTACACTTGAAGAGGTTAGATGGGTTGCAGGTGCAGGTGATTGTGAAGGGAGGCAGGTGGCAGAAGTGACAGGTGAGATTGTGACAATTACATCCTCAGATGGGACATGACCAGACTTTATGGCCTCAGCTTTATTGGGTTTCTAGGTACCCTCAACCCAGCCACATATGTTTTATACATTTAAATATATATTATTGATTTTTTTTTTTTTTTTTTTTTCAATGTTTGAGCTTGTATATCTCTACATTAATGACATGAGTCTTGAACAGGGAGAACTCTCATGTGTCAGCTTTCTAAAGATACCTTGGTTTCATGAGCATGAGCACCAATCTTTTTATTTTAGGTATGCCATTTATGCAGCCCCTGCCAATATGGGGAGTGCTTGAGAAGGGCTAAAATGCTCTACTTACAGTAGGTAGCAGCATAATTATACCTTTTGGAGTATCTTTGCATTGGGAGCATGCCTAGAATGCCTTAAAAATGTGTTATCTTACAGGGATGTGGAACCATGTCTGGTGGCATAAAGCAAGTTTTAAACCTTAAGTTAAAGCAAAGTTAAACTGTACGTTTTTCCCTTAAAGGTGAAGGATGTCATTACTCTGACGCTGGCGGGACCTAGTGGAGTTGCAAAAATAAAGCATATTTTCAAACAGCCTTGCAAATGCCCCTTTGCGTGCCACGCCTTCCCCAACTCAAACATCACATTTTTTTTTAATATTATTATTATTATTGGGGGAAGCTTACACCCCTAGTGGCAGCAAATCTGATACAACAAGCATGTTGTAAATCACAGACTAGTATTAAACTAGTAGTAGTCTGGTTAGGGAAGCATGCACCTGCAGCAATAGCTCTGAGTTAAACGCAGCGTGCAGCTAAGCAATGAAATACAGTGCTTCCTCATTTATGTACCCGAATAAACTTACCACAGTATGTGCTTATAGTATGCGGCAATGACACTAGAAGCTTAGGTAATAAGCATTTTTTGATACATTTGCCTTCGGTAGCAACTAGATAGCCTAGCATGTTCTCAGTAGCAACCATAGCTTAAACAAGTGTATCCAATAGCAACTATAGCTTTAAGAATATCGTGTTTCCAATAGCAACTATAGCTTTAAGAACAGCGTGTTCCCAATAGCAACTATAGTTTTAAGAACGAGCATTTTTCCAATGGCAACTATAGCTTTAAGAACGAGCGTTTTTCCAATAGCAACTATAGCTTTAAGAACGAGTATGTTTACTAAGTGCTGCGCCACAGCAGAATAATCCGTTTGCACCATGAATCGTTGTTTTCCTGTCTCTAACACAAAGCTGCTTGAATCTGCGATGTATAGCGCTAAACACAAGGCGACCCGACCAGCATATATGTTGCTATACAAATGAAAGCGACCCGACCAGCATGCACAGCGATCGAACCGTTGCCATTGACAACAACAGATAAGTAACGCACATTGCCAATACGATCGCAAAAGCTTAGCACAAACATTTTTACTGAGAATGACTAGAAGCCTAAGCAACACTGATAGCCTTAACAACAGTATGTTGCCAATACCTGATAGCTTTAAAACAATGATCATTAAAAGGAACTTAGCTTAGCTTCGTGGAAACATTCAGAGATGAAGGACAGTGAAACAGCCGGCTGTGACGTGGATGCTTGAACTTCTCTTGAAATCCTTCTTCATGCGGGGAGTGCAGATCCATCTGAACTTGTTCTTGAGTCAGTCATAATAGTATAACTTCAGC
This sequence comes from Mylopharyngodon piceus, assembly GCA_039654765.1. Taxonomy (NCBI): domain Eukaryota; kingdom Metazoa; phylum Chordata; class Actinopteri; order Cypriniformes; family Xenocyprididae; genus Mylopharyngodon; species Mylopharyngodon piceus. The sequence continues at coordinate 7,690,262 of CM077445.1, forward strand.
GGGTCCATGTCTAATTGCAGCGATGCGAAAAGCAATGCTAACTTAGTCACTTCCAAATCAGGCGGCTTGTGATCAATGCGGCAAATTCACATGTTCAAGAGGTAAAATCCATGTGGGGAATGAATCCCTCTCGCTAAATTCCCGATTGCACAATTCCTAGTGAGATGATGCTGTTTTGCCTGTTGAATTCGCCATTTTATTAGCTCCTGAGAAATGCAATAGCTGCTGATAATACTGAGGAGCTTATATATGGATGCTGTGATAGGTGTCGTATTCCTATAGGTAGACGTGAGTCACCTGGGAGTCAGCTGATGTGAGCTTGACTGACGTGACCTGCCAGAACTGACACTAATGCTTGATGTTTAAGTGTACTATAAGTGTAACAGTAGTAAGTGCACAACTAGTTCACAACTGCATTTCTCATTTGTACTGCATCTGTACTACCAGTGACGTTTTAAGTACACTAGTAGTTTACTACTAACTCTTTCAGTTAAATTTGTTTGGGGATGGTAGCTGGTCGTCAGCTTCTGCCCCACCCCCCAATCTTTACACAGTTCAAACAAAAGATTTTAATTGAATTGAGTCCCCCGGTCTGAGACAAGATATCGAGGAACCCCCCACCGGGTAAAGATCTCTTCCTTCAGCATCTTCACTATCCTGGGTGTTGTACTATCCCTTAATGGAAAAAGCTCAACTCCTTTGGTATAGTAATCACCAACAGGAAAGTATTTATCTTCTTACTTAAGGGAAAAGGACCCATGAGATCAATCCCCAGAGTATGACTAGCTTCTGTAACTTTTGTTGACTGCAAAAGCACTGAGGGTCTGGAATATTCTCCCTTATACCTCTGACAGATGTTACATGTCTTGACGTGTTCCCAAACGTCCTTAAGGACAGCAGGCCACCATGCCACCTCCAAGACCCTTAGCAGAGTTTTTAGTTGGCCTAGATGTCCACCCAAGGGATTGTCATGTAAGTACTGCAAAAACTACGTAACTAAAGCTTAGGGAACCATGACTTGGAATTTAAACCCATCTGATAAATTTGGATCTTGTCATTACCATGCACGGTGCCATACCTTCTGAGCAGGTTTGATGCACTCTTGAAAGGGCATCTGGGGCATGATTGAGGCAACCCTTCCTATAAAGAACTTTGAAGTTGAAAGCTTGTAGTCGCAGTATCCACCTTGTGAACCTTGAAGACATCTTTGGGCAATATAAAGGCCCAGGTCAAGGCTGCATGCCAAGCATTCCTTCTCAGATGTAGAATAGTTCATTTCAGCACCCCTCAGCCTCTTGAAGCATAGGCAATAACCTTCTCACCATCTTCAGTACACTGGGTGAGGACGGCTCCCAATCCTATCTCACTTGCATCGGTATGAACTTGGAATGGCACTGACAAATTGGGCTAGGCTAGAACAGGAGGGCTTACAACAGCTTGTTTCAGTTCCTCAAAACTGATTTGGCACTCCTGTGGATATAAACTTGTGATACCACCCCACAAGTCCCAGGAACCTTTGCAATGTAAGGATATCAGTTGGCACAGGATATTCAGTTATGGCTTGAATCTTGTCAGGGTCCACCTCCACTTCAGTGTACTGAAACCAGATGCCCCAGGAACTTCAGCCGACGTTTAAAGAAGTGACACATCTTCATGTTCAGACTTAAACCTGCTTTAGACAATTTCTCCAACACTGCTCTCAGATCGACTAGATGCTCTTCTTTTGTTTTAGAATATATGATGTCATCACTGTACACAAAGCAGCTTTTGCCAATCATCTCCCTCAAAACATTCTCCATCAAACGTTGGAAGGTGACTAATGAGTTTCAAAGTACAAATGGCATGGTCTTAAATTGAAATAAGCCCGATGTGGTGATGAAGACTGACTTCTGCTTAGAGTCCTCTGCCATCTCCACCTGCCAATATCCTGACTTAAGGTCTAGAGAGGAGAACCATATCGCCCCCATCTAAGGATTCCAAAATGTTGTGGATTATCGACATGGGATATGCATCTGAAATGGTCTTACTATTTATCTTCCGATAATCCGCACAAAATCTGTAAGTTCCATCAGGATTCTGTACCAGGACCACAGGAGAAGACCATGGAGAGAGAGGGTTCAATGATGTTTTCCTTCAATATCAACTCTACTTCTTCCTCAATTATCTTCTTTTAAAGGGTGAAACTCTGTAAGCCCTGGATTTTACTGGAACATTGTCTGTGGTATGAATTTGATGTTTTACCACCGAAGTTTTTCCCATTTTGCCTGATGTTACCTCTGGCCACTCCTGCATCAGCTGCTGTACCTCCGGAGAGAGCATATCCAGTTTAATCATCCTTTGCTCTTCTTTTCTGGTTCTTAAAAAGGGGCATTCTTGGTCATCCGATATGGGATAGTAGAGGCTTGCTCCGTGGTTGAGTAGCTCTCTTTTGCTTCTGGGTCTTCGAATACATGATGGTTGTTGGCTACAAATAAAGGGATAAGCAGTGCCCCCTTTTTTGGTGGGCAGTCTATAACAGTGTTGTGAGAAGTCAAAGGTAGTCAGAGTCTGCGTTCTGACGTAGAACCCGGAAGCGCTACACTGTCTCTACAACGTAAACAGCGTAGGAGAATGACAGGCAAGAGATTATTTTTGTTTTGTTTATTCTCACAAAAAGTATTCTCGTCGCTTCATAAAATTAAGGTTGAACCACTGTAGTCACATGGACTATTTTAACGATGTCTTTACTACCTTTCTGGGCCTTGAAAGTGATAATTAAATTGCTGTCTATAGAGGGGTCATAGAGCTCTTGGATTTCATCAAAATATCTTAATTTGTCTTCCGAAGATGAACAAAATTCTTACGTGTTTGGAACAACATGGGGGTGAGTAATTAATGACAGAATTTTCATTTTTTGGGTGAATTAACCCTTAAAAAGCGATAAAAAAGCAGTTGCAAATGTTGTACAAAATACACATAACCTACTCATCTTTGCACCAATAAAATGTTCAATACTTTATGTTTTACTACCAAATTATATGTGATATCTAATTAATTTAACTTACAGTGGAATGTTTTCCTCAACATCTCGTGATTTCAGGGCACATGAATTCCTGAACATAATGCATGATGGGATACGGTTAGCCTCACATACCGCTCCGAAGCGGTACTGACCTTAATTAAATATAAATATGTAGAGGTGCTACAACTGTACTCTTTCCATTTTAAAAACATTTTATTCTAGCTTCATGCATCCTTTTTTCATCCACACTTGAATGTCAGTAAGTTTTAAACAAAAAGCTGAGAAAATTGCATTTTTGTCAAAGACTACATCCGGATCAGTTTCAGAATGATGATCAAAACTTAGATGGAGTAGATCACGTCCATCAACACCCTCAAAGCTTCACAGTCATTTCCTCTTCATGGGTTCGACATTTCATTCAGTAACGTTAGGCAGCTTTGCTGTTTAATGTTTGATGAGAAGTACATAAAAAGTAGACTTTCTTTTATACTTTCTTATTTTTAGTTTAAAAGAAGTATATTAATAGCAAACTTGAATAAACTGCTTTTTTGTAAGGGCCAGTATGAGAAGTAACATTTCCAGTAAATTACCGGTATGATGCTGTATGACAAAAACCTGAACCGGAAGCAATGCAACCAGTTTTACAGAATACAAGTAAGTAAATTACCGGTATGATGCTGTATGACAAAAACCTGAACCAGAAGCAATACAACCAGTTTTACAGAATACAAGTCAAGATATAGCTCAGACACATAAACAAAAGGAACAGGAATACTGCAACAATGGTAAGTTTATTGAGAAGAGAGCAGGATAAACACAATGCAGGTGAGAAGTGACTTTGCTGAGAGAGTTGTGAATGACCAGACTGAATAGTAACTTCTTATCTTTTGCAGGTGGAGAGGGATGCACACACACTCTGGGGAGCAGATGAGATGAGGAGAACAAAGGATGAAACGTGGGATGAATATGGTAGTGAGGAGGGAGCTGAAGTTTATAGGTGACCGGGTTGACCTTTTCCAGGATGGTGAAGTGATCAATGTATCTGTGACTGAGTTTCTTCTTTGGGGAGACACACCTTTTTCACAAGCTGGTAGACTGGTGCTGTGGATGTCCTGTCATCCGTGTGGCTCTTCTGACGGCGCACTGCCCGCTGCAGATGGTGGTACACAGACCCTCTCATTCTCGCGGAACCAGAGGTTGATAGTGGGTACATCTAATGATTCCCCGGACCACTGGACCTAGGTTTTGCTGTATTCTAGACATGCTACTGTACATGTTAGTAGCAATTTCACAGAAAACAATGGATAAAATGGATAAAGAAATGAATAAGGAAAAAAATAAATAAATAAATGAAGACAGCCAACCTGGAGAGAGGAGAAATGCCTTAAAAACTGCACGATCTGCTTACTTTTTGACTCTCTTAGAAGAAAACCAACACAACCCTAGGTATTTATTTGATACAGTGGCTAAATTAACAAGAAATAACGTATCAATAGTTTCAAACATTTCCCAACAGCACAGTAGTAATGAATGTATGAATTTCTTTATTTACAAGATTGATATCAGAGAGAAACTTATAACCATGCATCCATCTGCTACAGCAGGGGTCTCCAAACTCGGTCCTGGAGGGCCACTGTCCTGCAGAGTTTAGCTCCAACTTGCCTCAACACACCTGCCTGGAAGTTTCTAGTATGCCTAGTTTGATCTTGATTAGCTGGTTCAGGTGTGTTTAATTGGGGTTGGAGCTAATATTACCTGATTATTAGTTTGATTTGCCCCACCTGTTCTTCCTATCCTCCTCAATTCCTTCCCTATATAATCTCCGTTTGCCAGTTTGTTGTGGTTGTTTCTGTTTGTGGATGTTACCGTGTTAAGCCCAAAGTATACTTAATTTTTATGCATATGCTAGCGTATGCATACAGTCGTCAGCACGCGCTCTAGAAAGTTTCATCTTTGTCCAGTGTCTGTGCTATTTTTTATGTTATGACCGATAAAAGAGTCTTTGTATTCTTTTAAACTAAAGTTGGGCTATCTCATAACACCCTAGACAAGGCATCTGTTGTTGTTGCAGTCACAGGTATTTTGTTGTGTTGTTGTTCCATCTGTTTAGTTTTGTTTCCTACTGTGAGACAACTGGCCGGGCCATTGTTGCCACCTCGTGGAACAGTAAAGCTTGGGCTAATTTTCATTTGAAAGTGAACTAATCCTTTAACTTAAGGTTTGGAAAACTTTACCTTAAGAGTTACACAAAATCAAATAAGAAGACATGGCTGAGTTTATGGAACCCGTCGAAGAGCGTAATGTGCGTATGCGTGATAGTAACATGATGTATGCGTGTACTGTATGTGGCTGGCTGATTTTTGTAACCTTGCGTACTTTGTACACGCAGGTCACACATGCGCATTATATTTGTTTTGCACTAATCAGTTCACCCTCAAGCCATCCTAGGTGTATATGACTTTCTTCTTTCTGATGAACATAATCGGAGAAATATTAATAAATATCCTGACACATCTGCGCTTTATAATGGCAGTGAACGGGATCATTGAGTATGAGCTGAAGAAAATGCTTCCATCCACATCCATCCATCATAAACGTGTATTCCACACGGCTCAGGGTGGGTTAATAAAGGCCTTCTGAAGTGAAGCGATGCGTTTGTGTAAAAAAATATCCATATTTAAACAAGTTATGAAGTAAAATATCTAGCTTCCGCCAGACCGCCTTCCATATTCAACATACGAAGAAAGTGTAAAACTCTTGCAGTTCACAAAGCTTACGCTACGTCCTACGCCTTCCATATGCAACTTACGGAAAAAGTGTAACTGACGCGACGCCAGTTTACCCTTTCTTCGTAACTTGAATACGGAAGGTGGTCTGGTGGAAGCTACAAGCCGAATTCCAGAAATGTTGGGACATTTTTTAAATTTGAATAAAATGAAAACTAAAAGACTTTCAAATCACATGAGCCAATATTTTATTCACAATAGAACATAGATAACATAACAAATGTTTAAACTGAGAAATTTTACAATTTTATGCACAAAATGAGCTCATTTCAAATTTGATGCCTGCTACAGGTCTCAAAATAGTTGGGACGGGGGCATGTTTACCATGGTGTAGCATCTACTCTTCTTTTCAAAACAGTGTGAAGACGTCTGGCCATCGAAGTTATGAGTTTCTGTAGTTTTGGTGTTGAAATTTGGTCCCATTCTTGCCTGATATGGGTTTCCAGCTGCTGAAGAGTTCATGGTCATCTTTGATGTATTTTTCTCTATAGGTGAAAGATCTGGGCTGCAGGCAGGCCAATTCAGCACCCGGACTCTTCTACGACTAAGCCATGCTGTTGTAATAGCTGCAGTATGTGGTTTTGCATTGTCCTGCTGAAATACACAAGGCCTTCTCTGAAATAGACATCATCTGGAGGGGAGCATATGTTGCTCTAAAACCTTTATATACCTTTGAGCATTCTGCCCATACCATATGCTCTTATGCTCCCCCATACCATCAGAGATGTTGGCTTTTGAACTGAACGCTGGAAGGTCTCCCTCCTCTTTAGCCCGGAGGACACGGCGTCCGTGATTTCCAACAAGAATGTCACTTGTCTGACCATAGAACACTTTTCCACTTTGAAACAGTCCATTTTAAATGAGCCTTGGCCCACAGGACTTGACGGCGCATCTGAACCATTTTCACATATGGCTTCCTTTTGCATGATAGAGCTTTAGTTGGCATCTGCAGATGGCACCGCAGATTGTGTTCACCAACAGTGGTTTCTGGAAGTATTCCTGGACCCATTTAGTAATGACATTGACACAGTCATGCCGATGAGTGATGCAGGGCCCGAAGACCACGGGCATCCAATAAAAGTCTTCGGCCTTGTCCCTTACGCACAGAGATTTCTCCAGTTTCTCTGAATCTTTTGATGATGTTATGCACTGTAGATGATGAGATTTGCAAAGCCTTTGCAATTTGACTTTGAGGAACATTGTTTTTAAAGTATTCCACAATCTTTTTACGCACTCTTTCACAGCTCTGCCCATCTTTACTTCTGAGAGACTCTTCCTCTCTAAGACATCCCTTTTATAGCTAATCATGTTACAGACCTGATATCAATTAACTTAATTAGTTGCTAGATGTACTCCCAGCTGAATCTTTTAAAAGTCTCTTGTTTTTTCAGCCATTTGTTGCCCCCGTGCCAACTTTTTTGAGACCTGTAGCAGGCATCAAATTTGAAATGAGCTCATTTAGTGGATAAAAGTGTGAAATTTCTCCATTTAAACATTTGTTGTTATCTATGTTCTATTGTGAATAAAATATTGGCTCATGTGATTTGAAAGTCTTTTAGTTTTCATTTTATTCAAATTTAAAAAACGTCCCAACATTTCCGGAATTCGGGTTGTAGATATTTTACTTCATAACTTGTTTAAATATGGATATTTTTTTACACAAACGCATCGCTTCGCTTCAGAAGGCCTTCATTAACCCCCCGGAGCCATGTGGAATACACGTTTATGATGGATGGATGTGGATGGAAGCATTTTCTTCAGCTCATACTCATTGGTCCCGTTCACTGCCATTATAAAGATATAAACTAATCCTTTAAGGGGTTTTATGCAACACTTAAAGGTGCAGTAAGTGATTTCTGAGAAACGCTGTTGAAAGTGGATCAGACTGAGCACCACAACAGACTTGTAGCCAATCAGCGGTAGGGGGCGTATACACTCATGATTGGGGAAGAGAGAGAGTGAGCAAGTGAAGATCTGAAGAAGGACTGTAGAAAACGAGATGGCTGAGGGACATTACAAAAGAGAAAAGGTCAGAGGAATATCACTGGAAAAAGAAGGGTTATGATTGGGCAACAGGACCCACATTAATATTAGAAAAGCTTTCCAGCAAGTCCAGAGACTTAAGTGGGAAGGACTGAAAATGAACCCTGAGGTTGCGTTATGTGAGTAACATTGGTTTTGCTATGTTTCACAGAACCAAGAAGTTGTTGTAATGTTAGCTATAGTAAGTCATTATAGTCATTTTAGTCATTGTATGTCTGGACCTGGTGTGCTGCTGGTGACTAACAATGAATTCTTGCTTGTATATACTCTTGTGTGTTGTATGTTCATTTTTTGTTCTTCCTTGTTATTTGTTAATCATCTTTGCTTTTTTTTCGCGAACCATTATTTTACTTCACTTCAGCAATGATAAAAAGACATCCACTCTGGCACTGCGTGTTTGTGCATTTTGTAGGCATTTACTGCAACCAGCTGGTGCCACTATGACAATGAACCACCACAGCCACATCCATGGGATAATTTAAATTCAGGTGAATTTCATGTCATAGGATGTTATAAGTTCAAATGAGTGTTAATTTATCATTTGCAGCTAAGTCCTTAAGTATTTATCCTAATGTTTATATATATATACAGGTGCTGGTCATATAATTAGAATATCATCAAAAAGTTGATTTATTTCACTAATTCCATTCAAAAAGTGAAACTTGTATATTATATTCATTCATTACACACAGACTGATATATTTCAAATGTTTATTTCTTTTAATTTTGATGATTATAACTGACAACTAAGGAAAATCCCAAATTCAGTATCTCAGAAAATTAGAATATTACTTAAGACCAATACAAAGAAAGGATTTTTAGAAATCTTGGCCAAATGAAAAGTATGAACATGAAAAGTATGAGCATGTACAGCACTCAATACTTAGTTGGGGCTCCTTTTGCCTGAATTACTGCAGCAATGCGGCGTGGCATGGAGTCAATCAGTCTGTGGCACTGTTCAGGTGTTATAAGAGCCCAGGTTGCTCTGATAGTGGCCTTCAGCTCTTCTGCATTGTTGGGTCTGGCATATCGCATCTTCCTCTTCACAATACCCCATAGATTTTCTATGGGGTTAAGGTCAGGCGAGTTTGCTGCCAATTAAGAACAGGGATACCATGGTCCTTAAACCAGGTACTGGTAGCTTTGGCACTGTGTGCAGGTGCCAAGTCCTGTTGGAAAATGAAATCTTCATCTCCATAAAGTTGGTCAGCAGCAGGAAGCATGAAGTGCTCTAAAACTTCCTGGTATACGGCTGCGTTGACCTTGGACCTCAGAAAACACAGTGGACCAACACCAGCAGATGACATGGCACCCCAAACCATCACTGACTGTGGAAACTTTACACTGGACCTCAAGCAACGTGAATTGTGTGCCTCTCCTCTCTTCCTCCAGACTCTGGGACCCTGATTTCCAAAGGAAATGCAAAATTTACTTTCATCAGAGAACATAACTTTGGACCACTCAGCAGCAGTCCAGTCCTTTTTGTCTTTAGCCTTCTGACGCTGTCTGTTGTTCAAGAGTGGCTTGACACAAGGAATGCGACAGCTGAAACCCATGTCTTGCATACGTCTGTGCGTAGTGGTTCTTGAAGCACTGACTCCAGCTGCAGTCCACTCTTTGTGAATCTCCCCCACATTTTTGAATGGGTTTTGTTTCACAATCCTCTCCAGGGTGCGGTTATCCCTATTGCTTGTACACTTTTTTCTACCACATCTTTTCCTTCCCTTCGCCTCTCTATTAATGTGCTTGGACACAGAGCTCTGTGAACAGCCAGCCTCTTTTGCAATGACCTTTTGTGTCTTGCCCTCCTTGTGCAAGGTGTCAATGGTCGTCTTTTGGACAACTGTCAAGTCAGCAGTCTTCCCCATGATTGTGTAGCCTACAGAACTAGACTGAGAGACCATTTAAAGGCCTTTGCAGGTGTTTTGAGTTAATTAGCTGATTAGAGTGTGGCACCAGGTGTCTTCAATATTGAACCTTTTCACAATATTCTAATTTTCTGAGATACTGAATTTGGGATTTTCCTTAGTTGTCAGTTATAATCATCAAAATTAAAAGAAATAAACATTTGAAATATATCAGTCTGTGTGTAATGAATGAATATAATATACGTTTCACTTTTTGAATGGAATTAGTGAAATAAATCAACTTTTTGATGATATTCTAATTATATGACCAGCACCTGTATATATATATATATATATATATATATATATATATTAACCTTATTATGAAACTAATTATATATCACTATGTTGTCAGTGCACCACAAATTAACGGGTTCTATTTTTTATTTTATTTTTTTCATTTTGTCATTAAAACTTATAGAAACAGATCCTAAGTTCTAAGAGATTTCTTATCCTGTAATGCAGGCAAAACCACAAAGCAATGAAGGAAACTCTAAACCATCAAAAGTGTAAAATAGACACACATACACAGACAGACACACACACATACACACACACACAGAGGCAGAGTGAAATCAATGGATCAGTTAGATACTGTTTCCCAGTTAGTTGAGCCAGAAGATTTAACATTTAAAAAAAAAAAAAAAAAAATTCTACACTGTGACAGAAAGTAGATTTTGATAATGTCTAATATACAAATGCAATGCCTAATAAAAGCAAGTCATTATGTCTGAAAACATAGCAACATAATTCAATTTCAAATGAGCGTGAAATTATGATTTGCAGCTCAAAATTTTGTAAGTCCAGAAGTATTTATTTTAAGGCATTTTTATATTTTTATTAATCTAATTATAAAACAAATTATATAAAACTATGTTGTCAGTGCACTACAAATGAACTGGATCTATGCCTTTATTTTATTATTCAAATTGATAGGAAAAGAGAAGGCCTAAGAGATTTCTTATCCATTGATGCAGGCAAAAGCACACAGCAATACGTTGGTTAAACTCTAAACCATTAGAAATATTAAACAGACTGACACACACACAGAGAGAGAGAGAGGCAGAGTGAGATCAAAGGATAAGTTGGAGGCCGTTTACCAGAAAATTCTGTTAAGCCAGAAAATTCAACAACATTTTAAACAAAAAAAGTCAAATCTAAACTGTGACAGAAAGTAGTCTTTCATTAATCAGTAATTATTTTATTAATATGGATTAATCTATATTTCATTTATAATTCATGCAGTGAAGACTGTAAAGTGTTTGATAACTTTATTCAATTTCTGTATATTTCCTACCTGTTAGATGGCGCTACTGAGCCCCTCCTACACACCTATTTCTAAGGCTTTGCCCATGTTTACTGGCCAACAACTCTGATGTGTGTGTTGAGTTTCATGCAATTTGAAGTATGCTAAGTCTCTAAAACACCCATAACACTATATGACTTTTGACTCACAATAGTCAGATCCATGTGATCGGCCTCCTACATTAAACACACAGCTGCAGTTTCATCAAAATCAGTCAATGTATGTTATAACACACTTCCTGTTTCCCCTTTTCGCCATAAATTTGTTGCCTCGCCGCAGCCAAACTGTTCAAGATATCAAAAATCCGCTCACATTTTAGTATCCTCAATGTCTTGGCTTCATGCTGACCAAGTTTGGTGGTGATCGGCTGAATCCCCTAGGAGGAGTATATCAAATTCCAGAGCAACCGTTTTTCAAACAACCCATAATAGCCGACTTCCTGTTGGGCTGGCATATTACTTGAGATTGTGAAAGTTGTTTGGCCCAATGAGATCTATAAGTGTATGAATTTTAGTTACTGTAGGTGAAAAGGGGTGCGCTACAGCCATATACAGCCAATACCATATAAAAGGGTGCGCCACAAAGCCCCACCATGACCCTCCCATGTCAACTTGTGCCTGGCCCGAAAGATTGAATTTTTTTACCTCAGGAAAACAATAGAGCCCTTCAGACCTTAGGTCATGGGCCCTAAATACACTTAAGGTGCTTTATACAATCGGCACTGAGCCTTTGCCTCTCTCTTTCTACAACACAAACACACAAACACCCATACTCACTCTTAATACCAATTCCTAAACACCTTCACATGTACAGTACAAAAGTGCTATCAATAAACACACATCACCTAGCCAGGTCATTAAGATCCAATCTGCCATCTTTGTTTTTGTCAAAAATGTTCATCTGCAAGACACAAAAAACAAAGTGCTCATGTTTAGAAAAATGTTGAACATTTATTCTAGACTCAAATCAGGAAAATTAACAGAAACAAATAAACTTGTATAACAGCACTTACTGTCATTTTACTCACATTGTCAATTTCTAAATGTGCACTTATCCCTAGAGGCCTTTAAAAAAAATGTACACCGACATGAAATGAACTGACATGAAATGAACTGACATGAAATGCTTAGAAAAACTACATGACCAGCCAAATACTACTCACTTTAGGAGAGGCTCTTTGGTGAGAAGTATCATTAATTTTGGAGTGTACTTGGACAATAAACTGACCTTGGCCACTAACACAGAGCTGGTGTCTATAGAAAAGGCCAAAGCTGTCTGTATTTCCTGAGGATGCTGAGAGCTTTTGGAGTTTGAGGGGGAAAGCTCCTTTCCTTATACGAGTCTGTGGTGTGTGTGTGTGTGTGTGTGTGTGTGTGTGTGTGTGTGTGTTCTTGTATACATGGTTTATGAGGACACATGTGTATAATGACAGGTATTACAACGTAAACATGGTTTATGATGACACTTCCTGTGTCCTTGTATGGCTTAAAAAAACACTAAACAGTGTTTTTTTTTTAATTAAAAAAAGTTTTCTGTGATGGGTAGGTTTAGGGGTAGGGGTAGTGTAGGGGGATAGAATATACAGTTTGCACAGTATAAAAACTATTACGTCTATGGAGAGTTCCCGTAAACCACATATACAAGTGTGTGTGTGCGTGTGTGCGTGCATCGTGTGTGATTTATGAAGACACAAATTTGTATAATGACATGGGTATTACACTGGTATTACGACGTAAACATGAAATATGAGGACATTTCATGAGTCCTCATATTTAAAATAGCTTTAAAAACATACTAAACAATGTTTTATTAAAAATGTAAAATTGCAGAATGTTTTCTGTGATGGGTAGGTTTAGGAGTAGAGGTAGTGTAGGGGGATAGAATGTACAGTTTGTACAGTATAAAAACCATTACGCCTATGGAATGTCCTCACTTTGATAGCTAAACAAACCTGTGTGTGTGTGTGTGTGTGTGTGTGTGTGTGTGTGTGTGTGTGTGTGTGACAGAGGCCAATGATATGTATGTATTCATAGACAACAAATAAAAATCATGCAGATGGAATGACTATTATATTATACTATTATAGGGGCTGAAAATCAACATGTTATTAAGCTGTGAATATTTCACTTGAAAACACATCACTTTTACACACAGTTTCATCATTAAAAATTCAATAATCTATATCAACCTTCCAGATCAGTTTACTTTAACAACCTACTTTAGATCTGTTTCTCAACCTGTGGGTCATGACCCAAAAGTGGGTTAAAGAAAATATGATTGGTTCAAATATCTAAAAATTTGGGTCATGGCTTAATGACCATGGGAAAATGGTTGCTTTAGCTTTAGATGGCAGTTGCTTTAGATGGCAGCTTCTTGATTCTATAAACCTGTTATAGTATAACAAAAATAAATAAATAAATAAAATAATAATAATAATAAATGGAAGTAAACACTGTTACGAACAGTGCAATAACAGTGCAGAACAGTGCAGTAATCTGGTAAATCTGTGTACACTGAAAATAACATTTTTCAAATAAAAACAAGGTGGCGCTAATTTTACATAGAGCACACAGTGAATTTGACATGAATATGAAAAAGCACTGAAAAAGCACTGCATAATTTGAAATCAAGGATTTAAATTTTGTTGATCATGCTTCTCCAGCAATAGCTCAACTCTCTAGTCCGCATCGCATAAACCGACTGTTTCACACAGAGTACACAAGTTTTTACACAGGCTACAAATGCACACTTCAAAAGATCTCACTGCAGCATTCACTAAAATTTGCAATGTTTTTGAAATTAAATGTTTATTAGACATCCAAAGCCTTGTTTAAATAATTTAAATGCTTATTTTCTAAAAGCTGACAGTAGATGAGCAAGCATTATTGTTTGCCTTTCTATTTCTAATAATAGAAAAGCAAACGCTACAATACATTTTCATATACCGTTCACATAAAAGAATACCAAGACATTTTTATTGGTCATAACTTCTGGTGAAAAATAGCGGAAAAATAGCGAGACAAAGATAAAACTTTCCAGAGTCACGATCCTGGTTTTGTGTCTTGTGTTTTATTGTTGAAGTGTATTCTTAGTTCCCATTGTTTCTGTTAACTTCCTGTGTTTGGTTCCTGTTTTGCCTTGTACCTTGTCTGTCGCCATAGTTACCCTCATTAGTTCCCATGATAACAAATCACCAACACCTGTCCCTCATCAGCCCCTTGTTAACCTGTCTATTTAAATCTCTGCGCTTCAGTTGTTGTTTTTCGGTTGTTGCTCCTGTGTGTGTGTTCCTGTCATTGTCCTCCTGCCTTCTCTCTGTGGATTATACTCTTGTTCTTGGATTGGATTATCTGTGTTTATGTATTTTTAATAAACTTTTGTGTTTGCATTTGGATTCTTGCTCCGTCTCATGCCTGCTAACATGTTACAGAACAACCGACCAACCATGAATCCAGCAGCACAAATAATGCGTCTCTGTCAGGGAGACCGATCGATTGAGGACTATGTTCGAGATGAACAAGGTATGTCTCATGGTCTTTTTTTTTTAGAGGGTTATCTGAGCCACTCAGTTCATTCATGCCACTGCACAACCCTCATTAGACTTTAGAGTGTTATACTGACTTGGCACTGCAACTGAGCGGCTCTGCATTTACTGTGGGGGTTGTGGAGGAGGAAGTATTAGTATTCTAGGTTATTACGTGTGGAGGTTTTTGGTCCAATAATTAAAACCTCTTTGTTTTTAGAATTTAGTAGTAGGAAATTACTAGTCATCTAGTTTTTTTTTTTTTTTTTTAATAACTTTGCATTATGTTAGTTTTGTGTATTGGTATGTTTCGTCAGGTCGTGATGAAGAAATATAGAGCTGAGTATCACCAGCATAACAAACTAACACCATAATGATATCTCCCGGAGGGTAGAATGTACAGGGTGAAAAGCAATGATCCTAATACTGAGCCTTGCGGTACTCCATACTGAACTTATGATCAATATGATACCTCCTCATTTACTGCTACAAATTGATGACCGCCAGATAAGAAGGATTTGAACAATGCCAATGGGTGTCAAATCAACCAAATTTCAGAAACTTTCCTTGCTCAGATTTTTGACTTTGTTAATATTTTTTTGCTGTAGAAAGACAAACATAAATAGTGATAAAATTAAGTGTCTCAGATGTATATTTACAGAGTAATCCACTATTTTGTAGAGGGTGGTCAAAATGACAATTTTCACCTGAGATTTGGAGCCAATTTACAGGGGTGTAAAAATGACTTTAGAAAGATGGCAGCATCATTATTTTATTTTTACACTGAGATTGGTAAGTCTATTAGTAAAATCTGTTGACTTTAGCAATCTTTTTTTCATTATATGCCAACGAAGACAGTTCAAAAATGGCAAAAAGCACTTATGTTTTTTGCCTCAAGTTTGCATTCCTGTAATTCAAGAAGTATTAAAGATATCTTAATATCATGTTAGATTCTGGTTCTCAAGAAACTTTCCTTTAGGTATCTTCATTTTAAAGGCCCTCGATGGTTCAATCCCAAAGATACGGAGATCTTAATGTGGCTCCATGAGTAAATTGGGAAATTGTACACATTTTCAGTGGTCAAACATCAAATGTGGGTCACTTTGCATACAGTTGATACTTTTATTTTAAAGAGGAATATCTGAAGAACAAATAATGTCGTGTTTTTCTATCATCTCAATTCCATAGAACATACCTGAGTGCCATAAATAATCCTTTTCCAAAGTTTGCATACCTGTAACTCAAAGTATTCAAGATATCTTAAAATCCTTCTAGATTCTCATTCTTAATAAACTTTCCCTATATAGTTCAGTCCCATAGCTCCATGTTTAAATTGTTGAATTTTACCCATTTTCAGTGATCGAAAACCAAATGTGGTTCACTTTGCACACAGCTGATACTTATTGCATTTAAAGAGGAATGTCTGAAGAATAAATAATGTTTAAACTAGAAATGTATCTTGTTTCCCTCTATCAAAAGAATTGCATAAAACATAGCTCTCTGAGTACCAAAAATCCACTGAAAATGGTTCAGGTTAAGTTGAGGCACATTAACTTGCTCTTAAAATTGTATTTATAGGAATCTATATTTGAATCAGTTTTAAGGATATTTGGAAGATGGGATTTTGCTCATTTTAACAGCTTCTGAAGCTACCAAGAGTTCAAATACACAGTATCGTAACTACACATTACCACGTTGACATCCCTATATCTATGAGACTGAAATATATAGGGCCTTAAAAATGAAGATTCCAAAACAAAAGTTTCATAAGAACAAGAATCTAAAATGACATTAAGATATCTTTAATACCTTTAATTCAATTTCTTGAATTAAAGACACGTAAAGAGAGGTGTGTTGTATTCAATTGTTTTGATAAAAGGAGACAAGATACATTTCTAGTTTCTGTGTTATTTGTTCTTCAGACATTCTTCTTTAAACACAATAACTAACAGCTGTTTAAAAACTTACCTACATTTGGTTCTTGACCATTGAAAATTGGTCAAATTCAACAATTTGATGAAATGGCATCTGCGAGTTATTCCAGTCAGTATTTAGACTGAATCATATTACTGAGACTGCAGATGAATTAATGATATCAAGAGAGGATCTATGACTTCTGTTGCTTGTTGCACAAAGCTGGTTTCAGTTTCTACCCAGGTAAGTTCAAGATTAGTTTGAGCAAACTCTGGTTTTTAGGGCTCATGAAGGTGGATTGGTTTCTAGCGGGTTTCATTGCTATGTTAACTTACGCTACATGGCTAACCTGCTCTGGAGCAGGTTTTATTATGGGTTAGAGAACGTAAACCAAAACTCGACCAACCAGCTGTGAGTAAAGTGACACGTACTATCTGATGTGATAAAGCCACTTCCCCTGTATCTCTCGCTCCAAATTAAATCAGTTCAAAGTGAAAACATTTTAGAGACAAAATTGCTCATCTTTTGCTACTAATTATTTAATATATCTATATTAAATGAATTATAATTATGTATAATTCATATAATATATTCATATAATTATTATATTAATTGACAATATTAAACTTTGCTTTTTAAATTAAAATAAATGTAATACATGCATTAATATAAAAAGCTTTCAAATTGGTTAAGTTTACATGTTTTCATTTAAAGGTCTATATAAATTATAAGGTCTATTTGTTTGATACATGCATTGATATAGTCCGATATTTTATTTCAGCTGCCTTCTCAAACTTTCGCTGCAGCAGCAGTGTTTATTCCTGCCTTGTAAAATGCGCTTAATTTCATGATATTTTTCATAACGATCTCTTAATCTTCAGAAGAGAAGTGAATTCGCCATCTCTCTCGCGTGAAGTGAATCAAACGGACGCTCTCACACGTGTTCCGTGTGATTGGCTGTTTGCCGCACGTGTCACACTTTCAGGTGTATGCACTTCAGAGTTAATCGCAAAACAATAGGTTACTTGCGTAACCCCGGTTCTCTGATGGCATTAAGTGAGTTGTCTCACTATGGGATACGCCCCTTCCGCGTATTCCTCAGAAGCCCTATTACATTACGCCAGCCCCAAATGGCTGGCAGACGTGACGTTGTGTCTGGGAGTGGCCTCCCCATCCCTCAGTATAAAGGAAGTGACACAACGTCACTACGATATTCAAAACAAGCACACCTCTTCCTCGCTTCGCACAGCAAGGAGGGTGATCTGGTGAGACACCTCACTTAATGCTATCAGAGAACCGGGGTTACACAAGTAACCTATTGTTCTCTTTCAAGCATACGTTTCGGTGTCTCACTATGGGATATCCTAACTCCCGTATTGCCAGATAGCCTGCCTTGAAGTCTCCTGCCAACCACAATCACTGCATCCGGGGCTGAATGAGTCATGACTCGTGACTCACATTCCTACACTCAATACTGCATGTGCTAAAGTTTGAGCTGTAACATCCAGTTTATAAAACCTTGTAAATGTATGCAGCGAGGACCAACTCGCCACTTCACAAATATCCTGTATTGTGACTCCTTTAAATAGAGCCCACGAAGTTGACATTCCCCTTGTTGAGTGTGCACGCAACCCAGGAGGGGACACAAGACCCTTACTAGAATATGCCAACGAAATCGCTTCCACTATCCAGTGCGATAAACGTTGCTTAGTAATCGGCTTCCCCGTACGAGATTTCGTCCAAGATACGAAAAGCTGATCACTCTCCCTGAACCCTCTGGTTTTTTCTGTATAAATGCGTAAAGCACGCACTGGGCACAACGCATTTAACTTTTGCTGTTCTGATGAAGCAAAAGGTGGTGGATAAAAGGCTCTTATCTCAAGAGGGATGACAGCATTAACTACTTTGGGCATGAATGCAGGATTGGGTTCAGAACATACACGCTGAATGCACTGAAAGCGCGTGAATCTCGCTTACGCACTTTGCCGAAGTCAGAGCTAACAGTAGTGCCATCTTAAATGATAATATTTTGAAATCAACCTTGTCCAGCGGCTCAAACAGAGACATGGAGAAAGCATCAAGCACCAATCCCAAATCCCATGAGGGGGAAAGCAGTTTTGAAACTGGCAAAACGCGGCGTGCGCCCTTCATGAACCTGCATACCAAAGGATGCTGCCCCACAGTTTTGTTATCAAAACCAATGTGACAAGCAGATATAATAGCCAGAAACACTTTTATGGTTGAAAACGCTTTCCCTTGATCTATCAAATCCTGAAGAAATGATAGAATGACTGCCACTGAACACTGAAAGTTGCTCAAACACGTCCCATTTGCATTCATAAAGAGGCCTAGTCGATGAAGCTCTAGCATTTTGTATGGTTCTGATAACACTGTCAAGCAGACCGGTTGTATTTAAATTGAACCAGTCACGGGCCAGGCCCATAGTGCCAGGCATTCTGGATGAGGATGAAAATTCTCCCCCTCTGCTTGTGACACAAGGTCTCTGCGCAGCGGGAGAGGCCACGGGTCCTCGTACAACATATGTATGATCTCCGCTAGCCAATATTTCCCTGGCCTCCTCGGAGCTATTAATATCAATGTCAGTCCCTCCTCCCTCACTCTGTAAAGTGTTGGGGATATTAACGCTATCGGTGGGAACGCGTAAAGGAGAGTGCGAGGCCATTCGTGCGCCAGCGCATCTATCCCCAGAGGCGCGCTCTGGTCTTTCAGGGAGAAAAACAGAGGACACTGAGCATTGTCGTGGGACGCGAACAGATCCACTGTCGCTCTGCCGTATATGCTCCAAATCTGTTCGACCACTTCCCTGTTCAATTTCCACTCCCCGTAGAGGGGATTGCCCCTGGACAGGAGATCCGCACTCTGGTTCATGACACCCTGTACGTGCGTCGCTCTCAGGAATAAAAGATTGGCATTGCTCCATAAAATCAGTTTGATTGCTAACGTGTGCAAGGGAAGTGATCTGAGACCTCCCTGTCGGTTTATGTAAGCCACAACTGTAGTGTTGTCCGTTCTCACGAGAACATGATGCCCCTTCAGAAAAGGGAGAAAATGCTTCAGCGTCAGAAAAATGGCTAGCATTTCCAGATAGTTTATGTGAAGACTAGACAGATGATGACCCCATCTTCCATTCACTATCCTGCCCTCGTGAATGCCCCCCCAACCGGACATCGATGCGTCCATCGTTATGACTTTTCTGGTTCGAACCACGCCCATGGGAACCCCTTGAATCAGAAAGGTCGGGTGTCTCCACTGGCGCAGTGCCAAGACTGCCTCTGACGTCACTCTCACTCTCCTCCGGGAGTGATGTATCGGGTCCAGCCCCAGAGACGCTACCCAGCGTTGAAACTCTCTCATGAACAGTCTGCCTAAGGGAATAACTATCAGGGCTGAGGCCATCAGTCCTAATAGTCTGAGGCATGTGTGAAAGGAAACACTGTTTCCCCTCTGAAAATCTGTCATGCAACAAGTGAATTTTCTCACCCTGTCTTCCGACAGTCGCGCTTTGAACGTCACCGAGTTCAGTGACAGCCCCAGATATGTTATAGACTGCATGGGAATTAAAACACTCTTTTCGATGTTTAATTCTAAACCCAGTTTCTGTATATGTTCCAGAAGCATAACTGTGTGTTCTTTCGCTTCTCGTTCTGACCGAGCTGTCACCAGCCAGTCGTCTATGTAAGTAGCGAGACGAATGCTTTTCTCCCTGAGCGGAGTCAGGGCCGCTTCTGTACATTTTACAAACTTGTGGGTGGGTGTGCACCACTGCACCATCTCTTTTCCTTTTCACTGCTCTGCTTCCCCTGGCCCAACCGGGCTCTGTTTTCCACACAGAACATCTGGGAACTTCGAAACTCATCCCTTGTCGAACGCTGAACATCTGGGGGTCGGGAGCTAGCGAACAGGGGGGCTGTGGGCTCCTTTCCCCGGGGAAGACCCCATCAAACTGCCTTCTTCCTCCTCGCTCCCTGAGAATGGGAGTGAGGATGAGGTTGAGGGGCTGGCTGGACCGTCTGAGCTGTTTCAAGCGGGAAGTTCTTTCTAGGCCAGGCAGTTCTCTGTTCCGGGGCTCCGCTGTGACCCGCTGCATTCACGTTCGGTCTCTGCCGTCTAGGAATGCGATACCTGGGGGGTGGGCGGGCCGTAACTTGTGCGAAGGTCTGTCGAGGTGGCGGAGGGGGTGAAGTCTGCGTCTTTCTAGGCATACAGAGCTGCAAAGCCTCATCATCCCTTTTCTTTTCCTCACATCTCTTTTTCATCAGTGTCAGAGCCGATCCAAAAATGCCCTCTGCGACCACCGGTGCATCCAGGATGGCTTCCTTTTCCCTGTCAGAGAGATTCGCCAAATTAAGCCAACGTCCTCTCTCTTGAATGACCATTGTGGCCATGACCTTGCCCGCGGCTTGAACCGCGCATCTCTGAAGACGCAGAGAAAGATCGGTAACGACACAGATCTCTTCCCAGTGCGTCTGACCTGGCATGGTCGACGCTTCGTCCTGCAATTCTGCTTGGTACGCGGTCAGCATAGAGATTGCGTTCATAGCCCTGACAGAGAGAGCGACTGCTTTATAAGCACGTTCCGTCAAGCTTGACTGGAAACGGTCCGCTTTGGATGGCAACGTCGGATTCGCAGCCACCGTGTGCTTTGGGTGCAAGTGCGCGGCAACTAATGGCTCCATGGGGGGCATTCGGAAAAGTCCTTCTTTCTCCATTCCCTCCACATCGAGAGCGGATCCTCCCTGCACAAGCAATTTGCTGGTGAATGGTTTGTCTTTCCAGGTCACCGCAACCTCTTCCAGGAGCTCTGGAAACACAGGAAGGAGCTGCCGTGCTGCCCGTTTTGCTCTCGGCAGCCTCTTACCCTCGTAGCGAGACTTTGCAGTCTCTGCTACCACAGTCGGCCACGGAATGTTTAGTTTCTCTGCAGCGCGTTTGCACAAATTTGCAGATCAACACTGAGAAGCGGGGATGGTGCCCCGCCCTCATCTTCCATGGATCCCGCCGCGGCGAGGGGTAGTGCCGGGTGCACAGGGGGAAGGAAAGGAGAGTCCTCGAAATCCTCCTCTTCCTCAGAGAGGAGAAAATCCAATTGTCCCTCTTCCTCGAAATCGAGCGCGTCCTCCTTGTAGTCCGTGCTGAGCACATTGGGCAGAGGGACGCAAACATCGAGCTGTTCACCCCAAGATAAACTCTACAGGAATGGGTACCTGCGGAGTGGCAGCTGGAACGGGGCTAGGTGACATGAGGGGATCCTGGCCTGACAGGCTAGCTTGGCGTGCTAGCCTGCGACGAAGGCTCTTCATATTGAAGCGTGCGCAATGTTCACAGGAACCGGGGTTTTCGATCGCCAGTTTGGCATGTTTCAGCCCGAGACATGCAGAGCAGACCTGGTGTGTGTCCTTGCATGAAATTTTGTTCCCGCATGAACAAAGTCGCACAGCATCTCCCTCACTAGCCGGGACAGTCTGCATTGCTGCAGCCATCGTAATAACGAACA
This sequence comes from Mylopharyngodon piceus, assembly GCA_039654765.1. Classification (NCBI taxonomy): domain Eukaryota; kingdom Metazoa; phylum Chordata; class Actinopteri; order Cypriniformes; family Xenocyprididae; genus Mylopharyngodon; species Mylopharyngodon piceus. The sequence goes on from CM077445.1 coordinate 7,712,257, forward strand.
ATCCTTGCAATCAGCTGAAATGCAATTGAAGGAGTCAGGCGAAAGACGGCGTGGTGGCCAGCCGTTCGTAGGATTTGTAGGCTTCTGGTGTGAAGCGAGAAGAGGTTTTTGAATGTCGTAGTGACGTTGTGTCACTCCCTTTATACTGAGGGGTGGGGAGGCCACTCCCAGACACAACGTCACGTCTGCCAGCCAATTGGGGCTGGCGTAATGTAATAGGGCTTCTGAGGAATACGTGGAAGGGGTGTATCCCATAGTGAGACACCGAAACGTATGCTTGAAAGAGAACCTGATCTAAACCAGGCTAGATTTATATGGATTTGTCAACTCCAAACCTACTCTGAAACTCAGAGTTTATTCAACTAGCTTCATGCAACAGGCCACTGGAAGCATCTCTTTCAGTAGCTTAGTCTGTATAGGGTCTAACATAAAGTGCCCTCCACTAATATTGGCACCCTTGGTAAATATGAGCAAAAGCGGCTGTGAAAATAAATCTGCATTGTTTATCCTTTTGATCTTTCATTCAAAAATCACAAAATTCTAACCCATCACTGAAGTAAAACAATGGAAAGTGGGGGAGGAAATCTCATTATGAAAGTTTTTTTTTTTTTTTTTTTTTCTCTCTAGTTCACGTTGGCCATGAAGCTTGGCGACAGTCTGCTGTGTATCCTGTCACAAAGGTGAGAAGGTGAGCGCAAGGTGAGAATGTACTTGTAATGATCCTGTAATGGAAAACTTTGCTCTCTGAGTTATTCATTATTAATCTCACCACAAATAAGGGGAAAGAATTTCCACAACACTCCCATGCTGATGCTGTCAAGCTCTAAATTACTTGCCTATTGGCAAGGGATATTTGAGGTCACATGGCATGTTGGGGACCTTTATTATGAGGTCAAGCGAATAGATCACCTCAAGCTCCTAAAATGTGGAGAGAGGGGGGTCCCTGTTGAACTGCCAATGACAGAGAGGGATGATCTTGAACCAGAAGTGTATTTAACGAGTTTGTTTGCCCATATAATCTTTCAGGTATTAGGTTAACTTATTTGGCTTGCTGTCCACTGATGAGGGGCTGGATGAAGCAGCTTCAACTCGAGCTCTGATATACCCCACAGTGAATAAATAAAGGATATGATTAGGGCAAGGTACCTAAGATGAAGGTGGAGTTTAGGGAGGTGGAGAGATGCTGAAACAGCTAAGACTGAAGAGAGGTAAGCAGCTAATATACTCTGGCTGTTGATTGGAAGATTAGATAGGCTCACTCCTTCCTAAATTATGTTTAGGAACTTCACTTAAAACCTAATTTTCTCACTCAGGTACTGGTAGAAGATCATCTTCACTGTCCCAGCTGTCCCTCACAGAGTTTGCTAAGTTGTAAAAAGGGTTCACTGACATCTTTTCCCCCTGTCTGATTGCACAGACCTCATACAACATCACATCAAGTGTACCCCAGACTACAGACTACCTTAACACAAATAGTACAGAAAGAATTAATAGCACTGGGCCTCATTTATCAAACTAATGTAGAAACGAGTGCAGATTCGAGTGCAGAAATCATCTTACAACAGGGTTCATGTGTGATTCATCAAACGTTCGTATGCTGGCAATCCTATCTTACCAATACGTTGATAAATACGGCGGCTGAGAAACAATCGTCATTTAAATATCACGCTCCTAAAAATCACGGTAGAAGCCTCACCCCTAGAGTTTATGACACGGAGAAATATAAACCGGCCAAGAAGTAATCTCATGAGAGAAATTCATTTTACGCAAAAAACACCTGTTAACCTCGTAATTGCAAAAAAGTTCCATTAATTTATATTTAATACTGGTAAATAAAACGAAACATGACGACTTGCAGTGTGCAGCGTATGGTCTGAGCACTGACAAGCTGACCTTCCGCTTCTGCAACCTCTAAAGCAATGCTGGCAGCACTCATGCATCTGTTTTTTGAAGCTTCTGCACCTGATGCACAGCACGAGGACTCAACTACTTTGATCGAACCTTGCGGGGCCAGTTCCGGGTGGAACCCGTCTCAGAAAACCTCTGTATGACCCTGGCCACTGTACTGTAACTCAGTTTCAGGGTGTTACGATCTTCTTATAGCCTAGGCCATCTTTGTGGAGAGCAACAATTCTAATTCTCAAATCCTTAGAGAGTTCTTTGCCATGAGGTGCCATGTTGAACATCCAGTGGTCAGTATGAGAGGATTGTACTCAAAGCACCAAATTTTAACTGCTCTAATACAAGATATGCAAATTTGTATTGTCCTATCAAGAAGACAAAAACATGAACATGATGAATAGGACATGTGGCTTTGCATGTTTAAAAGACGTAGAGCTGTTATCACTTAGGATGTACTCACTTTTGTTGCCTGTTATTTAGACAATAATGGCTGTATGTTGAGTTATTTTCAGAAGACAGTAAATCTGCACTACTATACAAGCAGCACATTGACTACTCTAAAATATATACAAGTTTCATTTCTATAGCATTGTCCCTTGAGAAGATATGCTAAAATAGTTGCTGAAATGTGAGAGGTGTACTCACTTTTGTGAGATACTGTATGTGTGTGTGTGTATATGTATATATATATATATATATATATACATATACAGGTGCTGGTCATATAATTAGAATATCATCAAAAAGTTGATTTATTTCACTAATTCCATTCAAAAAGTGAAACTTGTATATTATATTCATTCATTACACACAGACTGATATATTTCAAATGTTTATTTCTTTTAATTTTGATGATTATAACTGACAACTAAGGAAAATCCCAAATTCAGTATCTCAGAAAATTAGAATATTGTGAAAAGGTTCAATATTGAAGACACCTGGTGCCACACTCTAATCAGCTAATTAACTCAAAACACCTGCAAAGGCCTTTAAATGATCTCTCAGTCTAGTTCTGTAGGCTACACAATCATGGGGAAGACTGCTGACTTGACAGTTGTCCAAAAGATGACCATTGACACCTTGCACAAGGAGGGCAAGACACAAAAGCTCATTGCAAAAGAGGCTGGCTGTTCACAGAGCTCTGTGTCCAAGCACATTAATAGAGAGGCGAAGGGAAGAAAAAGATGTGGTAGAAAAAAGTGTACAAGCAATAGGGATAACCGCATCCTGGAGAGGATTGTGAAACAAATCCCTTTCAAAAATGTGGGGGAGATTCACAAAGAGTGGACTGCAGCTGGAGTTAGTGCTTCAAGAACCACTACGCACAGACGTATGCAAGACATGGGTTTCAGCTGTCGCATTCCTTGTGTCAAGCCACTCTTGAACAACAGACAGCGTCAGAAGCGTCTCGCCTGGGCTAAAGACAAAAAGGACTGGACTACTGCTGAGTAGTCCAAAGTTATGTTCTCTGATGAAAGTAAATTTTGCATTTCCTTTGGAAATCAGAGTCCCAGAGTCTGGAGGAAGAGAGGAGAGGCACACAATCCACGTTGCTTGAGGTCCAGTGTAAAGTTTCCAGTCAGTGATGGTTTGGGGTGCCATGTCATCTGCTGGTGTTGGTCCACTGTGTTTTCTAAGGTCCAAGGTCAACGCAGCCGTATACCAGGAAGTTTTAGAGCACTTCATGCTTCCTGCTGCTGCCAACTTTATGTAGATGCAGATTTCATTTTCCAACAGGACTTGGCACCTGCACACAGTGCCAAAGCTACCAGTACCTGGTTTAAGGACCATGGTATCCCTGTTCTTAATTGGCCAGCAAACTCGCCTGACCTTAACCCCATAGAAAATCTATGGGGTATTGTGAAGAGGAAGATGCGATATGCCAGACCCAACAATGCAGAAGAGCTGAAGGCCACTATCAGAGCAACCTGGGCTCTTATAACACCTGAGCAGTGCCACAGACTGATCGACTCCATGCCACGCCGCATTGCTGCAGTAATTCAGGCAAAAGGAGCCCCAACTAAGTATTGAGTGCTGTACATGCTCATACTTTTCATGTTCATACTTTTCAGTTGGCCAAGATTTCTAAAAATCCTTTCTTTGTATTGGTCTTAAGTAATATTCTAATTTTCTGAGATACTGATACTAACTTTTCCTTAGTTGTCAGTTATAATCATCAAAATTAAAAGAAATAAACATTTGAAATATATTAGTCTGTGTGTAATGAATGAATATAATATACAAGTTTCACTTTTTGAATGGAATAAGTGAAATAAATCAACTTTTTGATGATATTCTAATTATATGACCAGCACGTGTATATATATATATATATATACTGTAGGGGTGACCCTGAATAGTCGACGATTCGAAGCTTCGATAGGAGGAGCCTGATTCGACTACCAATCTCACAGTCGAATCTCCGCAGAGGTGTTATGAAACGAGATATGGGGGCGCTCAATATCTGATTTTACATAGATGTACCGGTTCTCTCCCAATAAGTTAATATACAGCCTATTATGTTAATGCTGTAAATAAAAATGTGAAAAGAAAGAAGCTTTTAATAAATATTTTTAATGTGCGTGAATAAATCCAACCACCCCTGTGACAGAGTTAAGTTTCACTTTCAATGATCCGTGACCGACAGAGGAGCATCTTGGCGGCAGGGATTAAATCTTTAACAATGGCTGGGATAAGAAAATCTAAAGTGTAGAATTGGATGCACTTTGAAATATGATGATCCAAAAAACGTATGATGCAAGTTGTGCCAACCACTCATGTCCTACCGCTCAACAACGACAAACACTGCGGCGCTCTTCTGGCGGCCAACGTTAACGAGCTGTATGACTATAGCGCGCTATTTGAAAAGACTCAAACGGACACAGACAGATCGCGTGAAAGACTGGATTTCTCTCTCTCAATCAGGTAGGGTACAAGTGATTTCAAAACATTTCAGCCGGTTCTAATTTGATTTTTGGATGCTGTGAATGTTTAGCTAAAAAGAGTGCCACTCCAGTTTAGTCTCTGCAGTTAAAAAGACAAAGTTGACGACTCTATACTTTCGTTATTTTAATAATTTATTTAATTTTAATTTATTTATTGATCACTCTGGGTTATCTAATTTAACTATTTGTGGCTTGTGTTTTGAATATATGTTCCCCTGCACTTCAGGCATTTTGCAGTTGTGACTTGATTATAACTATTTCATTTTTTTAATTAGGCTATTTTTATTTATTAGAACGGTATATTCTGTTCTAATTCAATTCTGTAAGTTAATTTTTGATTGTTTTTTGGTGCATTGATGTTGCGCTGTAGATTAGTTAAAGCTTGCTCGCACATGCAATTTAGCAGATTTTATTTGATTTGTCGACATGTGAAATGCATATCTATCTGCAGTGTGGCCTTTCTGCAGTTATTTATATATATTTTAAGGTTTATTGATCCAAAATGTTTTTATTCATTTTCTTCTATATCTTTGTGTGGTGTTCTGTACATCGTGGCTGTGAATGTTTACCCACATTGCCTTTCATTTGTTTTTAAAAAGATAAAATAATTGTCAGTTTCGTCTATCACTTGACAGGCAGTGTGGTCGCTTTATTAGAAATTCGTTTCTCTGTGCTGTGTGTGAGAGAAAATAAAAGTTGTCTTAAGCCGCGGGTATAGGCCTTACTTCATTTTCCTTGTCCCGCTCCATCTCGTGCACAGTTGAGTGTGCCCTTCAAAGTCCGTGCGCACTATCTAGTGGACTGCTGTTTTTCAAGGACTTATATATATATATATATATATATATATATATAAGAAATTTACAAATAATACGATAGAGATACAAATTAAATTAAAGCTGCAAGCAGCGATGAAAGGGCCCTCACACACGGGCTACTGCCACCCGTTGGCATCAGGAAAACGGTGAACAGTGGGCGACATGCATGTAAGCGAGTGAATACAGGAGAATTATGGCCAAGTCATTTCAAAGTGCCACACTTCCTGCTGCCAACAGGTGGCGCTTTGACCGTAACTGAATATTGCCATGTCGATGTCTTCAGGCCAGGTCTATTATGAAACGTGAAGTTTGGTGTAGATCAGACATTGTATGCCTGAGTTACTACAACTTCCTGTTTTGTGGCGTTAATCGCATACATTAGCACTTAGCTAAGTGTTTCATGATTTAACGTGTTTTTAGCATGTTTGGTACTTCATGGCATATTGAAATGTGTTTCTGGGAGTGAATTAAAGTGTAAAGCATACCATTTCCTGTTGCCAGCAGGTGGCGCTATGACTAACTGAATATTGGCATATAGATGTCTTTATGCCAGGACTCTTATCACACATGTGAAGTTTGGGGCAGATCGGACATTGTATGCCTGAGTTACAACAGCTTCCTCTTTAATTCGCCTTCAGTGAAAAGTCAAGATCTTCGCAATTTAACATCGCTAAGGCCTTAAGATTAGACTGACCAAATATGATGTTTGTCAGGCCACCACGGACACGCCCTCCAACGAAAACTCAAGGGGCCTCATTTATAAAATGTTGCGCAGAAACCGTCCTAAATTTGATCTTACGATCATTTCTCCGATGTGCATACGTGTGATTCATAGAATGAACGTACACACAGAAAACGAGCGTACGCCTCTCTTTCAGTTGTGAAATCTATAAATCGCAAATGATCTTGAACTTGCGCGCAGCTGAATGGTTTCAGTTCTCCGCGTTTTAAACGACACTAAATTAATGTCATTTACATATAAAAGATCACCAGGTTTTCCAAAAACCTGCAGTAATCTAACCAGGAAAAGTGTGTACGTCTGCTCAGACCCTGAAGTGGCTCTAAGCACGTCAAAGACCGTTTTTATAAATATGAGCGTTGGCGTGGATTTAAGCGTACGCACACTCTAAGATCAAATCTGTGCGTACGCACGCTTTATAAATGAGGCCCAAGATCTTTGCAATTTAACATGGCTAAAGCCTTAAGATAGACTGACCATATTTATAGACTGACCATATTTGATGTGGTTCTGTTTGAATCTCTATGAGGGCTTAATCACAGTGTAAAACATGTAATTTCCTGTTGCCGGCAGGTGGCGCTATGACTGTAACTGAATATTGGCATGTAGATGTCTTCAGGTCAGGACTCTAATAAAACATGTGAAGTTTGGGGCTGATCCAACATTGTATACCCGAGTTACAACAACTTCCTGTTTCATGGCGAAACATCGAACTTTGTCAGGCCACCACGGGCACGCCTTTCAGCGAAAACTCTAGATCTTCGCAATGTGTATTGAATTTCATACCTGTACGTGAAACGTAGGGTCAGGGGCACTTCGTTTAAATTTTGTAGGTGGCACTATCAAGCCATTTTGCCACACCTAATTCTGAAACCCATATCAGATGCAAATTTTCACCAGTTCTGACGCATCTGCAAAGTTTCATGAGTTTTCAAGCATGTTTAGGCCCTCAAAAATGTGATTCCCCTTTCATGGCGAAACATCAGACTTTGTCAGGCCGCCACGGACACGCCCTTCAACAAAAACTCAAGATCTTTGCAATTTAACATCGCGAAGGCCTTAAGATTAGACTGACCATATATGATGTGCTTCTGGTTAAATCTCTGAGTAGTTAATCACAGTGTAAAACATGAAATTTCCTCTTACCTACAGGTGGCGCTATGGCTGTAACTGAATATTGCCATGTGGATGTCTTCAGGCCAGGACTCTAATAAAACATGTGAAGTTTGGGGCAGATCGGACATCGTATGCCCCAGTTACAACAACTTCCTGTTTCATAGCGAAACATCGAACTTTGTGAGGCCGCCACGGACATGCCCTTCAGCAAAAACTCTAGATCTTCGCAATTTAACGTCTCAAAGGCCTTTAGATTAGACTGACCAAATATGATGTTGATCTGATAAAAACTCTAGGAGGAGTTTGTTAAAGTACAACGTCTGGAAATGGCAAAAACTGCCAAAATTTTGCAGAGAAAATGAAGAATATCTCACTTCCTGTTGGGTTTACAGATTTTTTGTAGGTATTGGGCTGTTACATCTGTCTACCGAATTTTATAACCGTATGTGAAACGTAGCACGAAGGGCGCTTAATTGAAATTTTGTAGGTGGCGCTATCGAGCTATTTTGCCACACCTAATTCTGAAACCCATATCAGATGTAAATTTTCACCACTTCTGATGCGTGTGCAAAGTTTCATGAGTTTTCAAGCATGTTTAGGCCCTCAAAAATGTGATTCATTTCAGAGAAGAAGAAAAATTGGCCGAGCAATTACAATACAATAGGGTCCTCACACCATCGGTGCTTGGGCCCTAATAAACTTGTTTTTCAGATGCAGTACGTTTATTTACCATGTATACGTTTATTTAACATCTTTTGTTGTTTGATTAACATTAATGACAGACAAATATTTAATTAGGCTACTGTCCCTTTAAGACCGAATTCATGGATGTAATATACTGACATCCGAGTGATATCCGATTTTCACCCACCTGGTTACGTCCACTTAAGCCATAAGTTATAACCGACTGTATTTACATGAGATACTCCACACAATGGACATTTTGAAAAACTATGTGTGCATTTGACCATTAAGACGCAAGGAGAACTGATCGCACACTGTCTGAGAGAACTGGGATTGCGTGCAAGGATAGAGAGAGCGCTTCTAGTGTGTGTCATTCAGCGCGATTCTGCCTATCCAGCCTTCACTAACAGCAAGTTAATCAATAACGAATTGTGATTAGATGGTAATTTTGTTCTACAACGAATTGATTGGGCTGTTTTCGCATGACAGAACACTTCTACTACTCGTTCTATGATTACCCAGTCGTAAAGAAATTTTCGGAAAGATGAAATACGGGACAAAACATGATTTTTTTCTTAATAAGTCGGGACACTAAAAATGGAGCTGAAATACAGGACTGTCCCGGGAAATATGTTTTTAAAACCTTTCTGGGCACTGAAAGTGTAAATTAACTTGCTGGCAATAGGGGCCTCACTGAGCCGGATTTCATCAAAAATATCTTAATTTGTGTTCCGAAGATGAACGAAGGTCTTACGGGTGTAGAACGACATGAGGGTGAATAATAAATGACATTATTTTCATTTTTGGGTAAACTAACCCTTTAAGGCTTTGTACTTCACACGTGTTCCGATATCCATGTAAAACAGCATCCTTCACATGGGCAAAACTGTGTATAGTTGGGCACTGGGCATGCTGATTTACAGCGGATCATTTAATTTGAGCAGTATAACATTTATGTTTGGTTGATAGCATTTTAGTTTGATGATAAATGGCTGAAATGTCAAGTTATAAACACTAGAACTGATGTTGTGTGTGCGCGCGCGAAGCGCCTGTGCGATCACTTGGATTTAATAAAATGAAGATATAAAGAAAACAAATACAATGCGTTAGAGTGTCACAAAAACAAGCATCACAGTTTTTTTTTTTGTTTTTTTCTTTTGTTAATCTGTTAATTATTTAAATGAAATATATGTCGTGTAGTCCTGTTTATTTTATTCCTTTTATAGCCTACTTAATTTTATTCGGGTTTTCTCAGTTGCCTGGACCACAAAACCAGTCATAAGGGTCAATTTTTTGAAATTGAAATTTATACATCATCTGAAAGCTGATGTCTGAAAGTTTTTCATTGATAGGACAATAGGACAATATTCTCAAATACAACTATTTGAAAATCAGGAATCTGAGGGTGCAAAAGAATCAAAATATTGAGAAAATCGTCTTTAATGACCTGAAGGCATTTTTAGAGTTGTTTTTTTCTGAGTGACATACACAGAAGTAAAGACTTATAACTCCACAATTATAGCAAGGAGAGTCAAAAGGTAGGTATTGTTTGATAGAACACTTTGTACATTTTTAGAAAATATAAATTACATTACAATTGGACATTCTCGTGCTGAGGAACTGCTGATAAAATCAAACAATTATATATACAGTGGTGGTCAGAATTATTGGCACCCTTGGTAAATATGATCAAAGATGACTGTAAAAATAAATCTGCAATGTTTATCCTTTTGATCTTTAATTCATAAAATTAGCAAAAATCTAACCTTTCATTGAAGGAAAAGAATTGAAAGTGGGGGGGGGGGGGAATCACATTATGAAATAAATGTTTTTCTCCAAAACACGTTGGCCACAATTATTGGCACCCTTTTATTCAATACTTTTTGCAACCTCTTTTTGCCAAGATAACAGCTCTGAGTTTTCTCCTATAATGCCTGATGAGTTTGGAGAACACCTGACAAGATATCAGAGACCATTCCTTCATGCAGAATCTCTCCAGATCCTTCAGATTCCCAGCTCCATGTTGGTGCTTCTTGTCTTCAGTTCACTCCACTCATTTTCTTTAGGGTTCAGGTCAGGGGACTGGGACGACCATGGCAGAAGCTTCATTTTGTGCTCAGTGACACATTTTTGTGTTGGTTTTGATGTTTGTTTTGGATCATTGTCCTGATGGAAGATGGCCCATTATTGGATTTCTAGCAGAAGCAGTCAGGTTTTGATTTTTTATCTGTTGGTATTTGATAGAATCCATGATACCAAGTATCTGAACAAGATGTCCAGGACCTCCAGCAGAAAAATAGGCCCACAACATTAAAGATCCAGCAGTATATTTAACCGTGGGCATGGGGTACTTTTTGTCCATGTGTGCACCAAACCCATCTGGTGGGTTTGCTGCCAAAAAGCTCTCTTTTTAGTTTCATCTGACCATAGAAGCCGGTCCTGTTTGAAGTTCCAGTCTTGTCTGACAACTGAATATGCTGGAGATTGTTTCTAGATGAGAGCAGAGGATTTTTCTTGTAACCCTCCCGAACAACTTGTGGGGATGTAGGTGCTGTTTGATAATTTTTTTTAGGCTTTCTGAGACTCAAGACACAATTAATCTCTGCAATTCTCCAGCTGTGATCCTTGGAGAGTCTTTGCCCACTCACACTTTCCTCCTTACCGTGCATTAGGACGATTTATACACACGTCCTCTTCCAAGCAGATTTGTAACATCTTTAGTTGATTGGAACTTCTTAATTATTGCCCTGATAGTGGAAATGGGGATTTTCAATGCTTTAGCTATTTTCTTACAGCCATTTTCTATTTTGTGAAGCTCAGCAATCTTTTGCTGCAAATCAGAACTATATTCTTTGGTTTTTCTCATTATGATGAATGATTAAGGGAATTTGGCCTTTGTGTTTCCTCATGTATATACTCATGGCTGGACAATTTCATGTTCATGGTCACCCTGCTGTGCTAAAAAATTATAAATATGAATGGGAATATACTTCAGAGATATTTTACTCATAAAAAATTCTAGGGGTGCCAATAATTGTGGTCCACGTGTTTTGGAGAAAAACATTTATTTCATAATGTGATTTTCCCCCCACTTTCAATTCTTTTCCTTCAATAAAAGGTTAGATTTTTGCTAATTTTATGAATTAAAGATCAAAAGGATAAACAATGCAGATTTATTTTTATAGCCATCTTTGATCATATTTACCAAGGGTGCCAATAATTCTGACCACCACTGTGTAATTTTTTTTATTAGGGCCCGAGCACCAGATGTTGTGAGGACCCTATTGTAATTGCATCAAGCACGTCAAACACGCGTCAGAAGTGGTGAAAATTTATGTCTGATATGGGTTTCAGAATTAGGTGTGGCAAAATGGCTCGATAGCGCCACCTACAACATTTCAAATAAGCGCCCTTCGTGCTATGTTTCACGTACAAGTATGAAATTCTGTAGACACATGCCCAATACCTACAAAAAAGTCCCTGGGTGCAAAATCTGAAAATCCAACAGGAAGTGAGATATTTTGAATTTTCTGTGCAAAATTTTTGCAGTTTTTCCCATTTCCACACATTGTACTTTAACGAACTCCTCCTAGAGCTTTAATCAGATCAACATCATATTTGGTCAGTCTAATCTAAAGGCCTTCAACGTTAAATTGCAAAGATCTTGAGTTTTTGCTGAAGGGCGTGTCTGTGGCAGCCTGACAAAATTTGATGTTTTGCCATGAAACAGGAAGTTGTTGTAACTCGGGCAAATAATGTCCGATCTGCCCCAAACTTCACATGTTTTATTAGAGTCCTGGCCTGAAGACATCTACATGGCAATATTCAGTTACAATCATAGCGCCACCTGCGTGAAACAGGAAATGTCATGTTTTACACTGTGATTAACTCCTCATAGAGATTTAACCAGAACCACATCATATTTGGTCAGTCTAATATTAAGGCCTTAGCGACGTTAAATTGCGAAGATCTTGACTTTTCACTGAAGGCGAATGAAAGAGGAAGCTGTTGTAACTCAGACATACAGTGTCCGATCTGCCCCAAACTTCACATGTGTGATAAGAGTCCTGGCCTTATAACATCTACATGCCAATATTTAGTTAGTCATAGCGCCACCTGATGGCAACAGGAAATGGCATGCTTTACACTATAATTCACTCCCAGAAACACATTTAAATATGCCATGAAGTACCAAACATGCTAGAAACATGTTAAATCATGCAACACTTGGCTAAGTGCTAAAGTATGCGAATAACGCCACGAAACAGGAAGTTGTTGTAACTCAGGCATACAATGTCCGATCTGCTCCAAACTTCACATGTTTGATAATAGTCCTGGCCTAAAGACATCTACATGGCAATATTCAGTTATAGTCAAAGTGCCACCTGTTGGCAGCAGGAAGTGTGGCATATCAAAATGACTTTGCCATATTTCTCCTGTATTTACTCGCGTTCATGCATGTCACCCACTATTCACTGTTTTCCTAAGGCCACCAGGTGGCGGTGGCCCCAGGTGCAAGGGCCCTTTCATCGCTGCTTGCAGCTTTAATAATTTTACATATCTTTCTAATTTGACATGCAATAATTCAGGAAAGTAATAAGATAGGAGGAAAATTCTTTTTTGATAAAGTTCTCCAACATGTGAGCTGCATCTGAATCAAATTATGTGGTGATAGCAAAAAGTAATCAAAAGTTACAGCATTTGGAACCAATGTAACCTTTATTGTTTAGCCCTTGACGCCCCCTAATGGGCATTTTTAAAATCGTTCTTCCATGAGGAATATCTCATGATCGACGCAAGGGATTATGTTGGTTTTGGACTCATTTTATTCGCAAGAATCTGCTTTAAATAATGTTCTGCATTTTCTATGATCTACGATTTATCAGCAAATAACTCAGCACTACTTAGGAGTTAATCGATTTGGCTACATGCATTGTAAAGTTCAGACTCTAAGCTTTCAAATAACACCTATTTTAACACCTATTCAAGGCAGTAGTTTTGAAAAATATGATTTTTTTTTTCGTTGCTAGGTGGTGCTGGCAGGCGGTACACTTCAGTTTATAGGGACTACTCAGCACTCATTAAGTCGTCAAAATGGTTAGATGCATTAAAAAGCCGAGTTTCTAAGCTTTAAAATGACACCTATTTTGTGTTATTCCACATTGGAAAATAAGCATGGACGGTTCCGGGAACATTGGATAACACATTGCATCCCGGAAAGACGAGAGACATTTTTAGCCAAATATGTTACATCATTTCGTGAGTAATATCTTGTGATAGACACAATGGATTATGTTGATTTTGGGCTCATTTGAATTGTAAGAATCTGCTGTAAGTGATGTGACATGATCTATGATCTGTACAATTTTCATGAAGTTATGAGCAAAAACGCCACGTGAAATCTACATATTTGTTTTCAGTTAGTGCCTGTGTGCTGTTTTTGTTGTAAACTCAATTTGTACAGACTCATTAGAGGGTGAAAACAACACAACAGGAGCATGTTGGAGGCATGATCTGGACGTGTAAAAGTCTCTGATTTTGTATGCAAAAAGAATTATTGTGCTACCTACTTGGTTTCAGTTACTATTGGCTCTTAAAGTGAGACACGCAAACGGGAGTCTTTAGCAACGAATATTACTTACAAAAATACATTTTTGATAAATTTATGGTAGAAAATTTACAAAACATCTTTATGGAACATGATCTTTGCTTAATATCCTAATGATTTTTGGCATAAAAGAAAAATCAATAATTTTGACCCATACAACGTATTGTTGGCTATTGCTACAAATATACCTGTGCGACTTACAACTGGTTTTGTGGTCCAGGGTCACATTTGTTGTTTGATTAACATTAACAACACAGAAAGGATCAGACTTCCGGTGAGCAGTGCAATGGAGTAGACACATTTGTCTCTCTTCCCCATTCTGTTTTGTTTATTTCTTTAACTACCCCACCGACTTTCTCTGACACACTACAAAAACTAGTAAGATGACTTTTGAATGACATTGTCTGTCTAAAATGGCAACTAAAACAGCGAAAACATCCAAGAAAGAAGCCAACATGAGAGCTGAGGCGCTCGTGACACCAAACGAAGTGAACACGGTGCCGCTAACAGACCTGCTGGAAGAGCATAGAGCTGCTTTGGCGGCCAAGTTTAAGGCTGCAATTTCAAGGTTAGATGTAAAACTTGACTGTGTGCAATGCATGGAGTAGACAGAACACCATAAGGATCATCGGCGTGCCTCCAATAGAGGGTTCGCGGCCAGCAACATTTTTCTCCGAGTTACTTTTTGAAGTTTTTGGTCACCAAGTATTGTCCTGAATAACCTGATGCTGACTGACATGGTGTCATTGGAATCATGAAGCAATCTCAGCTGAGGAGGGCATTCGGTAGTAAGATTACCAGTGCAACGTTTCTTAGAACCCAGTGCTGACTGACTGTATCATTGGAACTACTATGTAAGTTGGGAGAGATTTATTTGATTTATTATTGTCTTCTCATCGCCATATTTTGGTCACTATTTGACTCTGTTGTGAGTTTTTTTTTTTTTTTTTTTCACGGTTGTTTGTTCTAGAATGCACTCTCCTGCTGTCATGTTTAGCAAATGCTGTTTTTGCCCCTGTTCGGTTTAAACAGGCCCTAATGTCCTTGGACTGCAGTATAAGTTGAAGAGTCATTGTATACAGTATTTGTGACTGAAAAAGTTACACTCGAGGTGCTGTTAAAAATATATTTATGTATATTTTATTTCTTTTTGTCATTTGAGGAATTTTAAATTTTAAATTTTATTTATATGTCTTGCAGTAATAATTCTAATTCCGATGTTCTCGCGATTGGGGGTGATGTGTTATTGGGGAAGTATAAGGTTTGTAGTTTAAATAGGAGTAAAAAGGAAATAAGGTATCTGGAGAGATGCGTATGTTTTTGGTTTGTTTGAAGGGAGAACAGGGGTGGGTAAAAGTGGTGGCTGACTATTGTTGTTTTTATAGATCGTGTTTTCTCAGTTGTCTTTTCTTTTTTCCTTTTTTTTTTTCCTTTTTTTCTTTTTTTTCCCCCTCTTCTGTCTTTATCTCTTTTTTTTATATTTGTTCAGAACATCTTATGGATCAGGGTACTGCAATAGTTAAGCATGATTAAAATGGCTGGTAGCACAGCAAGATCAAATACAAATATTCATTTTATCTCTTTAAATGTGAAAGAGATATCGTTAAGACCAAAAAAGTTTTTTCACATTTACAGTCCCTTAGAGGAGACTTTTTTTTGTTTTATTTTTTGTTTGTTTTTTTTTTGTTGTTGTTGTTTTTACAAGAAACCCATCTTTGCACCTCAGATGTTTCTCTAACATCTTCTTAAGAGTGCATGGGTTGGTCACTGTTTTCACTCCAAATTTGCTGTGAAAGCAAGAGGGGCAGTGATTTTTATACATAAGAACATTGCTTTTGAACTGGAATCAGTGGTCTCAGATCCAAATTCGTTATGTGATTGAGTCTCAAATTTTACAAACAGTCAGAGTTGTCTTAGCATGCATATATGGTCCCAATTGGGACAACGGCACATTTTTTGTTAATTTTTTTCCCGTACTCCATAATTTTGATTGTCACCACATGGGGGGATTTCAGTTTGGTTCAGAATACATTGTTGGACAGTTCATCTTCAAAACATACCATGTTGTCCAACTTTTAGAATCCTATACTAAACAGATTGGCCTGACAGATCCCTAGAGATCAACGTTTCCAACTAGTAAAGTCTTCTCTCTTTTTTTCACATGTTCACCATTCATATTCGTGGATCGATTATTTTTATTTATTTATTTATTTTTATTTTATTATTATTATTATTATTTTGGATAATAGAATGATGCACTCTATCAGCTCATGAGACTATCATAGTATAGTCATCTCCGATCATGCCCCCACCTCTTTGGACTTAATGTTTCCATAAGCCAGGACTTATTTTAAACAATGGAGATTTAGTTCACATTTACTTTCTGATAACAACTTCAAAGATTTCCTTGCATCTCATATAAAAATATATTTTGAAATAAATGACGATACTTCTATCAGCAGTAACACATTATGGGAGGCATTCACAGCCTATATGCATGGACAAATAATTTCATATGTCTGTCAGTTGAGGAGATTTGAGAATTCCAGGATGGCAGAAATATCTGACCAACTTTCTAAACTAGACCTCCAATATTCTTTGACCCATTCACCCACAATTTATAAAAAATGTCTTCAACTTCATTCAGAGTATAATTTACTTCTAACTCACAAAGTTGAAAAGCAACTGTTGAGTGCCAGACAGCATTTTTTTTTTTAATTTGGTGAAAAAGCTGACAAATTACTTGCATTTCAATCTCGAACTGTCCGCGCATCTAGGCTGATTCCTAAAATTAAATCTCCTAAGGGTGATATAGTTTCCGAAATTAATTCAGTTTTTCAAAATACTATCTTTCTTCCTCAGAATGCAACTCAAAAATTTGGAATAGCCCAAACCCATTTGTCCAATTAATTTTCCCTTGTGTTAATGATGGCTCCACAAATGATTTGGGCAGACCTGTGTCAACCACAAAAGTACAAGAGGCAATTCATTCACTTCAAAATGGTAAATCACCTGGCCCTGAAGGCTTTACCATCAAATTTTAAGACGTTCTCCTCCGTTCTAGCCCCAATTCTACAGAGAGTATATAATGAGGCTTTTCTGTCAGGCCGGCTTCCAACAACCATGTCTGAGGCATCCATTTCATTGTTGCTTAAAGCTAAAGATCCACTGCTTTGCAGTAGCTACAGGCCAGTTTCCTTGTTAAATGTGGACTTTAAATTTTTATCTAAGGTCCTTGCCCTTCGCCTTCACCAAGTGTTGCCTGCTGTGATTTCCCCTGACCAGACAGATTTCATGATTGGGAGACAATCTTTTTATAATACCAAAACACTTTTTAATACCATCCTTTCTTCAAGTTCCAACACTGCCGAAATGATATTGTCCCTCGATGCTGAGAAGGCATTCGACAGGGTCGAGTATTTGTTTGTTTTTTTTTAAATACATTTGGTTTCAGCTCAAATTTTATAGCATGGATTTGACTATTATACTCCTCCCCTGTAGCATCTGTGTACACCAATGCAACACATTCTAAAACCTTTCGCCTTTACAGAGGCACGTGCCAAGGTTGCCCCCTTTCACCTCTATTATTTGCCTTGGCTATAGAGCCATTGGCCACTTGGCTGCGAAGTGAGGAAAAGTTTGAAGGCATTACCTAGTTTGGAACCTCTTATAAACTGTCCCTTTATGCAGACGACCTTCTTTTATATATAGCGAACCCAGTTTCATCATTACCGCCAATCCTTGGCTCAGGTAGGATTCAGATATTTAGGCGTATTTATCACTAAATCAGTCACAGCTATCTTTAGAAGACATTTTAATTCTTTGCTTGATGCCTATAAGGCATATATAGAGAGATGGTCTTCTCTTCCAATATCGTTAATTGGCTGTATTAATTTGGGTAAGATGACAATTTTGCCCACATTTTTATATCTCTTTCAGCATATACCCATTTTTATTAACAAGTCTTTTTTTACCACTCTGAATCGGATAACTAATTCATTTTTGTGGGGTGGAAAATATGCGCGAATTAGGAGAACAGTTCTAGAACTCCCAAAGTCCAAAGGGGGCCTTGCTTTACCAAATTTTCAGCAGTATTACTGGGCCTGTAATGTCAGCAAGCTTTTGTATTGGACTAACTCCTCAAGAGTTCCTAAACATCCAGTCTGGGCCCGAATGGAACTGTCATCCTCAAAATTTTTCCTTCATTCTGTGATTTGCTCTCAGCTTCCTATAAATATTAAAAATGTCTCAGACAGTTTAGTGGTGGCAAATACCCTTAAAATATGGGGGGTTCATTTTAGGAAGCATATTGGGTTAATCAGACCATCAATTCTGGCTCCTATTGTGAACAATTTATCTTTTCTACCATCATGTTCTGATCCAGTTTTTCGTGATTGGTCCTCAAGGGGTCTCAGTACCATCAGGGACTTTTATGATAAAGGAATATTTTTATCCTTTTCAGAATTATCCAAAAAGTTTGATCTTCCCAACACTCATCTTTTTCGCTTCTTTCAGGTCAGACATTTTGTACAAAATCAGTTTCCCCAGTTTCCTAATCACCCCCGATTCAAAAATGGACACCCTTCTCTGTTAGTACAGAGAGAAAAGGGCTAATCTCTGTCATTTATGAAACAATAGTTTTTTAAAATCCTGACAGCTCTGAATCACTCAAGAATATATGGGAACAAGAGCTGGGGGTCACTACACTTTATATATTTGATTTAGTACATTCTTCCTCCATATGTTCTCGACATAGTTTGATGCAATGCAAGATTCTTTATAGAGCACACTACACTAATGCCAGACTAGCCAAAATATACGCTTGCAATAGTGACGCTTGCAATAGGTGCCAACAGTCTCCATCAAATCATACTCACATGTTCTGGTCCTGTCCAAGACTGACAGAGTTTTGGTCTAAAATATTTGATACTTTCAAAAACACCTTTAATACATCAGCCACTCCAAACCCGTTTACAGCTCTATTTGGAATTCCTTTTAAGCCAAACTTGCCTTCATCAACGCAACAGGTTGTTGCTTTCACCACGTTATTGGCCAGGAGGCTTATTCTCCTTTAGTGGAAGCATGCATCCCCTCCTTCATATGAAAAAATGTGTTTCTCATTAAAAGGGTCTTTAAAAAGCTTTCATAAAACATGGAAACCGTTGTTAAACTATTGATACCATTGATCTGTCACTTGAAAATGCAGAAGAGGATTAACAATTTTTATTTATTTTCTTTTATTATTATTGTTAGAGAATGTACAGGGAGATGACCATGTGGCCGGAGCACAAATTTCTGATAAGAGAATGGAACTCCTTTAAGAGCAGCCCATGATGTTGCTATACCCCTATCAGAATGGCCTGTTGCATGTACAGGCAATGGCTGACCAGCAAGCTTGTAGGTCATCTCTATCACTTCTACCACCCATTGGGATAGACGTTGCTTAGAGAGTGGGAGACCCCGCTTGGCTGCGGAAAAACACGGTGGTGTTCCAACTAAGCGGGCTGGACGTAGCCTCCTCACTCCCTTGAGAAAGGCCACAAGTAGGTGGTGTGAGCCAAGTGAGGAACCATCAATGAAGTCTCAATGACTAGAGATCGCAGCTAAGTAGACCTTAAGAGTGGATGCCGACCTTCCTGCTTCAAACAGTGACTGTAAGGGATACTGAACAGGATAGTGGGTTCAACTGGTGACCTTTACACCAGTCCTAAAATATTCCCCATCGGCTATCATACATCCAAGCCCGGGTGGAAGGGGCTCATGCATTTAATATTGGGTGCCTGACCTCTGGAGTGCATGAAGTCAGCCTAGAACTGGTCCCAAGAGCCACAGCCACAGCTGGAGAAACTCCAGCCGAGGGTGCCATATCTGCCCTCCCATTTGTGATAGGAGGTCCTTCCGTGGAGGAATCTCCCATGGGATCCCCCATATGAGTGAGAGCAGAAGAGGAAACCATGTCCGTGTTGGCCACCGTGGAGCTACCAGGAGAACGCTGTGTTTCTCTCTCCGGATCCTGTCCAGTAGTGCATGGATGAGAGAGATTGGTGGAAAAGCGTACAGCAATAGGTCTGGCTAGTTGTGTGCAAAAGCATCCTGCCCCAATGGGCTGTCCTGATCGTGTTCAGAGAAACATAGAAGGCAGTGAGTTGTATCTGCGAAAGCTAACAGATCCACGTGTGCCCTGCCAAATAATTCCCATATGCCCTTTACAACCTCCGGGTGCAGTCTCCAGCGGCCAGGGTTCAATGCATTGCAAGACAAGGCATCCACTGTGCTGTTTTTCACACCTTTTCACACATTGCCTTCAGAGAGAGAAATCTGGTTAGGTAGGGCACTCGTGACCCTGGTCTCAGTTTCTTGATTAATGTCATGATAGCCTGAGCACAATCCAGTGGTAATGAGGCGATCATAGTCTGGGAGTCCAATACCATCCCTATGAACTGAGACCTTTGTTAGGGTGTCAGACTGCTTTTCTCCTTGTTTACTGTGAGCCCCAGAGCCTGTGCATGCCTTAAGAGTATGCGTGAATTGTTGATGGCCTGTTCTCTTGAGGGGGCACACACTAGCCAATCGTCCAGGTATGGCAAAATCTTTAATCCCTGGAGCATCAGGGGTGTCAGGGCTGCTTGGATGCATCTGGTGAATATTCTTGGAGCCAGTGACAGACCAAATGGAAGGACCTTGAACTGGTATATAGTACCCTTGAACGCAAACCGGTGTTCAGGTGCTATTGGGATGTGAAAGTAGGCATCCCTTAAGTCCACTGAGGTGAACCAATCCCCTCTGAAAGCTTTGCAGAACATTCACAGTACGCAACATGTGGAATGGAAGAATCTTTAAAAACTTGTTTATTATTGGCCGCTAGCCTCCTCCTTTCTTTGGTATTATAAAATAAGTTGAATAAAATCCTTTGTCTTGAGCATGATGATTCACACTCTCTATTGCTCCTTTCTTTAGGAGGGTACAAATCTCTTGAGAAAGTATTGAGGTATTAACTGGGTCTCGAACAATGGTGAATTTGGTCTGAGAGCTGAGAGGGGGCCAGTGATGAAATTGCAGTCTGTAACATTCCGTCATTGTGCATAGGACCCACAGGTCCTTGACACATGTCTGCCAGATGTTGGGCTGTCAAAGATCCTATCATTGGCCGAGGCGAGTCAGCGTCTGTCAAAAGGTGGATGCTGAGGTGGGTACCGTGCCGACCGTCTCTGGGGGGGCTGGTGTGGCAGCCGTGCTCGGTATTCACGACTAACAAATGTAGTGTTGGGGTGGTGTGACTGCCTGACTTCTCTAGGGCGGGGAAACCGAGAGAAGCCTGGGTAGCTACCAGTGGACACTGGGGATCGTGTTTCAGCCAATGAGACATCTTTCACTGCTGGTCTGAACACATGGCCTGGAACAAGGTGCAAGGCCCAGATTGTGTTCCTACAAGCATCTGGTAAGGGTGACTGAGCAAGCCAAACTTGGTGGCGGCCACGCAACAACATGCCTACCAGCTTGCCTAAATCTTGGGCCATATAACCCATTGTCTGCAATGCTGTACTCAGGAGATCCTCCTGAGTCCTCTCTTTATCCCCTGCCTGATAATGAGGTTTGCATCGCCAGCAGCAAGTGAGCCAGTAAATTAGAAAGCCGGCCCAACCGTGTCGCTGTGTTGTGAGCCCTGTGAATCTGAACCTAAGGCTGATAAATATTCAGCAACGAAGTCTTTACAAACCGGCACAGGGAAATTATTTGTCTTTGTCGTCCTAAAGAGGGCACTGGATCCTGCTGCTTGAGCAGGTGGAGTGTCTAGGCCCAGTTTCTCAAGAGCTACGTTTTATAGCGCTCTGCAGCGGAACTGCATGGCTTCCTGTAGTATCTTGTGATGTCTGTGAGCTGCCACTAAAATCCTGAGATGCTGTAGCTGACTGTGGCTCAGTGATTGGTACTGTGCACTAGACCCAGGGTCTTGATGGACACCTGCTGGACTGTTCTGGAATGTAGTATTTGATACTGCTGTAGAGATTATATCATAATCCTCATAAAACCTGTCAACAGGCTTAGTATCTTCTGCTAGAACGTTAATAGCATGAGACTTTTTATCTGTTCATTGTCGGATGACATACTCTCTACTTGCTGCGCTAGTCCATGTGTAGACTTTCTTTTCTTATGAGGTCTCTCTCAGTCTCCTCTTTTGAGTGGCGTTTAACAGCTTCTCCTTAAAGGTCTAGCCACTGTGTCATCCACTTTGCCAGTAAGTCTCACTAGCCTATCTTGTCTCTGGGCCACTGACATTATAGAACGGTCCATACAAGGATTTGTGAGCGCCTCACAGAGGTGGTCCAACCCTAAGCATGATGGGCAAAGTTGATGGCCATCATATAGCTCCATTGTATTAGAGCATTGGGCACACTGTCCTAGTCTATCCATAGTTTCAATAATCTCAATAATCTCTCAATAATCTAAATAGTTTCTTCACCCTGAAGAATTACTCTTAATCTATATCCGAAATTAGATTAATAATTTTAGACTACCTAAACGAAAAAGAGAGAAGGAAAAGAAGAAGAAAAAAAATAATTCTAATAATAATAATAATAATAATAATTATTATTATTATTATTATTATTAATTAATTATAATAATAGTAATATTAATAGTAATATCTCTTTTTAATCACTCAATATTCTAAGCTAACTTACTGAGGGAAGATATGCTGTCTTTTCAGAATAGCCTGTTACCGAGCTAGGCTCAAGGGAGGGCTAATATATTAATTACGCAACAACTGTGAAGGCCCGCTGCCGAGCAATGCTCAAAGCAGGGCCGCCAAGCGTTTGTGTTTGAGCTGTAGCTCGTCCACTACCGAGCTTGGCTCAAGGTAGGCTGCTACACTATCTTACATACACACACACAATGTGTTTCTTACCGCTAAGATATAATTCCGATCAAAAGGAGAATTGAAAACCCAAAACAACAGCCCGTGGAGGACAAACTAGTCATAGGCTCTGAAAATTAAGTCACCAGGCTGTGATCTGCTCAGTCACAAGAAGAGAAATGAGGAAGTCTATTGTGTGACACGCCGTATTATAACATCAGTGACGTCACACACAGGTGTCACGAGGTGACATTTTTGGTATGCAACACTCGATCTGAGGCAACCGCAATAAGACCTTCCACTACGAAGCACCGCCCTGGCAGTCAGGAGATACGAAACATAACCAACTATGTTTGCTAGGATACTCGCCAAGACGGGCATGTTGACATAATTTTTGTGTGGATTTGTCACCCTGACTTCTCGTCTGACTTTTGTAAATTCCTGTTTCTTTTGTTCCCATTACTGTTTTTTTTTCCCTTGGTTTCTCATTATCATCATCTGTCTTGTTTAGTCCCACATTTATCCTATGTATTTATACCCTTATTTCTCTCAGTTCAGTGTCCAGTATTGTATTTACATGTTGATTGTAAAGCTGTTGCATTTTTTGCCAGTTGTGAATTACCTTTCTTTGTTTTCTTTTGTAAATAAAGTGTGAAGCTGCAAGACAGCTCTTCCTTGCCTGTCCAAATGTGACATCATGAATTTTTAATAATGAAACTGTGTGTGATTTTTATTTTCAGTTTAAATATTCAGTGCATAAATATATACCCTTTTGGAATATCAGCCCCCAAAAATGCAAATGCTATGCATTAAAATGCAAGCACTGTTAATACAACTTTTCTAATACAAATTGTTGTTTTTGTTGTTGTTTTTGTTTTGTCAGTTAATGCAATTCAACATGCTTTTTTGTTTCTAAGACATTTGACAAAGTTTGCTTCAATAGGAGCGCAGCTTTAACAACTTGAAATCTTGAGCTGTTTGTATTTAAATGGCAGGGGTTAACACAAAACAAAGAATGTGGTACAAATGTAGCTTAATAATCACTGTAAATGGTTGGCCTTCAAGACATTTTCTGAGGTGTAAGATTATGGGACACTGTCAGTGTATTTATCATGTACTGTATATGCATTACTCTAGTATTTAAAAAAAGAAAATAGGGTGAATGTGTTTTAAATGTGTCAAGCTATGTGTTTGAAATGTTAATGTCCTTTAATCAATAAGCATAATGTAATGTAATTCACACAATGCTTGGGAAAAACTACCCCTGAGATTCTTTTTGACAACATACCACTAAAGTGACTGCTTTAACATTGTTTTCAATTACCTATTTTCAATGCATGTGTATCAAATTATTTCAATTAGCATCCAAAAAACATATTGAAAATGAGACTAATGTGAAACGTGCTCAGTTTAAGAAACATGGATAGAAACTGAAGTTGAGAGGTTTAGGTTTATACAACTAAAATGAATGGTGCAGAATTAAAAACAGCAATGTTACCATGGTATCTGTGTATTCATCCAACTTGCTTGAGGAAATATTCTTATTGTGCTGCACAAACAGGTCCTTCAAGAAACCCTGCCATGAAAAATAGAAGCATTTTATCTTTATAATTACGGCTAGACTAAAACAAAAGAGAAAAGAGAAGGTAAGAGAAAGTAATGATTTAAATATTTTTATGAAACTATGATATTTAATGAGCTAAAACAGGTCACAACTCTAGCCTGTGTGTGCATTTACCTTGAGCTCCATAGCTGATATGTAACCACTGCTGTCAGCATCATGTTTCCTCCAGATCTATCATGGGAAATGTGGAAAATTTTTAAAATGGAAAAGTGAAATAAGAGTGTGATTATGTGAAGTGCAAGTTTACCTTCATAAACTCTACACTGTTATCTAACAGAGCCTCTCTACGAAAGATAAGAAGGAAGTTCTCATCCTCGGGCAGGATCATATTCGCCATCTAGTATACAGGCACACACACATACAATGACATGGGTTTACTGTTTGGTACCAGCTAATAAAGGGGTTTATCTTACCAAAATGGTCAGTGTACATTTTGATCATTTCATTTTCTATTTCGAATAAAACAATGAGAAATGAAAAGGCGGCTCGTCTGTTCGTTTTTCGTTTAATTTAACAAACGGGAAATTAGATTTAGGCTCGAATAAGAGTCCATACGGCACTGACAAATCCTACTTTAATAAGCTTTTGTCACCACAAAAAACCACCACTCGCTGACATTTGAAGCAGATATATGTTGCTGGGCACATAATTTGTGCTGCTGCCACTGCAAAGCTTCTCCTCTAATGCACTTAAGAGATCACAAGCAATACAGTATGCTGTATTGTATAACACAAAGAAAACAGTTCCACCTCTTTGGATAAACGTAAAATGTTTTACTGTATTATTACTGCATGAGCAACAAGGATGTAAAAATGAATAAACATGACCATGATAAAATGTCTAACCTTTTCCGCTCATCTTTTAAAATGATCACTATAGATGTGTATTACACCTAAGCAAAGTAACGTGTAGCCAAGTATGGTGTCCCATGAAACATCATTAAATGTTGTATCTACATCTTGATCTTTTGTCTCAAGACTGCAACCATGACAGTAATACGCTTTATCTAAACACAAAAAATGTAGGAAGTTGGTGTTCATCAAAAGGGTTATTTATTTATTTACACATACAGTAGCCTTGACTGTCAGTGACAGGTGCTTTTATTTGGATCAAATCTTTTATTGGATAATTTGTATATGTCTCTGCAGTCGTGGCCTAATGGTTAGAGAGTCGGACTTCTGGGTGTGTGTTCAGTCCTCACTGCTTTGTGTGTGTGCACTTGGATGGGATAAATGAAGAGCACAAATTCCGAGTATGGGTTACCATACTTGGCCAAACATCACTCACTTTCACTTTCACTTTCAAATAAGATGACAAATTCTTTTTTTCTTCTAAAATTTACTAGAATTTTTTTTAGGTGCATTTATCTGCTGCTAATTTTTATCAGTACACTAGCAACTTGGTAAGTGTGCCACTTTTGGTGTATAGTGACACACAGAACTCTTGGACAAGCGACACTGTATTGAATGCCTTGAGAGTGAGAGCAGGTTGTATATTCTTCTGAAGCCATATGATAGCTTTATGTCAGTGGTGTCAAACACCTGAAGCTACTAAGGTGGTCCCTAGGTGTTTGAAATTGGCTTCTAGTATGTCAGTGTGAGCAGCTGGCATCTCAATGGTCCCAACATCATCTTTGAGTCCAGTGCATCACAGTATGGTGGTATCGAGTCTGGGGGTCTCAGAGGTTCTTCCAGTTTTTCCCGAGGCGCCATCTGTCAGTTAACTCTCTGTCTGCCTAGATACAACCACAGAGGTCATAAATGAACTCACTGTCTGCCCAGACACGATCACAGAGGTAGTCTCTGAACTTCCGTGGTGGTCACCAGCCCCATATGCTCTGCTGTGGTGGCCTTCTGCTCTGTCGTGGGGATCTTCAGTCCCATCTACTCTGCTGTGATGGTCATCTGCTCCACTGTGGTGGTCTTCAGCTCCTCTGAGATGGTCTTCAGTCTGGTCAGATCTACCCTGGCCAGCTGTCCTGGCTACCTTCTCTGACGGCTCCGCCCTGGCACATCAGTCTCCAGTCATGCCTCCACTCTATGGACCTGGCCTTCTGTCCCGCCCCCACTCCACCTCCCTATGTAACAACCACCAGCTGGAGTGCCCATGATTTCCACCAGAGTGCACTCCTTCTGTCTCCTTTATCTCACCATGAACTACTTTTCCCAAAACCCATTGCCTGGACTAATCAAGTTCTGATTACTTACACCTGTGTGTAATTATCTCGTTTACTGCTACCTACTTAAGCCCTGTGTATTCACTCATTCTTTGGAAGTCTTGTAAAAACCTCTGCACGAAATAACCTAGAATACTGTCTAACACTTGACGGCTGCTTTGTTAAGTTTTCATCGTCAGTTAGGAACCCAGGTGTGCTCTTTGATACCAATCTTTCATTTGAAAGCCATATTTCTAGCATCTGTAAAACCGCATTCTTCCATCTTAAAAATATATCTAAACTACGACATATGCTCTCAATGACAAATGCAGAACAGTTAGTTCATGCGTTCATGACCTCAAGACCTAGATTATTGTAATGCTCTACTGGGTGGTTGCCCTGCACACTTAATAAACAAACTACAGCTGGTCCAAACGCAGCAGCTAAAGTTCTTACTAGAACCAGGAAGTATGACCATATTATCCCGGTTCTGTCAGCACTGCACTCCCTTTAAAATCTTGCTAATTACTTAGAAAGCACTAAATGGTTTAGCTCCCCAGTACTTGAGCGAGCTCTTAACGCATTATAGTCCTACACGTCTATTGCGATCTCAGAGTTCTGGCCAGTTGATAATACCTAGAATATCAAAATCAACCGCAGGCGCTAGATCCTTTTCCTATTTGGCACCTAAATTCTGGAACAGTCTTCCTAGCATTGTTCGGGAAGTAGACACACTCTGTCAGTTTAAATCTAGACTAAAAACGCATCTCTTTAACCTGGCATACACAACACATTATCAATTTATATTTTCACATCCATTAAAGGATTGTAAGGCTGCAGAAATTAGGTCAGCCGGAACCAGGAACACTTCCTTTAACACCTGATGTACTCGTTACATCATAAGAAGAATGGCATCTATGCTAATATTAGTCTCTCTGTTTATCCCGAGGTTTACCACAGTCAGCCGGATCCGGCCGTATCCAGATCAGATGTAAGACCTGCGCCTAGACGCGACCACAATGCATTCCTGAGGTGTCAGCTAGATTGTGTCAACTATCCCCTGTGAAGGCCTCTTCGACACGACAGCCAGTGGCACAGGTCCCCAACAAATCCATTTCCATACTGGCGTGATGAATCCTATCTTCAACCAGATGGAACTGGATTAAATATTTTGAGAGTTCCGATCCAAAACTGACTTGTGATCCATAATGCTGCCTGCAACATAATCATGCACTGTTCATTGTCGGCCAGAGGAGAACTGGCCCCCTGACTGAGCCTGCTTTCTCCCAAGGTTTTTTTTTTTTTTTTCTCCATTTTTCTCACCTGATGGAGTTTGGGTTCCTTGCCACTGTCGCCTCTGGCTTGCTTAGTTGGGGACACTTGATTTTCAACAATTTTTTTGATCTGCCTGCATTGACACCATTGTATGCGAACTGAACTGAACTGGGCGATAACATCACTGTTTTCTCCAGAGCTGCTGTATAGATAAATGACCTAAAATAATAACTAATGATTTTTACAATGGAAATGAATCAACACTGAACTTACTTAAGCTGGACAATGCAACTACTTTCTTCTAGAGCTGCTGTGCAGCCAAATTATTTTCACTGTAAAGCTGCTTTTACACAATCTGCATTGTAAAAAGCACTATATAAATAAAGGTGACTTGACTTGTGTTAAATTGCATTTCTGAGCGCTATTTCCGGTTTTCCGTTTCATGGTTTTGATCTTCTGCCTGTCTGCCTGGATTTCCCTGTTTGCCGGACAGGAAAAGAAAGCAGGACAGAAAGCAGAGTGAGGGAACAGGGGGTTTGCTGCTGGGTGTCCAAAGCCGGAGGAGACGTCGCCGTCTAGCAAGGAGTGTCCAGTACCATCGCATGGCACCCCGAGTGAGGGCCTCATGGCTGGTTGAGGACCGAGTGGCAATGTGTGAGCAGACCTTTTTATTTTCCTCTCTCCCCTGTCCCTCCTCATCCTTCTGTCACCTTTCTCTCACCTCGTCTGTCCTTACCCCCAGGTGCTGCAGCTGTCGTGATGTTAATGTCTTGATGCTAATCAATAATGTTTTGCATTATTAACATTAATATGAAGTAGCAAAGGACTTTTATGGTAGTATTATTGTGCTCTTTTTTCCTTCTTAGAACTTGCTAGTATATAAACCAAAAACCTTTGCAATCTTACCAAACATCTCCTTTTGGTTCCAGGGAAGAAAAAGTCATTCAGGTTAGAACAACATAAGAGAGAGTGAATGATGACAGAATTAATTTTTTTGGGGTGGACCAGCCCTTTAAGACTTTTTCTTCCAGCTGCTGTAGTGTAACAGCTTTACAGCCCATACTTACATGGTGACCACAAAATCACTTCTTAAATTGCAAAATAGTAAGCTTATGAAACTACACATTTGACTTAAGTAACAATGTGGTTCTGGACAGTACATTAATGACAGCACTTATTGTTCTAGCTTGTCTCTGACAGCTGGACCTAGTTACATCTAATTCAATGTTTCAACCATCCCCAGCCTCATTTTACTTACAAATCTATTGCACAAAAATATGAAGGAAGCAAAACAAGCCATTAACATGACAAAGCAAATAATAATTTTAATGTCATTGATCTGATTAATTCAACTGGGCTGGAAACAGCCAGAAGCCATAGAGCAGCTAGATAACAGATGCAGCAAACCGCAGATGAATTATAGAGCAGTAGCCTGATGGTAAGGCATGTGTTTAAAAAACGCTTTGGGTTTTTATTATTCCTTCTTTCATGCTTAATTTTTACCAGTTCCATCAAATTACTATATTACAGGATTATTCATTTTTAAATATCAGTTTTTACTTCTGTGCAGGACTAAACATTACACAAAAAAATGAAAATTAAAGGGAAATGTAAAATAATGTGATGTACTTCCTCAATCTGCAGGCGTCCATCAGATGTGACATCATAGGCAGACATAAACCTCTTCTTTATCTGCTGTACTCTTTCTTCTGTTATCTTATCCTAAGGGGAGTAGAGAAAACAAACCAGTTACCATGACCACGTTTCCATAATTTATCACTCATTAAGCTCCCCAACATCACTCAGCAAAGCCATTAGACTGGTACACCTGTGCACCAATAGAGATGCCCTTAAGATATGCCGGTAAACAGTGAACATCTGGCGCATACTTTATTTATATAAGCCTGTTTGCTTACATCACAATAATGCTTATTCACTGGGAGTACAAATTCAGCATTATCTACTTCAGAACTACTATTGTGTAAAAACAAGGTAACACTGTATATTTAGTCAAAAGTTATCCTATGAAACTTTTGTGGATCATACAAACAATCATTGTAGATCTAACTACAGAAGTGGGTTTTAGAACATTGAAAATGTATTTTTATCTTATGTGTCTAACCACAGTTTCCTGAAAAATTTGAAAAAAGTTGTTTGACTTCCTGAAAAGTTATTTGAATTTCTGAGTTCCAATCTGAGATCAAAACATTATATATATTATATTATGATAACTATAGTTGGTACAATAAGGTTCATTAGTTAAACATTAGTTAATGTATTAACTAACATGAACTAACCATGAGCAATACATATGTTACTGTATTTACTAATCTTTGTTAACATTAGTTAATGAAAATACAGTTGTTTATTGTTTGTTCATGTTAGTTCACAGTGCATTAACTAATGTTAACAAGATTTTAATAATGTATTAGTAAATGCTGAAATTAACATTAACAAAGATTAATAAATGCTGTCGAAGTGCAGTTCATTATTAGTTCATGTTAACTAATGTTAACTAATGAACCTTATTGTAAAGTGTTACCCTATAGTTTTCATAAAAATAACATAAATAGTACAATTACTATAATTGTGATAAACTGTTACATTAACCATCAAAATAAAACAAAATGACAGTATTATACAGAAATAATAATAATAATAATAATAATAATAATAATAAAGAAAACATTTCTAGTACCACAAAGATTTTAAAATAATTCAACAGATGTTAAATGGCTGTTGACTGTATTATGTCAGCTTCCTGGAGAAAAGAGAGGAAAGATCCTAGTGTGTAAACAGCCAGAGAGAACTGATGACTTCATTTACAGAGAGTATGTTTGATGTTCTTCTATAAATGTCAGAAATGTAATCAATAACAACTGTGTCATCAAATACAACAATTTGTATTGTGTATTGATAACACTTCATAATAAATTTCATTAGTGAAATTATCAAACATTGGTTTACTACAGATTATTAATTCATGCATATTTAGATTTATAAGTAATTGTCAAGAAACTTATCTATTTTATAGTCATATTTAAATGTGCATGAACTACTGATCTGTTAACCATTATATAAAGTTTTTTTTTTTTCACAAACCTCTGGCCCTAATTTCTTCAGCATGTGCCGGAAAAAGTCATCCAACTCTTTCCCTTCAATGTAGCCATTATCTGCAGAAAGGTATTTATCAATGCAATTTTATGAACAGATAAAGATAGAGACAATACTGAAATCTAAACACAATGCTCACAATATATGGAAATATGACATTTGAAAGCAGAATTGAAATGATGTTAAATTCTCACCATCAGCATCAAAGTGTTGCCAAATCTGTAGAAAACCAGCAGCATCTAGATTGGCAAAAGCACAGTCCATGATGGAAAAATAGCGTAAAGGATACAGTGATTATAGAGCAAGAGAAGAAATATGATGCACCTGTGCTCAGAGAAATTGACTGCAGATGTGGCCACTTTCCTCTGACTCCACTGTGTCAGAATAAAACCCCTCCTCTTTCACACCACTCATATCAGCCATATGCCGAAAGCCTGATATGATCTGAGGACAAACTTTAGTATGTTTTATCACAATCAAACTGTAGACTTATTATGTGTTACTTCACATTAACTACCAGAAACTATTGGCAAACTGCTTGAATAAAAAGTAGGAAATGGAGGAATACTAGAACTGTAAAATATCTACAGTAATATAATGGTGTACATAGCAAAAGCCATAAGTTATTTCTGTTTTACATTCCTCACCAATAATAAGTCGAAAGTTAATATTATACATATAACTAACATAATATATGGACAAACATGAAATTGTATTTTGTGCTATGACGCACAAGGTTGTGTCTACTCATTGTTCTAGTGACAGAATGATAGGGAACTGAGAAGTCTGAAAGGTTTTTTGTGAATCAGTTTTACTCCCACTCTTACAAAAAAGAAATTGATTCAAGTGAGCTTTTAGTATACTTCTTTTAAGCTAAAAATTAGAAAGTATACTTTCAGTCTACTTTTTATTTATTTCTCAGAAACTGGCTATACTTTATGTACTTCTTAGAAATATACTTAAAATTACACTTAAGTATACTTTGACTTATACTGACAGAAGAGTCAGAGTATATTTGGCCTATACTATCAGGGTTCTGACACTTCGGTTTGTTTATTCTTGGTTTATGGCGGGTACTCTGTGCCAAAACCATTTCCGAATGAACGACCAACCGACCGAATGTTAAAACAAACATTTATCCTCACATTTTGTGCTTTGAGCGTCATACACTGCGTCACACGTGAAGTCTTCTTGAAATTAGTTGGTTTTTAACCATGTAGGGAGCCAAACTGCTGTTTAGACTATAAATGGACATTACAAGCACTAGATATAAATATTGTATACATAAAACACAAACATTTTTCCTGCATCCTGTGCTTGTGAGTATGTATTATTTACTTTCAAAGAGCAGATATACTGTACATACAGATACCACGGTCTTAATTTGTCATATATAACCATTTTAACTTTTATTTTTACTATTTTGTTTATTTAAACATTTGCCATTCTAATTTATTGTCAAAGTGGTCTTGTGAACCCTGAATCTAATGCATTTACACTGGCTCTCAATGTTATGAACTGCTCCAAGGCCCGAATGGTTGAGGATCCAAATGAAGTGTTTTATTAGAGGGTAATCCACAATTGTAATCAAAAGCCAGGCAAGGGTCAAAACACAGGTGAGCAATCCAAACAAAGATAAAGTCCAGGGCACAGGCAAAAACAGAGACAACCAGAGATGTAGGAAACAAAACCAAAATCCAAGACACTGAAGAAACCAGATACAAAGACTCAGAAATGCAGCTATGCAGACATACAAGACCTAGCGATGAGTGACTGACAGAACCAGGTTTATATATGCAGAAACTAACAATACCTTGTTCATTACCATGAACAACAGCTGAATGTAATCATGGCTGATAAGTCCGGGCAGTGGGTTATGGGAAATGGAGTCCATGATGGTGAGGCAATAGTCTGGGATGGAGATCCCTCTGGTGGCTATCTAAGGCACTCTTGCTGAAAATCATGAGATAGCCCCCTTCCTAAGGAGCAGCTTCCAGACACTCCTAACATAGTCATAGAAGTCCAGGAGGGAGGCAGAATGGAGGCGGACCAGGGGGCAGGACAGAGGGCCAGGTCCGTGGAGAGGAAGATGGCCTGGAGACTAAGGCAGGGCAGGCCAGGGCGGAGCAGGCTGGACAGGAGGTTTCCAGGCAGACAGGCTTGAAGACCCCCACGGCGCAGCAGACGACCACCACAGTAGTGCAGATGGGCTTGAAGACCCCCAGGGCGGAGCAGACGACCACCACAGCAGTGCAGACAGGGCTGAAGGTCTCCACGGCGGAGCAGATGACCACCACAGCATGGCAGTCAGAGCTGATGTCAACCACAGCGGAGCCGAAGACCCCCAGGGCAGATCTGGCAAAACTGGAAAGCACCAAGGCTGATCAGATAAAACTGAAAAATGAAGCACAAAGAGGTTAGCATTGGCCACTAGGGCCGAAACAGGACAGGCAGGGGGTTCAGGAACGCCCTCCAAGGCTCTGTCTAGAACGTCCTCTCTGGTCGTGTTGAGGCAGGCAGACAGTTCAGGAACGACCTCTGCAGTCGCGTCAAGGCAAACAAGCAGTACTGTTACGACCTCTACGGTCGTGTCGAGGCAGACAGGAAGCTTAGGAACCACCTTCGTGGTCGCATCAGGGCAGACAGAGAACTCAGGGACGACCTCCGTGGTCGTATCAGGGCAGACAGGGAACTCAGGGACGACCTCCATGGTCGTTTCAGGGCAGACAGGGAACTCATAGATCGCGAGGCTGGGCTCTGGGACTGGAACGAGCTCTGGAGTGGGCTCATGGACTAAGGTGAACTCTGAAGCAAACTCAAGGGTTAAGGCAGGCTCTAGGGTGAACTCATGGGCTGAAGCGAACTCTTCAATTGAAGTGCAGTGCACGGCCAAAAACACACCAGATAGCCATCACCATAACGGGAGTGCGGTTGTCAGTGGGACCACCTCTGCGACTCCCAACCTTGATACCACCATAGAGATACCAGCTGCTCGCACTGACATCAGTGGTGTGTCCTGCAGACTTGAAGCCAGTCTCAAACGCCCAGGGAAAGCCTTACTGTCCTCATATGCAGCGCTCATGACGACCGGGAACACAGATGTGGCGTCCATGACAGCTGAAGACTCTGACGAGGCACCCGTGAAGGATGGAGACATTGATGTGGCATCCGTGACGGCTGGAGGTTCTGGTGTGGGGCGGAGCAGGCTGGACAGGAGGTTTCCAGGCAGACAGGCTTGAAGACCCCCACGGCGCAGCAGACGACCACCACAGTAGTGCAGATGGGCTTGAAGACCCCCAGGGCGGAGCAGATGACCACCACAGCAGTGCAGACGGGGCTGAAGGTCTCCACGGTGGAGCAGATGACCACCACAGCATGGCAGTCAGAGCTGATGTCAACCACAGCGGAGCCGAAGACCCCCAGGGCAGATCTGGCAAAACTGGAAAGCACCAAGGCTGATCAGATAAAACTGAAAAATGAAGCACAAAGAGGTTAGCATTGGCCACTAGGGCCGAAACAGGACAGGTAGGGGGTTCAGGAACGCCCTCCAAGGCTCTGTCTAGAACGTCCTCTCTGGTCGTGTTGAGGCAGGCAGACAGTTCAGGAACGACCTCTGCAGTCGCGTCAAGGCAAACAAGCAGTACTGTTACGACCTCTACGGTCGTGTCGAGGCAGACAGGAAGCTTAGGAACCACCTTCGTGGTCGCATCAGGGCAGGGAAAGCCTTACTGTCCTCATATGCAGCGCTCATGACGACCGGGAACACAGATGTGGCGTCCATGACAGCTGAAGACTCTGACGAGGCACCCGTGAAGGATGGAGACATTGATGTGGCATCCGTGACGGCTGGAGGTTCTGGTGTGGTGGCCATGATGGCTGGAGGCTCAGGTTTAACGGCCATCTTGTCCAAAGACACAGGCGTGGCAGCCATCTTGTCCGAAGACACAGGCGTGGCAGCCATCTTGTCCGAAGACACAGGTGTGGCAGCCATCTTGTCCGAAGACACAGGCGTGGCAGGCGTGGCAGCCAACTTGTCCGAAGACACAGGCGTGGCAGCCATCTTGTCCGAAGACACAGGTGTGGCAGCCATCTTGTCCGAAGACACAGGCGTGGCAGGCGTGGCAGCCAACTTGTCTGAAGACACAGGAGTGGTAGGCGTGGCGGCCATCTTGTCCGAAGACACAGGCGTGGTAGGAGTGGTGGCCATCTTGTCCGAAGGCACAGGCGTGGCAGGTGTGGCAGCCATCTTGTCCGAAGACACAGGCGTGGCAGTCATGATGAGATGAGACTCTAGAATGGGGGCCATGACGGGACAAAACTCTGGAATGGCGGCCATAACGGGACGAGACTCTGGAATGGCAGCCATGATGTGAACCGGCTCTGGAGTGGCAGCCATGTTGTGAACAGGCTCTGGTGCGGCGGCCATGTTGTGAACCGGCTCTGGAGTGGCAACCATGTTGTGAACAGGCTCTGGTGCGGCGGCCATGTTGTGAATGGTCTGGTGTGGCGGCCATGTTGTGAACTGGCTCAGGTGTGGGAACTACAGGGCAGGAAGGTACATATAACATAGGGCTAGCGATTTTTAAAACAGGACATGCTGGTGACAAAGATGGGCCAAGCTCCATGGCCATCTAAACTTGGTGTGTCCTGCACCCCCCAAAAAATATTTAGGGGTAGCTTCCTCCTTAACCTCCCCCACTGTGACGGGTGAACCAACAGAGAGTAGTGCAAATTCCAGAAATTCAGTGAGCGAACTTCGAGGACCATAATGGATTAAGTGGTCTTTAAATGGATTATTGAGTCCATAACAAAAGAAGTCTATCAGAGCGTAATCTGGGAGATCAGAAACATTTGCAATTTCCAAAAAATCTTGTATATGGTCCTCAAGAGATTTGTTACCTTGGCGAAGATGGATGATACGTACTGCTGGATCCATGTGTGGCTAGGTCTTCTGTTATGAACTGCTCCGAGGCCTAGTGATGTGACATTTGAACCAAGGCTTCGGAGCTTGTGCCGAGCATAAATGGGCGTGCCAGATGAAGCCTCGATTCGAGGCTTGTGTCGGTAACATAGAAATCATGTGACCAATGACAAATGAAGCCTCACTTTCTGTCCAATCACGTACGCAATTCACTTTGCGTATCGGAATGCTCAAACCCCCAGATCTTACTTTATGAGTAGGTTTTCTTTCAGACTTATTCAATTAAATTTTTAGATACCCAGTTATACAAGTAATATGAAGAATACAAATTATTTCAGGAAATAAAATATTTGCCATATGCAATTCATATACGTGTACATTTATTCTTCTGTTACGTCATATTGATAATCATACTGGCATTAAATGCCATAGTTTAATGGGTACATTAATTTATCACTGAGATGAATTCAACACACACACGCGTGCACTATTAGGCTTTTATTTGAGCACGTAACATGAAACTGTGTGGTGGCTGCTTCGTCTGACGAAGCTTCTTTCACAGGGTTTTGGCTGCTTTATTTTTTACTAAACACCAGATGGCGCTGTTTTCGACACTCTCGAAGCTTTGAATCTTTTCCCGAAACAATGAGGGAAAAGCCTCAGTGCTTCGTGAGGCTTCATTTGCCCATCACTACCGAGGCCTGAATGGTTGAGGATCCAAATGCAGTGTTTTATTAGAGGGTAATCCACAATCGTAATCAAAAGCCAGGCAAGAGTCAAAACACAGGTGAGCAATCCAAACAAAGATAAAGTCCAGAAAAACAGAGACAACCAAAGATGTAGGAAACAAAACCAAAATCCAAGACACGGGAGAAACCAGATACAAAGTCTCAGAAATGCAGCTATGCAGACAAGACCTAGCGATGAGTGACTGAAAGAACCAGGTTTATACAGTATATGCAGAAACTAACAAGGTAATGAATAACAGCTGAATGTAATCATGGCTGATAAGCCCGGGCAGTGGGTAATGGGAAATGGAGTCTATGATGGTAAGGCAATAGTCCGGGATGGAGTTCCCTCTGGTG
Source organism: Mylopharyngodon piceus (assembly GCA_039654765.1). Lineage (NCBI taxonomy): Eukaryota > Metazoa > Chordata > Actinopteri > Cypriniformes > Xenocyprididae > Mylopharyngodon > Mylopharyngodon piceus. The sequence continues at coordinate 7,749,094 of CM077445.1, forward strand.
GCTGTCTAGGGCACTTCAGCTGAAAATCATGACACTCAAATTCTCATATTCTAAGCATATCACTGAACAATGTGCATGACATCATGTCCGCCTATAAGCCTATACATAGGCAGTGAGTGGATGAATTGCATAAATAAAAATAAATTGCATAATATGTAATAAAGTGAAGTAAAAAAAAAAAATACTAAAAAATTCAAAAAGTTCTGCCTAATATAAAATGTTCGTAATACATACAAAACACAATGAATAAATTGTTGACTATTGTTATTTAACAATTTCAAATGAATGTGAAGAAAATTTGCAGCTCAGAACCTTAATTATCTGAAGCATTTATCTTTACCTTTTCATTATTATAATTTATTTCTATACGTGTTGCCTCCTATAACCTTATGCTTGCAGTTTAACACACAAATGTTTGTTTTATTATAAATACCACAACAATAAATGTCTTTATAGGAATTTTATATTGTAGTAAAAAAGATACAAAATTGTGTCTTCTTTTTAAATGGACAGAATTATATTTAATTGTGTCTGGCAACTTTATGACAAATTTATGGCAGTCAATATGCATTTAAACCGGGTAAATTTAAAAGGTCTATGTCAAAGTAGTTTGAATACGCCACATTTACTGCAGCCGGCTGGTGCCATTATGACTGCATTTTTGCACTTCAAAATTTTCTAAGTCCAGTATTTATCTTAAAGTCTTCTTATATTTTTTTAACCCAATTATTAAACTAATTATATAAAACTATGTTGTCAGTGCCCAACAAAAGAACCAGTTCTATGCTTTTATTTTGTTATTCAAATATATAAATATATTCAAATATATATATATATATATATTCATATAAATTCATATATAGAAGGCCTAAGAGATATCTTATCCTGTAATGCAGGTATAATGAAACTGTAGTAATGAAAGGATTGAACTCTAAACTATCAAGAGTGCAACTGACACCCACACACCCAAACACACACACACACACAGAGAGAGAGAGAGAGAGAGAGAGAGAGAGAGAGAGAGAGAGATCAATGCTTAGTTGGAGACTGTTTACAGCTAGTTGAGCCAAAAGATTCAACATTTTAAATAAAAAATAAAATAATTAGTTCTTGATAAGTGGTTATACTGTGTATGACATTATGTATGACACTCTGTATGACATTAGATTTTTTTTATTTAAACAGATAGCAGTAATCTGCCTATTTTTAACTTATACATACTTCTTGAATTGAAAAAGTAGAATACAATGTGTTTATTTCTAATATTTGTATTACTTTATATAGAAATAAATGTTCTGTCAGGACCACTATCATCAAATATGACTGATAATTGCATAGAGTTTGTATTGGCGGTATGGTTCTGTTCTGGGCAAGAACTCCCTGCGCATCCATGCAGCCTAGCATGGATAAGAGCAGGGAGAGCAGCAATAACCCCCTAGGGTAAACAATTATGCAGATATAATTAATGTCAATAATTTAACATGTACACATATTTCAAGAATTAGTTTTGATTCAGGGGAATCATAAGGCCAATCCTGACTGAAGAGAGGAGCTGGGGATGGAGGAGGGTAATTAGCTCCTGAGAATGCAATAGCTGCTGATAATACTGAAGAGCTTATATATGGATGCTGTTATAGGCGTCGTATTCCTATAGGTAGACGTGAGTCACCTGGGAGTCAGCTGATGCGAGCTTGACTGACGTGACCTGCCAGAACTGACGCTAACGCTGGATGTGTATAATTTATTGTTTTGAAGATATGAGACTCTTCCCTTTACTTTTTTGTCATTAATTCCTCGCCATGGCAACAACGTTTGAGATATCCAATATCTGTTCACAATTTAGCATCTTCAATGTCTTGTCATCATGTTCAGAAAGTTTGGTGTGAATCGTATGAATCCCCTAGGAGAAGTAGTTTTCACAGCCTGATTATTTAAAAAATCCACATTCAAACCAAAATAGCTGACTTTCTGTTGGTCAGAGCTAATTAATAAATTAGAAAGTTGTCCGGCTCTATGAGAACAATATATGTACAGATTTTGGTGGCTGTAAGTAAAACTAACCCCCACACTTTTGTCAAAAGGTGGCACTACAGAGCCCCTCCTCCTGTTTCTATGGCTTTGCCCATGTCTACTGGCCGACACCTCTTATGTGTGTATCGAGTTTCATGCAATTTGAAGCATGCTAAGAGTCTCCTTGTGTGGTCATCTTGCAGTGGTGGAGGGTTTTGCTTGTCCTAGTGACCCTGGGAGCTATGTCGGCGGGGACCTTGTCCCTGGTAGGTTTAATCATGCTGGATTGGTCTTAGGTGAAGGGCCAGACTAAGGACAACACCTGGTCCTCCAGGTTGGGGGTTGAGCGTGGGACCAACAACCCCGCCTTGTAAAAACACCATTCTGTCACTGAAACTGAGACAAATGCAAATAACACAATGACTGCAGCGGACTCAAGCCAAGTGGCACAGCCAACTGGCAGTATGACCACTTCTGATGAAAGTGAAGTGTGATGTTCTTTCAGGAGTGTGATAGAAAGTCTGCTCAGGCCCAAAATAAGATCTACATCGGAGCATGGAATGTTCGAATCATGTGTAAGGCATCAAAAACAGCCCAAGTCCTCATCAAGATGAAGAAATACAGACTGGACATATTGGCCAATGGACAGGCTCTGGGTGCCTTGTGACCAGTGATGGCTCAATAATTCTGTACTCTGGGCACAAAAGTCAACATCGTCATGGTGTGTCAAAGAAGAGGGTCAACACCTTCTCAGAATGGGAACCACTTGGTGAAAGGATGATCAGAGCATGCTTCAATTCAAAGCACTGTAAACTCAACATAATACAGTGCTATGCACCAACAAACGAAGCAGAGGAGGAGGACAAAAACGACTGGTATGAAGTACTACAACACACTGTCTCTAAAGCCCCCCATCATGATGGAGCTGGCAACACCAACTGTGATAGAGATATGGGAAGCCATGGCTGTGGGGAAATAAATGATAACAGCAGTTGACTTTTGCTTGGACAACAATCTAGTGGTTGGAGGCACCATTTTCCAACATAAGGACATGGAAGCTGACATGGAAATCTCCCGATGGTAACACAATCAACCAGATTGACCACATCCTGATCAACAGAAAGTGGCGCAGGTCTCTCCAAGATGTCAGAGTGTGTCAAGGTGCAGATGTTAACAGTTATCACTACCTTGAGAAAAGTGCTATTAATGGGGTCATGAAATGGATTTTTTTATTATTTTATAATGTTTCCTGAGGTGCACTTATAATGTTAATATGATTTTTACATCAAATAATTGTCATAATTTAGAAATAAATGGCTATTTTCTACCCCCATTTCAGCCCTCTGATTTAAATGGTCTGTTTGAAGGGGTGTGTCTGCTGTGAGACTTCAGTGTAAACACCCACTGCTGTGATTGGCTGACATCTTTGCAATTAAAATAAGTATTACATATGGAATCCTTTCGAATACTTTTACCACATTTTTTTGTACTTAAGTACAAGTACTGGTACATTGCTGAAATAATACTCAAATACAAGTAAAAGTACTGGTGTCAAAAAAGTAGGCTACTCAAGTAAAAGTACAAATTACTCTTCTCAAAAACTACTCAAAGTACTAGTTACTAATTACTTTTTAGCTGGCGATATTTAATGAATTATAAATTATTCAATCAGATCATAGATTTAAGTAGAAAATTGCTACTTTCAACAAAACACACTTTTACCTTATTGATGAAGTACATGCATTAGTGGTCACGATACTGGAATTTCTAACGTCAATACAATACCATGAAAATTATCAATATTCAGTATAATTTTAAATACCATGGGGAATACCGCCACATATACTGCCATACAGATATTGATCTAATTTTTTTTTTTTTTTTTTTATTTGTCCATCCATTTTGTCAAGGCAATCATTATTTTCAAGCTTCAAAAAGCACAAGACTCATTGTAACAGTAATCAATTTGAAAGGAGCAGTTTAATTCAAGTCTTCTGAAGAGACACGTCCACTTTATAAGATAAACAGATTTTAATTTAGGCTTTTGTTTACGTATTTAACCATTGATCAATTACCCTTACAATAATCTCACTTAAACATTTGATCACTCTGTGTATTTGTGTCTTTACAATAGGGTGACTTTGTTGCAATAGCTTACATGCAGCACAAGAAAGCTTGATTTCAAACTGAATTGAATTTGCAAAAAAGACAAGTAAACAGTCAGTAATAAAATAAGAACAAATAAATCAAATTACCTCAATTCAGTTGAGGTATTCGAACATGACAACACTGAATTTTTATATGCAGTGTATCTTAAAGGGTTATTATTTTACTCAAAAATGAAAATTATGGAAAATTCATTCTATTTTAACAATGTCTTTATTACCATTCTGAGCCTTGAAAGTGGTAATAACGTTGCAGTCTATGGGAGGTCAGAAAGCTCGGATTTCATCAAAAATATCTTAATTTGTGTTCCGAAGATGAACAAAGGTCTTACGGGTTTGAAACGACATGAGGGTGAGTAATTAATGACAGAATTATCATTTTTGGGTGAAGGATCACACCAATGAAACACCACCAGAGTTCAAAATTAACAAGAGCTTTTTGGGTTTCCTTGCAGTACATGGTCACAGTGCTTTGGGCATAGAAAATTAAATAGTAAAGCTTTAAGTGTCTGAAAGCATATCTATACACAGGTGCCGAGGTCAGGGATATGACGGTGCAAGCGCAATGAGTGGAGCATATTCTGGTGTTCAGAAACGCATTCTAGCAAGGGAGTGCAATTTACATCCATTAACCTAATTAGCACAAGTAGAGAGCATTCAGTTAATCAACTCAACCAACGACAAGAGGTATATACCTCAGACTTACCTCTATTTGTTTGACAGTTTATCAGCATATTTCCTCACTTCTAGTTCTATCTATTCTTACCACAACCGGGGGGCGTACTCTGGGTTCGGGCCAAGCTCGGAACTCGGTGCCTTCCCCCCAGACAGCACGCCAAATACATATAACTTTACTCTATTTAATTATATGTAAATGTGAACTTGTGAATAGGTATGCGCGTTTGAATGTGTAGCCTATGTGCGCAGACACTTAGTCTTTCTTTACAAAGAGACATAGCCAGATTACTTGTCCAGCCCGCATAATACAGAATTATTAGTCATTTCCGCGGATCCATGCGAATTGGAATCATTTTGATAATGTTTTATCTATACATAGGGAAAGGAAAGGAAAGGAAAGGAATTGAAAGGAGGCCTTCGCAGAGGATAGTGAAGTTGTTTATAACTTTACCTGTAATGGTTGCAACTGCTGAAAGATCATTCTCAAAATTGAAAGTGATCAAGACATTTCTCCGGAGCACAGCACAGTGTCACAAGAAAGACTGTCCAGTTTAGTTCTTCTGAGTATTGAGAATGCCCATGCTCACAACATCGACATTAAAAGACATCACTGCACAGAGAAGTTCCACAGACCCTATTACTCGCCTGAGTACTTACCTGTGTATCCTGTATCCGTCTTCTGTCTGCTGACCGTCATCTGTTCCTCCTGGTTGCCTGTCTGGATCCCCTGTTCTCCCTTCACCTTCACTAGATCGTTAGCTGCACGAAGAACAATATATCACCAGCCAGCTAAGTCTTCTATATATGATCATCTGCCATTCATCCTCACCTGTGTTGTATTCCCGCTCTGTTCCCCTGATCTCTGAAATAAAGACTGTTATTTTGTATCTACTTTGTCTGTCCTCTTCTGTGTACGTGACAGTTCCCTAATGGTTATTTTTAGATTATTATTTTGTAAATATAAAATAACATTTCCAGAACATTGCAGGGTGGTTAATTTTAAATCTAAAAATAACTTAAAATATTATTTTTATAACCATGTAAACTAACCTTCCAATTAAAACGTTGCAGATGTTTTTGTATAGGCTAATGTCCTATACAGAGCTCTGAAATTAGTTTAATATAGGTTTTTTTTTTTTTTTTTTTTTTTAATTTAGAAATTAGATTAATCAAAACGTGCTATAATAATCAGATAAATCCAACTTTATATAGCTAAAATACTAGCCAGAGTTAATCGTAGTGTGAAAACCACAGAAATCATATTCATGGGTTTTTCTTTCTTTTTTTTTTATGCTTTATTCAGTAACAAAACGCACAACAATTAAGTAAAAATAACAATACAAAATAATAACAGCAAATAAATCAGTAAATATATACAGTATATTACAAGAATAATAATACTACAACATAAATAATATAAAAAATAATACTACAATAATAATACAAAATAAATAAAATTAAAGACAAAATAACACAAGGATGAATAACTATATACACAGGGGTATTAAAATCAAATATTTAATTACAAAATAAATACAAAGATCCTTAAAAAGGATAACATTTCAAGGCTTTGTAAAAGTCTATAGACTTTTTTTGCCTTGGTGTTCCTTACACCCTCCAATGGTTTAAGATACTGACAAAGCTCAAATTTTAATTGTATAAAACTAGGTGTATTTTTGCCCATTGACATTCATGAATGTGATATTTCCCTAAAATAATAAATTAAGAACAAAACAAATTTTCTTTTCTAAAGGCTTATCATAAAAAATATATATATTTTTGTCCTCCAGATTAATGTCACTTCCAGAGATCTCCTTAAAGTCCTCAAAATCACACCAGAACAATTTAGTACAAATACTATAAAAAAGATGACAAATAGTCTCATCATTCAAATTACAAAACAGACATTTCAAATCAATATCTTTCTTAAATCTTTTTATAACCCAATTTACAGGGTAAATACAATGAATAATTTTAAATGAAACCTCTTGAATCTTATTGATGACACAGTATCTCCTGGGAACCATAAAAGCCTCCTCCCACTTAATGTCACGGAAGTTTGAATTCCAGAAACTTTTATCTGGGGGTATCCTAAATGAATGACAAATCTGTCTAAGAAAATTACTGCTGCATATAGTTATATTCAGATCAACAGCATCAGCACCACGCAACAACTGAAGGAAACCAGAAGGTATTGGGTCAGTGTATCTTTTGGGTCCGTGTACAATCAAGGTATCTTCCGTTCATTCATTTTTTTTTATTTATTATTGAAATCAGAAAAATGAGAAAACGGCACTTTTTTCGTTTTTCATTTTTAAAAAGAAAACAAAAAAACAAAAAATTGGCATGATTTTTCATTTTTTCATTCTGGGTTTGGAACATAGACTGTAAAAAAAAAAAAGATGGACGACGCGACGCCGCTTCCTTCCATTGTAATGAACTGAATGTAAAACGTACGACGATGGGCGTTGACATGTTACGCAAAAACGTCAGTTTGGAGCCTGGGCATGCGCAGAAGGAATCGTCAGTGGAGCGAAAATTAATAGTTATATATCTTCAATCTCCCCTCGAAGCTCCGACAGTCCTCAGAGAAGCTGTCAATCACAACTGTCAATCATGACGACACGCCCCGTTTCTATAGCATCAAATTGCTAGCTAAAATCAAACTTATCACAAAAACGAACAATTGAATATATATCAGTGTGATAACAACTACCTTAAATGACCAAATTTTATTTGAATCGTAATTTATTTTGTTATTTTGACTCAAGTCCCGTTCGTTTGCATGGAGAGGGCGAGGTTTTTGACCTGTACTGCATCCAGCCACCAGGGGGCGATCAAAGAGCCCGCAGCTTCACTTTTCAGGACGTATGAGGCACACCCGGGTTGGAAACGAATAATCAGCTTGAATATTCGATCTCTACAGGTGGGCGGGAATGAAACGCCTCTTTCCGCTGATTGGTCAACCAGACGTCAAACCATGTTCATCAGTTGTTCATCGGTTCCGCTTAACAGAATAAAAGTCCCTCGCTCTACAGCTGTACGGATTCTTAACGCGTTTATTCTACATTTCATCTCTTTTTCATTTTTTGAATTCGTTCAAAACACTGATTCATTCTGGAATAAATATCAAGTGGATCTCTATAATCTATTGGGCCATTGAATCACATGGTCAACTGATTTGGTCAAAGACTCTGATTCATTCAGGAGCAAAACACTGCTCTGTGCGCTAGGAGTCAGTCGCAAAACAGTTCTGATTTGCATGGGATGTTTAGTTGGCAGAGAAAATAAAACAACGTTTTGTGTGACATCCATTAATACTTAATATTAAAGAAATAAACTTTGCCTAAAATATTGCCTAAAACAAAAGTTATGACTTTAAGGAAAAAATAGCATGTAGGCCTAGCCTATTATATACATTCTGTATATATGACATATCATAGTGATAACCTACATTTCTTACACTTTTCTATGAAAAAAAAAAAAAAAAAACCCTCAAAATAGAATAGGCCTAATATAGAATAGGCCTAATAGATATGCTGTGACTGTAAAATACACAAATAAATATCTTTTCATAGCCTATCTGTCATATCATTTCAAATTCATCCCATGTTGTCTTAAACAAAAGTTGTGACTGCTGCATATTTCCACTTAAATCGATACTGGTACTTTGCGCTTTACTGCAATGTATTGTACATTTGCTTTGGCTGCCCAGTGCGTCAAGCAGCTTCGCTAGATTTTTATAGTTGGTCAGTTAAATAAAACAGACAGTGTGCTAAAGTTGTAGGCTAGGGGGTAGTTGTGTGCAGCTGCAAAGTAAATTAATATTTATGAGATAAACTAATATTGCATGTGTAGATGAATTTATGTCTACACAGAATTAAGCCCTGACTCTGCACCAGTACGATTTGCGTCAAGCCATTCACTAGTCTGGTTATTTGATGAGAAAGAGATGAAATTTAGAATAAACGCGTTAAGAATCCGTACAGCTGTAGAGCGAGAGACTTTTATTCTGTTGAGCGGAACCGATTAACAACTGATGACGACATGGTTTGATGTCTGGTTGACCAATCAGCGGAAAGAGGCAATTCATTCCCGCCCACATGTAGAGATCGAATATTCAAGCTGATTATTCGTTTCCAATCCCAGAAAAATGAAAAATCAAGCCAATTTTTTGTTTTTTCGTTTTCTTTTAAAAAATGAAAAACGAAAAAAGTACAGTTTTCTCATTTTTTTAATTTTTAATATTAAATCAAAAAACGAATGAACGGAAGATACCCTGATTGGGTCCGTGTACAATCAGGGTATCTTCCGTTCATTCGTTTTTTGATTCGTTTTTTGGGTCCGTGTACAATCAGGGTCCGTGTACCTTCGGATAATTTGTTTTCTTGTTTTTGTCCTATAAACGGAAAAACGAAGAAACCATTCATTTATCACATATTCGATCCTCCTCATGAGCATAAATAAACAAATCTCGAGTCGTTTTTTCATATTTTTATTTTTGTTTTAATCACACTTTGTTCTAATCCGCCAAATGGAAAGACAATAAAACCAAAATGGATAAACAGCTTGAATATTCGATCTCTACATGGGTGGGAATAAAACGCCCCTTTCCGCTGATTGGTCAACCAAAGATCAAGCCGCGTCTTCAGTTCTTAGCTCCAGAACTCAGCTCCGCGCAACAGAATATAGTAGCCTATACCTATCCGATACATTTGTACGGATTATTACAGAGTTTATTGCAACTACATTTAATCTCGTTCTCATCAAACAGCCAGACTAATAAATGGCTCGACACAACCCGTGCCACAGAGTTTTCTTCTGTATAAATTCGCGTGCCGTGAAATACTAATTTTTCTCGTATTAAATATTAATTGGCATCTGCTCTCACAACTACTCCTAGCCTATGTATTTGGCACACCGCTGTTTTATTTAGCTGACCAACTCTAAAAATCTCTGCTGGAGCTGCGCGACGCACTGGACAGCGCGGAGAGAATTACAGTGAAGATCAAGCTGCTGTCAGCAGTTCTTTCTCAGTTCCGTGCAACAGAATTGTTCATCAGTTACAGTTGTATGGATTCTTAACTCAGACATTTCACGTAGGTCTATTTCTCATCGAACAACCAGATTAATGAATGGCTCGACACAAACCCTACAGGGCATAGCTTTCTTCTGCCTACGCATGCTACATTTGCGTGCGGTGGAATTAGTTTATCATATTAAATATTAATTAATTTACGTTGCATCTGCTGTCACAACTACCCCTAGCCTACCTATTTGGCACACCGCCTGTTTTATTTAGCTGATCAACTCTTGAAATCTGTGTGCCAAAAATGCGCGACTCACTGAACAGCGCAGAGAGAATGTAGTTACATTGTAGTGAAGTTCAAGTGCAGATCAGCAGTCCTGACTGTTGTTTTGAGCAATACACAGAGTTTATTTCATTAACACTGAGTATTAATTGATGTCCCTCAAAACAATGTTTTATTTTTTTCTGCCAGCTAAATTTCTAAAGCAAAGTCACAGATCATTGTGCGACTCGCAACATAAGGCGCACAGAGTAGCCTAGTAGTTAATTCGTGAATGAATCCGAGTCTTTGAACAAATCGGTTGAGTGATTCACCAGCCATACAGCCTTTTTATTACTGAATGAATCAGCGTTTCGAGCGAATCGATTGAATAAAATGACTCATTCATTAACACAGTGACTTGCTGCCACCTACTGGCGATATTTCATATTCGTTTCATCTTGTAATTTATTTCATATTTCTGTATTCAAAGCATTTTGTATAAAACATAAAATTAATGTCATTGCATTATGTATTTGCTCTGCTGTGTGAATGTATTTACGGACCTCTCTGAGCAGCATTAAATTGTGTAAATACATCTAAAAGCAACTTCAGATGCTGCTATGCCACCTCTGCAGCGCAAGATGCCTTTGGTTGAAACAAAATAGTGTCAAACTCTAATTGTATTGACTAAATTTAAGATTTTAAATTTAAAGATGGCATAGGCCTATATTTAATAAGATATAGCTATTTTTAAAAGGTAGCCTTATTTGACTAATTAAATTATGACGGTAATAGATGGCAATAAATATAAAAATATATATTCATCTCTGGCTTTATTGTTCAAAGTGTTAGTTCATAGTCTACCATTAAACACGTAAATGAACGGCAAGAACGCATTAAAAGTTTCTGTTTCTGTTCTGTTTTCAGTTAAAAAGGTGTCATTTAAGCGTCCCCTAAATTAATAATTAATGATTTTTTACAACGAAAGTGATTCAATCAAAAACTTTAGCTCGATAAACTTTATCTTAGAGCTCCTTTAAAGCCAAAACAAACTCTGTCTATTAATTTTCCTATTATCACTGTGAAGCTGCTTTGAGACAATCTGTATTGTAAAAAGCGCTATATAAATGAAGATGACTTGACTTGACCCTTAATCGATTCTGCTCTGCGCTTCAGTACAATAGCTTATTCTCTCCGCGCTGTCCAGTGCGGCGCGCAGCCTCCGGCACACAGATTGAGAGTTGGTCAGCTGAATAAGTAGGCTAATAAGTGTGCCAAATAGTTTGGTTAGTTGTGAGAGCAGATGCCACGTAAATTATTATTTAATACGATAAATTAGTATTTCACGGCACGCGAATTTATGTGTGAAAGCTCTGTCTAGGCTCTGCCATGGCACGGGTTGTGTCGAGCCATTTATTAGTCTGGCTGTTTGATGAGAACGAGATTAAATGTAGTTGCAATAAACTCTGTAATAATCCGTACAAATGTATCGGATATATATAGGCTACTATATTCTGTTGCGCGAAGCTGAGTTCTGGAGCTAAGAACTGATGACGCGGCTTGATCTTTTGTTGACCAATCAGCGGCAAGGGGCGTTTTATTCCCGCCCATGTAGAGATCGAATAATCAAGCTGTTTATCCATTTTGGTTTTATTGTTTTTCCATTTGGCGGATTAGAACAAAGTGTGATTAAAACAAAAATAAAAATATGAAAAAACGACTCGAGATTTGTTTATTTATGCTCATGAGGAGGATCGAATATGTGATAAATGAATGGTTTCTTCGTTAATCCGTTTATAAGACAAAAACGAGAAAACAAATTATCTGAAGGTACACGGACCAATCAGGGTATCTTCCGTTCATTCGTTTTTTGATTTAATATTGAAATCAGAAAAATGAGAAAACTGTACTTTTTTCGTTTTTCATTTTTTTTTTTAAAAAAAGAGAAAAAACAAAAAATTGGCTTGATTTTTCGTTTTTTCATTCTGGGGTTGGAAACTAATAATCAGCTTGAATATTCGATCTCTACGTGTGGGCGGGTATGAAACGCCTCTTTCTGCTGATTGGTCAAATAGACATCAAACCATGTCATCATCAGTTGTTCATCAGTTCCGCTCAACAGAATAAAAGTCCTTCGCTCTACAGCTATACGGTTTTTTAATGCGTTTTTCCTACATTTCATCTCTTTCTCATCAAATAACCAGACTAGTGACTAGCTTGACACAAATCGTACTGGTGCAGAGTCAGGGCTTAATTTTGTGTAGACATAAATTCATCTACTCGTGCAATATTAGTTTATCTCATAAATATTAATTTACTTTGCAGCTGCACACAACTACCCCCTAGCCTACAACTTTGGCACACTGCCTGTTTTATTTAACTGACCAACTATAGAAATCTAGCGAATGTACAATACATTGAAGTAGCCTAAAGCGCAAAGTACCAGTATTGATTTAAGTGTAAATGTGCAGCAGTCAAAACTTTTGTTTTAGACAACATGGGATGAATATGTTATGACAGATAGGCTATGAAAAGATATTTATTTCAGTGTATTTTACAGTCACAGCATATCTATTAGGCCTATTCTATTTTGAGGTTGTTGTTTTTTTTCATAGAGAAGTGTAGGAAATGTAGGCTATCACTGGCGTATGATGTCAAATATACAGTGTGTATATATAGGCAACATGCTATTTTTTCCTTTTATTAAAGTCATAACTTTTGTTTTAGGCAATATTCTGAGTTTATTTCATTAATATTGAGTATTAATGGATGTCACACAAAACGTTTTATTTTCTCTGCCAACTAAACTTCCCCTGCAAATCAGAACTGTTTTGCGACTGACTCCTAGCGCACAGAGCAGTGTTTTGTTCCTGAATGAATCGAAGTCTTTGAAAGAATCAGTTGACCGAGTGATTCAATGGCCCAATAGATTATAGAGATCCACTTGATATTTACAGGTGCTGGTCATATAATTAGAATATCATCAAAAAGTTGATTTATTTCACTAATTCCATTCAAAAAGTGAAACTTGTATATTATATTCATTCATTACACACAGACTGATATATTTCAAATGTTTATTTCTTTTAATTTTGATGATTATAACTGACAACTAAGGAAAATCCCAAATTCAGTATCTCAGAAAATTAGAATATTACTTAAGACCAATACAAAGAAAGGATTTTTAGAAATCTTGGCCAACTGAAAAGTATGAACATGAAAAGTATGAGCATGTACAGCACTCAATACTTAGTTGGGGCTCCTTTTGCCTGAATTACTGCAGCAATGCGGAGTGGCATGGAGTCGATCAGTCTGTGGCACTGTTCAGGTGTTATAAGAGCCCAGGTTGCTCTGATAGTGGCCTTCAGCTCTTCTGCATTGTTGGGTCTGGCATATCGCATCTTCCTCTTCACAATACCCCATAGATTTTCTATGGGGTTAAGGTCAGGCGAGTTTGCTGGCCAATTAAGAACAGGGATACCATGGTCCTTAAACCAGGTACTGGTAGCTTTGGCACTGTGTGCAGGTGCCAAGTCCTGTTGGAAAATGAAATCTGCATCTCCATAAAGTTGGTCAGCAGCAGGAAGCATGAAGTGCTCTAAAACTTCCTGGTATATGGCTGCGTTGACCTTGGACCTCAGAAAACACAGTGGACCAACACCAGCAGATGACATGGCACCCCAAACCATCACTGACTGTGGAAACTTTACACTGGACCTCAAGCAACCTGGATTGTGTGCCTCTCCTCTCTTCCTCCAGACTCTGGGACCCTGATTTCCAAAGGAAATGCAAAATTTACTTTCATCAGAGAACATAACTTTGGACCACTCAGCAGCAGTCCAGACCTTTTTGTCTTTAGCCCAGGCGAGACGCTTCTGACGCTGTCTGTTGTTCAAGAGTGGCTTGACACAAGGAATGCGACAGCTGAAACCCATGTCTTGCATACGTCTGTGCGTAGTGGTTCTTGAAGCACTGACTCCAGCTGCAGTCCACTCTTTGTGAATCTCCCCCACATTTTTGAATGGGTTTTGTTTCACAATCCTCTCCAGGGTGCGGTTATCCCTATTGCTTGTACACTTTTTTCTACCACATCTTTTCCTTCCCTTCGCCTCTCTATTAATGTGCTTGGACACAGAGCTCTGTGAACAGCCAGCCTCTTTTGCAATGACCTTTTGTGTCTTGCCTTCCTTGTGCAAGGTGTCAATGGTCGTCTTTTGGACAACTGTCAAGTCAGCAGTCTTCCCCATGATTGTGTAGCCTACAGAACTAGACTGAGAGACCATTTAAAGGCCTTTGCAGGTGTTTTGAGTTAATTAGCTGATTAGAGTGTGACACCAGGTGTCTTCAATATTGAACCTTTTCACAATATTCTAATTTTCTGAGATACTGAATTTGGGATTTTCCTTAGTTGTCAGTTATAATCATCAAAATTAAAAGAAATAAACATTTGAAATATATCAATCTGTGTGTAATGAATGAATATAATATACAAGTTTCACTTTTTGAATGGAATTAGTGAAATAAATCAACTTTTTGATGATATTCTAATTATATGACCAGCACCTGTATTCCTGAATGAATCAGTGTTTTGAAAGAATTGGTTGAATAATTGACTCATTCATTAACACAATGACTTGCCGCCACCTACTGGCGACATTAATTTCATAATCCAAATATCGTTTCATTTTTTTCATTCATTTGATATTTATGTATTCAAATTGTTGTTTAAAACATTAATCTCATTACATTATACATTTGTAATTGCTACGCATTTACTGCCCTCTCTGAGCAACATTATCTAACATCTCATAGATCTACAAGCAACTTCAGATGCTGCTTCTTTGACACCTCTGCAAGCCTTTGGTTGATACTGATTTAATTGGTAACAACCTTTAGCGTCATATTATTCTAATTTAATTGACTAAATTTAAGAACTTAACATTAAAGATGGCATACCTACATATTTAATAAGATTAGGAAAAAATCCTATATAAAGGTAAAAAAAATCCCCTGAAAATCAATTACCCCTTAAAGTTAATTTCTGACAC
Source organism: Mylopharyngodon piceus (assembly GCA_039654765.1). Lineage (NCBI taxonomy): Eukaryota > Metazoa > Chordata > Actinopteri > Cypriniformes > Xenocyprididae > Mylopharyngodon > Mylopharyngodon piceus. The sequence continues at coordinate 7,764,286 of CM077445.1, forward strand.
CGACAGATGGCAATAAATAGGCTATAAAAATACTCATCATCTCTTTATTGTTAGTGTTATTTCAGGGTTTTGATATCTTCTTATAACTAAGAGAGCACTATAATGGCTATATTTAACACTATATTTATTTAACATTACCTCTTTATTTATTTATTTATTTATTTATTTTTACTTTTTTTTTTTTTTTTTAAATGTGTGATATTTCAAATTGGCATCTCAAACGAGTTCACCTCCGTCAACAAATCATGACATCCAATTCGCATTTCAATAAAGTCCATCTCTGAACTAATAGCACCGCTTTGAGGAACTAATAACATATCTTTTCATATCTGTCATATTTCAAATTCATCCCATGTCCAAAACTCAGGGTGTTGTCTAAAACAAAAGTTATGACTGCTGCATTAAATCGATAGGCTACTGATGTGCGCTTTACTTCAATGTATTGTAGCTACATTCGCTCCGCGCTGCCCAGTGTGTCGAGCAGCTTCGCTAGATTTTTAACTTTGGTCAGTTAAAACAGGCAGTGTGCCAAAGTTGTAGGCTGGGGGTATTTGTATGCAGCTGCAAAGTAAATTAATATTTGATGAGAAAGAGATGAAATGTAGTTGCAATAAACGCGTTAAGAATCCGTACAGCTGTAGAGCGAGGGACTTTTATTCTGTTGAGCGGAACCGACGAACAACTGATGATGACACGGTTTGACGTCTGGTTGACCAATCAGTGAAAAGAGGCGTTTCATTCCCGCCCACATGTAGAGATCGAATATTCAAGCTGATTATTTGTTTCCAACCCCAGAATGAAAAAATGAAAAATCAAGCCAATTTTTTGTTTTTTCCTTTTCTTTTTAAAAATGAAAAACGAAAAAAGTGCGGTTTTCTCGTTTTTCTGATTTCAATATTAAATTAAAAAACAAATGAACGGATACCCTGATTGTGTACGTTTTGATCATTTCATTTCCTATTTGGAATGGAATAACGAGAAATGAATAGATTGCTTGTTTATTCGTTTTTTCATTTAGTTTAACAAACGGAAAATGAGATTTTGGCCCGATTTCCCATTTTTCGTTTGTGATTTACAAATCGGTTTATGGCTTATTTCATTCGCACATGTGGGCGGCGCTGAAACGCCCCTTTCATCTGATTGGTCAAACCGCGCCGTCTTCAGGACGGCCTTATTTCTGCCAGCTAGAATAAGAGTCGGTATGGCATTGGCAAATCATCCCACTTTATAAGCTTTTGTCGCCACGCGAACGACCACTCGCTGATATTTAAAGCAGAAATGTGTTATATTTAACTATAATTAGTGCGGCTGCGAAGCTTCGCCTCAAATGTATGACACTTGAGGGATTACAGTATGTTGTCATACAGTCATACAGTATGTTGACACGGAGTTAGGTGTATTATATATTATTTCTATTTTTATAGGTTGATAAATGCTAGGCTATAAAAATAGTTTATATAATATGAATAAAAGTAAAATGTTTACTGTATGACGTATGGGCAACTATGATTGGACGTAAAAATCAATGATAAACATGACCATGAGAACATGTCCATAACATGTCCCACGTCGCCTTTTAATGTGTGTATGTGTGTGTGTGTGTGTGTGTGCTCTCCGTAATTGAATGCAAGTGCAACATTATTTTTGCAAATGGAAGGGCTCATAACCCAGCTAACAATTTTTGGTTCCCAAAACGTTCTGGGAACGTTAGTTTCTGGTTCCCAGAACGTTCTGGGAACGTTCCCAGAACATACATCCCAACGTTCTCTGTTGGTTAGCCAGGAAAGTTTTCTTTACGTAAATAGAACGTTCCCTGTTGGTTTGGAGAACGTTCCCCTAACCTTCCCAGAACGTTCTCAGAACGTTCCCTTAACCTTCCTAGAACGTTCTCAGAACATTCCCGGAACGTTCCCCTAACCTCTTTTTACTCCGATATATTTTACCCTGTTGTACGTCAGTTATCAACCAGCACTCCGTGTCCCATATGGTATAAGCTCATAACTCATGGGAATGTATGATAATGTTTTTTTTTTTTAAACTTACGAAATATCACTCACTCGTGGTGTTTTTATAATGTGTTTGTAATGTGCATTTGTAATAATTTATTTTTAATTTAATTTCTTAATTTTGTTCATGGAGATAACATTGACAATGTGTCATTAGTGGAAGATTGCTGCCATATTGGAAATCAAACATTTAAAATTAAAATAACATGAAATTTCAAGAACAGCCACTAGATGGCTGCAGAGCATCACTCACTGGCTCATTTGCCATTTCCCCGTAGGTATTTTTATGGATAGCCTATCTTTTCGTTTAGATTTGTGTTTAGACATTATTATAACATTAAAAAAAATATCTTTGTCAAAGTATCATCACTGAAGTATAATTTTTTTTGCAATTATGTCACAATACAGTCAAACCTGAAAATGGTGTTGTGTGTGTGTGTGTGTGTGTGTGTGTAGGTGTGTGTGTGTGTGTGTTATGGTGAATGTGTTATGGTGTCGCCCCTTCACTTCTGTGTGTGTTCTGCATTGTAGCTGATTATTTGTTTGACAAAATAAGTAACAGAGAGCATTTTTTTTAATCTCCCATTTGAATCAAGATCAGTTTTGGTTGCATGCATTGTTGTTACGATAAAATAATGTTTTGCACATTACATTTGACATTGTATAGACTGACTCACACTTATGCCTACACTTTCAGAAAAAAGCTACAAAAGCTGTCACTGGAGTGGTGCCCTATCAAAAGGTACATCTACCTAGTGTGTATATTAGTTACATATTGTTTACATATTGGGTACCAAAAGTGTACAAAATGGTACATATTAGAACCCTTTTAATTGAATGTGATTTATCAACACCTTACATCTTAAAATAGCTCATGACAAATGAAAACAAAATAAAAGAAAATATTTTTATAGAAAAATACTACCAGAGCTTGCTGGACAAACATTGAATGCACAAAGCAATGGGAATAAACAATACCTTGAAAAAGGTTAGCAAACTTCAGAGAACCATCAACCAATTAATCATGTAACAAAAATAACTTTAAAAAGTGCTGTCTAATTAATATACAATGTTAAGAAGGTTGATTTTAAGTTGTATTCCACATATGATAGAATCTGTTAAATGTAATTTGTAGATTAATGTATTCGATTAATTTTAAATCAGCATGGTCAAATTAATTTTTGATTATTTGTTTAACACTGAAATTCGAACCACTGCAGAAACTCAGTTCACAATTCATATAATTGATGTTTTTATTGGATTGTATTTCTAATCCAAAGAAAACTACTAACAACATTTTTTTATAACCCAAGATTGACACTGTGCACTTTAACATTACAGTTCCTATTCATAATTCGTATTGCAATTGACCTATATAATACTGTTACTCTCCAATCCTGCTGATTTTTGTCAGGTATTCAGCAGCCTATAAGTTCACTGATTCAGTTATCTTTTTTATTTTTTATCTCATTCTTTCCGTGTTAACTGACTACACAACGCTTACAGTCATACTTTTACTTCTATTCCAAATAGGAAATGAAATGATCAAAACGTACACGGACCGATACTCTGATTATTGTAGCCTACATTCGCTCCGCGCTGCCCAGTGCGTCTAGCAGCTTTGCCACACATATTTTTATAGTTGGTCATATTTTTATAATTGGCTAGCCAATGTTGTAGGCTAGGGGGTAGCAGCGGAAAGAGGCGTTTCATTCCCGCCCACATGTAGAGATCGAATATTCAAGCTGATTATTTGTTTCCAACCCCAGAACGAAAAAACGAAAAATCAAGCCAATTTTTTGTTTTTTGTTTATCTTTTTAAAAATGAAAAACGAAAAAAAGTAACGTTTTCTTATTTTTCTGATTTCAATATTAAATCAAAAAACGAATGAACGGAAGATACCCTTATTGTCTGTCCATATAAACTTCCCTCGTCCATTTCACGAAGTGGAACGCACTTCAAAATGGCGGCAGGGATTCCCCCAAGGGGAAGTGCTTAGGGAAGTTAGCAAGTGCTTGTCTAAAACTGGGCTGCTTCTTAATTCTTATTTGTGCATCCTCCTTTCCTTTCCTCGCTTCCTTTCCTCGCGTCTTAGCACCACCCCTTCAGGATGCGAGGGAAGGACACAAGACAAAAAAGACGCGAGGACAGGAATTGAATCAAGTGAAATGATATCCTCGCTCCCTTTATCGTCACTTCAAAGCGTCATCAGGTGCACTCGAGGGATCTACCCATATGTTGTTAAAGTTTGGTTATTTAAAAAATTATAATAAATATTAATAAAGCAAGATGTAAAGTTTAAACTGCAAAAGTAAAGCATACATTTAAATTATTGTGACAGATATGAAGGGGGAGGAGAATTTATACGTGCATCACGTTTCTCGACGAGAAAGACTTCTGCAAAGGATACACCTGTGGCCCTGTCCCAAATGGCACACTTCATGTGCACTTTCAGTCTTGTGGACTTACAATGGCCGCTGGATGCACGTGTCTGTTAAGTCCACAAGACCGTAGGGTGTCCCATTCGTCATTTAAGCTTAAAGAAGGGTGCTCGTGAGCGCCCCCTTTGCGGCTGCTATGCGCCCTCGATGCGCACTTCTGCTGAGCCCGCAAGACTGTGAGCTACGCAGAGGACTTTACCCGGCAGTCAAAGCGGCATTATGTCGTGAAAGTGTGGACTCAGAGGAAGACTGTGAGGGTTTAGGGTGCCATTTGGGACAGGGCCTGTGTATCCTCGCTCATGACTCCTCAGGAAGCTTCCTCACTCCTCGTTCCTCGCCTCCTCACGGTGCAATTAGAGAATTGAGATGTCCTTCAAGATGGCTGAGCTTGATCGGTTTCCGGGTCATAGGATGGAGGATGGAGGAGCAAGGAAACAAGGATGGATATTGGCCCTGTCCCAAATGGCACACTTCATGTGCACTTTCGGTCTTGTGGACTTACAATGGCCGCTGCATGCGCGTGTCCGTTAAGTCCACAAGACCGTAGGGTGTCCCATTCGTCATTTAAGCTTAAAGAAGGGTGCTCGTGAGCGCCCCCTTTGCGGCTGCTATGCGCCCTCGATGCGCACTTCTGCTGAGCCCACAAAACTGTGGCCCTGTCCCAAATGGCACACTTCTATGCACTTTCGGTCTTGTGGACTTACAATGGCTGCCGCGTGTGCGTGTCCGTTAAGTCCACGAGACCGTAGGGTGTCCCATTTGTCAATTTTAGGCTTCAGAAGGGTGCTCGCGAGCGATGCATGCTTTTGCTGAGCCTGCACTGGTGCAAGCTTTGCGGCAGACTTCTTCCCGACAGTCAAAGCGACGTTAGGTCACGAAAGTGCGGACTCGTAGGAAGGCCGTGAGTGTTTAGGGTGCCATCTGGGACAGGGCCATTGAGAAGCACCCCTGGAGTGGAACGCAGCCCTTGTGTTTCCTTCCTGAATGAAGTCTTTGAACGAATCGGTTGAGTGAGTGATTCACCATCCATATAGGTCATAGGATGGAGGACGGAGGAGCGAGGAAACAAGGAGGGATATTGAGAAGCACCCCTGGAGTGGAACGCAGCCCTTGTGTTTCCTTCCTGAATGAATCAGAGTCTGAACGAATCGGTTGAGTGAGTGATTCACCATCCATAATGAATCAGTGTGCCAAGCGAATCGGTTGAATAAATCACTCATTAGCCTAACACAGTGACTTGCCGCCACCTTCTGGCGATATTTCATAATCGTTTCATCTAGTCATTCATTTCATATTTCTGTATTCAAAATGTTGTTTAAAACAGTAATCCCATTACATTGTGCAATTGCAGTTGCTGTGTAAATGCATTTACTGACCTCTGAGCAGCGTTAAACACTGTAAAAACATGTACAAGCAACTTTAGATGCTGCTTCTGTGCCAATGCAGTGCAAAAATGGCTTTGGTTGATACTGATATAATTGGTAACAGCCTTGTCATATAATTCTAATTTAACTGACTAAATTTAAGAATTAAAATTTAAAGATGACATACATATTTAATAAGATTAGAAAAAAAAGTCCTAGGTAAAATACCCCAGAAAATCAATTTGAGGGGGCAAATATTAATAAAGTTGTGTCATTCCGTGTCAAATCAACCAAATTTCGGAAACTTCCCCGGCTCAAATTTTTGATTTTGTTAATTTATTTTTCTGTAGAAAGACAAACATAAACAGTGATGAAAGCCAAAATATTAAATGTCATGAATGTATATTTAGAGGGGGTTCAAAAATGACAAAAAGCACTTGTTTGCATGCCTGTAACTCAAGAAGTATTAAAGATATCTAAATATAAAGATATATACTTTGATTCTGGTTCTTAACAAACTTTGTTTTTTGGTATCTTCATTTTAAAGGCTCTTGATGGTTCAATCCCAGAGATATGGACATATTAATGTGTAAATTGGTAATTTGAGTAAATTGGTAAATTGTACACATTTTCAGTGGTCAAAAACCAAATGTGGGTGTCACGGAGTCACAGCCTACACCCTCCAATTACAACACATCGTCACCAGATCTTCACGCTCCACCCACTCGTTCACAATCCCCTGAGTTCTGATCACCTGCACCTGCACCTCATCACCAGTGACACTTTAAAGACTCTCACTCCCTGCACTCAGTGTCTGGTCTCGTCAGACTTACATGGACTACCTACCCGATACTTACCAGCGTCTTCCTGTGCCTTCCTCCTCTTGTCTTCCGTCTCCAGTCGTCTGCTCTACGTTGTCATCCCAACCTGCAAGAAAGAGCTCTCGCTACACTCAGCTAAGTGACTGTTTGAAAGTGCTTGTTCATCTACTCACCTGCATCCTCCATTACCTGTGTTCGTGCCTCTGTGTCAATAAACATCAGTGTTCACTCACCCCTCTGCCTCCGTCTGTGTCCTGACAGAAGACCAGACCTCATGCAGAGCACCTCGGACACAGGCGGGGATCGCACTGCGGACCCGTTCACCACCCTGGTCGACGCAGTGCGGTCCTCCCTCTCACAGCCTGCCACAAGCACTGCACCCACGGACCCCGCTGATCTCCTGCACGCCGTTCGCCTTGCACTCCAGCACCCAGCACCCGCTGCTTCTTCTCCAGCTGCCTCTGTCAGTCCCATGGCCCGACCAGCGACATTCACCGGCGCGGAGGATTGCAGCGGGTTTCTTCTCCAATGCTCCCTCTACCTGGAAGCCCAGTCTCAGCCGTTCACCACCGAACGATCTCGGGTGGCGTTCGTCTCCTCTCCTCGCCGGACAAGCGCTACAGTGGGCTCAACCCTTCTGGGAGTCTAACGCTCCCATGACAGCCTCCATCAACTTCTTTGCTCACTTCCAGGAAGTGTTCGGACAACGCACCCTGGAACTTTCCATACACGACCAAATTTTCAACCTACGCCAAAACGATGAATCTGCGAGTATGTATGCCCTCCGTTTTCGCACCCTGGCGGCCGCAAGCGGATGGAATGAAACCGTCCTGATAACCGCCTTCCGCCATGGTTTGAATCCTCATGTGAAGCAATTAATGGTCGTGTATGATGATACCATGGGCTTGGAAAACTTAATCCAAAAAACTATCCGCGTAGCCCAGCGCTATTCTGCATGTGCGCTTCTCACACCTGCTGCCAATCCTCTGCCCGCCACACCATCTGTCGCCCTTCCAGCACCAGAAGCTATGCAGGTGGATTCATATCGCCTGACCCATGCGGAGCGTCAGAGAAGAATGCAGCAACATCTCTGTCTGTACTGTGGGGGAGAGGACCATGTGATCGCTGCCTGTCCCATCCGTCCACCACGCCCAGCGGTGAGTACTATCCAACTGCCCGCGCGCATTGCACCCCTCACGAGAACGCCTGTGCATCTCCTTAATTCTCATGTCTGTGTTTCAGTGCAAGCCCTCATCGACTCTGGCTCTGCAGGGAACTTCATCAGCAACCAGATTCTCCAGAAATTAAATGTACGTTGCAAGCGCTGCCAACAGGATCTTCGTGTTCAAACCATACAAGGAAAAACGCTGGGCCGTGGACACATTCGGCACTTCTCCCCCACACTGACACTCCGCATCGGCTGTCTTCACTCTGAGAAAATCACATTCATGGTGCTGGAAGGCTCCACCGCAGACATCATCCTGGGACGCCCTTGGCTCACACAACACCAACCGCACATCCAGTGGAACTCAGGTGAGATCCTCAAATGGAGTGAGAAGTGTTTTAAAGACTGTTTGTCTCCTATCAGAAAATCCTTCTCGAAACTTCAACCATCTTCCTCTGATTCCAACGTCCTTCCTGTCCACTCCACCTCTTTCGAAAGTCCGGAAACTGACCTCAAAGTGGAAATCCCTCCTGAATACCGGGCGTTCTAGGATGTGTTCAGCAAGCGGTTGGCAACGCAACTACCACCTCACCGGCCATGGGACTGCGCCATCGACCTGCTGCCTGGGGCTACCTTACCCAAGGGTAGGGTTTACCCATTGTCCATCCCGGAACAGAAGGCCATGGAGGAGTACGTCCAGGAGGCACTAAAACAAAGTTTCATCAGACCCTCGACGTCCCCTGCCGCTTCAATCTTCTTCTTGGCCAAGAAGGACGGAGGCTTGAGGTTCTGATCACCTGCACCTCATCACCAGTGACACTTTAAAAGACTCTCACTCCCTGCACTCAGTGTCTGGTCTTGTCAGACTCATGGACTACTCACCCGCTACTTACCAGCGTCTTCTTGTGCCTCCCTTTCGTCTTCCGTCTCCAGTCGTCAGCTCCACGTTGTCCTCCCAACCTGCAAGAAAGAACTCTAATTATATTCAGCTAAGTGACCGTTTGAAAGTGCTTGTTCATCTACTCGCCTGCATTCTCCATTACCTGTGTTCGTGCCTCTGTTTAAATATCTCTGTTCAAACACACCTCTGCCACCGTCTGTGTCCTGACAGTGGGTCACTTTGCATACAAACTGATCCTTTTTGTTTATTTTTAAAGAGGAATATCTGAAGAACAATGTTAGGGTTGAAACTAGAAAGAAAAAAAAAATGATACATTTCTAGCAGCTTAATTGCATAGAACACTTTGTTTGCATGCCTGTAACTCTAAAGTTATTCAAGATATCTTGATATACTTCTAGATTCTCATTCTTAATACGCTTTCCTTTTGAAATCTTCATTTTCCAGGCCCTATAAGTTCAGTCCCATCGATATGGGGATCTCAAAGTAGCTCCATGTTCAAATTATTGAATTTTACCCTTTTCAGTGATCAAAAACCAAATGTGGTTCACTTTGCATACAGGTGATACTTATTGCATTTAAAGAGGAATGTCTGAAGTGTTTAAACTACAAATGTATCTTGTTTTCCTCTATCAAAAGAATTGCAAAAAACATAACTTTCTGAGAAACCAAAAATAAACTGAAAATGGTTGAGGCAAATTATAACTTTCTCTCAAACATGTAGGCCGATTTATATGAATCTATATTTGAATCAGTTTTAGGGATATTTGGAAGATGGGATTTTGTTCATTTTAACAGCTTCTGAAGCTACCAAGAGTTCAAATACGCCGTATCATAACTACACCTTACCGCATTGACATCCCTATATCTATGAGATCAAACCATATAGGGCCTTAAAATGAAGATTCCAAAAGAAAAGTTTCATTAGAACATGAATCTAAAATGACATTAAGATATCATCTTGAATTAAAGACATGTAAACTTTGGTGTTGTATTCAGTTGTTTTGATAGGGAAACAAGATACATTTCTAGTTATTTGTTCTTCAGACATTCTTTAAACACTAACTATCAGCTGTTTAAAAAAAAAAAGATAGTTGGTTCTTGACCATTGAAAACGTGTAAAAATTCATTAATTTGGACATGGAGTCACATTGGGGTCCCAATATCTATGGGACTGAACTATATAGGGCCTTAATTAAGATTACAAAAGAAAGGTTTATTAAGAATGAAAATCTAGAAGGATATTATATCATCTCCAATACTTTTAGAGTTACAGGCATGACAACTATAGAAATATTTATGGCACTCAGACGGGTATGTTCTATGCAATTGAGCTAAAAGAAAAAAGTGAGATACATTTCTAGTTTTAACATTATTTGTTCTTTAGATATTCCTCTTTAAAAGAAACAAATATCAGCTGTATGCAAAGTGACCCACATTTGGTTTTTGACCACTGAAAATGTGTACAATTTATTTCAGCTGAAAATGAAGGGCTGTCAGTCTTGTTAAACCTGTCTTGTTTGTGGAGAGGGATGAATTTGATCATCTTGTGCGTTTACGGAGAAGACAAAAAGCTGCAAAGGTAAACATTTCTAATGGTATGTTTGTGTTGGTCTTAACCCTTGATTGAACATTACTGCTGTTACATTTTGCACAGCATTTCATGTTTCTTAAACTTTGTTTTACATGCCAACGGCCCAATCAGTAAGAAGGAGTAATAATTCATACAATTTACCAAGTCGGCAAATTCATATGATATTGTACAAGCGTACTTGTACAAAACTCATACAAAAACTGCCTTCCTCTCATTCCGTTAAACTTACACACAAAATACTTCCTTTCTCTGCCTATTTCTCTTCATCACTTCATCTTAGTCCTTTACTCCCTCACTCATTTACACATTCTTTTTTGCTCTGTTGTAAGGTAGAAAGAGTTTGCATGATAGCTTTTTCCTAGAGTCCTTTGGCTAGAGTTCGTAGTGAACTTGAGTTCAAAGCTGCTAGTGCTGAAACTGAAAGTGCTACTATTGAGGCTCGGCAAGTTCTTGCCATGATCAGCCCTACCCAGGTAAGATTTGTAGAAAATATTAATCAATATTTATTCATCAAATCCTCTGACCTGAATCTTTTGGTGAATGAACTTAATTATAACTGTTTTAATGTATATGTTTAAAGAACAATTGTAATTAAATGTGGGGTCAATAGACATTTTCTTGTTTTACAGCTGAAATGGAAGACCAAAAACGCAAAGAAAATCAGTCACAGCAAGCCAGGCATACCAGTCCTGTTGAACATGGCCATCTTGTGCCTGAACAGAAAAGACGGAAAGATGAAAAGGTGCACATTTCCACTAGTATGTCTGTATTCAAGCAATGTAGTTATATGTAGTACAACATTTGATATTGATCTCTCAAAGGATTATTCATGTTAGCAGTTTGCATATGGTTTGCATCTGTAACTCCGTATAGCTTTGTTTTGAATCTCTTACTTTACTTTCATTCATTGTTGCTTATATTATTATTACCTTATATCTAATATATCTAATATTGCCTACCACATTAATCTGACGTCGCTAGCTTTTAATCTTTTAATCTAAATCGCTATTACAACGCGTTTGCATCTCGCTAACTTGTTAACTTGTCATCAGTCTCTCGCGCGCGCCTTTTCTTTTTCTACGCGTTCATCAAACAGCTGTGGTAAGTCGGATCAGTCTACAAACACGGTGAGTCATGTCATCCTCTCCTAGTATTGTATCGTGTTCTGCTTGTCACATGTTCAGTATAGCTTTCTCTGTCAGCGACGAGGGATTTACATGTCATAAATGTAGGGAAATAGTCAGGCTGACAGAGAAAATCTCAGAATTAGAGACACGCATCCAAACTTTAATCGAGGATAGTAAGAATGCAAGGGCTTCAGATACTGTTTTGGATGTGACTAGCTTAGTGAGCTCTGTACATTGTTCGGTTCCGGCTGTAGAGCCCATGCAGCAGGGCAATTGGGTAACGGTGAGGCGGCCTAGCCACGGAAAACACCACTCTTCCGTTCCAATAAGAACATCAAACAGGTTCTCCCCACTCAGTGACGCACCCACTGAGAATCCTGTTGAAAGTGCCCTAGTTACTGGCGATTCTATTACACAGAACGTGAAAATGGAGACACCAGCCACCATAGTCACATGTTTGCCGGGAGCCAGAGCACCTGACATCAAAGCAAATTTAAAAGTGCTGGCTAATGCTAATCGTAAATACTCTAAAATTATAATTCATGTCGGCACTAATGAATTTCGACTTCGCCAGTCGGAGATCACTAAAATTAACATTAAAGAGGTGTGAACTCGCAAGTACAATATCAGAAAAAGTAATTTGCTCTGGCCCTCTTCCTGTTCGTTGGAGTGATGAGATAGTTAGCAGATTATCATCACTCAATGGCTGGCTTTCTAAGTGGTGTCCGCAGAATAATATAGGTTTCATAAACAATTGGAAAAGTTTTTGGGGCAGACCTGACCTGTTGAAAAGAGATGGTATTCATCCCTCCTGGGATGGTGCTGCTCTTCCCTCTAGTAATATGGCACATAGTCTTAGAGCTGAAACATGACAAACTAGGGCCCAGGTCAGGAAGCAGACATACTGGCTAAACCGACTGTCTGCTAGCTGCCTCACGTTACAGAAGTCAGATAATTCCCAACACATAGAAACTCTTCCACCTAGATATTATCACATAGAGACTGTGTCTGTACCCCGAATTAGTAAAAACAAAAAACTTCCAAACCCATTTAAGGGTAAAAATTTAATTGATGTTAAACAAATAAAAAAATAGAGATAATACTGATAAACAAATGATAAAGCTTGGGTTGTTAAATATTAGATCCCTTTCTTCAAAAGCACTTATTGTGAATGATATTATCACAGACAATAATCTAGATTTGCTGTGTTTGACAGAAACCTGGCTAAAACCGGACGATTACATTACTTTAAATAAGTCTAGCCCTCAAGGTTATGATTATCGACACAATCCTCGTCAGAAAGGCAAAGGGGGAGGTGTTGCTGTAATTTATAGTAATATTTACAGTATTAGTCAAGTCTTTCAAATATAATTCCTTCGAAGTGATGGTACTTTATGTAACATTATGTAAGTTGACATTTGTGCTGGCTACTGTATACAGGCCACCAGGACACCATACAGACTTTATCAGATTTTCTATCGGAGTTAGTACTAGCTGCAGATAAAGTCCTTGTTGTTGGTGATTTTAATATCCATGTAGATAATGAAAAAGACGCATTGGGATTTACAGACATTTACAGAAATTCATTACAGACATTCTAAACTCTATTGGAGTTAGACAACTCGTGTCAGGGCCCACTCATTGTCGTAATCATACTTTAGATCTAATATTGTCACATGGAATCGATATTGATGCCGCTGAAATTCTGCAGCAGAGTGACGACATCTCAGATCATTATCTAGTCTCGTGTATACTACATTTAGTCAAGGCTGCAAAACTGCCTCCCTGCCATAAATATGATCACCATACCATCACTTCTACCACTAAAGATCGCTTTATAAATAATCTTCCTGATCAGTTTCATCGCCTTAGCATACCAGACAGCTTAGAAGACCTCGATGTTGCAACAGAAACTATTGCCTCTGTCTTTTCCAGCACATTAGACTCAGTTGCTCCTTTGCGCTTAAAAAAGATTAAGGAAATTAATCCAACGCTGTGGTACAATGAGCACACTCGGGCCCTAAAGGGAGCTGCCAGAAAAATGGAGCGCAGCTGGAAGAAAACAAAACTAGAAGTTTTTCGCATTTCGTGGAGAGAGAGAATGATTGAGTACAGAAAGGCCTTAAAAACGGCTAGATCTGCCTATTTTTCAAATCTATTAGAAGAAAATAAACACAACCCTAGGTATTTATTTGATACAGTGGCTAAATTAACAAGAAATAAAGCTTCAACTTCTGATGTTTCCAAAGAGTACAGCAGTAATGACTTTATGAACTTCTTTACTTGCAAGATTGACAATATTAGAGAAAATTATAACCATGCAACCGTCTACTACAGTATCGCGTCAGATAGTGCATTGTAGTGTCCCTGAGGAAAAATTCAATTCATTCACTGCTTTAGGAGAGGAAGAATTGTCTAAACTTGTTGATTTTGATGATTTAACAACATGTATGTTAGACCCTATATCGACTAAGCTATTGAAAGAGGTGCTTCCAGAGGTCATAGATCCTCTTCTTAATATCGTTAATTCGTCTTTATCACTAGGATACGTACCAAAAAGTTTTAAGCTGGCTATTATTAAACCTCTTATTAAAAAAACCACAACTTGATCCTAGAGAATTAGTCAATTACAGGCCGATCTCAAATCTCACTTTTCTGTCAAAAATACTAGAAAAGGCAGTATCACAACTATGTTCCTTTTTAGAAAGAAATAGTATCTGTGAGGATTTCCAGTCAGGATTTAGACCGTGCCATAGTACTGAGACTGCTCTCATTAGTTACTAATGATTTGCTCTTATCATCAGATCGTGGTTGTATCTCTCTATTAGTGTTACTGGATCTTAGTGCTGCATTTGACACTATCAATCACAACATTCTTTTAAATAGACTCGAAAATTATGTTGGCATTAGTGGAATTGCATTGCCATGGTTCAAATCATACTTATCTGACCGTTATCAGTTTATAGTAGTAAACGAAGAAAAACTTCTTCACGTAATAACCTAGAATACTGTCTAACACTTGATGGCTGCTCTGTTAAGTCTTCATCGTCAGTTAGGAACCTGGGTGTGCTCTTTGATACCAATCTTTCATTTGAAGGCCACGTTTCTAGCATCTGTAAAACTGCATTCTTCCATCTTAAAAATGTATCTAAACTACGACATATGCTCTCAATGAAAAATGCAGAACAGTTAGTTCATGCGTTCATGACCTCAAGGCTAGATTACTGTAACGCTCTACTGGGTGGTTGTTCCGCTCGCTTGATAAATAAACTACAGCTCGTACAAAATGCAGCAGCTAGAGTTCTTACTAGATCTAGGAAGTATGACCATATTAGCCCAGTTCTGTCAACACTGCATTGGCTTCCTGTTAAACATCGTATAGATTTTAAAATCTTGCTAATTATTTACAAAGCACTAAATGGTTTAGCTCCCCAGTACCTGAGCGAGCTCTTAATGCATTATAGTCCTTCACGTCTATTGCGATCTCAAAATTCAGGCCAGCTGATAATACCTAGAATATCAAAATCAACCGCAGGCGGTAGATCCTTCTCCTATTTGGCACCTAAACTCTGGAACAATCTTCCTAGCATTGTTCGGGAAGCAGACACACTCTGTCAGTTTAAATCTAAACTAAAAACGCATCTCTTTAACCTGGCATACACATAACACATTATCAATTTATATTTTCAAATCCATTAAAGGATTATTAGGCTGCATAAATTAGGTCAGCCGGAACCGGGAACACTTCATATAACACCAGATGTACTCGTTACATCAGAAGAAGAATGGCATCTACGCTAATATCAGTCTCTCTGTTTATCCCGAGGTTTACCGTAGTCAACCGGATCCGGGCCGTATCCAGGTAAGATCGAGGACCTGCGCTTCGACATGACCACAACGCAGCCCTGAAGTATCAGCAGAGATTGAGTCAACTAGATCATCCATTGTGAAGGCCTCATCGACATGACAGCCAGTGGCACAGTTCCTCAACAAACCGCCCATACCGGCGTGATGAATACGATCCTCAACTGGATGGAACTGGAATAAATACTTTGAATGTTGCGATCCCATCGGACTTATGATAGCTACCTGAATCGTAACAAAGCACTGTTCACCAGAGTACTGGCCCCCCGAGTAAGCCTAGTTTCTCCCAAGGTTTTTTTTCTCCATTTTAACACCTGTTTGTCACCTGTTTGCCACCTGATGTCACCTGTTGGAGTTTGGGTTCCTTGCCGCTGTCGCCTTTGGCTTGCTTAGATGGGGACACTTGACATTTGATATTCAACAGTGCTTTACATCTGCCTGCATTGACACCATTTTCTTTAAGAGCTGCTGTGCAGCCAAAATTATATACCAGTTATCACTGTAAAGCTGCTTTGACACAATCTGACTTGAGCTGTCAGCTGGCACTGAAAACACTCAATGTTTGAGGTCAGTCTTCGCAGAAGTGGTCAGTTCGCATGGCCCAGACTGAAGAGAAGCGGGTCTGAGGCAAGAGATGATTGAGTCAGTGTTGACGGGAGTATTCTGTGGCCACCAAGTGCAGCACTGCAGCCTGAAACCATCATCGGTTATCTGATGTGAAGACTGCTTTCCCAAACAGTTCTACTGTGACAACTCAGATGTTATGGCCCATAAAAGTAAACATCACAACCGTGAGAACCGAGAGATAACCAATGGTAAGTCCAGTGCAATAATTATAAATAATAATATGATATGTTGTTTATTGATTTACCACCTCCTAAATACATGTTTTCTTGTGCCAGGATTTCATCCCCTGCTTGAGAAAAAGCTACACTGCATCAGTGGTGCTGATGAACTATCTGAGCTGCTTCAAGTTCCTTGGTGTTCACATCACCGGGGACCACACATGGCCCATCCACACTGATGCTGTGCTGAAGAAGGCTCATCAGTGTCTTTTCTTTGTCAGACAGCTGAGGAAGTTCAGTGTGAGCCCCAAAACCCTCAAATCATTTTACACATGCACTGTGGAGAACATCCTGACTGGCTGCATCCCTGCCTGGTATAGGGACAGCACCGCCCTCAACTGCAAAGCTCTGCAGAGAGCGTTACGAACTGCACAGAACATTGTTGGAGGTGAGCTTCCCTCCCTCCAGGACATCTACACCAGGTGGTGTGTGTGTGAGGAAAGCACAGAGGATCTTCAGAGACTCCAGCCACCCGAGCCGTGGACTGCTCTCACCGTTACCATCAGGCAGACGTTATCGCTGAACCCACACCAGCAGACTGCGAGATGAGTGCTTTCCACAGGCAATCAGACTGCACTGAACTCGTACCAGTAACACCACACACAGCACACCCCACCCCACCAACCTCATTTGCACTCTATCAGTTACAACAGTTACACTGACTGGACTCTGACTCACTATTATTCTGCACCCTGACATTCTGTTTGCACTAATTCATACAGTACTGCACTGCAAAAGTATATGTATAATGTGATTATTTTGTTTTTCATTTCGTACTCTGTGTATAGTATATTGTACCATATATTGTTCTCTACATGTATTAAGTCCCTTATGTATAATGTGTATATTGTTAATACTTTGTGTTGCAAATTATAATATTAACATAACATAATATTAACATAATATTAACATAATATAATATTAACATGAGATGGTGTATCATATGAGATGGTGTATCATATGAGATGGTGTATCATATGAGATGGTGTATCATATGAGATGGTGTATCATATGAGATGGTGTATCATATGAGATGGTGTATCATATGAGATGGTGTATCATATGAGATGGTGTATCATATGAGATGGTGTATCATATGAGATGGTGTATCATATGAGATGGTGTATCATATGAGATGGTGTATCATATGAGATGGTGTATCATATGAGATGGTGTATCATATGAGATGGTGTATCATATGAGATGGTGTATCATATGAGATGGTGTATCATATGAGATGGTGTATCATATGAGATGGTGTATCATATGAGATGGTGTATCATATGAGATGGTGTATCATATGAGATGGTGTATCATATGAGATGGTGTATCATATGAGATGGTGTATCATATGAGATGGTGTATCATATGAGATGGTGTATCATATGAGATGGTGTATCATATGAGATGGTGTATCATATGAGATGGTGTATCATATGAGATGGTGTATCATATGAGATGGTGTATCATATGAGATGGTGTATCATATGATGTCCGTACTGTCATGCTGCAGCGTTTGCACAAAAGAATTTCATCACCTGTACACCTGCATTCATGTTATTGTGACAAAGTGATTTGATTTGAATTGGTCACTTGTCTTTTGTTCATCATTTGTACTGTACAGTGCTGGATACCAATTTTTCAATTGTTTAGAGACATGGAAGAAGATTATGGTAGGGACATGGATAAGCAAGAGGAAGAAAACCAGGAGAGCTCTGATGATGAGAAATTGGATGTATTTCTGTGGTGCTCAAGACATTTCACCATGCATGCATTTGTGTGGCTTCATCAGTTGTGAACTGATTAATATAATATGGTCTTAACATAACCCATTTTTATTTCTCTTCAATATCATTTGTCTTTAAATGCTACTTTAGCTGTATTTATCCTGTATTTGCCAGTAAAGTGTTGTACATGGTGTTAGATAATAAAGTATGGTGAATATTCTGTATTAAGGATGGTGTTTGGTAAATACACAATTTGATTTTGTAAAAAATACATACTTACCATGAATATTTTAATTGAGACATGAACATTTAGTCATATTAATGACATGGGACAACAATTTGCTAGAATGTTACCATTGCATATGCTTAGTGGTATAGATGCTGTGTCAAATACAGTAAATATGCCAAAGTTCAGATACATGAAGGGTAAGGCTGAAAGATGTATTACAAGAGACTGCATAAGCTATATTGCTACAGGCACTTCATGCACAACTGAGTACATGGATCATGCACTATAAGCAAGATGAGCATGCACATTATTGATGTCTAGCACTTGAGGACTAAGATGAGAAAATGTTGACAGAGTTTTACAAATGAGGTATTATTTATATTATGATTCATTGCATTGCATGAATTTTATGACTTTTGCACCATGTAAAATACACACTGTCACACTTGTGTAATAGTATAATGTAGCGTCACAATATGTATTGGTGTCTTTGTTTACTGTCAACACTGTATTCTTGTTCTTGTTCTAATTAAATAAATGGAGAAGCCCATTCCAAATGGGCATTTATGTTGATTTTTAGGGGTCTATTCTTGTTCTGTTATGTTAACTATGACTGGATGAACTTGCAACAACCTACATAATGGCAAATTGTTGAAAAGACAATATAATGTATAATGTGACTCAACACACTTTGTTGTCCATGATGAGAATACAAATGTGTCTGTTTTACTGCCCTTCCACCCTCAGGGGCCCAGTAGAGTTCCTTGGAAGAGTAAGAAAATGCACATTTCAAATGGCTGTAAGTCAAAGTCTGATTATAGTATCAAAGAGAAATTTGGTATGACAACTATACCTATGTTTACTAAATAATGTTGGACACAGTTTTCAAAAATATACGAAAAGGCATTTTAAAAAGTGCTCATAATAAAATACCATATTTCAGCCTGCCTTTCAAATATGCCATAGAGGTTTGCACAATGAACATGATTAGATATCCCTTTGTTAATTAAAGATAGTATTTTTTTCAATTTCATTATTAAACGTTTTAAACTACATTACCCATAACCCTCTATTATTCTATCGATGGAACGCCAAAAACATGGCGCTGTTATTTGTAGTTCGGTGAAGTTATGCTTAGGGTTAGGGTTAGGATCTCGGCAAAGGGGTAATTTCTCACAACACAGCAACACCACTTTGTTAACTGAATGTATTACTGACGTAATAGCAAAAAGAACTTTGCAACATTAAATGTTTTTTAATATGGGTTAAAAGACTGTCCAACCACAGCGAATTCTGCGGATGCCAAGGGAAGATCAGAGCCAATGACAACCCATTTGAACAGAAGCGTCACACTTACTTGTCCATATATGGTCATTTATGACAGGATCTATCAGGTTCTTGTGGTGAATGCACAGATTATCAGTTAAACATTTATTTGCCCCCATTAACTATAAAACTAAAATGACATTATTATTAATGACTATTGCTGCATTGCGTTAACCTGATGCAGCAATAGATTTGTTGATTACAGTGAAACATTTTTTTCCGCCCAAGCAGAACCTAATTGTTTCCATTGGATGCATTGTATACACTAATATTAGTTAAGGCATAACATTTAAGCTTAAAAAAATATTGCAGTTTTATACTGTATGGCAGAAATATTAAATATTAAAATTATTCAAAATGTTTCAAAAATACTCCTCTGATAATTATTCAAGCATTGCAGTATTTCTTCAGTATAAGTGCAGCTACTATCGAATGAAGTGCTTCTGTAATATTTACAGTGTATTTATAGTGTATAATAAGCAAGAGGAAGTAGGCTATACATTTAATCATTTCTGTGTTTCCTGGAAATGGACCGTGCCACCTTGATATTCTTAGCTTTACCAAAAGGCATAATGAATGTACACATTTTGTAGTAATTTCCCAATTTTATTGATATGTCAAACTGTTTAAAGACGAACACAAGTGCCCAGAACAGCATCCTGTCACCCAGGTACTTCTCCAGTCTGTGCCACCATGACGAAAAGAAAACAACAACAACAACAAAAAAACATTATAGAAAATGTAATCAATTATAGTGAACTTAAAAAAAAAAAAAAAAAAAATAAAAAAACTGATTGAAAAAATATTATGTTACTCTGAAATATGCAACCAAACCCCCTTTAAAATATTGGCTAATATTTAAAAATAAAAAAAGAGAATTTTTTATGGAAAACGTTATAAGACTGCAAATAATATTTTTACAAACCAGAAGTTGCAAGGCTCCCATCGGAAAGAAATTCTTTTCTTCCCTTTAAAGAAAAAACAGGCAAAAAAATGATTAAGAAACAATATTTTACACTATTAATTTAAAACTATATCTCCTGTAATCATTGTTCGCTTGTATTGCGTCTAAATGCAAGGCAAATTAGAATGGTTAATAACAATATATGGAATATATTTTATATATATATATATATATATATATATATAAAATATGCAGTTCAATAACATTAAGTTGACATAATTAAGGAAATAATATTAAAAAGAAAGAAAAGAGGTGATTATTTTTACATTACCATTTTTATTATTTCCCCTCTTCCTCGGTGTTGGCGTGTAGAATACAGTGGTAGTGACAGGACTGCTCACAGTAGAGATGTGTTCACTGTAAGGGGCGAAATTAATACAAGTAGACATGCTTGTATTTAAGAGTGGAAGTTGGCAGTAAGAGTGTAGAAGGGCTGAGAGCAGATGTGCCACACGAGAGGGAGAGAGATGTGGAAGCTTTTGGAAGGGTTGGCTCTTCATTCACAAGCTGATGGAGAAGGAAATCCATGAGAAATCCTGCAAGACATGAAGAAAGAGAATTGAAGAGATGAACAATAAAAACATTGACAGCCAATCAGAATCTACCTGACTTCAAAGAGATTGAGCATTCAAAGTGGCAGACAACATAACTACAGCGTATATAATAATAAACGCTAAGCTAAAATAGTATAAGCTAAAATAGTTATCGTTATAGTTATTGTTCTTGGTATGAACAGCCTTAAGTGATCTGATTTGGACAAATTAATCAAAGATCTGATGGGTCACGTGACATGTTAAACTAGCATTTCCAGACCGTTGTTTCTTATACAGATGTGTTCAATGAAAATCAACATGGAAAGAAAAGCAGACTATGAGGTGTGGACAGATATCATACTGTTGGAACAAGAAGAGACGGCGCCAGTTTGTAAAGGTTAATAAAGAATACAACAAACTTAATATAAACTTTCTAATATAAACAGTCCAACTACTTATAATGGGCACATTCTCAGTCTGCATGAGAGTTGAGGCAATGGCCAATGACAGCAGGAGTAAAACAAGTCATAGAATTTTGTACAAATACGCTTATACAATATCATATGAATTTGCTGACTTGGTAAATTGTAAGAATTATTACTACTTCTTACTGATTGGGCCGCTGGTATGTAAAACAAAGTTTAAGAAACATCAAATGCTGTGAAAAAATATAACTGCAGAAATGTTCAATCAAGGGTTAAGACCAACACAGACATACCATTGGAAATGTTTGCCTTCGCAAAAGTCTTCTCCGTAAACGCACAAGATGGCCAAATTCATCCCTCTCCACAAACAAGACAGGTTCAACAAGACTTTGACAGCCCTTCGTTTGGTGTTCATTTTCAGCTGAAACAAAGAGAAATATATACATGTTGAGACAGTGTATTAGAAATGATCTGTGATGGAAATATCCGAGAGGAAAGATGTTAAGGAAAGTAGATATCAACACATAAAATTACTTTGTTCAATACCTGTGAAGGGGTGAACCTTTGAAGGACTTGTTCAGCCTCCCTGGCAGCTTCTTCAAGATCAGCATTGGGAGATTTGAGTTCAAGTTCCCTGTTAATGCAAGCAGCTTTCTGACAGAAATGGTCAAAATTTGATTCTGAGTTTTAAAAATATGCCATGATGAAGAAGAGAAAGAAAGAGAGCAAAAATATGTGTAAATGAATTGTGGATTACAGGTCAGAAAAATAGGCAAGGAAAAGCTGAGAGAGAAAACTGAGAATATTCTTAACCTGTCTGAATGCATGTACGTTTTTTTTTGTTTTGTTTTGTTTTTTTGTTTTGTTTGTTTTTTTGTTTTTTTTTACATTGACTTAATTTTATTGTTATTTCTTGTGTCTAAAAATATTCATGTATTTATTTATTCTTATTTTTTTATGTATTATATAATCATTATTTTGTTTATTGCTCATGTAAAGGCAATACTGTACAAGTCATGCCAATTAAGTTCATTTGAATTTGAATTAGAGAGAGAAAGACAGTAAGTAGGCTTTTGCGAGAGATGGCTTCTTAAAAGAGCTGTTGGATTAAAGCTTGTTGTGGGAGATGGAGATGGAGTATGTCATCTGAAGTAACTGCAAGACAGAAAAAAAAATATTGAATTACAATTACAATACAAAAAGGTATTTAAGGCATGGCAAAAGTTGTGGTTACTGTGTTTTAACGACAAATACCACATTAAAACTACAGAAACTATGATAAAACCATGGCAAGAGTTGTGTTACTGTGCTTTAACAACAAATACAACATTAAAACTACAGTAACTGTGGTAAAAACATGGTAAGTGTTGTGGTTACTGATTTTTAACTACAAACACCACAGTAAAACTATGGTTACTCTGATAAAAACCATGGTAAGTGTTGTGGTTACTTGCTTTAATGACAAATACCACACTAAAACTATGGTTACTCAGGTAAAACCACGGTAAGTGCTGTGGTTACTGTCCTTTCACTACAAATACAACAGAAAATCTACAGTTAGGGTGGGAGAAGCATGGTATACATACACATGTTGTGGTTACTGTGCGTTTACTACATATATGGTGAAGCGACAGTTACTATGGTAAAAACTTGGTAAATGTGTGTACTTTTTACACGATCCCTTTCCCAACATAGGCGAATTTCAAATGAATATCACAATGAAAACGTCTCAGGTTACGTATGTAACCATGGTTCCCTGAAAACAGGGAACGAGACACTGCGTTTGAACTCATATGGGGAACGTCATCACGTGAATCCTACTGGCCGGCGACAGCCTATGACGTCATTAAAGACATGACCCAGAAGTATAAAAGGAGCGCCTAGAGAAGCAGTCAGTACCTTATTGTCAGAAGGGACTGTTCAGCAGGCAGCCCCGATGCATGGCAGGTAACGCAGTGTCTCGTTCCCTGTTCTCAGGGAACCATGGTTACATACGTAACCTGAGACGTTCCCTTTCGAAAGGGAACTCTACACTGCGTTTGAACGCATATGGGGAACGATATACCCACGCCGCCATGCTTGAGGGGAGTGCATGCCAGAAAATGGCTAAACAACGTCAGAACTAGCAGCTTCAACTGAAATGCCAGAACCACTCCCCCTACGGGTCATACATAGGCTGTCAGTGACAGCATTCCCTATGGCCAACAGCCCAAGCTATAAGCCTCAAAGAGGCCTTCCAAAGGCTTCTGGGACCAACTTCTTTTTCGAAGAAAAGAGGGTACCTCTAAGGGAATATAGCCAGGGGGCCCCAAGGAACCCTAGCTAGTCACTTGTCAGGGGAACAGGTCAACCCTGAATGCCACCAGGGAGGCCGACCTGGTCTAATTAAAGCAACCTAGTCTTGGCCAACAACCTGTCTGATCACAGAGTCTCAAATCACATTCTTCAGAGAAGATATCCAGTAAGAGGGACTGCAAAGAGGCAGTAACCAACTCAGACCAGAGTGTAGAGACGGGCATCCTGGTTAGTGATGCTTAGCGCTTTTAACCCTTAACAATGAGGGGAGTAACACTCTGCTCAATCCTAGGATCTACTCAGAATATATGCTGCCATGCTCTGAAGGAGGCCAGAACCAGCCTACTACTTCAAATAAACACGGGCATAAACCTGTGGCAGTGCTAGTTCTAAGTGAGCAACACTCTAACCAAACATCTACCAACAAACTTGTGATACAACAAGCTATTGTGCTCAGAAGGAGGCCCAAACAAAGCCCTCTACGCCAAACAACACAATCAACATCTTGTGGCAGTGTTGAAACTCTAAGAGGAGCTACATAAGAACTGTTTTATGGTGCGTCTCTAAGCACCTTTACCTTAATTTTTATTATTCTCAGGTTAGGTAAGTAAGTCAAATCTGATCTAATTTATAAGCATTTTAAAATACTTACAGTCAGACAGAAGACTTCTCCGTGGTCTGTTCAGGCTCAACGACTTAAATTAATGCCACATGAGGCTTAGTTTAATTATAAAGTTATAAGTTCATTTATTTATTACATTAGTATTTATAGCATTACATATATTTTACAAACATTCCATACAAGTAATTAAATAAAGTTCTTAAAGTATTAAAAGTATTTAAAGTATTAAAAAGTTCTTCAGTCAAGGCAATATCAGCGATGGAGGCATCATCAGCGTTGGTTCTGGTGTCAGAGAAGCATCCTCAGGTGCGAAGCAGCCCCTCCTGTTCTTTTCTCGTTCCAGCCTTTTATAGACTATCTGACCTCTTGAGGTCATCTTCTTTGGAATTCCCCTCATCTGAGTCTATATATAAAGGCTTGTCTCTTTGTTCTCGGACTCTTCTCCTCTGCTGTGTCCTGCGCTTCTGATCAAGACATCCTTCAACGGTAATGATTGCCTTTCTTACTAATACATGTTATGTCTGTACTATTCTACTAGCATGCTTTATTAAAATCTTAAAACAACAGTTGTAGTGTCTTCCTTTATAAAAATATTCTTAATAAAGCTACAACAATAGTGTTTTGTCTCTTTTCTTTATAAACTACATTCTTATTAAAGTACTTTTACAATAACAGTTGTCTTGTCTTTTTTAATGAGCTATTATCTTATTAAACACTTTTATTAAAACCCATTTGTCTCTTTTCCTCAATAAACAGTTATCATATACAATTTATCATACATTTTTTCACTGTTTACACACAAACAAGTTATCAAACATGTCTCTTCCTCCAATATATCTCTTTCACAGTGGTTTTTCATAAACAGTTATCTCTCATAACTCTTTTTCACTGTTTACACACAAACAAGTTATCAAACCTGTCTCTTCCTCCAATATATCGCTTTTCACAGTTGTTTTTCATAAATAGTTATCTCTCATAACTCTTTTTCACTGTTTACACACAAACAAGTTATCAAACATGTCTCTTCCTCCAATATATCGCTTTTCACAGTTGTTTTTCATAAATAGTTATCTCTCATAACTCTTTTTCACTGTTTACACACAAACAAGTTATCAAACATGTCTCTTCCTCCAATATATCACTTTTCATAGTTTTTATATAAACAGCTATCACTTGTTTTTCTCTGTAAGTCAAACATCTGTTTTTTTTCTTTATCTTCAAATCACAGTTGTGTTGTCATTATTATTACTCTTATAAATCACTTAAATGTTTTTTTTGTTTTGTTTTTTCTTAAATCTCAGTTGTGTTGTCATTATTATTCTTTATAAACAGAAGAGGTACAAGTAGCATAGAAAAGTTGCATTCCCTAATGAAGCAGGGTGTGGCAGATATCAACAGAACCAAACTGAATAGTGAGGTTCAGAAAGCAAACTCAACCTGAGCTATGCATTCCAACAGGCTATACTCAGTAAAAAACACTTTTTACCCTTAAAGCAAGGGGAGTACAAACTTAGTCACCATGCTCCGAAGGAGGCCAGAACAAAGCTTACTACTACAGAAACAGGTGCTAACCTGTGGCAGCAATAGAGTTACAGCTAACACTGTGTAGGGCAAAAACTAGAACTTAAAGCATAAACCGATGCTTTACTGTTCATTCATACCATCCTGAAACTCAAGGAGGACGCTTTTCACAAACACAGAATTTCTTACATCTGTACTGAACCCTAGGGAACAGGAGCTTAATAAAAGCTAACACCGTTTCACCCAAACTTGAATGTTAATTCAAGGGGTTCAGGGGAAAAGACTAAACAAAGTATGAATGAAAATTCTAGCAAAAGAGTGGGGCCTAAGCAACACTAGCATTCACTTATCCACATAATGATAAGGGGCCTACCACCTGAGACAAAGGCACCAGGGAGACTAACCATAGCCTGCTACCTTAGCTGCTATCTATCTTGCACCTACACCAAAGGGGTAATGGGCCTTGGCCTGACAACTCTAATAAGAGGAGGCCAGAACTAGGAGGGAAGAAGTAAAAAGGTGAAATGCTTTCAGTATATCACCTAAACCCTAGCTCTAGCCTAGGCCAGCTATAGCTGTGGGCCTATAGGGCCACACATAAGCATAGATCTGCCTGGGGCTTAAACTCAGCCTCTAAAAACTCTCAATAGAGAGGAGGCAGCTCTGAAATAACCTCTAAAAACAAGAGCTCAGAGGAGCAAAGCTCAACTAAGCCAAACAATGTCAGGCGGCCCCTGAGGCCGACACTAAACATAGATCTATCTGAAGTAAAGAGTGCTAATCTCGAATACAAACTCTAGCTATGACCAGAGAAGAAGCTACTCTACCATATGGTGGCTGTAAAAGCGGCCATTTTGTTTGCCAGCACAGAAATAAATAGTTTTAGCCAACTTAGTGGAACTTCAGAGCCCTAAATTCCCCTTCTCTTTTCCTTACATGCCCAGGAAAAACTATACAGGAAACTTAAGGTCAATATATTTGTAACATAAATATAGACCAAGCTCACCTTCCTGCGGCTTGAAGACCGGAGACTCCTCATCATGGAAGGGATGAAATCTATGGTTCTTTTAAGCCTAAAAGAGCCTCTTCACTATCAAGCCAGAAGGCGAGCCATCAGAGAAATACTCATCATGGGCCCAGCCCTCAGCCTGACTGTAAGAAGCACCTGAGCATGTTCAAAAATTTTCCACTATTCAGGAGGTGGAAGAAGAGAGGAGAGGGTAGATGTAACTACCCTCACAGAGAGGAAATCAATCACTGACGCTGCTGGCGCCTGTGATTGATTACCTCCCTCAAATCCTGCTTCTTCTTCCTGGAGTCCCGCCTTCTCTGGGACCTGCTCCGAGGAGGAGGAGGTGCCTGAGAGGCAACACTGGACCTCTGGCCCTGTCTCCGATCCTCGAATCGGGACGGGCCAGGACCTCCTGTCTGTCTGGGCCCAGGATCAGATCTGAGCGGTATGCAGGTTTTAAACGCTGCCGAGCGCACCTTCGCCTCTCTGAACTTTCCCACCACCGCCTTGAGGTACCAAAAAGTTCAGGGGGCAAAACCGGCGCATCGAGAAGAAAGCCGAGTATGGGTTATTCCATGCCTTCTCGATCTCAACGTGAAGATCAGGAAGGAATGGAAGGCTCACGGGGGCTGTTGTGTTATGGCCAGAAAGGAACCGCTCGTCAAGCTGTCCGCGTACGGCCCCTTTCTTAACACGCTCCCAAGGCACCTGCAGCCTGCCAGAAGCGCGCTCCATAACCTCAAGCAGCTCCGCATACGCAGGGCAGGGAGGCTTTGAAGTCTCAGCAGGCTCACCCGCTTCCTCCTCAATAACCATCTCCTGCTCTCTTGGGCTTGACGCCAGAAGAGCACTCGCTGCTGGATCTGATGATGTCAACGAGAGGACATCATCATCATCCAGCAACTCACCCTCGTCAGCCACTGAGGGTTGAGAGAGATTTACACCTCTCTCAAACTCCTCAGCGAGCTCCACCTGAGAGCCCCATGATGAGCTCTGCCTCAGCAAGGGCGGGACCAGAACCACCAGGCACAGATGTCGGCCCTTCTTCCCTCGAGAAGAGGGAAGAACATATATCTGAACATATATCTGGCCCAAGAGTACTCGATCTTGAACTTTCTATACATAGTCATTGACTATTTCTGATTTTATTTCAGCCATACAGAAGACCATAAGACCTAATTAAATTTTTTCTGTCCCAATAGTCCTCGATCATGAACTTTATATACATGCCTCACTCTGATGTTACTTCAGCCATAGAGTGCTGCATATTTGACCTAATGGACATATTTCTGGCCAAAGAGCACTCGATCTTGAACTTTTTATACATTATCATTGACTCCTTCTGATGTTACTTCATCCGTATTGACCTACTGAACATATTTTTGGCAAATTAGTCTTTGATCATGAACTTTCTAAACAGGACTCATTGACTCTTTCTGATGTAAGATCAGCCACACAGTAGTCCATATTTGACATACTGAACAAAATTCTGACCTAAGATTACTCGATCATGAACTTTCTATACAGATTCTTTGACTCCTTCTGACGTTGCATCATACAGATAGTAGTCCATATTTGACCTAGTGAACATATTTCTGGTCCAAGAGTACTTGATCTTGAACTTTCTATACATGCTCATGACTCCTGATTTTGTTTCAGCCATACAGAATTCCATATTAGACCTAATTATTATTTTTTTTCTGTCCTAAGAGTCCTCGAACATAAACTATATATACATACTCATTGCCTTACTCTGATGTTACATGAGCCATACTGTAGTCCATTTTTGACCTAATGAACATATTTCTGGCCCAAGAGTACTCGATAATGAACTTTCAAAACATATTCATTGATTAACTCTGATGTTACTTCAGCCATATGTGAACCCATTTTTGACCTACTGAACAAATTTCTGGCAAATTAGTCCTTGCTGATGAACTTTCTATACATTCTCATTGATTCCTTCTGATTTTGTTTCAGACATACAGATCTCCATATTAGACCTGATTAAATTTTTTCTGTTCCAAGAGTCCTCCGTCATGAACTTTATTTACATGCCTCACTCTGATGTTACTTCAGCCATAGAGTATTGCATATTTGACCTAATGTACATATTTCTGACAAATTAGTCCTCGATCATGAACTTTTTATACATACTTATTGATTCCTGATTATACGTCAGCCATAGAATATTGCATATTTGACCTAATGGACATATTTCTGGCCAAAGAGCACTCGATATTATCATTGACTCCTTCTGATGTTACTACACCCATACAGAAGCAAATTAGTCCTCGATCATGAACTTTCTAAACAGACTCATTGACTCCTTCTGATGTTACATCAGACAGACTGTAGTCCATATTTGAACTAAAGAACATATTTCTGGCCCAAGAGTACGCGATCTTGAACTTTCTATACATACTCACTGACTCCTTCTGATTTTATTTCAGCCATACAGAAGTTCATATTAGACCTACTTAAATTTCTTCTTTCCACGAGTCGTCGATCATGAACTTTCTTTACAGACTCGTTGACTCCTTCTGGTGTTACATTGGAAAAACAGTACACCATATTTGATTTGACATAATAAGTATATTTTTGGCCCAAGAGTACACGATCTTGAACTTTCTATCCAGATTCATTGACTCCTTCTGATTTTATTTCAGCCATACAGGTCCATATTAACCCTACTTAATTTTTTTCTGTCCCGAGAGTCCTCGATCATGAACTTTCTATACATACTCACTGCCTCACTCTGATGTTACTTCAGCCATATATGAACCCATTTTGACCTACTGAAAATTTTTTATGGCAAATTAGACCTCGATGATGAGCATTTTATATAAACTCATTGACTCCTTCTGATGATACATCAGCCATAGAGTATTGCATATTTGGCCTAATTAACAAATTTCTGGCAAATTAGTCCTCGATGATGAGCTTTTTATATAAACTCATTGACTCCTTCTGATGATATATCAGCCATAGAGTATTGCATATTTGGCCTAATTAACATATTTCTGGCAAATTAGTGCTCAATCTTGAACTTTCACAACATACTCATTGACTCGTTCTGATGTTACTTCAGCCATATATGAGCACATATTTGACCTACTGAACATATTTGGCAAATTAGTCCTTGATCATGAATTTTCTGTAGATACTCATAGCCTCACTCTGATGATTCTTTAGCCATATATATATATCGATCATGAACTATATATACTTACCTTACTCTGATGTCACATCAGCCATACTGTAGTCCATTTTTGACCTGATGAACATATTTCTGGCCCATTCTCGATCATGAACTTTCAAATACATATTCATTGATTCACTCTGATGTTACTTCAGCCATATATGAACCTATTTTGACCTACTGAACAAATTTCTGGCAAATTAGTCCCCGATGATGAACTTTTTATATAAACTCATTGACTGCTTCTGGTGATACATCAGCCATAGAGAATTTGACCTAATGGACATATTTCTGGCCAAAGAGTACTCGATCTTGAAATTTTTATATATACTTACTGACGCCTTCTGATGTCACATCAGAAATAAAGTAGTCCATATTTCAGCTAATGATCATATTTTTGGCAAATTAGTACTCGATCTTGAACCTTCAGTACATACTCATTGACTGCTGATGTTACTTCATCCGTACAGAAGTCCATATTTGACCGAAAGAACATCCTTCTGGCCCAAGAGTACTCGATCTTGAACTTTCTATACATACTCATTGACTTCGTTCTGAGGATACGTCAGCCACAGAGTATTGAATATTTGACCTTATGGACATATTTCTGGCCAAAGAGTATTCGACGTTGAAGTTTTTATATATACTCATTGACGCCTTCCGATGTCACATAAGCCATATCGAAGTCTATATTCGACCTACTGAACATATATCTGGCCAAAGAGTACTCGATCTTGAACTTTCTATACATAGTCATTGACTATTTCTGATTTTATTTCAGCCATACAGAAGTCCATATTAGACCTAATTAATTTTTTCTGTCCCAAGAGTCCTTGATCATGAACTTTATATACATGCCTCACTCTGATGTTACTTCAGCCATAGAGTATTGCATATTTCACCTACTGAACATATTTCTGGCAAATTAGTCCTTGATCATGAACTTTCTAAACAGGACTCAGTGACTCCTTCTGATGTTACATCAGACAGATTGTAGTCCATATTTGACTTAAAGAACATACTTCTGGCCCAAGAGTCCTCGATCATGAACTTTTTGTACATACTCAGTGACTCCTTCTAATGATATGTCAGCCATAGAGCATTAAATATTTGACCTTATGAGCATATATCTGGCCAAAGTGTATTCAACATTGAAGTTTTTATATATACTTATTGACGCCTTCTGATTTCACATAAGTCTATATTTGACCTACTGAACATATTTCTGGCAAAGTAGTCCTCAATCATGAACTTTCTATACTGACTCATTGACTCTTTCTGATGTAAGATCAGCCACACAGTAGTCCATATTTGACATACTGAACATAATTCTGACCCAAGATTACTCGATCTTGAACTTTCTATACATACTCCTTCTGATTTAATTTCAGCCATACAGAAGTTCATATTAGCCCTACTTAAATTTCTTCTTTCCCAAGAGTACTCGATCATGAACTTTCTATACATAGTCATTGACTATTTCTGATTTTATTTCTAGCCATACAGAAGTCAATATTAGACCTACTTAAATTTCTTCTGTCCCAAGAGTCCTTTTTATACATTTTATATATATATACTTTTTATATATATACTTTTTATACATACTCATTAACTCCTGCTGATGATACGTCAGCCATAGAGTATTGAATATTTGACCTTATGGACATACTTCTGGTCCAAGAGTATTCGATCTTGAACTTTACATACATTACTATTGACACTTTCTTATGTTACTTTACCTATACAGAAGTCCATATTAGACCTACTGAACATATTTCTGGCAAATTAGTACACAATCTTGAACTTTCTATATATACTCATTGACGCCTTCTGATGTCAAATCAGCCATATAGAAGTCCATATTTGACTTACTGAACCCAAGAGTCCGCGATCATTAACTTTCTTTACAGACTTGTTGATTCCTTCTGATGTTACATGGGACAAACAGTGCACCATATTTGACATAATAAACATATTTCTGGCCCAAGAGTACACGATTTTGAACTTTCTATCCAGATTCATTGACTCCTTCTCATTTTATTTCAGCCATAGAGGTCCATATTAACCCTACTTAATTTTTTTCTGTCCCGAGAGTCCTCGATCATGAACTTTCTAAATAAACTCATGCCTCACTCTGATGTTAAATCAGCCATACATGAGCCCATGTTTCACCTACTGAACATATTACTACTGGCAAATTAGTCCTCAATCATGAACTTTTTATACATACTCATTGACTCCTTCTAATGATATGTCAGCTATAAAGTATTGCATATTTGACCTAATTGATGTATTTCTTGTCAAGGAGTACTTGATCTTCAACTTTTCATGCATTACAATTTACTCCTACTGATGTCACGTCACACATACAAAAAGTCTACATTAGACTTACCGAATATATTTCTGGCAAATTAGTCCTCGATCATGAACTTTTTATACACAGTCTCCTTTATTAACTCCTTGTGATGATCAACCATAGAGTATTGCATATTTGACCTAATGGACATTTCTTGTCAAAGAGTAATTGATTTGAACTTTCTATGCATTACTATTGAGTCCTTCTGATTTTACTGCTCCCATACAGAAGTCCATATTAGACTTACTGAACACATTTGTGGCAAATTAGTCCTTGATCATGAACTATCTATACATACTCATTGCCTAACTCTGATGTTACTTCAGCCATACAGAAGATCATATTAGACCTACTGAACATATTTCTGGCAAATTAGTCCTCGATCCTGAACTTTTTGTACATACTCATTGATTCCTGATTATACGTCAGCCATAGAATATTGTATATTTGACCTAATGGACATATTTCTGGCCAAAGAGCACTCGATATTATCATTGACTCCTTCTGATGTTACTACACCCATACAGAAGCAAATTAGCCCTCGATCATGAACTTTCTAAACAGACTCATTGACTCCTTCTGATGTTACATCAGACAGACTGTAGTCCATATTTGAACTAAAGAACATATTTCTGGCCCAAGAGTACGCGATCTTGAACTTTCTATACATACTCACTGACTCCTTCTGATTTTATTTCAGCCATACAGAAGTTCATATTAGACCTACTTAAATTTCTTCTTTCCACGAGTCGTCGATCATGAACTTTCTTTACAGACTCGTTGACTCCTTCTGGTGTTACATTGGAAAAACAGTACACCATATTTGATTTGACATAATAAGTATATTTTTGGCCCAAGAGTACACGATCTTGAACTTTCTATCCAGATTCATTGACTCCTTCTGATTTTATGTCAGCCATACAGGTCCATATTAACCCTACTTAATTTTTTTCTGTCCCGAGAGTCCTCGATCATGAACTTTCTATACATACTCACTGCCTCACTCTGATGTTACTTCAGCCATATATGAACCCATTTTGACCTACTGAAAATTTTTTATGGCAAATTAGACCTCGATGATGAGCATTTTATATAAACTCATTGACTCCTTCTGATGACACATCAGCCATAGAGTATTGCATATTTGGCCTAATTAACAAATTTCTGGCAAATTAGTCCTCGATGATGAGCTTTTTATATAAACTCATTGACTCCTTCTGATGATATATCAGCCATAGAGTATTGCATATTTGGCCTAATTAACATATTTCTGGCAAATTAGTGCTCAATCTTGAACTTTCACAACATACTCATTGACTCGTTCTGATGTTACTTCAGCCATATATGAGCACATATTTGACCTACTGAACATATTTGGCAAATTAGTCCTTGATCATGAATTTTCTGTAGATACTCATAGCCTCACTCTGATGATTCTTTAGCCATATATATATATCGATCATGAACTATATATACTTACCTTACTCTGATGTCACATCAGCCATACTGTAGTCCATTTTTGACCTGATGAACATATTTCTGGCCCATTCTCGATCATGAACTTTCAAATACATATTCATTGATTCACTCTGATGTTACTTCAGCCATATATGAACCTATTTTGACCTACTGAACAAATTTCTGGCAAATTAGTCCCCGATGATGAACTTTTTATATAAACTCATTGACTGCTTCTGGTGATACATCAGCCATAGAGAATTTGACCTAATGGACATATTTCTGGCCAAAGAGTACTCGATCTTGAAATTTTTATATATACTTACTGACGCCTTCTGATGTCACATCAGAAATAAAGTAGTCCATATTTCAGCTAATGATCATATTTTTGGCAAATTAGTACTCGATCTTGAACCTTCAGTACATACTCATTGACTGCTGATGTTACTTCATCCGTACAGAAGTCCATATTTGACCGAAAGAACATCCTTCTGGCCCAAGAGTACTCGATCTTGAACTTTCTATACATACTCATTGACTTCGTTCTGAGGATACGTCAGCCACAGAGTATTGAATATTTGACCTTATGGACATATTTCTGGCCAAAGAGTATTCGACGTTGAAGTTTTTATATATACTCATTGACGCCTTCCGATGTCACATAAGCCATATCGAAGTCTATATTCGACCTACTGAACATATATCTGGCCAAAGAGTACTCGATCTTGAACTTTCTATACATAGTCATTGACTATTTCTGATTTTATTTCAGCCATACAGAAGTCCATATTAGACCTAATTAATTTTTTCTGTCCCAAGAGTCCTTGATCATGAACTTTATATACATGCCTCACTCTGATGTTACTTCAGCCATAGAGTATTGCATATTTCACCTACTGAACATATTTCTGGCAAATTAGTCCTTGATCATGAACTTTCTAAACAGGACTCAGTGACTCCTTCTGATGTTACATCAGACAGATTGTAGTCCATATTTGACTTAAAGAACATACTTCTGGCCCAAGAGTCCTCGATCATGAACTTTTTGTACATACTCAGTGACTCCTTCTAATGATATGTCAGCCATAGAGCATTAAATATTTGACCTTATGAGCATATATCTGGCCAAAGTGTATTCAACATTGAAGTTTTTATATATACTTATTGACGCCTTCTGATTTTACTTCACCCATACAGAAGTCCAGACCTACTGAACATATATCTGGCATAGTTCTTGATCATGAACTTTCTATACTGACTCATTGACTCTTTCTGATGTAAGATCAGCCACACAGTAGTCCATATTTGACATACTGAACATAATTCTGACCCAAGATTACTCGATCTTGAACTTTCTATACATACTCCTTCTGATTTAATTTCAGCCATACAGAAGTTCATATTAGCCCTACTTAAATTTCTTCTTTCCCAAGAGTACTCGATCATGAACTTTCTATACATAGTCATTGACTATTTCTGATTTTATTTCTAGCCATACAGAAGTCAATATTAGACCTACTTAAATTTCTTCTGTCCCAAGAGTCCTTTTTATACATTTTATATATATATACTTTTTATATATATACTTTTTATACATACTCATTAACTCCTGCTGATGATACGTCAGCCATAGAGTATTGAATATTTGACCTTATGGACATACTTCTGGTCCAAGAGTATTCGATCTTGAACTTTACATACATTACTATTGACACTTTCTTATGTTACTTTACCTATACAGAAGTCCATATTAGACCTACTGAACATATTTCTGGCAAATTAGTACACAATCTTGAACTTTCTATATATACTCATTGATGCATTCTGATGTCAAATCAGCCATATAGAAGTCCATATTTGACTTACTGAACCCAAGAGTCCGTGATCATTAACTTTCTTTACAGACTTGTTGATTCTTTAGCCATATATATATATATCGATCATGAACTATATATACTTACCTTACTCTGATGTTACATGGGACAAACAGTGCACCATATTTGACATAATAAACATATTTCTGGCCCAAGAGTACACGATTTTGAACTTTCTATCCAGATTCATTGACTCCTTCTCATTTTATTTCAGCCATAGAGGTCCATATTAACCCTACTTAATTTTTTTCTGTCCCGAGAGTCCTCGATCATGAACTTTCTAAATAAACTCATGCCTCACTCTGATGTTAAATCAGCCATACATGAGCCCATGTTTCACCTACTGAACATATTACTACTGGCAAATTAGTCCTCAATCATGAACTTTTTATACATACTCATTGACTCCTTCTAATGATATGTCAGCTATAAAGTATTGCATATTTGACCTAATTGATGTATTTCTTGTCAAGGAGTACTTGATCTTCAACTTTTCATGCATTACAATTTACTCCTACTGATGTCACGTCACACATACAAAAAGTCTACATTAGACTTACCGAATATATTTCTGGCAAATTAGTCCTCGATCATGAACTTTTTATACACAGTCTCCTTTATTAACTTCCTTGTGATGATACGTACAACCATAGAGTATTGCATATTTGACCTAATGGACATTTCTTGTCAAAGAGTAATTGATTTGAACTTTCTATGCATTACTCATTGAGTCCTTCTGATTTTACTGCTCCCATACAGAAGTCCATATTAGACTTACTGAACACATTTGTGGCAAATTAGTCCTTGATCATGAACTATCTATACATACTCATTGCCTAACTCTGATGTTACTTCAGCCATACAGAAGATCATATTAGACCTACTGAACATATTTCTGGCAAATTAGTCCTCGATCCTGAACTTTTTATACATACTCATTGATTCCTGATTATACGTCAGCCATAGAATATTGTATATTTGACCTAATGGACATATTTCTGGCAAAAGAGCACTCGATATTATCATTGACTCCTTCTGATGTTACTACACCCATACAGAAGCAAATTAGCCCTCGATCATGAACTTTCTAAACAGACTCATTGACTCCTTCTGATGTTACATCAGACAGACTGTAGTCCATATTTGAACTAAAGAACATATTTCTGGCCCAAGAGTACGCGATCTTGAACTTTCTATACATACTCACTGACTCCTTCTGATTTTATTTCAGCCATACAGAAGTTCATATTAGACCTACTTAAATTTCTTCTTTCCACGAGTCGTCGATCATGAACTTTCTTTACAGACTCGTTGACTCCTTCTGGTGTTACATTGGAAAAACAGTACACCATATTTGATTTGACATAATAAGTATATTTTTGGCCCAAGAGTACACGATCTTGAACTTTCTATCCAGATTCATTGACTCCTTCTGATTTTATGTCAGCCATACAGGTCCATATTAACCCTACTTAATTTTTTTCTGTCCCGAGAGTCCTCGATCATGAACTTTCTATACATACTCACTGCCTCACTCTGATGTTACTTCAGCCATATATGAACCCATTTTGACCTACTGAAAATTTTTTATGGCAAATTAGACCTCGATGATGAGCATTTTATATAAACTCATTGACTCCTTCTGATGACACATCAGCCATAGAGTATTGCATATTTGGCCTAATTAACAAATTTCTGGCAAATTAGTCCTCGATGATGAGCTTTTTATATAAACTCATTGACTCCTTCTGATGATATATCAGCCATAGAGTATTGCATATTTGGCCTAATTAACATATTTCTGGCAAATTAGTGCTCAATCTTGAACTTTCACAACATACTCATTGACTCGTTCTGATGTTACTTCAGCCATATATGAGCACATATTTGACCTACTGAACATATTTGGCAAATTAGTCCTTGATCATGAATTTTCTGTAGATACTCATAGCCTCACTCTGATGATTCTTTAGCCATATATATATATCGATCATGAACTATATATACTTACCTTACTCTGATGTCACATCAGCCATACTGTAGTCCATTTTTGACCTGATGAACATATTTCTGGCCCATTCTCGATCATGAACTTTCAAATACATATTCATTGATTCACTCTGATGTTACTTCAGCCATATATGAACCTATTTTGACCTACTGAACAAATTTCTGGCAAATTAGTCCCCGATGATGAACTTTTTATATAAACTCATTGACTGCTTCTGGTGATACATCAGCCATAGAGAATTTGACCTAATGGACATATTTCTGGCCAAAGAGTACTCGATCTTGAAATTTTTATATATACTTACTGACGCCTTCTGATGTCACATCAGAAATAAAGTAGTCCATATTTCAGCTAATGATCATATTTTTGGCAAATTAGTACTCGATCTTGAACCTTCAGTACATACTCATTGACTGCTGATGTTACTTCATCCGTACAGAAGTCCATATTTGACCGAAAGAACATCCTTCTGGCCCAAGAGTACTCGATCTTGAACTTTCTATACATACTCATTGACTTCGTTCTGAGGATACGTCAGCCACAGAGTATTGAATATTTGACCTTATGGACATATTTCTGGCCAAAGAGTATTCGACGTTGAAGTTTTTATATATACTCATTGACGCCTTCCGATGTCACATAAGCCATATCGAAGTCTATATTCGACCTACTGAACATATATCTGGCCAAAGAGTACTCGATCTTGAACTTTCTATACATAGTCATTGACTATTTCTGATTTTATTTCAGCCATACAGAAGTCCATATTAGACCTAATTAATTTTTTCTGTCCCAAGAGTCCTTGATCATGAACTTTATATACATGCCTCACTCTGATGTTACTTCAGCCATAGAGTATTGCATATTTCACCTACTGAACATATTTCTGGCAAATTAGTCCTCGATCCTGAACTTTTTATACATACTCATTGATTCCTGATTATACGTCAGCCATAGAATATTGTATATTTGACCTAATGGACATATTTCTGGCAAAAGAGCACTCGATATTATCATTGACTCCTTCTGATGTTACTACACCCATACAGAAGCAAATTAGCCCTCGATCATGAACTTTCTAAACAGACTCATTGACTCCTTCTGATGTTACATCAGACAGACTGTAGTCCATATTTGAACTAAAGAACATATTTCTGGCCCAAGAGTACGCGATCTTGAACTTTCTATACATACTCACTGACTCCTTCTGATTTTATTTCAGCCATACAGAAGTTCATATTAGACCTACTTAAATTTCTTCTTTCCACGAGTCGTCGATCATGAACTTTCTTTACAGACTCGTTGACTCCTTCTGGTGTTACATTGGAAAAACAGTACACCATATTTGATTTGACATAATAAGTATATTTTTGGCCCAAGAGTACACGATCTTGAACTTTCTATCCAGATTCATTGACTCCTTCTGATTTTATTTCAGCCATACAGGTCCATATTAACCCTACTTAATTTTTTTCTGTCCCGAGAGTCCTCGATCATGAACTTTCTATACATACTCACTGCCTCACTCTGATGTTACTTCAGCCATATATGAACCCATTTTGACCTACTGAAAATTTTTTATGGCAAATTAGACCTCGATGATGAGCATTTTATATAAACTCATTGACTCCTTCTGATGACACATCAGCCATAGAGTATTGCATATTTGGCCTAATTAACAAATTTCTGGCAAATTAGTCCTCGATGATGAGCTTTTTATATAAACTCATTGACTCCTTCTGATGATATATCAGCCATAGAGTATTGCATATTTGGCCTAATTAACATATTTCTGGCAAATTAGTGCTCAATCTTGAACTTTCACAACATACTCATTGACTCGTTCTGATGTTACTTCAGCCATATATGAGCACATATTTGACCTACTGAACATATTTGGCAAATTAGTCCTTGATCATGAATTTTCTGTAGATACTCATAGCCTCACTCTGATGATTCTTTAGCCATATATATATATCGATCATGAACTATATATACTTACCTTACTCTGATGTCACATCAGCCATACTGTAGTCCATTTTTGACCTGATGAACATATTTCTGGCCCATTCTCGATCATGAACTTTCAAATACATATTCATTGATTCACTCTGATGTTACTTCAGCCATATATGAACCTATTTTGACCTACTGAACAAATTTCTGGCAAATTAGTCCCCGATGATGAACTTTTTATATAAACTCATTGACTGCTTCTGGTGATACATCAGCCATAGAGAATTTGACCTAATGGACATATTTCTGGCCAAAGAGTACTCGATCTTGAAATTTTTATATATACTTACTGACGCCTTCTGATGTCACATCAGAAATAAAGTAGTCCATATTTCAGCTAATGATCATATTTTTGGCAAATTAGTACTCGATCTTGAACCTTCAGTACATACTCATTGACTGCTGATGTTACTTCATCCGTACAGAAGTCCATATTTGACCGAAAGAACATCCTTCTGGCCCAAGAGTACTCGATCTTGAACTTTCTATACATACTCATTGACTTCGTTCTGAGGATACGTCAGCCACAGAGTATTGAATATTTGACCTTATGGACATATTTCTGGCCAAAGAGTATTCGACGTTGAAGTTTTTATATATACTCATTGACGCCTTCCGATGTCACATAAGCCATATCGAAGTCTATATTCGACCTACTGAACATATATCTGGCCAAAGAGTACTCGATCTTGAACTTTCTATACATAGTCATTGACTATTTCTGATTTTATTTCAGCCATACAGAAGTCCATATTAGACCTAATTAATTTTTTCTGTCCCAAGAGTCCTTGATCATGAACTTTATATACATGCCTCACTCTGATGTTACTTCAGCCATAGAGTATTGCATATTTCACCTACTGAACATATTTCTGGCAAATTAGTCCTCGATCCTGAACTTTTTATACATACTCATTGATTCCTGATTATACGTCAGCCATAGAATATTGTATATTTGACCTAATGGACATATTTCTGGCAAAAGAGCACTCGATATTATCATTGACTCCTTCTGATGTTACTACACCCATACAGAAGCAAATTAGCCCTCGATCATGAACTTTCTAAACAGACTCATTGACTCCTTCTGATGTTACATCAGACAGACTGTAGTCCATATTTGAACTAAAGAACATATTTCTGGCCCAAGAGTACGCGATCTTGAACTTTCTATACATACTCACTGACTCCTTCTGATTTTATTTCAGCCATACAGAAGTTCATATTAGACCTACTTAAATTTCTTCTTTCCACGAGTCGTCGATCATGAACTTTCTTTACAGACTCGTTGACTCCTTCTGGTGTTACATTGGAAAAACAGTACACCATATTTGATTTGACATAATAAGTATATTTTTGGCCCAAGAGTACACGATCTTGAACTTTCTATCCAGATTCATTGACTCCTTCTGATTTTATTTCAGCCATACAGGTCCATATTAACCCTACTTAATTTTTTTCTGTCCCGAGAGTCCTCGATCATGAACTTTCTATACATACTCACTGCCTCACTCTGATGTTACTTCAGCCATATATGAACCCATTTTGACCTACTGAAAATTTTTTATGGCAAATTAGACCTCGATGATGAGCATTTTATATAAACTCATTGACTCCTTCTGATGACACATCAGCCATAGAGTATTGCATATTTGGCCTAATTAACAAATTTCTGGCAAATTAGTCCTCGATGATGAGCTTTTTATATAAACTCATTGACTCCTTCTGATGATATATCAGCCATAGAGTATTGCATATTTGGCCTAATTAACATATTTCTGGCAAATTAGTGCTCAATCTTGAACTTTCACAACATACTCATTGACTCGTTCTGATGTTACTTCAGCCATATATGAGCACATATTTGACCTACTGAACATATTTGGCAAATTAGTCCTTGATCATGAATTTTCTGTAGATACTCATAGCCTCACTCTGATGATTCTTTAGCCATATATATATATCGATCATGAACTATATATACTTACCTTACTCTGATGTCACATCAGCCATACTGTAGTCCATTTTTGACCTGATGAACATATTTCTGGCCCATTCTCGATCATGAACTTTCAAATACATATTCATTGATTCACTCTGATGTTACTTCAGCCATATATGAACCTATTTTGACCTACTGAACAAATTTCTGGCAAATTAGTCCCCGATGATGAACTTTTTATATAAACTCATTGACTGCTTCTGGTGATACATCAGCCATAGAGAATTTGACCTAATGGACATATTTCTGGCCAAAGAGTACTCGATCTTGAAATTTTTATATATACTTACTGACGCCTTCTGATGTCACATCAGAAATAAAGTAGTCCATATTTCAGCTAATGATCATATTTTTGGCAAATTAGTACTCGATCTTGAACCTTCAGTACATACTCATTGACTGCTGATGTTACTTCATCCGTACAGAAGTCCATATTTGACCGAAAGAACATCCTTCTGGCCCAAGAGTACTCGATCTTGAACTTTCTATACATACTCATTGACTTCGTTCTGAGGATACGTCAGCCACAGAGTATTGAATATTTGACCTTATGGACATATTTCTGGCCAAAGAGTATTCGACGTTGAAGTTTTTATATATACTCATTGACGCCTTCCGATGTCACATAAGCCATATCGAAGTCTATATTCGACCTACTGAACATATATCTGGCCAAAGAGTACTCGATCTTGAACTTTCTATACATAGTCATTGACTATTTCTGATTTTATTTCAGCCATACAGAAGTCCATATTAGACCTAATTAATTTTTTCTGTCCCAAGAGTCCTTGATCATGAACTTTATATACATGCCTCACTCTGATGTTACTTCAGCCATAGAGTATTGCATATTTCACCTACTGAACATATTTCTGGCAAAGTAGTCCTCAATCATGAACTTTCTATACTGACTCATTGACTCTTTCTGATGTAAGATCAGCCACACAGTAGTCCATATTTGACATACTGAACATAATTCTGACCCAAGATTACTCGATCTTGAACTTTCTATACATACTCCTTCTGATTTAATTTCATCCATACAGAAGTTCATATTAGCCCTACTTAAATTTCTTCTTTCCCAAGAGTACTCGATCATGAACTTTCTATACATAGTCATTGACTATTTCTGATTTTATTTCAGCCATACAGAAGTCCATATTAGACCTAATTAATTTTTTCTGTCCCAAGAGTCCTTGATCATGAACTTTATATACATGCCTCACTCTGATGTTACTTCAGCCATAGAGTATTGCATATTTCACCTACTGAACATATTTCTGGCAAATTAGTCCTCGATCCTGAACTTTTTATACATACTCATTGATTCCTGATTATACGTCAGCCATAGAATATTGTATATTTGACCTAATGGACATATTTCTGGCAAAAGAGCACTCGATATTATCATTGACTCCTTCTGATGTTACTACACCCATACAGAAGCAAATTAGCCCTCGATCATGAACTTTCTAAACAGACTCATTGACTCCTTCTGATGTTACATCAGACAGACTGTAGTCCATATTTGAACTAAAGAACATATTTCTGGCCCAAGAGTACGCGATCTTGAACTTTCTATACATACTCACTGACTCCTTCTGATTTTATTTCAGCCATACAGAAGTTCATATTAGACCTACTTAAATTTCTTCTTTCCACGAGTCGTCGATCATGAACTTTCTTTACAGACTCGTTGACTCCTTCTGGTGTTACATTGGAAAAACAGTACACCATATTTGATTTGACATAATAAGTATATTTTTGGCCCAAGAGTACACGATCTTGAACTTTCTATCCAGATTCATTGACTCCTTCTGATTTTATGTCAGCCATACAGGTCCATATTAACCCTACTTAATTTTTTTCTGTCCCGAGAGTCCTCGATCATGAACTTTCTATACATACTCACTGCCTCACTCTGATGTTACTTCAGCCATATATGAACCCATTTTGACCTACTGAAAATTTTTTATGGCAAATTAGACCTCGATGATGAGCATTTTATATAAACTCATTGACTCCTTCTGATGACACATCAGCCATAGAGTATTGCATATTTGGCCTAATTAACAAATTTCTGGCAAATTAGTCCTCGATGATGAGCTTTTTATATAAACTCATTGACTCCTTCTGATGATATATCAGCCATAGAGTATTGCATATTTGGCCTAATTAACATATTTCTGGCAAATTAGTGCTCAATCTTGAACTTTCACAACATACTCATTGACTCGTTCTGATGTTACTTCAGCCATATATGAGCACATATTTGACCTACTGAACATATTTGGCAAATTAGTCCTTGATCATGAATTTTCTGTAGATACTCATAGCCTCACTCTGATGATTCTTTAGCCATATATGTATATCGATCATGAACTATATATACTTACCTTACTCTGATGTCACATCAGCCATACTGTAGTCCATTTTTGACCTGATGAACATATTTCTGGCCCATTCTCGATCATGAACTTTCAAATACATATTCATTGATTCACTCTGATGTTACTTCAGCCATATATGAACCTATTTTGACCTACTGAACAAATTTCTGGCAAATTAGTCCCCGATGATGAACTTTTTATATAAACTCATTGACTGCTTCTGGTGATACATCAGCCATAGAGAATTTGACCTAATGGACATATTTCTGGCCAAAGAGTACTCGATCTTGAAATTTTTATATATACTTACTGACGCCTTCTGATGTCACATCAGAAATAAAGTAGTCCATATTTCAGCTAATGATCATATTTTTGGCAAATTAGTACTCGATCTTGAACCTTCAGTACATACTCATTGACTGCTGATGTTACTTCATCCGTACAGAAGTCCATATTTGACCGAAAGAACATCCTTCTGGCCCAAGAGTACTCGATCTTGAACTTTCTATACATACTCATTGACTTCGTTCTGAGGATACGTCAGCCACAGAGTATTGAATATTTGACCTTATGGACATATTTCTGGCCAAAGAGTATTCGACGTTGAAGTTTTTATATATACTCATTGACGCCTTCCGATGTCACATAAGCCATATCGAAGTCTATATTCGACCTACTGAACATATATCTGGCCAAAGAGTACTCGATCTTGAACTTTCTATACATAGTCATTGACTATTTCTGATTTTATTTCAGCCATACAGAAGTCCATATTAGACCTAATTAATTTTTTCTGTCCCAAGAGTCCTTGATCATGAACTTTATATACATGCCTCACTC
Source organism: Mylopharyngodon piceus (assembly GCA_039654765.1). Lineage (NCBI taxonomy): Eukaryota > Metazoa > Chordata > Actinopteri > Cypriniformes > Xenocyprididae > Mylopharyngodon > Mylopharyngodon piceus. The sequence continues at coordinate 7,809,215 of CM077445.1, forward strand.
TGATGTTACTTCAGCCATAGAGTATTGCATATTTCACCTACTGAACATATTTCTGGCAAAGTAGTCCTCAATCATGAACTTTCTATACTGACTCATTGACTCTTTCTGATGTAAGATCAGCCACACAGTAGTCCATATTTGACATACTGAACATAATTCTGACCCAAGATTACTCGATCTTGAACTTTCTATACATACTCCTTCTGATTTAATTTCATCCATACAGAAGTTCATATTAGCCCTACTTAAATTTCTTCTTTCCCAAGAGTACTCGATCATGAACTTTCTATACATAGTCATTGACTATTTCTGATTTTATTTCTAGCCATACAGAAGTCAATATTAGACCTACTTAAATTTCTTCTGTCCCAAGAGTCCTTTTTATACATTTTATATATATATACTTTTTATATATATGCTTTTTATACATACTCATTAACTCCTGCTGATGATACGTCAGCCATAGAGTATTGAATATTTGACCTTATGGACATACTTCTGGTCCAAGAGTATTCGATCTTGAACTTTACATACATTACTATTGACACTTTCTTATGTTACTTTACCTATACAGAAGTCCATATTAGACCTACTGAACATATTTCTGGCAAATTAGTACACAATCTTGAACTTTCTATATATACTCATTGACGCCTTCTGATGTCAAATCAGCCATATAGAAGTCCATATTTGACTTACTGAACCCAAGAGTCCGCGATCATTAACTTTCTTTACAGACTTGTTGATTCCTTCTGATGTTACATGGGACAAACAGTGCACCATATTTGACATAATAAACATATTTCTGGCCCAAGAGTACACGATTTTGAACTTTCTATCCAGATTCATTGATTCCTTCTCATTTTGTTTCAGCCATAGAGGTCCATATTAACCCTACTTAATTTTTTTCTGTCCCGAGAGTCCTCGATCATGAACTTTCTAAATAAACTCATGCCTCACTCTGATGTTAAATCAGCCATACATGAGCCCATGTTTCACCTACTGAACATATTACTACTGGCAAATTAGTCCTCAATCATGAACTTTTTATACATACTCATTGACTCCTTCTAATGATATGTCAGCTATAAAGTATTGCATATTTGACCTAATTGATGTATTTCTTGTCAAGGAGTACTTGATCTTCAACTTTTCATGCATTACAATTTACTCCTACTGATGTCACGTCACACATACAAAAAGTCTACATTAGACTTACCGAATATATTTCTGGCAAATTAGTCCTCGATCATGAACTTTTTATACACAGTCTCCTTTATTAACTCCTTGTGATGATCAACCATAGAGTATTGCATATTTGACCTAATGGACATTTCTTGTCAAAGAGTAATTGATTTGAACTTTCTATGCATTACTATTGAGTCCTTCTGATTTTACTGCTCCCATACAGAAGTCCATATTAGACTTACTGAACACATTTGTGGCAAATTAGTCCTTGATCATGAACTATCTATACATACTCATTGCCTAACTCTGATGTTACTTCAGCCATACAGAAGATCATATTAGACCTACTGAACATATTTCTGGCAAATTAGTCCTCGATCCTGAACTTTTTATACATACTCATTGATTCCTGATTATACGTCAGCCATAGAATATTGTATATTTGACCTAATGGACATATTTCTGGCAAAAGAGCACTCGATATTATCATTGACTCCTTCTGATGTTACTACACCCATACAGAAGCAAATTAGCCCTCGATCATGAACTTTCTAAACAGACTCATTGACTCCTTCTGATGTTACATCAGACAGACTGTAGTCCATATTTGAACTAAAGAACATATTTCTGGCCCAAGAGTACGCGATCTTGAACTTTCTATACATACTCACTGACTCCTTCTGATTTTATTTCAGCCATACAGAAGTTCATATTAGACCTACTTAAATTTCTTCTTTCCACGAGTCGTCGATCATGAACTTTCTTTACAGACTCGTTGACTCCTTCTGGTGTTACATTGGAAAAACAGTACACCATATTTGATTTGACATAATAAGTATATTTTTGGCCCAAGAGTACACGATCTTGAACTTTCTATCCAGATTCATTGACTCCTTCTGATTTTATGTCAGCCATACAGGTCCATATTAACCCTACTTAATTTTTTTCTGTCCCGAGAGTCCTCGATCATGAACTTTCTATACATACTCACTGCCTCACTCTGATGTTACTTCAGCCATATATGAACCCATTTTGACCTACTGAAAATTTTTTATGGCAAATTAGACCTCGATGATGAGCATTTTATATAAACTCATTGACTCCTTCTGATGACACATCAGCCATAGAGTATTGCATATTTGGCCTAATTAACAAATTTCTGGCAAATTAGTCCTCGATGATGAGCTTTTTATATAAACTCATTGACTCCTTCTGATGATATATCAGCCATAGAGTATTGCATATTTGGCCTAATTAACATATTTCTGGCAAATTAGTGCTCAATCTTGAACTTTCACAACATACTCATTGACTCGTTCTGATGTTACTTCAGCCATATATGAGCACATATTTGACCTACTGAACATATTTGGCAAATTAGTCCTTGATCATGAATTTTCTGTAGATACTCATAGCCTCACTCTGATGATTCTTTAGCCATATATATATATCGATCATGAACTATATATACTTACCTTACTCTGATGTCACATCAGCCATACTGTAGTCCATTTTTGACCTGATGAACATATTTCTGGCCCATTCTCGATCATGAACTTTCAAATACATATTCATTGATTCACTCTGATGTTACTTCAGCCATATATGAACCTATTTTGACCTACTGAACAAATTTCTGGCAAATTAGTCCCCGATGATGAACTTTTTATATAAACTCATTGACTGCTTCTGGTGATACATCAGCCATAGAGAATTTGACCTAATGGACATATTTCTGGCCAAAGAGTACTCGATCTTGAAATTTTTATATATACTTACTGACGCCTTCTGATGTCACATCAGAAATAAAGTAGTCCATATTTCAGCTAATGATCATATTTTTGGCAAATTAGTACTCGATCTTGAACCTTCAGTATATAGAAAGTTAATGTCCGAGATCTCTTTGGCCTGAAATATTTTAATTCGGTCAAATATGGGCTACTGTCTGGCTGATGCATCATCTGAGACCTGAAAGGTTATACTGATACAACGTCGCCCCCTATATAAAAAATGAAGGCGCGGGACAACAATTCAGAACACTCACTGTGACACCATAAAACATTAACGGAGAACAAATGCAGACACAAAAAACAGCTTGTAAAACAATTTGGCAGAATTGCAAAAAATTATACTTTTCAGAACAAAAAAATGCTAAATGATAAGAAATAGTTATTTTATTGTTATAATAGTGATTTTACAATGTCTAAAATAAATCTAATTGGAAAATTTTGTGATAAGATATTTACCTATAATGTATGTTTAAATATGAATGCATTATGAGCCAATGAGTGATCCTCTGCAGCCACCTAGAGGTTTTACGTTTGCTTGCACTTTGGTTTAAGTCCTGTTAATTTAGCTCGCTAGTAAAGAACAAATGAATGAAACTGAATTCGAAAGATTGTCTCATTAAATGGCATTTAACATACGGCTTAAATGTTGTAATGTTGTGTGCTAAACAAACTCTTGTTTATTTGCAATGCCAAACATGTTTGATAATTGAAAGCAAAGTATTGCATTCTAATGCCACATTGCATTGCTTTAATGCTCCAAGTGAATTGCAAAAACATAAATCGTAGTCAAAGTTCTGTTTAAAGCATCAGATAAAATGACATTTATGTGATGCTAAATTGTTAATTTACTGCTCACCTTCAATGCTTTATTTTACAACACACAACACTATTTCTATTCCTTGAAGAATGCCTGTATTGTTTTTAAATTGTCACTAGCATTCTCAGTTTATGCATCGTATGTTCTTATTAAATTACACGGTAACTCATTCAAACGCGTACACAATTTATTGCATGTTGTGCGTTTGCATTGTCAAGAACTAAATATTCCATTGTGCGTTGAAGAATAACACATAAGACATATTGTATTTCATTGCACTGCATAAGACCTAACTTGTTCCGTTGTGCATGGAAGAGAAATAACATTGCATATGTATTGTTGCATTGCATTGCATGAAAGATCATCTGTTCCGTTGTGCATTGAAGAGATTTCACATGACATGTGTTGTTGCATTGCACTGCATTCTTAACTTATTCCGTTATGCATTAAAGAGATATCACGACATGTGTTATTCCGTTAACTTAACTTATTCATGCATTAAAGCGATAACGCGTAGCCGTTGTGCATTGAAGAGATAACACAAAACTTATATTTCATTTCATACACGACAAAGACTTGACTTGCATATGTAACTTCTGCATTGAAGAATAACCCGAGATATGCACTGTTTAATTGCATTGCTTGCCAGAACTAACTTAATCCGCTCTGCATAACATATGTGCTGTTGCGTTGCCCATACTTTATAACTTCATCTGTTCTGCATTGAAGAGCTAACACATAACGCAAGTGTTGTTGCACTGCATTGCATAAAAGAACTAATTGTTCCCTTGCGCATGGAAGAAAAATAACAGTGCACATGTATTTTGCATTGCATGCAAGATTAACCTAATTGTTGTGTATTGAACAGATGCCACTTGTGTTGTTGCATCGCAATGCATACAACAACTAACTTAATCCCTTATGCAATGAATTACATATAAGCTGTGCACTTGTTTCTTTGCATTGTATAACAAAAACTTAACTTAATCCGTTAAACAATGAAGAATTGCATATAAACTGTGCACTTGTTTGTTTGCATTGTATACAAGATCTAACTTGTTCTCTTGTGCATTGAAGAGATATCACAAGACATGTGCTGTTGCATTGCATTGCATGCTTTTAACTTATTCCGTTATGCATTAAATTAGATAACGCATAACCGTTGTACATTGAAGAGCACATGTAGAAGAATGAGACGTGTTGTATTTCATTACACTGCATAAGACCTAACTTGTTCCGTTGTGCATGGAGGAGAAATAACATTGCATATGTATTGTTGCATTGCATTGCATGAAAGAGCTAATCTAATCCGTTGTGCATGAAAGTGATGACACATATGTGCTGTTGCAATGTATTGCAAACGAGACCTGACTCAGACAGCAATACAGTGTCGCCCAGATACGGCCCACATCTGGTACATGTGGATTATTTGTGATTATTAAGAACTGTTTCATTGCATTGCATACAATAGTTAACTTATTACGCTGTGCATAGAAGAAATTAATATAACATATGTGCTGTTGCATTGCAACATGTAAGTTATGCACTGTTTCCTTGCATTGTATCCAAGAACTAACTTATTCCTTTGTGCAAGACACTCACTCATATCTGGTACATGTGGATTATTCTTGGGTCAGATGTGGGCCGAATCTAGGCATTGCATTGCATGCAAGATCAATCGTTGTGCACTGAAGAGATGACATATATGTGTTGTTGCATTGCAATGCACAGAAGAACTAACTTAATGGGTTATTTAATGAAGAATCTTACATATAAGCTGTGCACTTGTTTCTTTGCATTGTATTCAAGAACTAAATCCGTTGTGCATTGAAGACATATCACATGACATGTGTTGTTGCATTGCATTGCATACTTAAGTTATTCCGTTATGCATTAAAGAGATAACGCGCGTAACCGTTGCTCTAATTCATTGCACTGCACACAATAACTGAGTTATTCCGTTGCGCATCGAAGAGATAACATGACAGGTGCTTGTTGCACCGCGTTGCATACAAGAACTAACTCTTTCTATTGTGCGTTGAAGAATAACACATAAGTGAGGTTATATTTCATTGCACTGCATAAGACCTAATTTGTTCCGTTGTGCATGGAAGAGAAATAACATTGCATATGTATTGTTCATGAAAGATCATGCATTTCATGAAAGATCTAACCTAATCCGTTGGGCATTGAAGAGATGACACAATATGTGCTGTTGCAAACACCTGACTTATTCCGTTATGCAATGAAGAATTACATATAAGCTACGCACTTGTTTCTTTGCACTGTATTCAAGAACAAACGTATTCCGTTGTGCATTGAAGAGATATCGCATGACATGTGTTGTTGCACTGCATTGTATGCTTGATTTATTCCGTTAACTTATTCATGCATTAGAGATAACGCGTAGCCGTTCTGCATTGAACAATATAACATGTAAAATCATTGCATTGCATACAATATCTGAGTTATTCCGTTGTGCATTAAAGAAATAATAATTTATGTGCTATAATTTCATTGCAGACACGACAAAGACCTGACATATAAACTTCTGCACTGAAGAATAACAGGAGATATGCTCTGTTTCATTGCATTGCTTGCCAGAACTAACATAATCCGCTCTGCATAACATATGTGCTGTTGCATTGCCAACACTTTATAACTTCATCTGTTCTGCAGTGAATTGCTAGCACATAACACAGGTGTTGTTGCATTTGTATTGTTGCACTGCATTGCATAAAAGAACTACATTGCATATGTACTGTTGCAATGCATTGCATGCAAGATCTAATCTAATCGTTGTGTATTAAAGAGATGACACAAGTGTTGTTGCATTGCATTGTATGCTTAACTTATTCCGTTAACTTAATTTGCATTAACATACATTAAAGAGATAACGCGTAGACGTTGTGTATTGAAGAATAACACATAATTTATGTGCTGTTATTTCATTGCATACAAGACAAAGACCTGACATATTAACTTCTGCATTGTCAAGAACTAAATATTCCATTGTGCGTTGAAGACTAACACATAAGTCATGTTGTATTTCATTGCACTGCATAAGACTTAACTTGTTCCGTTGTGCATGGAAGAGAAATAATATTGCATATGTATTGTTGCAATGCGTTGTATTAAAGAGCTAATCCAATCCGTTGTGGATTGAAGGGGACACATAGTGCTGTTGCAATGTATTGCAAACGAGACCTGTCTTATTCGGTTGTGCATTTTAGAGATTATATATACGTGTTGTTACATTGCAGTGCATTCAAGAACTACTTAATCCGTTATGCAATAAACAATTACATATAAACTGTGCACTTGTTTCTTTGCATTGTATACAAGAACTAATGTTGTGCATGGAAGAGAAACAACACTGCATTTGTATTATTGCATTGCATTGCATGAAAGAGCTAATTTAATCAGTTGTGCATTGAAGAGATAACATTACAGGTGCTTGTTGCACTGCGTTGCATACAAGAACTTACGCTTTCCTTTTTGCATTGAAGAGAAAACAAATCACATATGCTGTTGTATTGCAATGCATTAAGAACTGTTTCATTGCATTGCATACAATAGTTAACTTATTACGCTGTGCATAGAAGAAATTAATATAACATATGTGCTGTTGCATTGCAACATGTAAGTTATGCACTGTTTCCTTGCATTGTATCCAAGAACTAACTTATTCCTTTGTGCAATGAAGACACACTCATATCTAGTACATGTGGATTATTCTTGGGTCAGATGTGGGCCGAATCTAGGCATTGCATTGCATGCAAGATCAATCGTTGTGCACTGAAGAGATGACACATATGTGTTGTTGCATTGCAATGCAAAGAAGAACTAACTTAATGCGTTATTTAATGAAGAATTACATATAAGCTGTGCACTACTTGTTTCTTTGCATTGTATTCAAGAACTAAATCCGTTGTGCATTGAAGACATATCACATGACATGTGTTGTTGCATTGCATTGCATACTTAAGTTATTCCGTTATGCATTAAAGAGATAACGCGCGTAACCGTTGTGCAATGAAGAATAATACATGTAAAATGCTCTAATTCATTGCATTGCATACAATAACTGAGTTATTCCGTTGCGCATTGAAGAGATAACATGACAGGTGCTTGTTGCACTGCATTGCATACAAGAACTAACTCTTTCGATTGTGCGTTGAAGAATAACACATAAGTAATGTTATATTTCATTGCACTGCATAAGACCTAACTTGTTCCGTTGTGCATGGAAGAGAAATAACATTGCATATATATTGTTCCATTGCATTTCATGAAAGATCTAACCTAATCCGTTGTGCATTGAAGCGATGACACAATATGTGCTGTTGCAAACACCTGACTTATTCCGTTATGCAATGAAGAATTACATATAAGCTACGCACTTGTTTCTTTGCACTGTATTCGATAACAAACGTATTCCGTTGTGCATTGAAGAGATATCGCATGACGTGTTGTTGCATTGCATTGTATACTTAACTTATTCCGTTAACTTATTCATGCATTAGAGATAACGCGTAGCCGTTGTGCATTGAATAATAACATGTAAAATGCACAATATCTGAGTTATTCCGTTGTGCTTTAAAGAGATAACACGTAACTTATGTGCTAAAATTTCATTGCATACACGACAAAGACCTGACATATAAACTTCTGCACTGAAAAATAACAGGAGATATGCTCTGTTTCATTACATTGCTTGCCAGAACTAAAATAATCCGCTCTGCATAACATATGTGCTGGTTGTATTGCCAACACTTTATAACATCATCTGTTCTGCAATGAAGTGCTAGCACATAACACAGGTGTTGTTGCACTGCATTGTTGCACTGCATTGCATAAAGGAACTACATTGAATAATGTACTGTTGCATTGCATTGCATGCAAGATCTAACCTAATCGTTGTGTATTGAAGAGATGACACTTAAGTGTTGTTGCATTGCATTGTAGGCTTAACTTATTCCGTTAACTTAACTTGCATTAACATACATTAAAGAGATAACCCGCAGCCGTTGTGTATTGAAGAATAACACATAATTTATGTGCTGTTATTTCATTGCATACAAGACAAAGACCTGACATATTAACTTCTGCATTGTCAAGAACTAAATATTCCATTGTGAGTTGAAGACTAACACATAAGTCATGTTGTATTTCATTGCACTGCATAAGACCTAACTTGTTCCGTTGTGCATGGAAGAGAAATAATATTGCATATGTATTGTTGCAATGCGTTGTATTAAAGAGCTAATCTAATCCGTTGTGGATTGAAGGGATGACACATAGTGCTGTTGCAATGTATTGCAAACGAGACCTGTCTTATTCGGTTGTGCATTTTAGAGATTATATATACGTGTTGTTGCATTGCAGTGCATTCAAGAACTACTTAATCCGTTATGCAATAAACAATTACATATAAACTGTGCACTTGTTTCTTTGCATTGTATACAAGAACTAATGTTGTGCATGGAAGAGAAACAACACTGCATTTGTATTATTGCATTGCATTGCATGAAAGAGCTAATTTAATCAGTTGTGCATTGAAGAGATAACATTACAGGTGCGCTTGTTGCACTGCGTTGCATACAAGAACTTACTCTTTCCTTTGTGCATTGAAGAGCAAACAAATCACATATGCTGTTGTATTGCAATGCATTAAGAACTGTTTCATTGCATTGCATACAATAGTTAACTTATTACGCTTTGCTAGATGTAAGTTATGCACTGGTTCCTTGCATTGTACCCAAGAACTAACTTATTTCTTTGAGCAATGAAGAGATAACACACTCACTCATATCTGGTACATGTGGATTATTCGTGGGTCAGATGTGGGCCGAATCTAGGCATTGCATTGCATGCAAGATCAATCGTTGTGCACTGAAGAGATGACACATATGTGTTGTTGCATTGCAATGCACAGAAGAACTAACTTAATGCGTTATTTAATGAAGAATTACAAATAATCGGTGCACTTGTTTCTTTGAATTGTATTCAAGAACTAAATCCGTTGTGCACTGAAGACATATCACATGACGTGTTGTTGCATTGCATTGCATACTTAAGTTATTCCGTTATGCATTAAAGAGATAACGCGCGTAACCGTTGTGCAATGAAGAATAATACAAGTAAAATGCTCTAATTGCATTGCATACAATAACTGAGTTATTTCTTTGCGCACTGAAGAGATAACATGACAGGTGCTTGTTGCACTGCGTTGCATACAAGAACTAACTCTTTCTATTGTGCGTTGAAGAATAACACATAAGTAATGTTATATTTCCTTGCACTGCATAAGACCTAACTTGTTCCGTTGTGCATGGAAGAGAAATAACATTGCATATGTATTGTTCATGAAAGATCATGCATTTCATGAAAGATCTAACCTAATCCGTTGTGCATTGAAGCGATGACACAATATGTGCTGTTGCAAACACCTGACTTATTCCGTTATGCAATGAAGAATTTACATATAAGCTACGCACTTGTTTCTTTGCATTGTATACAAGAACAAACGTACTCCGTTGTGCATTGAAGCGATATCGCATGACATGTGTTTTTGCATTGCATTGTATGCTTAACTTATTCCGTTAACTTATTCATGCATTAGTGATAACGCGTAGCCGAATAATAACATGTAAAATGCACTGATTCATTGCATTGCATACAATATCTGAGTTATTCGTTTGTGCATTAAAGAGATAAAATATAACTTATGTGCTATAATTTCATTGCATACACAACAAAGACCTGACATATAAACTTCTGCACTGAAGAATAACAGGAGATATGCTCTGTTTCATTACATTGCTTGCCAGAACTAACAAAATCCGCTCTGCAACAGCATATGTGCTTGTTGCATTGCCAACACTTTATAACTTCATCTGTTCTGCAATAAAGTGCTAGCACAAAACACAGGTGTTGTTGCACTGCATTGTTGCACTGCATTGCATAAAAGAACTACATTGCATTTGTACTGTTGCATTGCATGCAAGATCTAACCTAATCGTTGTGTATTGAAGAGATGACATTTAAGTGTTGTTGCATTGCATTGTATGCTTAACTTATCCCGTTAACTTAACTTGCATTAACATACATTAAAGAGATAACGCGTAGCCGTTGTGTATTGAAGAATAACACATAACATATGTGCTGTTATTTCATTGCATACAAAACAAAGACCTGACATATTAACTTCTGCATTGTCAAGAAATAAATATTACATTGTGCGTTGAAGAATAATACATAAGACATGTTGTGTTTCATTGCACTGCATAAGACCTAACTTGTTCCGTTGTGCATGGAAGATAAATAATATTGCATATGTATTGTTGCAATGCGTTGTATTAAAGAGCTAATCTAATCCGTTGTGGATTGAAGGGATGACACAAATGTGCTGTTGCAATGTATTGCAAAGGAGACCTGTCTTACTCCGTTGTGCATTTTAGAGATATATATATATATATATATATATATATATATATATATGCAATGCATACAAGAACTACTAAATCCGTTATGCACTAAACAATTACATATAAACTGTGCACTTGTTTCTTTGCATTGTATACAAGAACTAAATCTATTGTGCATTGAAGACATATGATATGCATTTGTATTATTGCATTGCATTACGCATTAAAGAGATAACGCCTAATCAGTTGTGCATCGATGAGATAACATTACAGGTGCGCTTGTTGCACTGCGTTGCATACAATAACTTTATTCCGTTGTGCACTGAAGAGATAACATAAATCACATATGCTGTTGTATTGCAATGCATTAAGAACTGTTTCATTGCATTGCATACATTGCAATGCACAGAAGAACTAACATTAATGCTATTTAATGAAGAATTAACACTAGAAGCTGTGCACTACTTGTTTCTTTGCATTGTATTCAAGAACTAACTTATTTCGTTGTGCATTGAAGAGATATCACATGACATGTTGTTGCATTGCATTGCATACTTAACTTAATTCCGTTATGCAGAGATAACGCGTAATCGTTGTGCACTGAAGAATAACACATGTAAAATGCACTGATTCATTGCATTGCATACAATAACTGACTTATTCCGTTATGCAATGAAGAATTACATATAAGCTACGCACTTGTTTCTTTGCACTGTATTCGATAACAAACGTATTCCGTTGTGCATTGAAGAGATATCGCATGACGTGTTGTTGCACTGCATTGCATGAAAGAACAAATTGTTCTCTTGCGCGTGGAAGAGAAATAACATTGCATTTGTGTTGTTGCATTGCATGAAAGAGCTAATCTAATAATCCGTTGTGCATAGAAGAGATAACATGTGTCACTGTGTTGCATACAAGAAACTTAATCTTTCCTTTGTGCATTGAAGAGAAAACAAATCACATATGTTGTTGTATTGCAATGAATTAAGAACTGTTTCATTGCATTGCATACAATAGTTAACTTATTACGCTGTGCATATCTACATGTAAGTTATGCACAGTTTCCTTGTATACAAGAACTAACTTATTCCTTTGTGCAATGAAGAGATAACACATAACCTATGTGGTGCTGCAACGAATGAACTAACTCATCCGTTATGCATTGAAGAGATAACACATAACGTGTGCATTCCATTGCAGTAACTTAATCTGTTGTGCAGTGAAGAGATAACACATGACAAGTGCTTGTTGCACTGCATTGCATACAAGAACTTACTCTTTCATTTGTAAATTGAAAAGAAAACAAATCACATATACTGTTGCATTGAAATATACACAAGAACTAACTGTTTCATTTCATTGCATACAATAATTAACGTATTACGCTGTGCTGTTGTATTACAATGCATACAAGAACTAAGGTAAGTTTTATGCACTGCTTCCTTACATTGGAAACAAAAAATAATTTCTTATGCATTGAAGAAATAACACATAACATATGTGGTGTTGCGATGAATGAACGTTAGGCATTGAGAAGTAACACGTAACGTGCACTGCAGTAACTTAATCCTTTGTGCAGTGAAGAAATAACACAAGACAGGCGCTTGTTGCATACAAGAAATAACTCTTTCATTAGTGCATTAAAGAGAAAACACAAATCATAATATTGCATTGCAAGAAATACAAGAACTAACTGTTTCATTGCATTGCAAACAATATTTAACTTATTACGCTGTGCATAGAAGAAATATGTCCCTTATCCATTAGGCGGCGACCAGGTGCTTGAAAAGAGTTGAGTTGCACTGTTAAAGGAATTGAAGCAAGCCAGTGTGACAGTGTTTTGACATTTTGCTCGTGTGTTCAGTCAAAAGCTTTGATGTTAATAAATCACATTAACACTTTAATGAAACCAAGCCACTTTATTGAAACATCTCAATGTTATGAACTAACATGTTACACACAAGAACTAAAATGACATTCGTTGTGCATTAAAGAGGTAACACATATGTTCTGTTGCATTGCAATGCATACAAGAACTACACATAAGCTATGCACAGTTTCCTTGTATTGTAAAAAGAACAACGAAATACGATCGAATTGCATTGAAGAGAAAACAAATCACATATATGCTGTTGCATTGCAATAAATACAAAAACTAACTGTATCTTTGCATTGTATACAAGAATTAACTTATTCCTTTGCATTGAAGAGAAAACACAACATATGTGGTGTTGCAATGAATGAATTAACTCGTCGGTTGTGAATTGAAGAGAGAGGCGTGGTTACATTGCCAAGAATACAAGACCTAACAGTTCCTTGCATTGTATACAAAACTAACTTATTCTGTTGTGCACTGAACTGATAACACATATCTAACTTAACCTGATGTGAATAGAAAAGATAGCACATACTTATGTTCTTCTGCATTGCAATAAATTTCATTTGTGCATTCAAAATCATTTCATTTGTGCATTCAATATGTGCATTGCACTTTCATACACGATCTAACTTAATCCGTTGTGCAATGATGAATAACATATCAGCAATGCACTGTTTGTGCATTGTTCATTTAAGAGGTATAACATAAGTTCTGTTGCATTGCAATGCATTCAAGAAGTAACATATAAACATTGCATTGTATACAAGAATTAACTTATTCCCTTAATGTTTATGTATATAAATAAAATAACTAACTCATTTCGTCTTTGCATTGAGGAGATAACATAGTGCTATTGCATTGATCTAACTTATTCCGTTGTGCAATAAAGTAAAATACATGTGCCCTTGAATTGCAATGCATAAAAGAGTACATATAAGGTATGCGATGTTTCATTACATTTGTATACATTGATCAGATAACACATACCAAATGTGCTGTTTGCATTGCAACAAAAACAAAAAATAACTAATTTCGTGAGCATTGAAGAGATAACATATAACATATCCTGTGACATTGCATTCAAAAGTTGAATAATTTTGCAGTGAAGAATAACATAAGGAAAGAAGTTGTTTCATCGCAATGTACACAACAGCTAACTTGTTCTGTGGAGCAATTAAGCCATACAGTAGTCCTGAACATATATCTGGCCAAAGAGTTCTTGAACTTTATCTAACTTTAAGTTTATCATTGACTCCACATGTTACTTCATCCGTATTGACCTACTGAACATATATCTGTCCCAAGAGTACTCGATCTTGAACTTTCTATGCATAGTCATTGACTATTTCTGATTTTATTTCAGCCATACAGAATTCCATATTAGACCTAATTAAATATTTTCTGTGCCAAGAGTCCTCGATCATGGACATATTTCTGGCCAAAGAGCACTCGATCTTAAACTTCTTAAACTTCTTAAACTTTATATGCATTATCATTGACTCCTCATGTTACTTCATCCATACTGACCTACTGAACATATTTCTGGCAAATTAGTCCTTGATCATAAACTTTCTATACAGGACTCAGTGATTCCTTCTGATGTTACATTAGAGAGATTGTAGTCCATATTTGACTTGAGGAACATACTTCTGGCCCAAGAGTCCTCGATCATGATCTTTTTATACATACTCATTGACTCCTGATACATCAGCCTATAGAGAATTTGAACTAATGGACATATATTTCTGGCAAAGAGTACTTGAATCTTGATCTTGAAATTTTTATATATACTTCACTGACACCTTCTGATATCAGAGAAGCCAAATCAAAGGTCTATATTTGACCTACTGAACATATTTCTCGACAAAGAGTACTCGATCTTGAACTTTCTATACATAGTCATTGACTATTTCTGATTTTGTTTCAGCCATACAGAAGTCCATATTAGACCTAATTAAAGTTTCTGTCCCAAGAGTCCTCGATCATGAACTTTACATACATGCCTCACTCTGACGCTACTTCAGCCATATATGAACCTATTTTGACCTACTGAACAAATTTCTGGCAAATTAGTCTCCGATGATGAACTTTTTATATAAACTCATTGACTGCTTATGGTGATATAGCAGCCATAGAGAATTTGACCTAATGAATTTGATATATCAGCCATAGAGACTTTGACATATTTCTTGCCAAAGAGTACTCGATCTTGAAATTTTTATATATACTTACTGATGCATTCTGATATCACAGAAGCCATATCGAAGTCTTTATTTGATCTACTGAACATATATCTGGTCCAAGATGACTCAATCTTGAACTTTTTATACATAGTCATTGACTATTTATGATTTTATTTCAGCCTTAAAGAAGTCCATATTAGACCTAATTTAATTTTTTTATCCCAAGAGTCCTCGATCATGAACGTTATATACATGCCTCACTCTGATGTTACTTCAGCCATAAAGTATTGCATATTTGAACTGATGTACATATTTCTGGCCAAAGAGCACTCGATCTTAAACTTTTTATACATTATCATTGACTCCTTCTCATGTTACTTCATCCGTATTGACCTACTGAACATTTTTCTGGCAAATTATTCCTAGATCATGAACTTTTTATACAAACTCATTGACTCCTTCTGATGATACATCAGCCATATAAGTATTGCATATTTGGCCTAATTAACATATTTCTGGCAAATTAGTCCTCGCTGATGAGCTTTTTATATGAACTCATTGACTCCTTCTGATGATACATCAGCCGTAGAGTATTGCATATTTGGCCTAATTAACATATTTCTGGCAAATTAGTGCTCAATCATGAACTTTCACAACATACTCATAGACTAATTCTGATATTACTTCAGCCAAATATGAGCACATATTTGACCCACTGAACATATTTCTGGCAAATTAGTCTCAGATGATGAACTTTTTATATAAACATATTGACTTCTGGTGATACATCAGCTATAGAGAATTTGAACTAATGGAAATATTTCTTGCCAAAGAGTACTTGAATCTTGATCTTGAAATTTTTATATATACTTACTGACACCTTCTGATATCAGAGAAGCCAAATCAAAGGTTTTATTTGATCTACTGAACATATATATGGCCCAAGATGACTCGATCTTGAACTTTCTATACATAGCCATTGACTATTTCTGATTTTATTTCAGCCATACAGAAGTCCATATTAGACCTAATTAAATTTTTTCTGTCCCGAGAGTCCTTGATCATGAACTTTATATACATGCCTCACTCTGATGTTACTTCAGCCATAGAGTATTGCATATTTGACCTAATGGACATATTTCTGGCCAAAGAGCATTCGATCTTGAACTTTACGTACATTACTATTGACACTTTCTTATGTTACTTTACCCATACAGAAGTCCATATTAGACCTACTAAACATATTTCTGGCAAATTAGTACACAATCTTGAACTTTCTGTATATACTCAATGATGCCTTCTGATGTCAAATCAGCCATATAGAAGACCATATTTGACTTACTGAACATATGTCTGATCCAAGAGTCCGCGATCATTAACTTACTTTATAGACTTGTTGACTCCTTCTGATGTTACATGGGACAAACAGTACACCATATTTGACATAACAAACATACTTCTGGCCCAAGAGTACACAATTTTGAACTTTCTATCCAGATTCATTGACTTCTTCTGATTTTATTTCAGCCATACAGGTCCATATTAACCCTACTTAATTTTTTTCTGTGCCGAGAGTCCTCGATCATGAACTTTCTAAATATACTCATGCCTCACTCTGATGTTAAATCATCCATACATGAGCCCATGTTTCACCTACTGAACATATTACCTGCAAATTAGTCCTCTATCATGAAATTTTTACACATACTTATTGACTCCTTCTAATGATATGTCAGCTATAAAGTATTGCATATTTTTCCTAATTGACAAATTTCTTTGTCAAAGACTATTTGATTGTATGCAATACAATTGACTACTACTGATGTCACGTCACAGTAATATGTTAATTAGGCCACATACAAAAAGTCTACATTTGACTTACTAAATATATTCCTGGGAAATTAGTCCTCGATCATGATCTTTTTATACACAGTCTCTTTCATTGATGTCTTCCGATGACACGTCAGCCACAGAGTATTGCATATTTGACCTAACTGTTGTCAAAGAGTACTTGATCTTCAAAAATAAATAAATTAAACATAGTCACTGACTCCTAATGATAATGTCATCCATAAAGTATTGCATATTTGACCTAACTGTTGTCAAAGAGTACTTGATCTTCAACTTTTTATGCATTACAATTGACTCCTACTGATGTCAAGTCACACATACAAAAAGTCTACATTAGACCTACTGAACATATTTCTGGCAAATTAGTCCTCGATCATGAACTTTTTATACATATTCTTGTTTATTGACTCCTGATGACATGTAAGAAATAGATTATTGCATATATTTGACATAATGGACATATTTCTTGTCAATGAGTAATTGCTTTTGATTTGACTTTCTATGCATTACTATTGAGTCCTTCTGATGTTACTTCATCCATACAGAAGTCCATATTAGAGTTACTGAACATATTTCTTGTCAAAGAGTAATTGATTTGAACTTTCTATGCATTACTATTGAGTCCTTCTGACGTTACTTCACCAATACTGAAGCCCATATTAGACTTACTGAACACATTTGTGGCAAATTAGTCCTTGATCATGAGCTATCTATACATACTCATTGCCTAACTCTGAGGTTACTTCAGCTATACAGAAGGCCATATTAGACCTACTGAACATATTTCTGGCAAATTAGTTCTTGATCCTGAACTTTGTATACAGACTCGTTGACTCCTTATGTTACATCAGACAGACAGTAGTCCATATTTGACAAAATGAATATATTCCTTGCCCATGAGTACTCAGTCTTGAACTATCTTTATATCCTCATTGATTACTACTGATTTTATTTCCAGCATTCAGAAGTCCATATTAACCCTACTGAACATATTTCTGACCCAAGAGTAGTCGATCATGAACTTTCTATACATACTCACTGACTCAAGCTGATGTTACATCAGCCATATATGCACCCATTTTGACTTAATTAACAAATATCTGGCAAATTAGAACTCGATGATGAGCTTTTTATATATAAACTAATTGACTCCTTCTGATGACACTTCAGCCATAGAGTATTGTATATTTGGCCTAATTAACATATTTCTGGCAAATTAGTCCTTGATCATGAATTTTCTGTCGATACTCATAGCCTCACTCTGATGATTCTTCAGCCATATATATCGATCATAAACCATATTTACATATTGCCTTACTCTGATGTCACATCAGCAATACTGTAGTCCATATTTGACCTAATGAACATATTTCTGGCCAAGGAGCACTCGATTTTAAACTTTTTATACATTATCATTGACTCCTTCTCATGTTACTTCATCTGTATTGACCTACTGAACATATTTCTGGCAAATTAGTCCTTGATCATGAACTTTCTAAACAGGACTCAGTGATTCCTTCTGATGTTACATTAGACAGATTGTAGTCCATATTTGACTTAAAGAACATACTTCTGGACCAAGAGTCCTCGATCATGAAATTTTTGTACATACTCATTGACTCCTTCTAATGATATGTCAGCCATAGAGCATTAACTATATGACCATATGGACATATATCTGGCCACAGAGTACTCGATCTTGAAATTTGTTTATATACTTACTGACGCCTTCTGATATCACAGAAGCCATATCGAAGTCTTTATTTGACCTACTGAACATATATCTGGCACAAGAGTACTCGATCTTGAACTTTCTATACATAGTCATTTACTATTTCTGATTTTGTTTCAGCCATACAGAAGTCCATATTAGACCTAATTAAATATTTTCTGTCCCGAGAGTCCTCGATCATGATCTTTATATACATGCCTCACTCTGATGTTACTTCAGCCATAAAGTATTGCATATTTGAACTGATGTACATATTTCTGGCCAAAGAGCACTCGATCTTAAACTTTTTATACATTATCATTGACTCCTTCTCATGTTACTTCATCCGTATTGACCTACTGAACATATTTCTGGCAAATTAGTCCTTGATCATAAACTTTCTATAGGTATTCATTGACTCCTTCTGATGATACATCAGCCATAGAGAAGTATTCCATATTTGGCCTAATTAACATATTTCTGGCAAATTAGTCCTCGATCATGATGAGCTTTTTATATGAACTCATTGACTCCTTCTGATGTTACATCAGCCATACAGTATTGCATATTTGGCCTAATTAACATATTTCTGGCCAAATTAGTGCTCAATCATGAACTTTTCACAACATACTCATAGACTCAATTCTGATATTACTTCAGCCAAATATGAGCACATATTTGACCCATATTTGACTTAAAGAACATACTTCTGGCAAATTAGTCCTTGATCATGAAATTTTTGTACATACTCATTGACTCCTTCTAATGATATGTCAGCCATAGAGCATTAACTATATGACCATATGGACATATATCTGGCCACAGAGTACTCGATCTTGAAATTTGTTTATATACTTACTGACGCCTTCTGATATCACAGAAGCCATATCGAAGTCTTTATTTGACCTACTGAACATATATCTGGCACAAGAGTACTCGATCTTGAACTTTCTATACATAGTCATTTACTATTTCTGATTTTGTTTCAGCCATACAGAAGTCCATATTAGACCTAATTAAATATTTTCTGTCCCGAGAGTCCTCGATCATGATCTTTATATACATGCCTCACTCTGATGTTACTTCAGCCATAAAGTATTGCATATTTGAACTGATGTACATATTTCTGGCCAAAGAGCACTCGATCTTAAACTTTTTATACATTATCATTGACTCCTTCTCATGTTACTTCATCCGTATTGACCTACTGAACATTTTTCTGGCAAATTATTCCTAGATCATGAACTTTTTATACAAACTCATTGACTCCTTCTGATGATACATCAGCCATATAAGTATTGCATATTTGGCCTAATTAACATATTTCTGGCAAATTAGTCCTCGCTGATGAGCTTTTTATATGAACTCATTGACTCCTTCTGATGATACATCAGCCGTAGAGTATTGCATATTTGGCCTAATTAACATATTTCTGGCAAATTAGTGCTCAATCATGAACTTTCACAACATACTCATAGACTAATTCTGATATTACTTCAGCCAAATATGAGCACATATTTGACCCACTGAACATATTTCTGGCAAATTAGTCTCAGATGATGAACTTTTTATATAAACATATTGACTTCTGGTGATACATCAGCTATAGAGAATTTGAACTAATGGAAATATTTCTTGCCAAAGAGTACTTGAATCTTGATCTTGAAATTTTTATATATACTTACTGACACCTTCTGATATCAGAGAAGCCAAATCAAAGGTTTTATTTGATCTACTGAACATATATATGGCCCAAGATGACTCGATCTTGAACTTTCTATACATAGCCATTGACTATTTCTGATTTTATTTCAGCCATACAGAAGTCCATATTAGACCTAATTAAATTTTTTCTGTCCCGAGAGTCCTTGATCATGAACTTTATATACATGCCTCACTCTGATGTTACTTCAGCCATAGAGTATTGCATATTTGACCTAATGGACATATTTCTGGCCAAAGAGCATTCGATCTTGAACTTTACGTACATTACTATTGACACTTTCTTATGTTACTTTACCCATACAGAAGTCCATATTAGACCTACTAAACATATTTCTGGCAAATTAGTACACAATCTTGAACTTTCTGTATATACTCAATGATGCCTTCTGATGTCAAATCAGCCATATAGAAGTCCATATTTGACTTACTGAACATATGTCTGACCCAAGAGTCCGCGATCATTAACTTACTTTATAGACTTGTTGACTCCTTCTGATGTTACATGTGACAAACAGTACACCATATTTGACATAATAAACATACTTCTGGCCCAAGAGTACACAATTTTGAACTTTCTATCCAGATTCATTGACTTCTTCTGATTTTATTTCAGCCATACAGGTCCATATTAACCCTACTTAATTTTTTTCTGTGCCGAGAGTCCTCGATCATGAACTTTCTAAATATACTCATGCCTCACTCTGATGTTACTTCAGCCATAGAGTATTACATATTTGACCTAATGGACACATTTCTGGCTAAAGAGCACTCGATCTTAAACTTAAACTTTTTATACATTATCATTGACTCCTCATGTTACTTCATCCGTATTGACCTACTGAACATATTTCCTAATTGACAAATTTCTTTGTCAAAGACTATTTGATTGTATGCAATACAATTGACTACTACTGATGTCACGTCACAGTAATATGTTAATTAGGCCACATACAAAAAGTCTACATTTGACTTAAAGAACATACTGATGGCCCAAGAGTCCACGATCATGATATTTTTGTACACAGTCTCTTTCATTGATGTCTTCCGATGACACGTCAGCCACAGAGTATTGCATATTTGACCTAACTGTTGTCAAAGAGTACTTGATCTTCAAAAATAAATAAATTATATATACTCATTGATGCCTTCTGATTTCACATAAGTCTATAATTGACCTACTGAACATATTTCTCGCCAAAGAGTACTCAATCTTGAACTTTTCATACGTTTACTATTGACTCTTTCTGATGTTACTTTCCCCACAAAGAAGTCTATATTAGAACTGATTAATCGTTTTCTGTCCCTCGAGTCCTCGGTCATGAGCTTTATATACATATCCTCACTCTGATGTTACTTCATCCATATATGAACCTATTTTGACCTACTGAACAAATTTATGGCAAATTAGTTTTCGATGATGAACTTTTTATATAAACTCATTGACTGCTTCTGGTGATACATCAGCCATAGATAATTTGACATATTGGACATATTTCTGTCCAAAGAGTACTCGATCTTGAAATTTTTATATATACTTACTGACACCTTCTGATGTCACAGAAGCCATATTGAAGTCTTTATTTGACATACTGAACATATATCTGGCCCAAGAGTACTTGATCTTGAAGATTCTATACATAGTCATTGACTATTTCTGATTTTATTTCAGCCATACAGAAGTCCATATTAGACCTAATTAAATTTTTTCTGTCCCAAGAGTCGTCGATCATGAACTTTATATCCATGCCTCACTCTGATGTTACTTAAGCCATAGAGTATTGCATATTTGACCTAATGGACATATTTCTGGCCAAAGAGCACTCGATCTTAAACTTCTTAAACTTTTTATACATTATCATTGACTCCTCATGTTACTTCATCCGTATTGACCTACTGACCATATTTCTGGCACATTAGTCCTTGATCATGAACTTTCTATACAGGACTCAGTGACTCCTTCTGATGTTACATCAGTCATATATGCACCCATTTTGACTTAATTAACATATTTCTCGCCAAAGAGTACTCAATCTTGAACTTTTCATACTTTACTATTGACTGTTTCTGATATTACTTTCCCCATGCAAAAGTCTATATTAGAACTGATTAATCTTTTTCTGTCCCTCGAGTCCTTGATCATGAACTTTATATACAT
The DNA here is from genome assembly GCA_039654765.1 of Mylopharyngodon piceus. Classification (NCBI taxonomy): domain Eukaryota; kingdom Metazoa; phylum Chordata; class Actinopteri; order Cypriniformes; family Xenocyprididae; genus Mylopharyngodon; species Mylopharyngodon piceus. The sequence continues at coordinate 7,831,947 of CM077445.1, forward strand.
ATCTCACTCTGATGTTACTTCAGCCATACATGAACCTATTTTGACCTATTTTCTGGCAAATTAGTCTTCGATGATGAACTTTTTACATAAACTCATTGACTGCTTCTGGTAATACATCAGCCATAGAGAATTTGACATATTGGACATATTTTTGGCCAAAGAGCACTCGATCTTAAACTTCTTAAACTTCTTAAACTTTTTATACATTATAATTGACTCCTTCTCATGTTACTTCTTCCGTATTGACCTACTGAACATATTTTTGGCAAATTAGTCCTTGATCATGAACTATCTAAAAAGGATTCAGTGACTCCTTCTGATGATACATCAGACAGATTGTAGTCCACATTTGACTTAAAGAACATACTTCTGACCCAAGAATCCTTGATCATGAACTTTTTGTACATACTCATTGACTCCTTCTAATGATGTGTCAGCCATAGAGCATTAAATATTTGACCTTATGGACATATATCTGGCCAAAGAGTACTCGATCTTGAAATCTGTATTTATACCTACTGACACCTTCTGATGTCACAGAAGCCATATTGAACTCTTTATTTGACCTACTGAACATATATCTGGCCCAAGAGTACTCGATCTTGAACTTTCTATACATAGTCACTGACTATTTCTGATTCTATTTCAGCCATACAGTTCCATATTATCCCTACTTAATTTTTTTCTGTCCTGAGATTCCTCGATCATGAACTTTCTAAACATACTCATGCCTCACTCTGATGTTAAATCAGCCATACATGAGCCCATGTTTCACCTACTGAACATATTACTGGCAAATTAGTTCTCAATCATGAACTTTTTATACATACTTATTGAGTCTTTCTAATGATACGTCAGCTATAAAGTATTGCATGTTTGACCTAATTGACATATGTCTTGTCAAAGAGTAATTATACTTACTCAAGGACTCCTAATGATAATGTCATCCATAAAGTATTGCATATTTGACCTAATTGCCATATTTCTTGTTAAAGAGTACTTGATCTTCAACTTTTTATGCATTACAATTGACTCCTATTGATGTCACGTCACACATAAAAAAAAAGTCTACATTAGACCTACTGAACATATTTCTGGCAAATTAGTCCTCGATCATGAACTTTTTATACATAGTCTCCTTTACTGACTCCTTCTGATGACAGGTAAGCCACAGATTATTGCATATTTGAACTAATGGACATATTTCTTGTCAAAGAGTAATTGCTTTTGATTTGACTTTCTATGCATTTTTATTGAGTCCCTCTGATGTTACTTCACCCACACAGAAGTCCATATTAGACTTAATGAACACATTTGTGGCAAATTAGTCCTTGATCATGAACTATCTATATATACTCATTGCCTAACTCTGATGTTACTTCACCCATACAGAAGTGCATATTAGACTTAATGAACACATTTGTGGCAAATTAGTCCTTGATCATGAACTATCTATATATACTCATTGCCTAACTCTGATGTTACTTCAGCTATACAGAAGACAATATTAGACCTACTGAACAAATTTCTGGCAAATTAGTGCTCGATCCTGAACTTTGTATACAGACTCGACTCCTTAAGTTATGTCAGACAGACAGTAGTCCATATTTGACAAAATGAACATATTCCTTGCCCATGAGTACTCAGTCTTGAACGTTCTTTACATCCTCATTGACTACGTCTGATTTTATTTCCGCCATTCAGAAGTCCATATTAACCCTACTGAATATATTTCTGACCCAAGAGTACTCGATCATGAACTTTCTATACATAATGCCTCACGCTGATGTTACTTCAGCCATATATGCACCCATTTCGACCTAATGAACAAATTTCTGGCAAATTAGACCTCAATGATGAGCTTTTTATATATAAACTCATTGACTCCTTCTGATGACACATCAGCCATAGAGCATTGCAGATTTGGCTTAATTAACATATTTCTGGCAAATTAGTCCTTGATCATGAATTTTCTGTAGATACTTATAGCCTCACTCTGATGTTACTTCAGACATAGAGTATTGCATATTTGGCCTAATGGACATATTTCTGGCAAATTAGTGCTCAATCTTGAACTTTCACAACATACTCTTAGACTCATTCTATGTTATTTCAGCCAAATTATGAGCACATATTTGACCTACTGAACATATATTTCTGGCAAATTAGTCCTTGATCATGAATTTTCTGTAGATACTTATAGCCTCACTCTGATGATTCTTCAGCCATATATATCGATCACGAACTATATATACTTACCTTCCTCTGATGTCACATCAGCCATACTGTAGTCCATTTTTGACCTAATGAACATATTTCTGGCCCATTCTTGATCATGAACTTTTAGTACATCTTCATTGATTCACTCTGATGTTACATCAGCCATATATGAACCTATTTTGACCTACTGAACAAATTTCTGTCAAATTAGTCCCCGTTGATGAACTTTTTATATAAACTCATTGACTGCGTCTGGTGATACATCAAGCCATAGAGAATTTGGCCTAATGACTCCTACTGATGTCAAGTCACACATACAAAAAGTCTACATTAGACCTACTGAACATATTTCTGGCAAATTAGTCCTCGATCATAAACTTTTTATACATATTCTCGTTTATTGACTCCTGATGACATGTAAGAAATAGACTATTGCATATATTTGACCTAATGGACATATTTCTGGCCAAAGAGTACTCGATCTTGAAATTTTCATATATACTTACTGATGCCTTCTGATGTCACATCAGACATAAAGCAGTCCATATTTCAGCTAATGATCATATTTTTGGCAAATTAGTACTCGATCTTGAACCTTCAGTACATACTCATTGACTCCTGACGTTACTTCATCCATACAGAAGTCCATATTAGACCTACAGAACATATTTCAGGCAAAATAGTCCTTGATCATGAACTTTCTAAACAGGCTCATTGACTCCTTCTGAAGTTGCATCAGACAAAGTGTAGTCCATATTTGACCAAAAGAATATACTTCTGGCCCAAGAGTACTCGATCTTGAATTTTCTATACATACTCATTGAATTCTTTCTGATGACACGTAAGACACACAGTATGGAATATGTGACCTACTGAACATATATCTGGCCCAAGAGTACTCGATCTTGAATTTTCTATACATACTCATTGAATTCTTTCTGATGACACGTAAGACACACAGTATGGAATATGTGACCTACTGAACATATATCTGGCCCAAGAGTACTCGATCTTGAACTTTCTATACATAGTCATTAACTATTTGTGATTTTATTTCAGCCATACAAAAGTCCATATTAGAACTAATTATTTTCTGTCCCAAGAGTCCTTGATCATGAACTTTATATACATGCCTCACTCTGATGTTACTTCAGCCATAGAGTATTACATATTTGACCTAATGGACACATTTCTGGCTAAAGAGCACTCGATCTTAAACTTAAACTTTTTATACATTATCATTGACTCCTCATGTTACTTCATCCGTATTGACCTACTGAACATATTTCTGGCAAATTAGTCCTTGATCATGAACTTTCTATACAGGACTCAGTGACTCCTTCTGATGTTACATCAGACAGATTGTAGTCCATATTTGACTTAAAGAACATACTTCTGGCCCAAGAGTCCTCGATCATGATCTTTTTGTACATACTCATTGACTCCTTCTAAAAACATTTGACCTCATGGACATATATCTGGCCAAAGCATATTCAACATTGAAGTTTTTATATATACTCATTGACGCCTTCTGATTTCACATAAGTCTATATTTGACCTACTGAACATATTTCTCGCCAAAGAGTACTCAATCTTGAACTTTTCATACTTTACTATTGACTGTTTCTGATATTACTTTCCCCATGCAAAAGTCTATATTAGAACTGATTAATCTTTTTCTGTCCCTCGAGTCCTCGATCATGAACTTTATATACATACCTCACTCTGATGTTACTTCAGCCATATATGAACCTATTTTGACCTACTGAACAAATTTCTGGCAAATTAGTCTTCGATGATGAACTTTTTATATAAACTCATTGACTGCTTCTGGTGATACATCAGCCATAGAGAATTTGACCTGTTGGACATATTTCTGGCCAAAGAGTACTCGATCTTGAAATTTTTATATATACTCACTGACGCCTTCTGATGTCACAGAAGCCACGTTGAAGTCTTTATTTGACCTACTGAACATATATCTGGCCAAAGAGTACTCGATCTTGAACTTTCTATACATAGTCATTGACTATTTCTGATTTTATTTCAGCCATACAGAAGTCCATATTAGACCTAATTAATTTTTTCTGTCCCAAGAGTCCTCGATCATGAACTTTATATACATGCCTCACTCTGATGTTACTTCAGCCATAGAGTATTGCATATTTGACCTAATGGACATATTTCTGGCCAAAGAGCACTCGATCTTAAACTTTTTATACATTATCATTGACTCCTTCTGATGTTACTTCACCCATACAGAAGTCCATATTAGACCTACTGAACATATTTCTGGGCAATTAGTCCTCAATCATGAAATTTCTAAACAGACTTATTGACTCCTGATGTTACATCAGACAGACTCTATTCCATATTTGACCAAAAGAACATATTTCTGGCCGAAGAGTACTCAATCTTGAACTTTCTATGCATACTCACTGACTCCTGATTTTATTTAAGCCATACAGAAGTCAATATTAGACCTATTTAAATTTCTTCTGTCCCGAGAGTCCTTGATCAAAAACTTTTTATACATACTCATTGACTCCTTCCGATGATACGTCAGCCATAGAGTATTGAATATTTGACCTTATGGACATATTTCTGGCAAATTAGTACACGATCTTGAACTTCCTATATATACTCATTGACGCCTTCTGATGTCAAATCAGCCTTATAGAAGTCCATATTTGACTTACTGTACATATTTCTGACCCAAGAGTCCGCGATCATTAACTTTCTTTACATACTCGTTGACTCCTTCTGATGTTACATGGGACAAACTGTACACCATATTTGACATAATAAACATATTTCTGAACTAAGAGTACTTGATCATGAACTTTATATACATACTCACTGCCTCATGCTGATGTTACTTCAGCCATATATGCACCCATTTTGAAATACTGAACAAATTTCTGGCAAAATAGACCTCTATGATGAGCTTTTTATATAAACTCATTGACTCCACCTGATGATACATCAGCTATAGAGAATTGCATATTTGACCTAATGTACATACTTCTGACCCAATAGTCCTCGATCATGAACTTTTTGACTCCTTCTAATGATATGTCAGCCATAGAGCATTAAATATTTGACCTTATGGAAATATATCTGGCCAAAGCGTATTCAACATTGAAGTTTTTATATATACTCATTGACGCCTTCTGATTTCACATAAGTCTATATTTGACCTAATGAACATATTTCTGGCCAAAGAGTACTCGATCTTGAACTTTCTATGCATACTCCTTCTGATTTTACATCAGCCATAGAGTAATATGGACTACTGAATGGTGGGAAAAAAATCAGTCAATGAGTCAATGAGTATGTACAGAATGTTCAAGATCGAGTACTCTTAGGCCAGGAATATGTTCATTATGTCCAATATGGACTACTATCTGTCTGATGTAACATCAGGAGTCAATGAGTCTGTATAGAAAGTTCATGATCGAGGACTCTTGGGTCAGAAATATGTTCACTTGGTCAAAAATGGACTTCTGTATGGCTGAAGTCACATTAGAATGCGTAAATGAGTATATAAAAAAAGTTAAATATCCTATACTCTTTGGGCCAGAAATATGTTCAGTCAGTCAAATATGGACTACTGTATGGCTAATGTGACAACAGAAGGCATCAAGGAGTATATTTAAAAAGAGCAACATAGAATACTCTTTGGACCAAAATATGTTCAGTAGGTCTAATATGGACTTCGGTATGGATGAAGTAACATCTGATGGAGTCAATGAATATATCTAGAAAGTTCATGATCGATGACTAATTTGCCATAAATGTGTTCAGTAGATCTAATATAGTCTTCTGTATGGCTGAAGTAACATCAGAGTGAGGTTATGAGTTTGTATAGAAAAATCATTATCGAGGATTCTTGGGACAGAAAAAATTTAAGTAGGTTTAATATGGACTTCTGAATGTCGGAAATAAAATCAGAAGGAGTCAATGCGTACGTAAAGAACGTCCAAGATCAAGTACTCTTGGGCCTGGAACATGTTTATTATGTCAAATATGGACTAATGTCTGGCTGATCTAACAACAAAAGGAGTCAATGAGTATGTATAAAAAAGTTCATGATTGAGGATCTAATTTGACAGAAATATGTTCAGTCGGTCACACATGGGCTCATGTTTCACTGAAATAACATCAGAAGGCGTCAATGAGTATGTATAAGTTCAATACTGAATACTCTTTGGGCTGAAATATGTTCAGTAAGTCAAATATGGACTACTGTCTGGCTGATCTAACATCAAAATGAGTCAATGAGTATGTATAAGTTCAATACTGAATACTCTTTGGGCTGAAATATGTTCAGTAAGTCAAATATGGACTACTGTCTGGCTGAAGTAACATCAGAAGTAGTCATTGAGTATGTATACAAAGTTCAAGATCGACTACTCTTGGGTCAGAAATATGCTTAGTAGATCAAATATGGACTTCTGTATGGCTGATGTCATGTCATGTTCAGTAGGTCTAATATGGACTTTTGTGTGGGTGAAGTAACATCAGAATGAGTCAGAAGTAACATATGAAAAGTTTAAAGTCGACGACTCTCGGGTCAGAAATCTTCATGATCGAGGACTAATTTGCCAGTAATATGTTCAGTCTATCAAATATGGACTTCTGTCTGGCTGAAATAACATCAGACTGAGGTAATAAGTGTATAGAAAAATCATGATCGAGGGCTCTTGGGACAGAAGAAATTTAAGTCGGTTTAATATGGACTTCTGTATGGCGGAAATAAAATCAGAAGGAGTCAATAAGTATGTATAGAAACTTCATGATCAAGGACTAATTTGCCAGAAATATGTTCAGTAGGTCTAATATGGTCTTCGTTGTGGGTGAAGTAACATCAGAATGAGTCAGTAGTAATATATGAAATGTTCATAATCGACGACTCTCGGTTCAGAAATATGTTCAGTCAATCAAATATGGACGACTGTCAGGCTGAAATACCATCAGAAGGAGTCAATGAGTATGTATAGAAAGTTCAAGATCGAGTACTCTTGGGTCAGAAATATGCTTAGTAGGTCAAATATGGACTTCTGAATGTCCGAAATAAAATCAGAAGGAGTCAATAAGTATGTATAGAAACTTCATGATCGAGGAATAATTTGCCAGAAATATGTTCAGTAGGTCTAATATGGTCTTTGGTGTGGCTGAAGTAACATCAGAATGAGTCAGTAGTAATATATAGAAAGTTCATGATCGAGGACTGTTTGGTCAGAAAAAAAATTAAGTAGGTCTAATATGGACTTCTATATTGCTGAAATAAAATCAGATGAGTATATATAGAAAGTTCATGATTGAGGACTCTTGGGTCAGTAATGTGTTCAGTGTTTCAAATATGGATTGCATGGCTGATGTCACATTAGAAGGAGTAAATGAGTATATAAAAAAAGTTAAATATCCAATACTCTTTGGCCAGAAATATGTTCAGTCTGTCAAATATAGACTACTGTATGGCTGATGTGACATCAGAAGATGTCAAGGATTATATATAAAAAGTTTCAATATCGTATATTCTTTGGGCCAAAATATGTTCAGTAAGTCAAATATGGACTACTATCTGACTGATCTAACATAAAAAGGAGTCTTTGAGTATGTATAAAAAGTTCATGATTGAGGAGTAATTTGCCAGAAATATGTTCATGTAGGTCACACATGGGCTCATGAATGGCTGAAGTAACATCAGAGTCAAGGAATATATATATAGAAAGTTCATGATCGAGGACTGTTTGGTCAGAAAAAATTAAGTAGGATCTAATATGGACTTCTGTATGGCTCAAATAAAATCAGAAGGATTCAATGAATATGTTTAGAAAGTTCAAGATCGAGTACTCTTGGTTCATTAATATGCTTAGTAGGTCAAATATAGACATCTGTATGACTGATGTGACACCTGTAGGCGTCATTGAATATGTATAAAAAATTCAAGATCGAGGACTAATTTGCCAGAAATATGTTCAGTTTGTCAACCATGGGCTCATGTATGGCTGATGTGACATCAGTAGGCATCATAGAGTATATATAAAAAGTTAAATATCTAATACTCTTGGGCCAGTAATATATTCAGTCGATCAAATATGGACTACTGTCTGGCTGAAGTAACATCAGAGTGAGGTAATGAGTATGTATAGAAATATCATGATCTTGAAAAAAACTGAGTATGAACAGAACGTTTAAGATCGAGTACTCAGGCCAGGAATAGGTTAATGATGTCAAATATCGACTACTATCTGGCTGATCTAACATGAAAACGAGTCATTGAGTATGTATAGAAAGTTCATGATGGAGGAGTAATTTGCCAGAAATATTTTCAAGTCGGTCACACATGGGCTCATGTATGGCTGAAGTAACATCAGAATGAGTCAATGAGTATGTATAGAAACTTCATGATCGATGACTAATTTGTCAGGATTGCTAATTTGTCTGAATTAGACAGAATTTAGAACACTCACTGCAACACCATAAAGCATTAACGGAAACAATTTGGCAGAATTGCAAAAAAATGATACTTTTCAGAACAAAAAAAAAAAAATGCTAAATGATAAGTAATAGTTATTTTATTGTTATAATAGTGATTTACCTATAATGTATGTTTAAATATGAATGCATATGAGCCAATGAGTGATCCTCTGCAGCCACGTAGAGGCTTTACGTGTGCTTGCACATTAATTTAAGTCCTGTTAATTTAGCTTGCTAGTAAATTCTAATTCTAATGCCACATTGCATTGCTTTAATGCTCCAAGTGAATTGCAAAAGCATAATTCTTAGTCAAAGTTCTGTTTAAAGCATTGTTTAATGACATTTATGTGATGCCAATCAGATTCTAAATTGTTAATTTACTGCTCACCTTCAATGCTTTATTTTACAACACACAACACTATTGCTATTCCTTGAAGATTGCCTGTATTGTTTTTAAGTTGTCTCTAGCATTCTCAGTTTATGCATCGTATGTTCTTATTAAATTACACGGTAACTCACTTAAACGCGTACGCAATTTATTGCATATTGTGCGTTTGTTCAATTGTTCACTTGCATTGTTGCATTGCATGCAAGATTAACCTAATTGTTGTGTATTGACGAGATGACACTTGTGTTGTTGCATTGCAATGCATACAAGAACTAACTTAATCCCTTATGCAATGAATTACATATAAGCTGTGCACTTGTTTGTTTGCATTGTATACAAGATCTATTTTGTTCTGTTGTGCATTGAAGAGATATCACAAGACATGTGCTGTTGCATTGCATTGCATGCTTTTAACTTATTCCGTTAACTTAAATTGCATTAACATATATTAAAGAGATAACGCGTAGCCGTTGTGTATTGAAGAATAACACATAATTTATGTTTTGTTATTTCATTGCATACAAGACAAAGACCTGACATATTAACTTCTGCATTGTCAAGAACTAAATATTCCATTGTGCGTTGAAGAATAACACATAAGACATGTTGTATTTCATTGCACTGCATAAGACCTAACTTGTTCCGTTGTGCATGGAAGAAAAATAACTTTGCATCTGTATTGTTGCAATGCATTGCATGAAAGAGCAAATCTAATCCGTTGTGGATTGAAGGCATGACACATATATGCTGTTGCAATGTATTGCAAACGAGACCTGTCTTATTCGGTTGTGCATTTTAGAGATTACATATATGTTGTTGTTTCATTGTAAAGCATACAAGAACTACTTAATCCGTTATGCAATAAAGAATTACATATAAACTGTGCACTTGTTTCTTTGCATTGTATACAAGAACTAATGTTGTGCATGGAAGAGAAATAACATTGCATTTGTATTGTTGCACTGCATTGCATGAAAGAGCTAATCTAATCCGTTGTGCATTGAAGAGATGACACAATATGTGCTGTTGCAAACAGCTGACTTATTCCGTTATGCAATGAAGAATTTACATATAAGCTACGCACTTGTTTCTTTGCAATGTATACAAGAACAAAGGTATTCCGTTGTGCATTGAAGAGATATCGCATGACGTGTTGTTGCATTGCATTGTATGCTTAACTTATTCCGTTAACTTATTCATGCATTATTGATAACGCGTAGCCGTTGTGCATTGAATAATAACATGTAAAATGCACTGATTCATTGCATTGCATACAATATCTGAGTTATTCCTTTGTGCATTAAAGAGATAACACATAACTTATGTGCTACAATTTCATTGCATACACGACAAAGACCTGACATATAAACTTCTGCACTGAAGAATAACACGAGATATGCTCTGTTTCATTTTGCTTGCAAGAACTAAATCCGCTCTGCACAACATACGTGCTTGTTGCATTGCCAACACTTTAAAACTTCATCTTTTCTGTACTGAAGTGCAAGCACAATAATACAGGTGTTGTTTCACTGCATTGTTGCACTGCATTGCATAAAAGAACTACATTGCCTATGTACTGTTGCATTGCATGCAAGATCTAACCTAATTGTTGTGTACTGAAGAGATGACACTTAAGTGTGTTTGCATTGCATTGTATGCAAGCTCTAATCTAATCGTTGTGTATTGAAGAGATGACACTTAAGTGTTGTTTCATTGCATTGTATGCTTAACTTATCCCGTTAACTTAACTTGTATTAACATACATTAAAGAGATAACGCGTAGCCGTTGTGTATTTAAGAATAACACAATTTATGTGCTGTTATTTCATTGCATACAAGACAAATACCTGACATATTAACTTCTGCATTGTCAAGAAATAAATATTCCATTGTGCGTTGAAGAATAATACATAAGACATGTTGTGTTTCATTGCACTGCAATCCGTTGTGGATTGAAGGGATGACACATATGTGCTGTTGCAATGTATTGCAAAGGAGACCTGTCTTATTCCGTTGTGCACTTTAGGGATTATATATATATATATATATATATATATATATGTGTGTGTGTGTGTGTGTTGTTGCATTGCAATGCATACAGGAACTACTTAATCCGTTATGCAATAAAAAATTACATATAAACTGTGCACTTGTTTCTTTGCATTGTATACAAGAACTAAATCTATTGTGCATTGAAGACATATGATATGCATACTCAACTTATTCTGTTACGCATTAAAGAGATAACGCCTAACCATTGTGCATCGATGAATAACACATGTAAAATGTTTCATTGCATTGCATACAATAACTATTATTCCGTTGTGCACTGAAGAGATAACACATAAATTATGTGCTGTTTTTTCATTGCATAAGACCTGACACTGTTTCATTGCTTTGCTTGCAAGAACTAACTTAATCCGCTGTGCATAACATATGTGCTGTTGCATTACCCATACTTTATGACTTCATTTGTTCTGCACTGAAGTGCTAGCACATAACACAGATGTTGTTGCACTGCATTGCATGAAAGAACAAATTGTTCTCTTGCGCGTGGAAGAGAAATAACATTGCATTTGTGTTGTTGCATTGCATTGCATGAAAGAGCTAATCTAATCCGTTGTGCATAGAAGAGATAACATGACAGGTGCTTGTTGCACTGCGTTGCATACAAGAAACTTAATCTTTCCTTTGTGCATTGAAGAGAAAACAAATCACATATGTTGTTGTATTGCAATGAATTAAGAACTGTTTCATTGCATTGCATACAATAGTTACGCTATAATTTTAATTTCTTCATTACGCTGTGCATAGAAGAAATCAATATAACATATGTGCTGTTGCATTGCAACATGTAAGTTATGCACTTTCCTTGCATTGTATACAAGAACTAACTCATCCGTCATGCATTAAAGAGATAACACATAACATGTGCATTGCATTGCAGTAACTTAATCTGTTGTGCAGTGAAGAGATAACACATGACAAGTGCTTGTTGCACTGAATTGCATACAAGAACGAACTCTTTCATTTGTAAATTGAAAAGAAAACAAATCACATATACTGTTGCATTCTAATAGACACAAGAACTAACTGTCTCATTGCATTGCATACAATTATTAACGTATTACGCTGTGCTGTTGTATTACAATGCTTTCAAGAACTAACATGTAATTTTTATGCACTGCTTCCTTACATTGGAACCAAAAACTAACTTATTTCTTATGCATTGAAGAAATAACACATAACATATGTGGTGTGCGATGAATGAACGTTAGTTATTGAGAAGTAACACATAACGTGCACTGCATTAACTTAATCCTTTGTGCAGTGAAGAGATAACACACGACAGGTGCTTGTTGCGTACAAGAAATAACTCTTTCATTAGTGCATTAAAGAGAAAACACAAATCATATATGCTGTTGGCATTGCAATAAATACAAGAACTGTTTCATTGCATTGCATACAATAGTTAACTTATGCTGTGCATAGAAGAAATTATGTGCTGTTTGTGATATAAAAAAAAGTTTAATATGATTATAAGTACTATGTCCCTTTTATCCATAAGGCGGTGACCAGGTGCTTGAAAAGAGTTGAGTTGCAGTGTTAAAGGAATTGAAGCAAGCCAGTGTGACAGTGTTTGATGAGTCACATTTTACTCGTATGTTCAGTCAAAAGCTTTGATATTAATAAATCATATTAACACTTTAATGAAACCAAGCCGCTTTATTGAAACATCTCAGTGTTATGAATTAAAATGTTACACACAAGAACTAAAATGATATTCGTTGTGCAATAAAGACGTAACACATATGTTCTGTTGCATTGCATATAAGCTATGCACAGTTTCCTTGTATTGTAAAAAGAACAACGAAATGCAATGAATGTAAGAAATTAATACATGTTATACATATATAGACGATCGGATTGCATTGAAGAGAAAACAAATCACATATGCTGTTGCATTGCAATAAATACAAGATCTAAATGTTTACTTTGTATTGAATACAAGAATTAACATTCCTTATGCATTGAAGAGAAAACACAACATATATGGTGTTGCAATGAATGAATTAACTCGTCGGTTGAGCATTGAAGAGACAGGCGTGGTTGCATTGCCATGAATACAGGACGTAACAGTATATGCTCTATTTCCTTGCATTATATACAAAACTAATTTATTCTGTTGTGCACTGAAGTGATAACACATATCTAACTTAACCGGATGTGAATAGAAAAGATAACACATACAACAACGTACAACACATAAAACACGTTCTTTTGCATTGCAATAAATTTCATTTGTGCATTCAAAAAAATTTCATTTGTGTATTCAATATGTGCATTGCATTTCATACATGATCTAAATTAATCCGTTGTGCAGAGATGAATAACATATCAGCAATGCACAGTTTGTGCATTGTTCATTTAAGAGGTATTACATAAGTTCTGTTGCATTGCAATACATACAAGAAGTAACATATAAACCTTGCATTGTATACAACTTATTCCCTTAATGTATTGAGGAGATAACATAGTGCTATTGCATTGATCTAACTGATTCCGTTGTGCAATAAAGAGGTAACATACATGTGCCCTTGCATTGCAATGCATAAAAGAGTACATATAAGTTATGCGTGTTTTATTACATTTGTATACAAGAACTAACTTATTACGTTGTGCATTGAACAAATAATACATACCAAAATGTGCTGTTTGCATTGCAACAAACACAAAAAAATAACAAATCTCGTGTGCATTAAAGAGATTAACATATAACATATCCTGTGACATTGCATTTAAAATCTGAATAATTTTGCAGTGAAGAATAAGATATAAGGAAAGCGCTTTTTGATCGCAATGTACACAACAACTAACTTGTTCTGTGGAGCAATTAAGCCATACAGACCTACTGAATATATTTCTGGCCAAAGAGTTCTTGAAATTGAACATTTTATACAGAGTCCATTGACTCCTTTTGATGTCACAAAAGCCAGACAGTAGTCCACATTTGACCTAGTGAACATATTTCACCCATACATAAATCCATATTAGACCTGCTGAACATATTTCTGGCAAATTAGACCTCGATCATGAAATTCCTATAGATACTAATTGACTTCATCCGATGTTAGATAACTCAGACATAAGTCCATATTCGACCGACTGTACATATTTCTGGCCAAAGCGTACTCGACATTGAAGTTTTTATGTATACTCATTGACGCCTTCTGATGTCACATAAGCCAATTAAAAGTCTATATTTGACCTACTGAACATATTTCAGACACAAGAGTCCGCGATCATTAACTTTCTTTACAGACTCGTTGACTCCTTCTAGTGTTACAACGCACAAACAGTACACCATATTTGACATTATAAGTATATTTCTGGCTCAATTGATATAGAACTTTCTATCCAGATTCATTGACTACTTCTGATGTTACTTCAGCCATATATGAACCCATTTTGACCTACTGAACAAATGTCTGGCAAATTAGACCTCGATGATGGGCTTTTTATATAAACTCATTGACTCATTCTGATGATACATCAGCCATAGAGTATTGCATATTTGGCCTAATTAACATATTTCTGCAAATTAATGCTCGATCTTGAACTTTCGCAACATACTCGTTGACATTCTGATGTTACTTCAGTATATATGAGCACATATTTGACCTACTGAACATATTGCTGGCAAATTAGTCCTTGATCATGAATTTTCTGCAGATACTAATAGCCTCGCTCTGATGAGTCTTCAGCCATATATCTCGATCATGAACCATATTTACATATTGCCTTATTCTGATGTAATTTAGCCATATATGAACCTATTTTGGCCTATTGAACAAATTCCTGGCAAATTAGTCTCCGATGATGAACTTTTTATATGAACTCATTGACTGCTTCTGGTGATACATCGGCCATAGAGAATTTGACCAAATGGACATATTTCTGGCCAAAGAGTTCTCGATCCTGAAATTTTTATAAATACTTACTGACGCCTTCTGATGTCACAGAAGCCATATCGAAGTCTTTATTTGACCTACTGAACATATATCTGGCACAAGAGTACTCGATCTTGAACTTGAACTGCTCATTGACTTATTCTGATGTAAAATCAGCCACACAGTAGTCCATATTTGACATACTGAACATAATTCTGATCCAAGATTACTCGATCTTGAACTTTCTATGCATACTCCTTCTTATTTTACATCAGCCATAGAATAGGCGTAGAGTATATATAAAAAGTTCAATATTGAATAGTCTGGCCAGTAATATGTTCAGTCATTCAAATATGGACTACTGTCTGGCTGAAGTAACATCAGAGTGAGGTAATGAGTATGTATAGAAAAATCATGATCGAGGACTCCTGGGTCAGAAAATATTTAAGTCGGTTCAAATTGGACTTCTGAATGGTGGGAAAAAATCAGGAGTCAATGAGTACGTACAGAATGTTCGAGATCGAATACTCTTTGGCCAAAAATATGTTCATTATGTCAAATATGGACCACTATCTGGCTGATCTAACATAAAAAGTTTATCATCGAGGAGTAATTTGCCAGAAATTTGTTCAGTAGATCTAATATAGTCTTCTTGTATGGCTGAAGTAACATCAGATGAAGTCAATAGTCAATATGAAAAGTTCATGATCGACGACTCATGCGTCAGAAATATGTTCAGTCGAGCAAATATGGACTACTGAAGGAGTCAATGAGTACGTATCAAAATCAAGTACTCTTGGATCAGGAATATGTTCATTATGTTAAATATGGACTACTATCTGTTTGATGTAACATCGGGACTCAATGAGTCTGTATAGAAATTTAATGATCGAGGACTCTTGGGTCTGAAATTTGTTCAGGTGGTCAAATATGTTCTTCTGTATGGCTGATGTCACATTAGAAGGCATGAATGAGTATGTAAAGAAGTTAAATATCGAATACTCTTTGGCCATAAATATGTTCCGTCGGTCAAATAAGGACATGCTGATGAAACATCAGAAGGAGTCTATAAGTATATATGGAAAGTTTATGTCAGAGGACTCTTTGGCCAGAAAATATTCTGTAAGTCATATATGGACTGGCTGAATTATCATCAGAAAGTGTCTATGACTCTTAGGAAATATGTTCAAAAGGTCAAATACGTGCTACTGTCTAGCAGAACAGAAAAAGTTGAAGAGTAAGTTTAGAAAGTTCAAGATCGTGGTCTCTTTGCCCAGAAATCTGTTCAGTAATTCAAATTGGAATGTCACAGAAGGAGTCATTGAGTATATATAGAAAGATAATGTCCAAGATCTCTTTGGCCTGAAATATTTTAATTCGTCAATTATGGACTACTGTCCGGCTGATGCATCATCTGGGACCTGAGAGGTTATATTGCATACAACGTCAACGTGATGCCAATCAGATTCTAAATTGTTATTTTTCTGCTCACCTTCAATGCTTTATTTTACAAGACACAACACTATTGCTATTCCTTGAAGATTGCCTGTATTGTTTTTAAATTGTCTCTAGCATTCTCAGTTTATGCATCGTATGTTTTTATTAAATTACACGGTAACTCACTCAAACGCGTACACAATTTATTGCATGTTGTGCTTTTGCATTGTCAAGTACTAAATATTCCATTGTGCGTTGAAGAATAACACATAAGATATGTAAGATATGTTGTATTTCATTGCACTGCATAAGACCTAACTTATTCCGTTGTGCATGGAAGAGAAATAACATTGCAAATGTATTGTTGCATTACATTGCATGAAAGATCTAACCTCTTCCGTTGTGCAATGAAGAGTTATCATATGACATGTGTTGTTGCATTGCATTGCATTGCATTCTTAACTTATTCCGCTATGTATATCACATAACGTGTTATTCCGTTAACTTAACTTATTCATGCATTAAAGCGATAACGCGTAGCCGTTGTGCACTGAAGAGATAACACAAAACTTATATTTCAGGCATACACGACAAAGACCTGACATATTAACTTCTGCATTGAAGAATAACCCGAGATATGCTCTGTTTAATTGCATTGCTTGCCAGAACTAACTTAATCCGCTCTGCATAACATATGTTCTGTTGCATTGCCCAAACTTTATAACTTTATCTGTTATGCATTGAAGTGCTTGCACATAACACAGGTGTTGTTGCACTACATTCCATAAAAGAACTAATTGTTCCCTTGCACATGGAAGAGAAATAACATTGCATATGTGTTGTTGCATTGCATGCAATATTAACCTAATTGTTGTGTACTGAAGAGATGACAATTGTGTTGTTGCATCGCAATGCATACAAGAACTAACTCAATCCCTTATGCAACGAATTACATATAGCTGTGCACTTGTTTCTTTGCATTGTATAACAAAAACTTAACTCAATCCGTTATACACTGAAGAATTACATATAAACTGTGCACTTGTTTGTTTGCTTTGTATACAAGATCTAACTTGTTCTGTTGTGCATTGAAGAGATATCACAAGACTTGTGCATTGTCAAGAACTAAATAATTCCATTGTGCTTTGAAGAATAACACATAACACATGTTGTATTTCATTGCACTGCATAAGACCTAACTTTTTCCGTTGTGCATGGAAGAGAAATAACATTGCATATGTATTGTTGCATTGCATGAAAGAGCTAATCTAATCCGTTGTGCATGAAAGAGATGACACATATGTGCTGTTAAATGTATTGCAAACGAGACCTGTCTTATTCGGTTGTGCATTTTAGAGATTATATATATATGTGTTGTTGCATTGCAATGCATACAAGAACTACTTAATCCGTTATGCAATAAACAATTACATATAAACTGTGCATTTGTTTCTTTGCATTGTATCAAGAACTAACGTTGTGCATGGAAGAGAAATAACATTGCCCCCCCATATAAGAAATGAAGACGCGGGACTACAATTCAGAACACTCACTGTGACACCATAAAACATTAACGGAGAACAAATGCAGACACAAAAAACAGCTTGTAAAAAAATTTGGCAGAATTGCAAAAAAACTGATACTTTTTTAATGCTAACTAATAAGAAACAGTTATTTTATTGTTATAATAGTGCTTTTACAATGTCTAAAATAAATCTAATTGGAAAATTTTGTGATAAGATATTTACCTATAATGTATGTTTAAATATGAATGCATATGAGCCAATAAGTGATCCTCTGCAGCCACCTAGAGGCTTTACGTTTGCTTGCGCATTGGTTTAAATCCTGTTAATTTAGCTTGCTAGTAAAGAACAAATGAATGAAACTGAATTCGAAAGATTGTCTCATTAAAATGTCATTTAACATACGGCTTAAATGTTGTAATGTTGTGTGCTAAACAAGTTCTTGTTTATTTGCAATGCCAAACATGTTTGATAATTGAAAGCAAATTGCATTCTAATGCCACATTGCATTGCTTGCCAGAACTAACTTAATCCGCTCTGCATAACATATGTGCTGTTGCATTGCCCACACTTTATAACTTTATCTGTTATGCATTGAAGTGCTTGTACATGACAGGTGTTGTTGCACTGCATTCCATAAAAGAACTAATTGTTCCCTTGCGCATGGAAGAGAAATAACATTGCATATGTATTGTTGCACTGCATGCAAGTTTAACCTAATTGTTGTGTATTGAAGAGATGACATTTGTGTTGTTGCATCGCAATGCATACATAACTAACTTAACCCCTCATGCAGTGAATTACATATAAGCTGTGCACTTGTTTCTTTGCATTGTATAACAAAACCTTAACTCAATCCGTTATACAATGAAGAATTACATATAAACTGTGCACTTGTTTGTTTGCATTGTATACAAGATCTAACTTGTTCTGTTGTGCATTGAAACGATATCACAACACTTGTGCTGTTGCATTGCATTGCATGCTTTTAACTTATTCCGTTATGCATTAAATAGATAACGCATAACCGTTGTACATTGAAGAACACGTGTAGAAGTATGAGACATGTATTTCATTGCACTGCATAAGACCTAACTTGTTCCGTTGTGCATGGAAGAGAAATAACATTGCATATGTATTGTTGCATTGCATTGCATGAAAGTGATGACACATATGTGCTGTTGCAATGTATTGCAAACGAGACCTGACTCAGACAGCAATACAGTGTCGCCCAGATACATCTGGTACATGTGGATTATTCGTGGGTCAGATGTGAATCTAGGCATTGCATTGCATGCAAGATCAATAGTTGTGCACTGAAGAGATGACACATATGTGTTGTTGCATTGCATTGTATGCTTAACTTATTCCGTTAACTTAAACTGCATTAACATATATTAAAGAGATAACGCGTAGCCGTTGTGTATTGAAGAATAACACATAATTTATGTTTTGTTATTTCATTGCATACAAGACAAAGACCTGACATATTAACTTCTGCATTGTCAAGAACTAAATATTCCATTGTGCGTTGAAGAATAACACATAAGACATGTTGTATTTCATTGCACTGCATAAGACCTAACTTGTTCCGTTGTGCATGGAAGAGAAGTAACATTGCATATGTATTGTTGCATTACATTGCATGAAAGAGCTAATCTAATCCGTTGTGGATTGAAGGGATGACACATATGTGCTGTTGCAATGTATTGTAAACGAGACCTGTTTTGTTCGGTTGTGCATTTTAAAGATTATATATGTGTTGTTGCATTGCAATGCGTACAAGAACTACATAATCCGTTATGCAATAAACAATTACATATAAACTGTGCACTTGTTTATTTGCATTGAATCAAGAACTAATGTTATGCATGGAAGAGAAATAACATTGCATTTGTATTGTTGCATTGCATTGCATGAAAGAGCTAATCTAATCCGTTGTGCATTGAAGAGATAACATGACAGGTGCTTGTTGCACTGCGTTGCATACAAGAACTTACTCTTTCCTTTGTGCAATGAAGAGATAACACACCCACTCACATCTGGTACATGCGGATTATTCGTGGGTCAGATGTGGGCCGAATCTAGGCATTGCATTGCATGCAAGATCAATCGTTGTGCACTGAAGAGATGACACATATGTGTTGTTGCATTGCAATGCACAGAAGAGCTAAATGCGTTATTTATTGAAGAATTACATATAAGCTGTGCACTTGTTTCTTTGCATTGTATTCAAGAACTAAATCCGTTGTGTATTGAAGACATATCACATGACATGTTTTGTTGCATTGCATTGTTATGTTATTCCGTTATGCATTAAAGAGATAACGCGCGTAACCGTTGCGCAATGAAGAATAATACATGTAAAATGCTCTAATTCATTGCATTGCATACAATAACTGAGTTATTCCGTTGCGCATTAAGAAATAACATGACGTGCTTGTTGCACTGTGTTGCATACAAGAACTAACTGTTTCTATTGTGCGTTGAAGAATAACACATAAGTAATGTTATATTTCATTACACTGCATAAGACCTAACTTGTTCCGTTGTGCATGGAAGAGAAATAACATTGCATATGTATTGTTCCTTTGCATTTCATGAATATTGATACAATTTTGTGATAAGATATTTACCTATAATGTATGTTTAAATATGAATGCATATGAGCCAATGAGTGATCCTCTACAGCCACCTAGAGGCTTTACGTTTGCTTGCACTTTGGTTTAAGTCCTGTTAATTTAGCTTGCTAGTAAAGAACAAATGAATGAAACTGAATTCGAAAGATTGTCTCATTAAATGTCATTTAACATACGGCTTAAATGTTGTAATGTGTGCTAAACAAATTCTTGTTTATTTGCAATGCCAAACATGTTTGATAATTGAAAGCAAAGTATTGCATTCTAATGCCACATTGCATTGCTTGCCAGAACTAACTTAATCCGCTCTGCATAACATATGTGCTGTTGCATTGCCCACACTTTATAACTATCTGTTATGCATTGAAGTGCTTGCACATAACACAGGTGTTATTGCACTGCATTCCATAAAAGAACTAATTGTTCCCATGCGCATGGAAGAGAAATAACATTGCATATGTATTGTTGCATTGCATGCAAGATTAACCTAATTGTTGTGTTTGAAGAGATGACATTTGTGTTGTTGCATCGCAATACATACAAGAACTAACTTAATCCCTTATGCAATGAATTACATATAAGCTGTGCACTTGTTTCTTTGCATTGTATAACAAAAACTTAACTCAATCCGTTATACAATGAAGAATTACATATAAACTGTGCACTTGTTTGTTTGCATTGTATACAAGATCTAACTTGTTCTGTTGTGCATTGAAACGATATCACAACACTTGTGCTGTTGCATTGCATTGCATGCTTTTAACTTATTCCGTTATGCATTAAATAGATAACGCATAACCGTTGTACATTGAAGAACACGTGTAGAAGTATGAGACATGTATTTCATTGCACTGCATAAGACCTAACTTGTTCCGTTGTGCATGGAAGAGAAATAACATTGCATATGTATTGTTGCATTGCATTGCATGAAAGAGATGACACATATGTGCTGTTGCAATGTATTGCAAACGAGACCTGACTCAGACAGCAATATAGTGTCGCCCAGATACGGCCCACATCTGGTACATGTGGATTATTCGTGGGTCAGATCTGGGCCGAATCTAGGCTTTGCATTGCATGCAAGATCAATCGTTGTGCATTGAAGAGATGACACAGATGTGTTGTTACATTGCATTGTATGCTTAACTTATTCCGTTAACTTAACTTGCATTAACATATATTAAAGAGATAACGCGTAGCCGTTGTGTATTGAAGAATAACACAATTTATGTGCTGTTATTTCATTGCATAAAAGACAAAGACCTGACATATTAACTTCTGCATTGTCAAGGACTAAATATTCCATTGTGCGTTGAAGAATAACACATAAGACATGTTGTATTTCATTGCACTGCATAAGACCTAACTTGTTCCGTTGTGCATGGAAGAGAAGTAACATTGCATATGTATTGTTGCATTACATTGCATGAAAGAGCTAATCTAATCCGTTGTGGATTGAAGGGATGACACATATGTGCTGTTGCAATGTATTGTAAACGAGACCTGTTTTGTTCGGTTGTGCATTTTAAAGATTATATATGTGTTGTTGCATTGCAATGCGTACAAGAACTACATAATCCGTTATGCAATAAACAGTTACATATAAACTGTGCACTTGTTTATTTGCATTGAATCAAGAACTAATGTTATGCATGGAAGAGAAATAACATTGCATTTGTATTGTTGCATTGCATTGCATGAAAGAGCTAATCTAATCCGTTGTGCATTGAAGAGATAACATGACAGGTGCTTGTTGCACTGCGTTGCATACAAGAACTTACTCTTTCCTTTGTGCAATGAAGAGATAACACACCCACTCACATCTGGTACATGCGGATTATTCGTGGGTCAGATGTGGGCCGAATCTAGGCATTGCATCGCATGCAAGATCAATCGTTGTGCACTGAAGAGATGACACATATGTGTTGTTGCATTGCAATGCACAGAAGAGCTAAATGCGTTATTTATTGAAGAATTACATATAAGCTGTGCACTCGTTTCTTTGCATTGTATTCAAGAACTAAATCCGTTGTGTATTGAAGACATATCACATGACATGTTTTGTTGCATTGCATTGTTATGTTATTCCGTTATGCATTAAAGAGATAACGCGCGTAACCGTTGCGCAATGAAGAATAATACATGTAAAATGCTCTAATTCATTGCATTGCATACAATAACTGAGTTATTCCGTTGCGCATTAAGAAATAACATGACGTGCTTGTTGCACTGTGTTGCATACAAGAACTAACTGTTTCTATTGTGCGTTGAAGAATAACACATAAGTAATGTTATATTTCATTACACTGCATAAGACCTAACTTGTTCCGTTGTGCATGGAAGAGAAATAACATTGCATATGTATTGTTCCTTTGCATTTCATGAATATTGATACAATTTTGTGATAAGATATTTACCTATAATGTATGTTTAAATATGAATGCATATGAGCCAATGAGTGATCCTCTACAGCCACCTAGAGGCTTTACGTTTGCTTGCACTTTGGTTTAAGTCCTGTTAATTTAGCTTGCTAGTAAAGAACAAATGAATGAAACTGAATTCGAAAGATTGTCTCATTAAATGTCATTTAACATACGGCTTAAATGTTGTAATGTGTGCTAAACAAATTCTTGTTTATTTGCAATGCCAAACATGTTTGATAATTGAAAGCAAAGTATTGCATTCTAATGCCACATTGCATTGCTTGCCAGAACTAACTTAATCCGCTCTGCATAACATATGTGCTGTTGCATTGCCCACACTTTATAACTATCTGTTATGCATTGAAGTGCTTGCACATAACACAGGTGTTATTGCACTGCATTCCATAAAAGAACTAATTGTTCCCATGCGCATGGAAGAGAAATAACATTGCATATGTATTGTTGCATTGCATGCAAGATTAACCTAATTGTTGTGTTTGAAGAGATGACATTTGTGTTGTTGCATCGCAATACATACAAGAACTAACTTAATCCCTTATGCAATGAATTACATATAAGCTGTGCACTTGTTTCTTTGCATTGTATAACAAAAACTTAACTCAATCCGTTATACAATGAAGAATTACATATAAACTGTACACTTGTTTGTTTGCATTGTATACAAGATCTAACTTGTTCTGTTGTGCATTGAAGAGATGTCACAAGACTTGTGCTGTTGCATTGCATTGCATGCTTTTAACTTATTCCGTTATGCATTAAATAGATAACGCATAACCGTTGTGACTTGTGCTGTTGCATTGCATTGCATGCTTTTAACTTATTCCGTTATGCATTAAATAGATAACGCATAACCGTTGTGACTTGTGCTGTTGCATTGCATTGCATGCTTTTAACTTATTCCGTTATGCATTAAATAGATAACGCATAACCGTTGTACATTGAAGAACACGTGTAGAAGAATGAGACATGTTGTATTTCATTGCACTGCATAAGACCTAACTTGTTCCGTTGTGCATGGAAGAGAAATAACATTGCATATGTATTGTTCCATTGCATTTCATGAAAGATGTAACCTAATCCGTTGTGCATTGAAGAGATGACACAATATGTGCTTTTGCAAACACCTGACTTATTCCGTTATGCAATGAAGAATTACATATAAGCTACGCACTTGTTTCTTTGCATTGTATACAAGAACAAACGTATTCCTTTGTGCATTGAAGAGATATCGCATGACATGTGTTGTTGCATTGCATTGTATGCTTAACTTATTCCGTTAACTTATTCATGCATTAGTGATAACGCGTAGCCGTTGTGCATTGAATAACATGTAAAATGCATAATATCTGAGTTATTCCGTTGTGCATTAAAGAGATAACACATAACATGTGCTATAATTTCATTGCATACACGACAATGACCTGACATATAAACTTCTGCACTGAATAACAGGAGATGTGCTCTGTTTCATTGCATTGCTTGCCAGAACTAACATAATCCGCTCTACATAACATATGTGCTGTTGCATTGCCAACACTTTATAACTTCATCTGTTCTGCAATGAAGTGCTAGCACATAACACAGGTGTTGTTGCACTGCATTGTTGCACTGCATTACATAAAAGAACTACATTGCATATGTACTGTTGCATTGCATTGCATGCAAGATCTAACCTAATCGTTGTGTATTGAAGAGATGACACTGAAGTGTTGTTGCATTGCATTGTATGCTTAACTTATTCCGTTAACCTAACTTGCATTAACATACATTAAAGAGATAACGCGTAGCCGTTGTGTATTGAAGAATAACACACAACTTATGTACTATTTCACTGCATACAAGACAAAGACCTGACATATTAACTTCTGCATTGTCAAGAACTAAATATTCCATTGTGCGTTGAAGAATAACACATAAGACATGTTGTATTTCATTGCACTGCATAAGACCTAACTTGTTCCGTTGTGCATGGAAGAGAAGTAACATTACATATGTATTGTTGCATTGCACTGCATGAAAGAGCTAATCTAATCCGTTGTGGATTGAAGGGATGACACATATGTGCTGTTGCAATGTATTGCAAACG
The DNA here is from genome assembly GCA_039654765.1 of Mylopharyngodon piceus. Classification (NCBI taxonomy): domain Eukaryota; kingdom Metazoa; phylum Chordata; class Actinopteri; order Cypriniformes; family Xenocyprididae; genus Mylopharyngodon; species Mylopharyngodon piceus. Next base: position 7,857,121 of record CM077445.1, read on the forward strand.
AGACCTGTTTTGTTCGGTTGTGCATTTTAAAGATTATATATGTGTTGTTGCATTGCAATGCGTACAAGAACTACATAATCCGTTATGCAATAAACAATTACATATAAACTGTGCAATTACTATTCTTATAAGTGCATTACAAAATCATGTGAAAATACAAATATATTTAGATAATTCTAACTCTTTTCCTTACAAATATAATACATTTGTATTCAAACCTATTATGCCTGTATGGCCATATGCAATTCTAGAACTAAGTTTCTTTGCATTGAATCAAGAACTAATGTTGTGCATGGAAGAGAAATAACATTGCATTTGTATTGTTGCATTGCATTGCATGAAAGAGCTAATCTAATCCGTTGTGCATTGAAGAGATAACATGACAGGTGCTTGTTGCACTGCGTTGCATACAAGAACTTACTCTTTCCTTTGTGCAATGAAGAGATAACACACCCACTCACATCTGGTACATGCGGATTATTCGTGGGTCAGATGTGGGCCGAATCTAGGCATTGTATTGCATGCAAGATCAATCGTTGTGCACTGAAGAGATGACACATATGTGTTGTTGCATTGCAATGCATACAATAACTACTTAATCCGTTATGCAATAAACAATTACATATAAACTGTGCACTTGTTTCTTTGCATTGTATACAAGAACTAAATCCATTGTGCATTGAAGACATATCATATGCATACTTAACTTATTCTATGCATTAAAGAGATAACGCCTATCCGTTGTGCATCGATGAATAACACATGTAAAATGCATTGCATACAATAACTGTTATTCCGTTGTGTACTGAAGAATAACATTATGTGCTGTTATTTCATTGCATAAGACCTGACATTAACCTCTACACTGAAGAATAACACGAGAAATACCACTGTTTCATTGCTTTGCTTGCAAGAACTAACTTAATCCGCTGTTCATAACATATGTGCTGTTGCATTGCCCACACTTTATGACTTCATTTGTTCTGCACTGAAGTGCTAGCAATCAGAACAAGTGTGAACAGGTGTTGTTGCACTGCATTGCATGAAAGAACAAATTGTTCTCTTGCGCGTGGAAGAGAAATAACATTGCATTTGTATTGTTGCATTGCATTGCATGAAAGAGCTAATCTAATCCGTTGTCCATTGAAGAGATAACATGACAGGTGCTTGTTGCACTGCGTTGCATACAAGAACTTACTCTTTCCTTTTTGCATTGAAGAGAAAACAAATCACATATGCTGTTGTATTGCAATGCATTAAGAACTGTTTCAATGCATTGCATACAATAGTTACGCTATAATTTTAATTTCTTCATTACGCTGTGCATAGAAGAAATTAATATAACATATGTGCTGTTGCATTGCAACATGTAAGTTATGCACTTTCCTTGCATTGTATACAAGAACTAACTTATTTCTTTGAGCAATAAAGAGATAACACATAAGCTATGTGGTGCTGCAACGAATGAACTAACTCATCCGTTATGCATTGAAGAGATAACACATAACTTGTGCATTACATTGCAGTAACTTAACCTGTTGTGCAGTGAAGCGATAACACATGACAAGTGCTTGTTGCACTGCATTGCATACAAGAACGAACTCTTTCATTTGTAAATTGAAAAGAAAACAAATCACATATACTGTTGCATTGTAATAGACACAAGAACTAACTTGTTTCATTGCACTGCATACAATAATTACGCTGTGCTGTTGTATTACAATGAACACAAAAACTAACATGTAAGTTTTATGCACTGCTTCCTTACATTGTAAACAAAAACTAACTTATTTCTTATGCACTGAAGAAATAACACATAACATATGTGGTGTTGCGATGAATGAACGTTATGCATTGAGAGGTAACACATAACGTGCACTGTAAGTTAATCCTTTGTGCAATGAAGAGATAACACACGACAGGCGCTTGCTGCATACAAGAAATAACTCTTTCATTAGTGCATTAAAGAGAAAACACAAATCATAATATTGCATTGCAATAAATACAAGAACTAACTGTTTCATTGCATTGCATACAATAGTTAACTTATTACGCTGTGCATAGAAGAAATTATGTCCTGTTTGTGATATAAAACAGTTTAATGTTGTTATAAGTAATATGTCCCTTATCCATTAGGTGGCGACCAGGTGCTTGAAAAGAGTTGAGTCGCAGTGTTAAAGGAATTGAAGCAAGCCAGTGTGACAGTGTTTGATGAGTCACATTTTGCTCGTGTGTTCAGTCAAAAGCTTTGATGTTAATAAATCACATTAACACGTTAATGAAACCAAGCCGCTTTACTGAACCATCTCAATGTTATGAACTAAAATGTTACACAAGAACTAAAATGACATTCGTTGTGCAATAAAGACGTAACACATATGTTCTGTTGCATTGCAATGCATACAAGAACTACATATAAGCTATGCACAGTTTCCTTGTATTGTAAAAAGAACAACGAAATGCAATGAATTAATCGTTTTTAATCGAAATTAATCATTTGTGCACTGAAAAGATAACATATACATATATAGACGATCAAATTGCATTGAAGAGAAAACAAATCACATATGCTGTTGCATTGCAATAAATACAAGAACTAAATGTTTATTTGCATTGTATACAAGAATTAACTTATTCCTTATACATTGAAGAGAAAACACAACATATGTGGTGTTGCAATGAATGAATTAACTCGTCCGTTGTGCATTGAAGAGATAGGCGTGGTTGCATTGCCATGAATACAAGACCTAACAGTATATGCTCTATTTCCTTGCATTGTATACAAAACTAACTTATTCTATTGTGCACTGAAGTGATAACACATATCTTAACCTGATGTGAATAGGAAAGATAACAAATACTTACATGTTCTTTTGCATTGCAATAAATTTCATTTTGTGCATTCAAAATCATTTCATTTGCGCATTCAATATGTGCATTGCACTTCATACACGATCTAACTTAATCCGTTGTGCAGTGATGAATAACATATCAGCAATGCACTGTTTGTGCATTGTTCATTTAACCCTCTATGGTACGGTGTTGCCTCCAGGCAACATGGTCTATTATAGTTTGTTTTTAATAAAATAAGGCACCAATTGATTGATCAAACGTATCTCAGGACAGAATAACTCAAATACTAATCAATAAAAGTGCAAAAAAGACTGCATACAAGAAATAACCAACAGGGGTCCATTTTTGTGTCCTGTTTCAGCACATGTGCAAGTCACATGGCTCCATATTTTCTCCAATGAAAAGTGCTTTTTTCACTTGTTTGTATCCATTTGATCACCCACAAAAAATACGAGTCACCTTCACTGGCAAGTAAAGAAGTATTTTCAAGAACTTTGCATTATATATCATCAAATGTTTTAGAGAAAATAACAAAAAACTGTGTGTTGCCTCAAGGCAACATTGTACCATAATAGAATTGCATATGGCCATACAGGCATAATAGGTTTGAATACAAATGTATTATATTTGTAAGGAAAAGAGTTAGAATTATCTAAATATATTTGTATTTTCACATGATTTTGTAATGCACTTATAAGAATAGTAATTCACATACTATATCTGCATATATTATGATCTGCACATTTTCTATAGCACTTCAAAAAGGTGTAAAACACACGTAGCACTGGCAGTTGATGAGGGTGAGGATGAGGAGTTAATGAGGGGTTATACTTTGATGAGGAAGATGAAATCATAGTGACAATCCATCAGGGAGAGAGGGAGGGTGAGAGAGAAGATGGAGATAAGGATGAAGATGGATATGATAACTTGATATAATAACATAATGATATGATGGTTTGGTAATACTTGTGTTCCATTATGGTACAATGTTGCCTGAGGGCAACAGCTGGATATAAAATGTTACTTTTTATTAAATATGAAACTTTTAATACATTAAAAACTGGATAAATTTATTTGTTCAAGTGTCTAGTTAAAGAAATTGATGTTTTCAATAGATAAATTTCTTTTTTCTACATGAAAATGCCAAATGTTTAAATTTTTCCATTGTGGTACAATGTTGCCTTGAGGCAACAAACTTATAAAAAATAAATAAATTAAAAATTTATGAAAATGTTTATTGATATTGTTAAAGTGTCCAATTTTAAGCAGGAAAAACAACACAAATAATTTTTTCCTCATTAATATCATATTGTGTACTATAGAGGGTTAAGAGGTATTACATAAGTTCTGTTGCATTGCAATGCATGCAAGAAGTAACATATAAACCTTACATTGTATACAAGAATTAACTTATTCCCTTAATATTTATGTCCTGATGCATTGCAATAAATAAATTAACTAACTCATCTCGTCTTTGCATTGAGGAGATAACATAGCATTGATCTAACTTATTCCGTTGTGCAATAAAGAGGTAACATATATGTGCCCTTGCATTGCAATGCATAAAAGAGTACACTGTTTCATTACATTTGCATACAAGAACCAACTTATTACGTTGTGCATTGAACAGATAACACATAACATATCCTGTGACATTTCATTCAAAATCTGAATTATTTTGCAGTGAAGAATAACATATAAGGAAAGCACTGTTTCATCGCAATGTACACAACAACTAACTTGTTCTGTGGAGCAATTAAGCCATACAGTAGTCCATAGATGACCTACTGAACATATTTCTGGCCAAAGAGTTCTTGAACTTGAAAATTCTATACAGAGTCCATTGACTCCTTTTGATGTCACAACAGCCAGACAGTAGTCCACATTTGACCTAGTGAACATACTTCACCCATACATAAATCCACATTAGACCTGCTGAACATATTTCTGGCAAATTAGACCTCGATCATGAAATTCCTATACATACATCAGATGACTCCATCTGATGTTAGATAACTCAGACATAAGTCCATATTTGACCGACTGTACATATTTCTGGCCAAAGAGTACTCGACATTGAAGTTTTTATGTATACTCATTGACGCCTTCTGATGTCACATAAGCCATTTAAAAGTCTATATTTGACCTACTGAACATATTTCAGACACAAGAGTCCGCGATCATTAACTTTCTTTACAGACTCGTTGGCTCCTTCTGGTGACAAACAGTACACCATATTCGGCTTAATAAGCATATTTCTGGCCCAGTTGATATAGAACTTTCTATCCAGATTCATTGACTACTTCTGATTTAATTTCAGCCATACAGAAGTCGATATTAACCCTACTGAACATATTTCTGACCCGAGTACTCAATAATGAATCTATCCTATACATACTCATTGCCTAACTCTGATGTTACTTCAGCCATATATGAACCCATTTTGACCTACTGAACAAATTTCTGGCAAATTAGACCTCGATGATGAGCTTTTTATATAAACTCATTGACTCATTCTGATGATACATCAGCCATAGAGTATTGCATATTTGGCCTAATTCACATATTTCTGCAAATTAGTGCTTGATCTTGAATTTTCACAACATACTCATTGACTCATTCTGATGTTATTTCAGCCATATATGAGCACATATTTGACCTACTGAACATACTTCTGGCAAATTAGTCCTTGATCGTGAATTTTCTGTAGATACTCATAGCCTCGCTCTGATGATTCTTCAGCCATATATATCGATCATGAACCATATTTACATATTGCCTTACTCTGATGTCACTTCAGCCATATATGAACCCATTTTGGCCAACTGAACAAATTTCAAGCAAATTAGTCTCCGATGATGAGCTTTTTATATGAACTCATTGACTGCTTCTGGTGATACATCAGCCATAGAGAATTTGATCTAATGGACATATTTCTGGCCAAAGAGTACTCGATCTTGAAATTTTTATATATACTTACTGATGCCTTCTGATGTCACAGAAGCCAGAAAGCACAGAAGCACAGAAGACCTACTGAACATATATCTGGCCCAAGAGTACTCAATTTTGAACTTTCTATACATAGTCATTGACTATTTCTGATTCTATTTCAGCCATACATTCGATCATGAACTTTGTATATACATGTCTCACTCTGATGTTACTTCAGCCATAGAGTATTGCATATTTGACCTAATGTACATATTTCTGGCCAAAGAGCACTCGATGTTGAACTTTTTATACATTATCTTTGACTCCTTCTGATGTCACTTCACCCATACAGAAGTCCATGTTAGACCTACTGAACATATTTCTGGGAAATTCAATCATGAAATTTCTAAACAGACTCATTGACTCCTGATGTCACATCAGAAAAACTGTATTCCATATTTGACCTAAATAACATATTTCTGGCCAACGAGTACTCGATCTTGAAATTTCTATACATATACACTGACTCCTGATTTTACTTCAGCCATACAGAAGTCAATATTAGACCTACTTGAATTTCTTCTGTCCCAGGAATCCTCGATCGTAAACTTTTTATACAAACTCATTGACTCCTTCTGATGATACATCAGCCATATAGTATTGCATATTTGGCCTAATTAACAAATTTCTGGCAAATTAGTCCTCGATGATGAGCTTTTTATATAAACTCATTGACTCCTTCTGATGATACATCAGCCATAGAGTATTGCATATTTGGCCTAATTAACATATTTCTGGCAAATTAGTGCTCAATCTTGAACTTTCACAACATACTCATAGACTCATTCTGATGTTACTTCAGCCAAATATGAGCACATATTTTACCTACTGAACATACTTCTGACAAATTAGTCCTTGATCGTGAATATACTGTAGATACTCATAGCTTCGCTCTGATGATTCTTCAGCCATATATATCGATCATGAACCATATTTACATATTGCCTTACTCTGATGTCACTTCAGCCATATATAAAACCCATTTCATATTTCTGGCAAATTAGTCCTTGATCATGAATTTTCTGTAGATACTTATAGCCTCACTTGATGATTCTTCAGCCATATATATCGATCATGAATTATATATACTTACCTTACTCTGATGTCACATCAGCCATACTGTAGTCCATTTTTGACCTAATGAACATATTTCTGGCCCATTCTCGATCATGAACTTTCAATACATATTCATTGATTCACTCTGATGTTACTTCAGCCATATATTAACCTATTTTGACCTACTGAACAAATTTCTGGCAAATTAGTCCCCGATGATGAACTTTTTATATAAACTCATTGACTGCTTCTGGTGATACATCAGGCCATAGAGAATTTGACCTAACTCTTCTGGCCAAAGAGTACTTGATCTTGAAACTTTTATATATACTTACTGACGCCTTCTGATGTCACATCAGACATAAAGTAGTCCATATTTCAGCTAATGATCATATTTTTGGCAAATTAGTACTTGATCTTGAACCTTCAGTACATACTCCAGTACATACTCATTGACTCCTGACGTTACTTCATCCGTACAGAAGTCCATATTAGACCTAGGGGAGAGTGGGGTAAGATGAGCCAGTGGGTAAGTTGACCCACCCCCTGTATCTTGGCAACAGTACACTTTTATTGTCATGTGACCATATATTTTGGAACCACCCATCATTTCTGCCAGACTGTGAAAAGGAGAAGCACATGGGAGGAGTGGAAGTCGCTTATTTACTTTAAAAACTGTTTTTGGCTTGTCAAAGTAAAATTTTATTGTAACAGATGTAATGGCTGTTTCATCAAAGCAAATTTGTCCAGGTCTAAAAATATTTATGATGCATATTGGTGATTTAGCAAACTATAAAACCATGCAAGTCATTTAGCTAAATATTAGCCTGAATTGGTAAGCTAGCTAGCTTTTCCTAAAATTGCAGCTATGGGGCAAAGTGAGCCAAATGCTGTGGGGTAAACTGAGCCAGCGTTTTAACTTACCCCACCATAAGGCACTTAATTTAAGTTAAATCTGAAGTATAAACTGGTTTCATTTCAATGTAATATTACGCAACTGGTTTATTTTATCTTTATTTTTGAGTTTATTTGATAGGAACAGTGTACAAGTACACCAAATCCTTCTCTGATACGAGCCAGAGGATGTTTAATCATTTATATCTTTCCACCTGTATTCCCTAATGGCCTAACATGGTCGACATTGCAGAAAAACTACCATGTCAAGAACCTTTTGAATAAAATGTGTATTAGTTTCAGTGACATTTACTCATTCTTATTTAGTTTTTATTTAGTTTTACTCAACAAACTCTCTGTTTAGTCTGTTTATGGGAAGGTTACAACTTTGGTGTTCAACATATTGTTTCAGAAATGCAAACAATTAAACATACTGAAATTTCAATTTCATTTGGTTGGTTTTATGTTGTTTAAGTTAGCTTTAAAAAAGAAATATGAATATTTGTAAAAGGAAATTTGATTATTAAATTAGTTTTTAAAATAGGTACATTATCTTGAAAATTTCACATGGGTTTGATTCAGATTCAGTTAGATGGTCAGTTTACACCCACCTACTGACTCGGAGCAACTTACCCCTAACCTGGGGTAAATTGAGCCAGAGGAACACTTTTTTATAAGAAGCCATATTTTTAGAACCCTTTGTCATAGATGTATTCTGATCATTTAAGGAATGACATCCATAGGAAACATCCTGAAATTACTTTAAATACTTTCATTGTACTTCTGCCTCATTTTCCCTTATCTTGAGGACCACATAAGTAAAAAATGGCTCATCTTACCCCACTCTCCCCTACAGAACATATTTCTGGCAAAATAGTCCTTGATCATGAACTTTCTAAACAGACTCATTGATGTTACATCAGACAAATTGTAGTCCATATTTGACCAAAAGAACATACTTATGGCCCAGGAGTACTCGATCTTGAACTTTCTATACATACTCATTGACTTCGTTCTGATGATACGTCAGCCACAGGGTATTGAATCTTTGACCTTATGGACATATTTGTGGCCAAAGAATATTCGACATTGATGTTTTTATATATACTCTTTGACGTCTTCTTATGTCACATAAGCCATATCGAAGTCTATATTTGACCTACTGAACATATATCTGGCCCAAGAGTACTCGATCTTGAACTTTCTATACATAGTCATTGACTATTTATGATTTTATTTCAGCCATACAGAAGTCCATATTAGACCTAATTAAATTTTTTCTGTCCCAAGAGTCCTCGATCATAAACTTTATATACATGCCTCACTCTGATGTTACTTCAGCCATAGAGTATTGCATATTTGACCTAATGGACATATTTCTGGCCAAAGAGTACTCAATCTTGAACTTTTCATACATTACTATTGACTCTGTCTGATGTTACTTTCCCCATACAGAAGTCTATATTAGAACTGATTAATATTTTTCTGTCCCAAGAGTCCTCGATCATGAACTTTCTTAATATACTCATGCCTCACTCTGATGTTAAATCAGCCATACATGAGCCCATGTTTCACCTACTGAACATATTACTGGCAAATTAGTCCTCAGTCATGAACTTTTTATACATACTCATTGACTCCTTCTAATGATATGTCAGCTATAAAGTATTGCGTATTTGACCTAATTGACATATTTCTTGTCAAAGAGTACTTGATCTTCAACTTTTTATGCATTACAATTGACTACTGCTGATGTCATGTCACACATACAAAAAGTCTACATTTGACTTTACTGAATATATTTCTGGCAAATTAGTCCTCGATCATGAACTTTTTATACACAGTCTCCTTTATTGACTCCTTCTGATGACATGTAAGCCATAGATTATTGCATATTTGACCTAATGGACATATTTCTTGTCAAAGAGTAACTGATTTGATTTGACTTTCCATACATTACTATTGAGTCCTTCTGATGTTACTTCACCCATACAGAAGTCCATATTAGACTTACTGAACATATTTCTTGTCAAAGAGTAACTGATTTGAACAACACATATGTATCATCTCGTCAATGCACAATGATTGGGGTAGATCTTGCATGCAATGCAATGCAACAATACATATGCAATGTTATTTCTCTCCCATGCGCAGGGAACAATTAGTTCTTTTATGCAATGCAATGCAACAACACCAGTGTTATGTGCTAGCACTTCAGTGCAGAATGCAAAGAAATATTTAACTAACGGATTAAGTTAGTTCTTGTTATACAATGCAAATGAACAACTGCACATGTTGCAGACTCCTGAATAAATATTCTTCAACGCAGAAGTTAATATGTCAGATTGTAAAATAAAGCATTAAAGCTGAGCAGTAAATTAACAATTTAGAATCTGATTGGCATCACATAAATGTCGTTAAACAATGCTTTAAACAGAACTTTGATTGAGAATATGTTTTTGCAATTCACTTTGGAGCATTTGGCAGTTAGTCACTATTATAACACTAAAATAACTCTGTCTTATGTTTTAGCTTTTTTTTTTTTTCTGAAAAGTATCAGTTTTTTGCAATTATGCCAAATTGTTTTACAAGCTTTTAATTGTGTCTGCAATGTGGCATAGAATGCAATACTTTGCTTTCAATTATCAAACGTTTGGCATTGCAAATAAACAATAATATGTTTTGCACACAACATTACAACATTTAAACATTGTTTAAAGGACATTTCATGAGACAATCTTTTGAATCCAGTTTCATTCATTTGTTCTTTACTAAGCAAGCTAAATTAACAGGACTTAAACCAATGTGCAAACAAACGTAAAGCCTCTAGGTGGCTGCAGAGGATCACTCATCAGCTTATATGCCATTAAAGGTAAACATCTTATCACTAAATTTTCCAATTAGATTTATTTTTAGACATTGTAAAATCACTATTATAACACTAAAATTCTTATCGTTTAGCATTTTTTTTGTTCTGAAAAGTATTTATGCCAAATTGTTTTACAAGCTGTTAATTGTGTCTGCACTTGTTCTCCGTTAATGTTTTGTGTTGTGACTCCATTTCAGTGAGATTTCTGAATTGTAGTCTCATGCCTTCATTATTTTATATGGGGGGGGGGGGGTGTAGATCATGAACTTTATTTACAGACTCATTGACTCCTGACTCCATCAGCCATACAGAAGTCCATATTTGACTTACTAAGCATATTTCTGACACGAGAGTACGCAATCTTGAACTTTCTATACATACTCATTGACTCCTGATTTTATACCTACTTAAATTTTTTCAGTCCTCGATCTTGAACTTTCTATAGGCTACATACTCATTGACTCACTCTGATGTTACTTCAGCCATTTATTAATGTTTGTTAATGTTAGCCCATGTGTGCCCGACTGGCAAACTAGTCCTCGATCATGTACTTTTTATACATACTCATTGACTCCTTTTGATGTTAGATCAGCCCAACAGTAGTCTATATTTGACTTACTGAACATATTTTGGGCCAAAGAGTATTCGATATTGAACTTTTTAAATACACTCCTTGACACCTTCTGATGTCACATCAGCCATACAGAAGTCCATATTTGACCAACTGAACATATTTCTTACCCAAGAGTCCTTGATCATGAACTTTCTATACAGACTCATTGAGTCCTGATGTTACATCAGACAGATAGTAGTCTATATTTGACATAATGAACATATTCCTGGCCCAAGAGTACTCGATCTTGAACGTTCTGTACATACTCATTGACTCCTGATTTTATTTCCGCCATTCAGAACTCCATATGAAACCTATTTAAATTATTTCTGTCCAAAGAGTCGTTAATCATGAACTTTTCATATATTACTATTGACTCCTTCTGATGTTACTTCACCCATACTGAAGTCCATATTAGACCTACTGAACATATTTCTGGTAAATTAGTCCTCGATCATGAAGTTTCTATACATACTCATTGACTCCATCGGATGTTAGATCAGTAGTCCATATTTGATCGACTGAACATATTACTGGCCAAAGAGTATTCAATATTGAACTTTTTATATATAATCAATGACACCTACTGATGTCACATCAGCCATACAGAAGTCCATATTAGACCTACTTAAATTTTTTCTGACCAAATAGTCCTCGATCTTGAACTTTCTATACATACTCATTGACTCCTGATGTTATTTCAGCCATATAGAAGTCCAAGTCCATACTTACATTTTTTCTGACCAAACAGTCCTCGATCATGAACTGTCTATACATGCTCATTGACTCACTCCAATGCTACTTAGCCATACATGAGCCCATGTGTGACTGACTGAACATATTTCTGGCAAATTAGTCCTCGATCATGAACTTTTTATACATACTCATTACCTCACTCTGATGTTACTTCAGCCAGACAGTAGCCCATATTTGATCGACTGAACATATTACTGGCCAAAGAGTATTCAATATTGAACTTTTTATATATACAGTTGTGGTCAGAATTATTGGCACTCTTGATAAATATTATCAAAGATGACTGTAAAAATAAATCTGCATTGTTTATCCTTTTGATCTTTAATTCCTAAAATTAGCAAAAATCTAACCTTTCACTGAAGGAAAAGAATTGAAAGTGGGGGGAAAATCACATTATAAAATAAATGTTTTTCTCCAAAACATGTTGGCCACAATTATTGGCACCCTTTTATTCAATAATTTTTGCAACCTCCTTTTGCCAAGATAACAGCTCTGAGTCTTCACCTATAATGCCTGATGAGTTTGGAGAACACTTGACAAGAGATCAGAGACCGTTCCTTCATGCAGAATCTCTACAGGTCCTTCAGATTCCCAGCTCCATGTTGGTGCTTCTTCTCTTCATTTCACTCAAATCATTTTCTTTAGGGTTCAGGTCAGGGGACTGGGATGGCCATGGCAAAAGCTTCATTTTGTGCTCACTGTTGGTTTTGATGTTTGTTTTGGATCATTGTCCTGATGGAAGATCCAACCACGGCCCATTATTGGATTTCTAGCAGAAGCGGTTAGGTTTTGATTTTTTTATCTGTTGGTATTTGATAGAATCCATGATACCATGTATCTGAACAAGATGTCCAGGACCTCCAGCAGAAAAATAGGCCCACAACATTAAAGATCCAGCAGTATATTTAACTGTGGACATGGGGTACTTTTTATCCATGTGTGCACCAAATCCATCTGGTGAGTTTGCTGCCAAAAAGCTCTTTTTTTAGATTCATCTGACCATAGAAGCCGGTCCCGTTTAAAGTACCAGTCTTGTCTGACAGCTGAATATGCTGGAAATTGTTTCTGGATGAGAGCAGAGGATTTTTCTTGAAACCCTCCTTGACAACTTGTGGGGATGTAGGTGCTGTTTGATAATATTTTTAGGCTTTCTGAGACTCAAGACTCAACTAATCTCTGCAATTCTCCAGCTGTGATCCTTGGAGAGTCTTTGGCCTCTCAAACTTTCCTCCTCACTGCGCATTAGGACGATTTAGACACATGTCCTCTTCCAGGCAGATTTGTAACATCTTTAGTTGATTGGAACTTCTTAATTATTGCCCTGAGAGTGGAAATGGGAATTTTCAATGCTTTAGCTATTTTCTTACAGCCACTTTCTATTTTGTGAAGCTCAACAATCTTTTGCTGCATATCAGAACTATATTCTTTGGTTTTACTCATTGTGATGAATGATTAAGGGAATTTGGCCTTTGTGTTTCCTCATGTTTATATTCCTGTTGAACAGGAAGTCATGGCTGGACAATTTCATGTTCATGATCACCTTGGTGTGCTAAAAAATGTAAATATGAATAGGAATATACTTCAGAGATATTTTACTCATAAAAAATTCTAGGGGTGCCAATAATTGTGGCCAACGTGTTTTGAAGAAAAACATTTATTTCATAATGTGATTTTCCCCCCACTTTCAATTCTTTTCCTTGAATGAAAGGTTAGATTTTTGCTAATTTTATGAATAACAGATCAAAAGGATAAACAATGCAGATTTATTTTTATAGTCATCTTTGACCATATTTACCAATGGTGCCAATAATTCTGACCACAACTGTACTCTATGACGCCTGCTGATTGTTGTGTGGATCAGCCATAGAGAAGTCCATATTTGACCTACTGAACATATGTCTGACCCAAGATTTCCGTGATCTTAAACTGTCTATACAGATTCATTGACTCCTTCTGATGTTACATCAGTCAGACCATAGTCTATATTTGACCTAAAGAACATATTTCTGGCACAAAAGGCACTTGATCTTGAACTTTCTATATGTACTTTCTATATGTACATACACGATAGACTCCTTCTGATTTTATTTCAGCCATATATTAACCCTACTTAATTCTTTTCTGTCCCAAGAGTCCTCGATCAAGAACATTCTATACAGACTCATTGACTCCTTCTGATGTGACATCAGTCAAACAATATGGACATATTTGACTGACTGAACATATTTCTGGCCAAAGAGAATTTGCTATTGAACTTTTTATATGTATTCACTGACTCCTTCTGATGTCACATCAGCCATACAGAAGTCCATATTTGAGCAACTGAACATATTTCTGACCCAAGAGTCCTCGATCATGAACTATCTATACAGACTCATTGACTCCTTCTGATGTGACATCAGTCAAACAATATGGACATATTTGACTGACTGAACATATTTCTGGCCAAAGAGAATTTGCTATTGAACTTTTTATATGTATTCATTGACTCCTTCTGATGTCACATCAGCCATACAGAAGTCCATATTTGAGCAACTGAACATATTTCTGACCCAAGAGTCCTTGATCATGAACTATCTATACATACTCATTGACTCCTGATTTTATTTCAGCCATACAGAAGTCTATATTATACCTACTTTATACGGACTCACTGACTCCTTCTGATATTACATCAGACAGACCTTAGTCCATATTTGACATAAAGAACATATTTCTGGCAGAAGAGCACTTGATCTTCAACTTTCTATACATACTATCATTGACTCCTGATTTTATTTCAGTCATGCAGAAGTCTATATTATAAGTATAAGTACTTAATTTTTTTCTATCCCAAAATTCCTCAATCATGAACTTTACACATTGACTCTTTCTGATGATACGTCAGCCATAGAGTATTGCATATTTGACCTAATAAACATATTTCTGGTCAAAGAGTACTCAATCTCGAACTTTTTATTCATTGCTATTGACTCCTTTTGATGTTACTTCCATACAGAAGTCCATATTAGACCTACTGAACATATTTCAGGTAAATTAGTCCTCGATCATGAACTTTCTATACATACTCATTGACTCCATCTGAAGTTAGATCAGCCATAAAGAAGTCCATATTTGACGTACTGAACATATTTCTGACTGAAGAGTCCTCGATCATGAACTTTCTATACAGACTCAGTGACTCCATCTGATGTTACATCAGACAGACCATAGTCCATATTTGACCTAAAGTACATATTTCTGGCCCAAGAGCACTTGATCTATAGAAGTCTATATTAGACCTACTTAAAAAATTTTCTATCCCAAGAGTCCTTGATCATGAACTTTCGATACATACTCATTGCCTGACTCTGATTTTACTTCAGCCAAACATGAGCCCATGTTTGACCTACAGAACATATTTCTGGCAAATTAATCCTCAATCACGAACTTTCTATACAGACTCAGTGACTCCATCTCGGTCATGAACTTTTTATACACACTCTCTTTTATACACACATTATTATTCATGCCTTCTGATGTTACTTCACTCATACAGAAGTCTATATTATATGCTACTGAGCATATTTCTGGCAAATTGGTCTTTGATCATGAAGTTTCTATACATATTCATTTACTTCATCTGATTTTAGATCAGCCAGACATATTTGACCAACTGAACATATTTCTGGCCAAAGAGTATTCAATTTTGAACTTTCTATACATACTTTCTCCATATGATGTTACATTAGACAGACAGTTGTCCATATTTGACCTAATGGACATATTTATTGTCAAAGAGTACTTGATTGTGACATTTTATGCATTACTATTGACTCCTTCTAATGTTACTTCACCCATACAAAAGTCCATATTAGACCTACTTTCAGTCTGATGTAACATCAGAGAAAGTCAATGAGTGTATAGAAAATTCATGATCGAGGACTCTTGTGTCAGAAATATGTTCAGTACGTCAAATGTGGAATTCTGTATTAATGAAGTAACTTCAGAAGCAGTCAATAATAATGCATGAAAAGTTCAAGATCGAGTACACTGTAGCCAGAAATATGTTCATTAGTTCAAATATGGACTATTGTCTGTCTGATATAACATCATATGGAGTCAATGAGAAAGTTCATGATCAAGGACTAATTTGCCAGAAATATGTTCAGTAGGTCAAACATGGGCTGAAGTAACATCAGAGTGAGGCATGAGTATGTTTAGAAAGTTCATGATCGAAGACTCTTGGGACAAATTTTTTTTAAGACGGTCTAATATGGACTTCAGTACAGCTGAAATAAAAACAGGAGTCAGTGAGTATATATAGAAGATTGAGTACTCTTGGGCTGGAAATATGTTCATCCGGTCAAATATGGACTACTGTGTGGCTAATCCAACATCAGATGGAGTCAAAGAGTATGTATAGAAAGTTCATGACTGAGGACTAATTTACCAGAAATATGTTCAGTAGGTCAAATATCGGCTCATGTATGGCTAAAGTAACATCATTGTGAGGCAATGAGTATGTATAGAAAGTTCATGACTCTTGAGACAGGAAAAATTTAAGTAGGTCTAATATGGACTTCTGTATGGCTGAAATAAAATCAGAAGGAATCAATGAGTATGTATTGAAAGTTCAAGATTGAGCACTCTTGGGCCAGATATATGTTCATCAGGTCAAATATGGACTACTGTCTGGCTGATGTACAATTAGGAGTCAATGAATATGTATAAAAAGTTAATGATCGAGGACTAATTTGCCAGAAAAATGTTCAGTAGGTCAAATATGGTCTCATGTATGGCTGAAGTAACATCAGAGTGAGGCAATGATTATGTATTGAAAGTTCATGATCGAGGACTGTTTTGACAGAAAAAATTTAAGTAGGTCTAATATGGACTTATGTATGGCTGAAATAAAATCAGAAGTAGTCAATGAGTATGTATAGAAAGTTCAAGATCGAGGACTCTTGGGTCAGAAATATGTTCACTAGGTCAAATATGGACTACTGTATGGCTGATGTAACATCAGAAGGCGTCAATGAGTATATATATATATATATATAAAGTTCAATATCGAATACTCTTTGGCCAGAAATATGTTCAGTAGGTCAAATATAGACTACTGTCTCTCTGAAGTAACATCAGAAGGAGTCAATAGTAATGCATAAAAAGTTCAAATCAAGAACTCTTTGACAAGAAATATGTCCATTAGGTCAAATATGCTATTTTTATAAAAATAAATATTATAAATATTCATATAATATGCTAAATATGCTCTATGGCTGACTTACCATCAGAATGCGTCAATGAGTATGTATATAAAGTTCATGACCGAGGACTAATTTGCCAGAAATATGTTCAGTAGGTGTAATATGCACTTCTGTATGGATGAAGTAAAATCAGAAAGAGTCAATATTAATGCATAAAAAGTTCAAGGTCAAGTACTCTTTGACAAGAAATATGTCCATTCGGTCAAATATGCAATACTCTATGGCTGACGTATCATCAGAAGGAGTCAATGAGTATGTATAAAAAGTTCATGATCGAGGACTAATTTGCCAGAAATATGTTCGATAATTCAAATATGGGCTACTGTTTGGCTGATGTAACATCAGATGAAGTCAATGAGTATGTATAAAAAGTTCGTGATTGAGTACTAATTTACCAGATATATGTTCTGTAGGTCTAACATGGACTTTTTTATTGGTTAAGGAACATCAGAAGGAGTCATTGAGTATGTATAAAAGGTTCAGTATCGATTACTCTTTGGCCAGAAATATGTTTATTAGGTTGAATGTTGACTGGCTGATATAACATCAGAAGGAGTCAATGAGTATGAATAAAAAGTTTGCCAGAAATATGTTCCGTAGGTTTAATGTGGTCTTCTGGATGGGTAAAGTATCATCAGAAGGAGTCAATGAGACTGTACAAAACGTTTAATATCGAGTACTCTTTGGCCAGAAATATGTTTATTAGGTCAAATATGGACTACTGTCTGGCTAATGTAACATCAGTAAGAGTCAATGAGTTTTTTTTTTTTTTGAAAGTTCATGGACTACTTTATGGTTTCAATGCGCCACGGAATAAGTTAGTTCTTGTTTACATTGCAATGAAAGTGCATGCCTTATATGTTATTCTTTACTACAGTTGTGGTCAGAATTATTGGCACCATTGGTAAATATGGTCAAAGATGACTATAAAAATAAATCTGCATTGTTTATCCTTTTGATCTGTTATTCATAAAATTAGCAAAAATCTAACCTTTCATTCAAGGAAAAGAATTGAAAGTGGGGGGAAAATCACATTATGAAATAAATGTTTTTCTTCAAAACACGTTGGCCACAATTATTGGCACCCCTAGAATTTTTTATGAGTAAAATATCTCTGAAGTATATTCCTATTCATATTTACATTTTTTAGCACACCAAGGTGATCATGAACATGAAATTGTCCAGCCATGACTTCCTGTTCAACAGGAATATAAACATGAGGAAACACAAAGGCCAAATTCCCTTAATCATTCATCACAATGAGTAAAACCAAAGAATATAGTTCTGATATGCAGCAAAGGATTGTTGAGCTTCACAAAATAGAAAGTGGCTGTAAGAAAATAGCTAAAGCATTGAAAATTCCCATTTCCACTCTCAGGGCAATAATTAAGAAGTTCCAATCAACTAAAGATGTTACAAATCTGCCTGGAAGAGGACGTGTGTCTAAATCGTCCTAATGCGCAGTGAGGAGGAAAGTTTGAGTGGCCAAAGACTCTCCAAGGATCACAGCTGGAGAATTGCAGAGATTAGTTGAGTCTTGAGTCTCAGAAAGCCTAAAAAAAATGATCAAACAGCACCTACATCCCCACAAGTTGTTAAGGAGGGTTTCAAGAAAAATCCTCTGCTCTCATCCAGAAACAATTTCCAGCATATTCAGCTGTCAGACAAGACTGGAACTTCAAACGGGACCGGCTTCTATGGTCAGATGAATCTAAAAAAAGAGCTTTTTGGCAGCAAACTCACCAGATGGATTTGGTGCGCACATGGATAAAAAGTACCCCATGTCCACGGTTAAATATACTGCTGGATCTTTAATGTTGTGGGCCTATTTTTCTGCTGGAGGTCCTGGACATCTTGTTCAGATACATGGTATCATGGATTCTATCAAATACCAACAGATAAAAAATCAAAACCTAACCGCTTCTGCTAGAAATCCAATAATGGGCCGTGGTTGGATCTTCCATCAGGACAATGATCCAAAACAAACATCAAAACCAACACAAAAATGTGTCAGTGAGCACAAAATGAAGCTTTTGCCATGGCCATCCCAGTCCCCTGACCTGAACCCTAAAGAAAATGATTTGAGTGAACTGAAGAGAAGAAGCACCAACATGGAGCTGGGAATCTGAAGGACCTGTAGAGATTCTGCATGAAGGAACGGTCTCTGATCTCTTGTCAGGTGTTCTCCAAACTCATCAGGCATTATAGGTGAAGACTCAGAGCTGTTATCTTGGCAAAAGGAGGTTGCAAAAAGTATTGAATAAAAGGGTGCCAATAATTGTGGCCAACATGTTTTGGAGAAAAACATTTATTTTATAATGTGATTTTCCCCCCACTTTCAATTCTTTTCCTTCAGTGAAAGGTTAGATTTTTGCTAATTTTAGGAATTAAAGATCAAAAGGATAAACAATGCAGATTTATTTTTACAGTCATCTTTGATAATATTTATCAAGGGTGCCAATAATTCTGACCACAACTGTATAAACAACCCTCATAAGGTATAGTTCGGGGAACACACCTGGAAACCAACTAACTGCATGAAGTTGCTTTCAGATGTACACAGCAATTGCAACTGTATAATATAATGAGATTAATATTTTAAACAACATTTTAAATACAGAAATATGAAATGACAAAATGAAATGATACTTGGCTTATGAAAGTAATATCGCCACTAGGTGGCGGTAAGTCATTGTGTTAAGGAAGGAGTCATTTACAGTTTTTTCTCGATTGCTTAAACACATTTCTTGAAACTATGCCTCATATTCTCAAAACAGTAAACACAAATCCATAACGTCTCAGTCAATTCCCCAAACATCCTATTTTCAGGTCAAAATGAAGCTCTACACTCAAAACCATTCACTCTTGCTGAAAAAACAAACTTTTCCGTCAGACATCACACACAAGCCCTCAAAAACACACACACTACAACATAGTCTTACACACCGGTGAGATAAATTCAAAACAATACTACAAAAACCAAAAACAAAAAACAGTAATACGTTGTGTTGCTTGTTCTCCCCCTCAAGGAACTTTTCACAAGATGAACACATGTATACATTTGCACATTTTTTATTCCTTAATGTACTGTACAGTACAATACACCAGCAGGGGGAAAATCCTCTTGCATGCCTGATCCACCCCTGGCACGCATCAACTGAAATGTCTAGTCAGGCTTCTTCCATTCCATCGTCTCTGTGTCCTACAAAAATAGAAGTAACTGTAACACATCCTTTTTACAAAATGGAAGCAGACAGAAACTCCCCTGCTAGAAATTTTACGTTCCCAGAACATTCTCAGAACGTCCCCACTGGTGTTAAGGTTACGTTGCCTAGGAACGTTCCCAGTACGTTCAGAGACGGTCACAATGTGGAGTTCTTTTAAGGTTTGGGGGACGTTATTTGGCGGACATTCACAGAACATTCAGGATGTTTTAATTTAATTTTAATTGAAAATTAGAGCTAAATTAACTAACAAAAGTGGCTGTTCAAACAAAAACTAAATTTTCTTAAATGTCTTACAAAAAAAAAAAAAAAAAACTCTCTACAGGTAATTTCTGGATTATTATTGTGAAGCCTTTTCTTTAAAAAGCAAATCACTTGCAGTAAATCATTAGCTGACAACAGCACATGCATGAGCTAATGTAACTGATTGGGCCCTTTTATCTATCTATTGAAGGATCTGATTGGTGTGTTCAATTTTGACTCATAGTGTTTTCATCTGGGGAATTGTGTGCTAATTGAACTCAAGCTGTGCTGACTTGAATGAGCAGTACTGAATGCTAGTGCTTTCAAAATGACCACATGGTGTACGCAATAAAAAAATAAGGGAATTGTGTGTAGAGTTCTGCAGTGACAGCTCAACAAATCTGACTCATGTGTCAAAACAGGGGAGTAGTGTTTAGAGTTTAGGGAATTGGGTGTGCATTTTGATAAATGGTGTTATGGTTTTGAAATTTTAGTTCAAAAGCCTGGTTATAGTGTTTTAGCAATCGAGAAAAACTGTAACTATTATGAAAACATTTGAGAATTTTGTGCATAGTGTTTTGAGAAAAGGATTCACATGATTTGCAGTTTGTGTGAAATGAATGAAAACGTACAAACCATTTAGGACAATTACAAAGTGTTCAGATTACTGTGTTACTGTGCTACTGTGACCTGAGTTTGGAGAAATGTGTCAAATCGATTGAGAAAAACTGTAATCTGTCAGTTCGTTCAAAACGTCCAGAAATTCGTTCAGGAATGAAATCAAGTGGCTGTCTATATCAATTGGTCATTAAATCATCATCTATATTAATGGGTCGTTTAAAGACTCTTATTCATTCAGGAACGAAACAACTGCGAGTCTGTCGCACAGAATGCAATTTCAACCAAGAAGGCAACTGAAGTTCTGCATAGGGTACTCATTTGACCAGTGACTGCCCTGAGCAACTATAGATTTAGTATATGTAGAAACAGGTATTTAGCATTTTGAAATGCAGACTTTGTATTTATTTTACAAAATGAGGTTTGGGTCAGAAAATTAACTATTTGGCTAATTGTGTGATGTAGGTGTGTTGCTGTGTTAAGAGTTTAGAAAAAAGTACTTTAAGTATTGGTAAACACAGGTTAGCAATTGTAAAAAAAAAAAAAATTAAATCTGTTGAGTTAGTAATACACACAACACAAGAAATGCAAATTTCCTAATTGTTAACAGCTATCTCAATACAAAAACTATAAAAACAGAAAAGAAAAACAACAACAAAAAAGAAGAATGGAAAAGGAAGAGTGAGAGGTTTTGGAGAAGACAGAGGAAGGGTAATATTGAGAGGGAGATGAACAGTGGAAGAGGTAGAAAGAGATGAGGACAAAGGAATAGGAAGAGGAGATGGAGCAAGAAGAGCTGAGGATGTAGGAAGAGGAGAATATGGAGGAGTATAGGGAGAAGAGATGGTATAGTGGAAGGCAATGGTAATAGAGAAGAAAATATAAGAAGACATGGACAGAGGGGAAGGGGAGAGCAAGGTGTAAGAGGAGGGAGGAGAGGTTGAAGGATAGGGTACAGATGGGTTTCAAGTGAAATCAGAGCCAACCTAATTGACCATGTCATAAATTATGGTCTTTCCTTGAGAGAAGTTGGACAGAGAGGTCAGCCCAATATAAACATCGTGCCACAGTCAATGTCCCTGAACAACAAGTGCTGCAATCCACAGGTGTTGTGGCACACAACGCTGTCTTGGGGCCGCACAACACAGAGAGGCTCCTAAATTTTTAATCTACTTCAATGAAATCCACTTTCCGCAAGGTGATCAGGAGCAAATTGAGCGAAATTGTGTAGTTGTGTGGGATAATGTCCACTTTCACCATTCAGCACTTGTGCAAGGGTGGTTTGAGCATCACCCACATTTCATTTCAGGATGGTGTTTCTTCCAGCATATTCTTCTCTTGGAGATGGAAAAGTTGAGGAAAGGAGAAGTTGAGGCACAGGGATGGATCCAGGATTCATGGCATTTTTTCCACAATGCATGACTTGTGAAAATATATGCTGTGATGTTGATGAATTTGTTTGTCCAGATGTAAATGAGAGGTGAGATCTATAAAGTTAATTGATTCAATGATTGCAGTACATTTATTTATTTATTTATTTGGGCAAAAACCCATCGTTATACAACTAAACTCGTCATTAAAGAACTTTGAAGAACACGATTAAAGAACATGAAAAACATCTATTTTCATTCATATATTTGTGTATTTACAGCTGAATTTGTTATCAGATCAGCAGAGGGCACACTTGATGTTAGTATTTATTTTTGATAAATGCATTACTGGAATAAAATGCAGTGCTTCATTATGCAGTGAATACTGAACTGTTTTGCCAACATTAGAGTGTTTAGTTTGCTGTGTTAATTGTTTTGAGAGCAACTACATTCATTTGGAGAAATGTGTCAAATCGACTGTGAAAAAGTGTAACAGTTTTGTTTGTTGCGTTTGGAAAAATGGTGCACAAATGATTGATTTTTGTAAAACCAATATAAAGAGCTGCAATTGTTTTTTTTCTTGATATATTAAAGTTTTAGTTGGCTGTATGAACTACTGTGAAAACATTTGAGAATTTTGTGCACAGTGTTTTGAGAAAATGATGCATGTTATTTGTAATTTGCACGAAATAAAGAAAAATTTACAACAAAATTTTAGGATAATTGCAAAGTGTTCAGATCACTGTGTTAACTGTTTTGAGAACAGTGACCTGACTAAGGAGAAATGTGTCAAGTCAATTGCGAAAAACTGTAAATTAAGCAAAACAGGATTTAGATATCTTAGTAACTTCAACAACCTCCCAATGGCTAGTGGATACCATGTTTTTTTTTCTTTTTTTTTCTGAAACTGGAAAAAGTAAGATGTTCTGGGAAAAGTCATTGCTTCAATAAATGGCATCCTTTTATAGCTTACTTCAAGTGTCTTAAAGTTTTTCTAATCGATTTGACACATTTCTCCAAAGTAATGTAACTGCTTTCAAAACAGTTAACAAAGTGATCTAAACACTCTTACCTTAGCCAACCCTACAAGGCAGACCCTGTTGAGTCCTCCACCACCTTCAGCGGCTGGACGTGGCGGAGCGTCTGGCGTCAGGCCTTTACTCTGTTGTATTCTTGAGAACTGGATTTAGGCTGGGTAACATATGTGTGACCCCACAGGGATCCCATATGTGTAAATTCTTTTTTTTAATTTTTTTTTAATTTTTATTTTTTTTATTGAAGGAGTAAAACAACATACATTAAAACAATCAAAGATACATCTTAGTACCTTCTATTTTAAATATAACAACAACTACCCACTGTCTAAATGATGAGTCCAGTGTAGAAATGATTTCTGTAAATAGGACCCAAAACCGATGCTGATGTAAATTTATAGTGACAACGAAACTGAAGATCTTGAGAGTAGAAAGTACAACAGGATTGGATGTGAATCGAGAAGCTTTCAAAGGCAAGGAAGAATACACTAAAGCAGGGAGAGAAGAAGAGTGACATGTCTGTGCTTCAATTAAACACCAATTTGTTTCTGGGCAATGAAGCCAAAATAATATCTTCTGAATATTTGATGCCCAGTAATAATGAGTAAAACTTGGGAGACCTAAACCACCAACATCGCGGGTCCTCTGAAGAATATGTTTGTTAACCCTGGGGATCTTATTTTCCCAAATGAAAGAGGATATGGATTGGTTGATTGAGTGGAAAAAAGATTTGGGCAAAAAAACTGGTAGGGACTGAAACAAATAAAGGAACTTGGGAAGAATTGTCATTTTCACTGAATGTATTCTTCCAGCTAAAGTAAGGGGAAGACTATGCCACCTTTCCAACTCTGCCTTTACTTCTTTTAACTGAGCTTTATAATTGGCTTCAAACAAAGAAGAAAAGGAGCGCGTCATATGAATTCCAAGGTATTTAAACCCATCAAGAGAAAAACGGAAGGGTAAAGATTCTTGTTTAATTTGTAAGGCCAAATTATTAATGGGGAAACATTCACTTTTTTGGAAATTTAATTTGTATCCCGAAAAGGTACCAAAACGACCTAATAATGATATAATTAAAGGACAACTAGATATGGGGTCACTGATGTAAAGCAAAAGGTCATCGGCGTACAAAGACACACGATGTTCAATACCCCCTCGCTTAATTCCTTGGAACGCTGTTGTTGTTTTCAAAGCTATTGAAAGAGGCTCAATCACAATGGCAAAAAGGAGTAGGGACAGTGGGCATCCCTGACGAGTCCCACGTGTTAATGGAAAAAAGTCTGATCGGGAATAATTGGTCCGAATAGAAGCTGAAGGGGACTTATATATTAATTTAACCCAAGACATAAAAATATTACCAAAACCAAACTTTTTTAAGACTGCAAACAAATATGGCCATTCAATTCGATCAAACACCTTCTCCGCATCCAAGGAAATAACTACCTCTGGGTGTGGAGAAGGAACAGAAAGATACATTATGTTAGCAAGTCTTCGAATATTAGAAAAAGATTGGCGACCTTTAATAAATCCCGTTTGATCGTCTGAAATTACTGAGGGAAGGACACGTTCTAAACGAAATGCTAATACTTTAGCTAATATTTTAATGTCAGTATTTAAAAGAGATATGGGGCGATATGATTCATACTGGGTAGGATCTTTATCTTTTTTAAGGAGGAGTGAAATGGATGCTTGTGAAAAAGTTGGAGGCAAGGAGCCTGCCTCCAACGAGAAGAAAGAGAAGAATTGGCGCAAATTTCTCCTTAAATTTCTTATAAAAATCTATAGGATACCCATCAAGGCCCGGAGACTTCCCACTCTTCATTGCCATAATGGCCCTACTGATTTCTTCAGTCTCGAGGTCATGCTCTAAATCTACCACCTTATCTGATTGCAGGGTGGGAATATCTAAATTATCCAAGAAATTTTCCATATCCGTTGGATCTGAAGGGAATTCAGAAGTATATAATGAGGAGTAAAAGGTTTTAAAAGTTTTGTTAATTTCTTCTAGGTTGCTAGTTAAAGTTTGATTAGAGTCCTTTATCTGGGAAATAAGACGAGAAGCAGCCTGACGTTTCAACTGGTGAGCCAAAAGCCGACTTGATTTGTCTCCATACTCATAGTAAAGACCACGTGTCCTCATTATTAATTGCTCTGCATGAGTAGTGGATAAAAAATTAAACTTTGTCTGCAAGTCCACTCTTTTTTTACGTAATTCGGCTGTAGGTGATTCAGAATATTGTCTGTCTAAATCTAATATGGATTGTGAGAGTGCTTGCAGTTCCTTCTTACGTTCTTTATTAGCATACGATGTATAAGATAATATTTGGCCCCTCAAGTAAGCTTTCAAAGTCTCCCAAAGTAAGGAGTAAGACACTGTATCCGTTTTATTGAATTCCAGAAACGTGTCTATATTAGTTGAGACAAAGTTACAGAATTTATCGTTAGATAGTAGTAATGAATTAAATGACCAGAGTGGGCGTTCCCTGATGTTTGAAGGGAAATGCAGGTCAAGCACCACAGGCGCATGATCGGAAACAACTATAGCCGAGTAGTCAACTTTCTTAACCATTGATATAAACAAGTTGTCTATAAAAAAATAGTCTAGTCTGGAAAAGGAGTGATGGACATGGGAATAAAAGGAGAATTGCCTAGTCATTGGGTTTAAGAATCTCCAAGGATCCACACAGCCGTTCTGTTGCATAAATAGAGAAAAAGCCTTTGCCATATCAGAAACATTACTACTAGTGCTGGACCTGTCAAGCTGAGGATCGAAAACACAATTAAAATCACCAGCAAATAACAAATGATGTGTATTAAGCTTGGGAATTAATGATAGGAGACTATTTGCAAACTGAACATCATCCCAATTGGGAGCATAAACGTTAACTAAAACCACTGGGACTTGAAAAAGAGATCCAGAGACAATAATGTAACGACCATTAGGGTCACAGATTGTGTCAGAAGGTATAAATTGTACTCTTTTATTAATTAAAATTGCCACACCTCTTGATCTACTGTTAAATTTGGAATGAAAAATTTGACTAACCCATATCTTACGAATTCTATTGTGATCTTCTTGTCTTAAATGTGTTTCTTGTAAAAACAATATATCTGGTTTGAAAGATTTAAGATGGGAGAAAACTTTAGCTCTTTTAACAGGACCGTTTAATCCCCTGACATTCCATGTCATAAGCCTCACAGGATGACCTCCATTATCATCACCTATATTACCTGAGTGATGTAAAAATTAGAAGCATGCAGGGGTTCCAAACTGAAACAAATTGTAACCATAAATTTTAAATGACAAAAAAAAAGATACCAGACCTAGAAACCAGAGGTAAACAATGCTGCCAACCACCCCTCCCACCCCTCAACCGAAACAGGAAAAGAACATTATAATACCTAGATCTAATTCCCCAACTGAGGATGATCGCAGATAAAACAAGATTAATGAAAAGACTTCCAAAGTATGCGAACTAACAACAAATGGAGTCATATACAATGTGGGTGTAGCCCCCTTATAAAAGAGGTTCAGAAACAAAAATTGTCAACATTTGAGTACGTTATCCGGCTTTGAATAATAATAAAAATAATAAAAATAAAAGCCAAAATGGAGTGTACAATTATTCCCATAAGTCCAGTTCAGCCTCGGGTTTTACACATATGATATAAAACTAACAAAGTTTTCTATTTCTTACCCAAGGGAGAGAACGGAACGTCTATGCGCATTATTCTTCACCCCAGTGAGTACGGTAGAACTCATTGGCTTCCTCTGGCGTGCCGAAGAGGTGTGTTTTCCCTTCATGAGTAACACGGAGCCTTGCGGGGTACAAGAGACCGAATCGGACTCCCTTCTCGTAGAGCCGAGACTTCACATCTTTAAATGCCGCTCGCTTTTTCCCTAGCTCAGCACTGAAATCCTCGTGGAAAAACACTCTGTGTCCACGAAAGAGCAACTCCCGCTGTTGCCTGCTGAATCTGAGGATGCGATGCTTATCCTGGAAAAAGTGGAAAAGAACCAGAAACACTCTGGATTTGGTCTGCTTGGCCCTTGCATCGTTAGTTGGATTGGGTCCGACTCGGTGTGCACGAGAAAGAACAAGAGGACTCGTGAAAAAGTCCTTCCCCAGCACTTCCTCAAAAAAATCAGTCATAAATTTAATCGGGTCTGATCCTTCCAGCTTTTCAGGGATGCCCACCACTCTCATGTTAGATCTCCGTGAGCGATTCTCAAGATCGCCCAGCTTTTCCTACAGAAACATGTTCTCTTTCCGTAGCGCATCCATTGAAACCTCGACATTCGCCAGCCTGTCACTGTAATCATTTAGCCCGTCTTCGACCTCGCGAAGTTGTTCGTCATGAGCTTCGTAATATGATTTAACTTGTTCCAATGTCGTGTTCACAGGTGACAGTGCTCCAGCCAGCTCTGTTTTTAAAAGTGAGTGAACTACTTGCGTCATGTCAGAAAGGAGCGCTGACCGGAGTTTTTCGAGATCTTCAGGTAAAGCCGTTAGGCCCTCAGGCGGTGGTGCCATTTCGTCGGTCTTGCTCGAAGAAGCTTTGCCGTCTCTGTCGCCAGTTTTATTCCGAAGTTGCTTTCTACTCGCCATTTGTGTTCCACCTTGATTTCACGTAATATCAGCTGCCAGATAATCAACTGTATTGAACTTATATCGACAGAATAACGACCAAATGAACGAAAGAAGTCGGGAGCTACACTCGTGTGCGCCTACTCACGCCATGCTTAACCCGGAAGTCCCCCATATGTGTAAATTCCACGGTTGCTCCTAAACGAAGCCCGTGTCTTTCCCTTTGGGAGAACCCACTTCTTATCAGGTTAGAGTCACCCCAGTAACCATATGTCCGACGTATGTCAAACGTGACCGACTGAATGGGAACATCTTGGTTACAAAGGTAATCCTCGTTCCTTGAAGGAGGGAACGGAGACGTACGTCCCGTCACCACAGTCACTGTACCCCGCTGCATGGCCGGCTCACCTGCTCAGCTCCTCAGCGAAAACCTAAAGATGCAATGCACCTGCTGCTCATTATATACCCGCGCAGAGCAGGGCAGAGCAGCTGCTGCAAATAATTGCATGCCAATGTGAATTGGCTCGTTTTAGTTACACTCGAAGTAGATTGGCCTCTCTAGCCAGATCCCTATTCGTCGGTCTGTCCGGTTACCTTTGTAACCAAGACATTTTTTCCCATGATCTCATTTGCAGGTGCTCTTCTAAACATTGTAACAAGGACAATCAACACTCCCCAGAGGCAAGAAGCCTCTAAGTGACATATTTATTTCACATCTCTTAATAATGGTCTTCGTCTTTCACAGCCATCTATTGTTTACTGGAAAACCCCTGAGTTAGCAAAAAACTGCTCAATGGGCCACAAGACTTTCTCAGATGCATCTGACCTTTGTAATGGCAGTCACGTAGGCCATGAGGCCTTAAACACTTCTGGGGCCCGTATGTATAAAGCTGACCAGAGTAAAATTTTAGTCTCAATTGTGTCAAAATTCTAAGAATGACGTAATTTTACTCTTATTCCTAGACTTAAGAATAAGTATGATTCATAAAGGTTCCTAAGTGTCAAGACTAGGTCTTAGCTCCTAAATTATTTAGGAGAGCTGGAGAGGTTTCCTAATCTAGTTAGGAGTAACAAGATGGCAGCAAAGAAGAGGAGAAACATGCTTTCCAATGAAGATAGGATGTATTGGAGATATGATGACATGGAGTTGACAAAATGATATAAACTTGATTGACAATTCTTTTTGTAACTGACCTAATAAGAAATGTAATAACTTTAAATAAATGTAATAAATTTAATAAATATTACTTAAACAGTAATTAATACATTTAATGCATTTTAATACATTTAATGACTTTGAATTAACTTTTTATAACTTTAAATGTAACAACTTCTCCCACTCTACAAATCAATGCTCTGACTGTAGAAATGAAATAGTAATTACCTTTTTTGGTAACTGGAAAAATGCAGCAGTGCACCGGTGATGACTTGGACCCATCAGTCCACAGTAAGCAGGCTTTTAAATAGTACTATTGCTAAACTTACCACACCAAACATAGTGGCCAAAATTGATGTGCAAAGTTTTTTTTTATTTTTTTTACTGACCCTACAATTTGCTTAAACCATCAAAATATGAGGAAAATATTTTTACTTTTATGTTTAAATTTTTTTAAATGTTTTAAAATATGAGAGAAGATTAAAACACTAAACTAAGCAAAGGTATTTATCTGACAAAATTGTTGGCAAAAAAAAAAAAAAAGTCAGCTCTTAAGAGTCAGTCTTAGACATTACTAAAAGTTGCTTTTAGCTTCTTTATAAAAGTCTTTTTTGACACAAGTCAAAACTTAAGACTATTCTTAAGAGCATTTCTGAGACGTTTTGTACATATGGACCCTGGCTTTTATAGTAAGCAAACTAATTCTACAATTATTTTCTATAGGATAAATGAAATATTTCATCACGACACACAGTATTAAGAATCAAAGGTAAGTAAACTTTTGAACTGGGTCATTTTTATAAATTCAGCTATTATTTAGTCTTGTGGACTTTATGTAAACATCTGTTATGTGAAATAGCTTATTCAGGACAGTACTAAATAAAAAATAACATGCAATTTTCATGATCTTTCTTATTTTGTTAAAATGATTAACATTTTTGCAGATTCTGCAAGGGGTATGTAAACTTTTGAGCTTGACTCAAACTCATGCTGTCTGAAGTGCTGCTGTACCTCAATGTTGATGTGCTGCCCACAAGGCTATGGTTCTGACAGAGCTTTCTCTAAGCTCAGGATACTAAGAGCTGATTCTTTTTTTACATGTCTCATTTAGGTATCAGCTTTGTCTTTTGGTGCCAGCTGCATAAACTTAGCATAGTTGCATATTAACTTAATAACTAGTTTGACTAACTATCATTTAAATAGCATTATACATTTCAGAATATAAAGGATTACCGGTTTAAATTTATCTTCAGTGCCCAGCATTGTATATGCAGTGCATAATACAAACAAGGGATTAGACAGGTGTAAGTTTAGAGATAAATACTTTCTTTTTAACAAATGTAATACTAGTGTACCAGTGCTTTATGGTTAACCTTTATTTTTCTTCGTTCAACATTGCAAAGGTTGTCTTGTACATCCCATTTTGCATGCATATAATTATAGATCATGATTTCCTCTGTTAAATCATGGTGCAACAAAACACTGTCTAACACTAAACTACAAATATGAGAATGTATGTATTGTGCTTGTTTGAAATGGTGTGGATGAATGAGAGATGGAAGCTACCCAAAGGGGAGAAAAAAAACTTTGATATCTCAAATGTTTCTGACTAGATTTATGTCTAGACATAAATGAGGTTACATTAACATTAAATGGAGACTTTTGTTTGAGTCTCCTGCTTCTAACTCTTGTCTCCTGAGACAAAAACTCTAATAGTATCACAATGG
Organism: Mylopharyngodon piceus; assembly: GCA_039654765.1. Taxonomy (NCBI): domain Eukaryota; kingdom Metazoa; phylum Chordata; class Actinopteri; order Cypriniformes; family Xenocyprididae; genus Mylopharyngodon; species Mylopharyngodon piceus. The sequence goes on from CM077445.1 coordinate 7,888,363, forward strand.
TCTCCTTTAAAGTTTTAGAAGAGTAAAAAAAAAAAAAAAAAAAAAAAAAAAAGTCCATAATTTCAGCGTTTAAGCCTATATTGAGAGTGAACATTTGCAGAAATAAGGTCTACTCTTAATTGTTGATACAATAAAGCTGTACAGTTTATGTGCATCATTTGTTGTTGGAAATAGTAATGTACTAGATGCTGTTATTGCTACAGGAAAGGTATCTGGAGCTTTCTTTGCTGATTAATATGCAAAGGCTCAAAATAGCCTCATTATGACTCAATCCTTGACTAATTTGATTAGTATTAATACATATTATATGATATAAATGTTTGAGTTCACATTGAGACATTTGACTTGGTATACACTTTGCAAAGTTGTTGAGATCACTTCTAAAATTTAGAGGATACAAATGTGAGAATGCCAAAGTCTTTAGCTACAGAAAAAAGTCTGAGCACAGTGCATGATGTTATTGAGATCCCTTATGAAACTTTAGAGGAGACAAATGTGAGAGCAGCACAGTCTAATGAATGTAGGACAGCTTCTTTATTATTACTCTAATGAAAAATAATAATTTTTATGTGCTTGTCACAAACTTAAAGAACAAAAATTTCACAGTGTCCAATAACCTTCAAAGGGCATAATTACCAATATATATAATTGTTGTTATATAAAAAGAAATGTACAAACAAATTACAAACAATACAACAAATACTATAGAGATACAAATTAAATAAACTTGTTTTTCAGATACAGTAGTTTTATTTACCATATATACGTTTATTTAACATCTTTTGTTGTTTTATTAACATTAATGACAATAAACCACTATGTCCAACTGCCTTGCGCATCCGGTTGGTGAGGTCTGAAAACGCGTTCTGATGACGGAAGTGATGTCTCGCGCTTATACTTCAATGAGTGTGAGACATCACTTCCGTTGTCAGAGTGCGTTCAGACCTCACCAACTGGATGCGCAAGGCAGTTGGACATAGTGGTATTTTAGAGGTAAAAAATGTAAAAAATACTGTTCGGTTTCTCGCACAAACCGATCGTTTTGTGTCTTAGGACATCAATGTGTTGTCACGAACCGCAGGGTTTAATTTGGATTTGTCTGTTCATGTTTTTTTGACTCTTATAGATGGAGTTACCATTGACAAGCATTATACGACTGACAGACCGCAACGGTTGGAGTTAAAAATCATCATTTGTGTTCTACTGAAGAAACAAAGTCACCTACATCTTGGATGTCCTGGGGGTAAGCAGATAAACATCAAATTTTCATTTTTGGGTGAACTATCCCTTTAAGCTACAGAGAAAAGTCTGAGCACAGTGTGTGATGTTATTGAGATCTTTTATGATACTTTAGAGGAGGCACTTTCAACAGGTTTCTCAGAGGGTGCATAACTGAGTGGGGAGAACCTGTTTATTGTTTTAATAAGAATGGAATAGTGGTGTTTTGTCCCATGACTATGCCATCTCACAGTCACCCAGTTGCTCTGGAACTGGAACAGGAACTGAACAATGTATGGGGCTTGCTAAGCTAGTCGCATCCAAAGCCGTATCTAAAGCCCTTGCATTCTTACTATCATAGATTAAAGTTTGGATCTTTAGCGAAATGCTAACACATTGTGATAGCAATAGCAATTTAGATTAAAAGTTAGTGGTGTCAGATTAGCATGATAGATAAGAAGAACTGCAGTATACTGAAGTACAACTGCAGTACAAAGTAGTATAACTGCAGTATAATTAAGCACAACCATAGATTTGCAGTATAATGAAGTATAATCACAGTACAACTGCAGTACATTAAAGTTCAACAGCAGTAAAACTGCAGTTGTATTGCAGCTATACTGCAATATTGCAGTTTTTTCGTGTCCAAAAAACTGCAGTTTTCTATATGTAAAAACCCTCTATATGTTTAACCCTCTAGGGATGGCGGAGGTGGGATTTCTTAACTGAAACTTCCCACACAGACATGAGAGATGTGTTTAGAAAGCTTGAAGTGTCTACTTTTAAATGAAGTCATATTGAAAACAAATATTCTCTGTTTATGTTTATGGTCACACCTACGCGCAGCGCAGGCTACCCTAGTGAAAAAATAGTATACTTAAGCACAATTTATTCGTATGTACTTTAGTATAACTAAATGTATTTGTGGCACACTATAAATTGGTATACTTAAAGTCTGCTAAATTGGAACAACTAATTTTGTACTAAATGCATTTTAGTTGACCAAAAGCAGTGCTTAAGTTCAACTAAAGTTCTATTAAATATACTTGTTTGTGCTAAAGTGGAACTATTCCAAGTATACTTAAGTACACTTTAAATATACTCTTGTATTTAAGTTTTGAAATGCAGAATTCACTCAGCATAAACTTTAAATGTATTTTGGTGACATTAGAATTGCAGTTCAATTGCATTGTAAGAGTGTTGAACGTACATTAATATTATACTGATAACAGACTTTTAGTGATTTTAAAACACATTGCAATGGCATTCCAAGTTAACTTGTAGTGTGCTAATGGCATAATTATAGTGTGCTTCAAATAGGCTACAATAAAGTAATATTTATAAATAAAGTCACAGCTTAAGAATTTGCCTTTTACAGACACCCCCAGTATACCAGTAACTTTCTTATCCAATGAACATCAGTGAGACAATGGGAACAGATGTATATGTATATTGAATGCAGGAACCTGTACGGGCTGGAATCAAACCTGGGTCGCTGTTGCACAAGAGCACTCAGCTTACCTGTTGTACCACCACTCAGACATGAACCTTGCAAAACTGGGGTTACTTTGTGTTCTCTCTGTTACAAGTACAGCTATAAGCGAACAGACATTATTAATGATAACTATTAATGACAGCACAAATTGATTAAAAGACAATGAATCGCAGAGAAAAGTCTCAATATAGGCACAGTAAGTGGTGCGTGAAAACAAACGTGAAACGGCCTGTAGCTATATAACACGAAAGTGCATTAAACTTTAAGCTGTTGAAGAAATAAAACCAGTAGACGCAACATTAAATATCAAGAATGTTTTGCTTCCATTTTACTTGACATGATCTGTCATTAATGCAACATGAAGCAATTGCATAAACTGGCATAACATTAGTTTTATTCTTGTGCACACTCTAAAACACAGACAGTTCCGTTTGTTGGTGGAAGAATGTGAACATGCAGAACTGCTTGTGTTTCAGTGTGTGCAGATGGAATAAAACCATCTGTAACATTTCTCTGCTGATTCCCTGCGTGCTTTAACTCTCAATGCACCACAACTGCTCCTGACAAAAACGCAATGAAATGATTTGGCAGTCTGGCGGTCTCGCATTACGCTGCGGATTTAAATGTGACACATAAATTACAATTATTTACTTTGCATGCAGTTAACGTTTCTGAATTTATTTGACATTTTAACTTTTTGTGTAATTCTTGAAGACTGGTCAGGATCGGTTTAATAATTAGTTTAATAATTCATAATATATTGACTGCCCAAAGGGCTGCAGTCCATATTTCAAAGTGCAACGGGCCATTAAAGTAGCATTAATGGGAAAAGTGTGTTACAGTAGGTGCTTTGGAATGCATTAGAATTGTACATTTAATCATAACAGGTCAACATAGTATTCAACAAAAATAAATTACTGAAGTAGTAGGCTACTTAAATATTTAACAGATTAAATCATTTTATTTGCAAATTGCTCATTGTTACATTTGAGCTGTAGGCAAAACTTGGGTTTGAAAATTCTGCCCTTACAGCCAGTTAGCAGAAACAAACTAGATGTTTCAGTTCATACCTCACGTTTTCTTTGGTTTGCACAAAAAGAAAGTCTCATCTAAAAAATTATATAGCATCATCTAAAAATAATTTCATCATTCACGGATTTGAAAAAACATGGTGAGACTTGTATCTTTAGCCACAAAGAGTTTCTTAGACCCAGTTTCCTTCTGACAAATCTGCCATAACTGCACCACAGATTCCGAATAGTTTGCACTCCAGAGTTCAGTTGTTAAGCAAAAGTACAGCTAAACCGATTGTTGGTGAGTGTGATGGCATTCGCTTTATGGCGTGTTCGAAAACATATATCAATAATTGTGGTCTATATGTGTCAACTTCTGGTTCAACCAATGGTAGGACGTTGGTTACAGTGGTTACAGTGTTTTCAAGTCATGTCAGAAAGAATGTATTTATGAGATAAAATGCACATGAACATCAGCACAACTCATAATTATGAGTTT